>CM044441.1:128502374-128543098 GCA_024363595.1 Xenopus borealis
GCGAAGTTCGCGAACCTGTTCGCGAACTTTATTTCCGCGGTTCGCGCCATCCCTAATCCCAATTTGAAGTCACTGCAGTTTGCTCTGGGTCTAGCATGATAGTACAATATTTTGGGGGTTTTGGGCAAAAACATAAAAAAATCAAGCAATGGGGTAAAAATTGTACTATTCAGGTTTTTGCTCCATTTTATCTTTTTTTCCCCAATCAGATTTATTCTATTAATAAACAAGGCAAAATCAGCATGGGAGTTTTTTTTATTATAATTATGAGATACAATTGGATTTTAGTAAATACTCCCTCAGTGTATAATTTACATTTACATTTATTTCTACTAAAGTGCATAAACTATTTATCAACACTGAACCCTTTTACTACTTTACTGCCAAGCTTTTCAATTTAGTCAAACCTTTTTGCAAAGTGAAGCATTGTGCATGGAACTTCTTGGGGCCGATGTACTAAATTCCCGTGAATAGATCGAAGTTTGATCGAATTCGATTGAATTTCGAATGTAGGATTTATTAATTTGGTCGAATATGTGAATTTTGGCATATTTGATCATCGAATAGGGAATGGTCGAACAATCAAATAAATTCGAATAGAGTCGAATGAATGAATATTCGATCATTCGATCATTCGACCAGCGAAGGATTTTATTTTTAAAGTTTATTCGATTGCCTACTTCGGCAGATTGGACGTTCTGAATTGCAATAGAAGCCTATGGGAGCACTCCCATAGGCTTCTGAGGCTAAGGGGTCTGTTTACTAAAGTGCGGTAAATGTGAACTTAAGTTTCCGCATGTTATCGCTGAGAATATTTTTCCGCCAGAATATTCTCAGCGACTAAGTTTACTAAACAGCGATGTGCTCAGAAGTCATTGCGATCACTTGCGGTAACTACGTTAGCGAACCAGCTTACGTTAGCGGTAATTTTAGCGAGTTGCGAATTTTCAGGCGACAATTTACGTTTGCATATATTTATTCTAGAAAATAGTCTTGTTTTATGCGTTAATAATGGCGTTAATTATGGCAATTTTTACTGTGACATTTATTGCCAGAAATGCATCTTCAAAACTCATAAACTTTACTGACTGATGACTATACCATCCAACAGCATTACAGAGTGACACCAATCAAACATGTATGTATCATATAAACCCATACTTCATCCACCCACGAACACACACTTCTGCCAATAGAATCATATGAACAAGAAATCATATCAGTTATCTCTTTGTAGCATTTAAATGCACAGTTTAAATGAGAATTAAACTCCCATTGAGAATTTTCTGGCCAAAAAATAAGTTAACGCCACTATACAGATGGCGGTAAAATGTTGCGAATATTCTGGCGTTAATTTTGTCTTTCACACATTTCGCTGCTTAGTAAACCATGCGTTAATATTTACGTAGCGTTATTTTCAGCGGATGCGATAACTGGCGAATACATATTCTTGCGCAAGAAAATTCGCAAATTTTTATTTACCGCAGGTTAATAAACTCGCGAAAACATATTCTGCGTTAAATTTGTCTGTATTTTGTGCGAAAATTTTTTACCGCACTTTAGTAAACGGACCCCTAAGTCCTGATCAAATATAATTCGTACGATCAAAGTCTTCGATCGTTCCAATCATACGAATCATTCGAATGATCGAATGATTTATTCGACTGATCGAATAAATCTGTATTCGATCGTCAAATGATCAAATATCGAATAAAAGGTAGCCTAGAACTATTCGATTAACATTCGAAAATCGAATGCTAATCGAATATCGAGTAGAAACAAATTTTTTTTTGGGGAATAATAGTAAATTTGCCCCTTAGTATCATCATGAAACACTGACATTACTTTCAAAGCTCAACTCAAGTTCATTAATAAACAAATTAAAAAAAATAGAGGGCCAATGATAGACCTCTGCAGTACTCCACTAAAATCACTGGTCATATTAGAATATGTTCTATGTAGAACCAGTCTTTGTAATCTATCCTTCAGCCAGTTCTCTATCCAAGTACCAATATGTTCCAGGCCAATTTTCCTTAATTTAATTAGTTACCTTCAGTGTGGTACTGTATTAAATGCTTTAGTAGATCACATCCACTGCCATCCCAATGTGTAGGCTTCTACTCACTTCCTCATAGAAGGCATAGATTTTTCTGTCAAGATTTATTAGGCATAAAACCAAGCTGGCACAAACTTATAGTATTGTGATTTGCAGTGCAAAAAGAATGCTTTTTTATTATCCCCTCCAAAAGCATTCTTATCACCTATGTCAGATGAACAGGACCATAGTTTTAAGGCTGAGAACAATATCCCTTTTACTATTATATTTATTAGAAGATATTTCTTAAATGTCTACAGCTCTAGTTGAACTATTTATGGGCACATCGTGCCAGGATATATCGTTATCATAGGGTTTGAACATAGGTCAGTGAATGACATTTATGTACAAATAAAAAATTCATGTAATGCTTAATCTGAAAATTTGGCCTATTTGTCTTTTCTGTCATTCTGAACTGTGATCAAGCAGCCAAAATAATCTGCATATTATGCAAAATACGCTTCGTGAAGTTTGTGTTGTTTTTATTAGGCAAAAAAGATTAAAGTAATGGTCCGGTGTCAGGCGTGATGAAAGAAAATTGGATCTTGTCAGTTAAGATTCTTTCTGCTGTCTTATAGCAGGTGATTAATTTATTTTAAGCAATTAAAGGTTCGGAAAGAACAAGAAGTTTATCTGTGAGATGTCTGGCATTGTGAGTGACTGGAGCCAAATGAAGAATGACTCTGTATGCAGCCTGACTAATTGGATTATGGCCCACTCCACCAGTGTAACCACAGGGCTCAGCAAAACAGCAGTGGCTTGGGAAAATGCCAGATTGCTAGTGAAATGAGCAGTTGGCCACTGTGAATTTCAGCTGGGGAAAGGTTAGCTTGGCAAGTCACACTGGAATATAATGTCAACAGTACATGTTCCTTTGTCATTTCAGTACTGTCATGCTTGTGGTTCTGTAAAAGGTCATGTTATTTCATGTGTGGATATTCTCTCAAAATAATCTTTGTTCTGCATTAAATCAGATGAAAACTTACACAAGTAAAAAGGCTAACATGACTTACAGCACTATTCGTCAGGCAGGGGAAAGAAGAGAAAACGGTATGGAGACAACATTTCCCAGCAGAAAGTTTTAGCCAAGCATATAATAAAATACATCCAAAGCCATTAATGCAGGGGCAAGCAACCTTTAGGGTTCTAACTCCCAGCATCCCTCTACTGTTGCTACAGGAGATGGTTGATTGGAATTTTTTTAAGGTTCACATTCATTGGAATAATATATATAATACAGAACAAGTGATACTGAGCTATGAGTGATGCCTACCATACAAACTGCCCTCAACTTGGCTGCTCATTTCCAGTGTTTGCCCTGCATTGTTTCTGCTGCTTGATAAAATCATGGCAAAAAAGGAATCTCAAATATTAACAAACATTCAGAGCTATCATTTTTTAGATTTCATAAAAATCTGGAATCTGGAAACTTTGAATTAGTAAAAAAATTACAATTAAAATCTGACATCTTTCTGTAGAAGTCTGTGGGAGTGGGAATATTTTCAACATTTAAGTTAATTTGTAAACAGTAAAATGTATTATTAAAATATTCCAATGATATGTTTTTTTGTTGCAATCAAGATTTTTTTCTGCAACAAGCATTTCCAAATATGCTAGCACTTAGAAAATAAATTGTGATTGTGAAAAAACGAAGTTTAGTTTAAACTTAATTCAATCATTTAAATGTTAATTTTAATTTTAAATAATTAACTCAACATGTTTTACCAATAATTTATTGCCCCCCCCCCCTCAATTCCAGTGTAAATTTGCACCTACTTCATGCATTAAATTCATACATTTGCAATTGCAAAATCAGGCAAATTGCATTTAAAATTGTGGGGCCTGCATCTTTTCTTTTTTGGCATGACTTTTATGTGTGATTCTTCTTGAGGATATTTTTTTGTATACTGTGTGTTACACTCATATTCCAACAGTGTTTACACCTGTTGGTCCTCCTTGATTTTTTGGGAGTCACCTATAGTTAAACCTCCTGCCGGGACACAGGCGTCACCTGACTCTGATATTTCACCAGCCTAGCTAGTAAATAACCTGCTGAGACTGGGGCTGGTATTACAAATTCACCTGAAATACCGGTAAATGTTCCACCTCCCCATTTTCATTTCCAAATTCAATAGCTCTGTATCCTACAAATCCACCACAGCTGCCCACTGGATCCAATCACTGTCCTTCCTGTGACATCATAACCCTGCACCAGCAATGTCATAAACCCACCCCCAAATTTCATAACCCCTCCATGTGATGCCAGTCCCAAGTTACCTAAGGGGTGGTGAAAAGTTACAGTAAAAGTGTCTACCTTAGTCTTAACAGGGCATGGTTGTCATGGTCGGCACCCTAAAACCAGAACCAATTCCAAGCACCCTGTTCTCGGCTCTTGCTTCTGCCTCTAACCGCCAGCTTTCACCTCGGGAGGAGCCCTTGGCTAATTGGATGCTGCCAGGTCTTAATAATAGAGGTGCAAAGCAAATACTGGATGCAAAGGGGCACAATGGTAAAGCAACGTCTTTTGGGTAGAAGGTCACTGTACAAGACATGGCAGAAAGCGTAGTCAAATCAGGCCGGGTCAGTGCAGGCAGGGTATAAGCGGAGTCAACAGGCAAGGGTCAAACCAGGAGATCAATCAGAAGGGGTACTGGATAGAAGAGTCGGTTACCAGGCAGAGTCAGGATTACAGAAGTCAGGATTTTTCACAAATCAGGCATAAGTCACAACAGTAATCAGAATCAGAAGCTTTACAGCACAAGGCACCAGGAGCTCACAAGGAGAATAACCTATAACTGGCATTGAGTTCAATACTGAAATCCCTTTAAATAGGTTTGAATTTTTGCGCCATTGTGCACTGATGTCATCATCGTGCTAATGCGCCTATAAAAACAGGATTCGCACGCTGTAGGAAACCATCATTTCAACAGATGAGGAGTGGCGTGGTAGGCGTCCCTGCCAGTGGCGTGGGGGGGGGGGTGTCCCCGCTGCACTACTAGACTACCAGGGTGAGTGTTTCTCACATTGGTCCTGTAAACCATGGCATAGATGGGGACTTACTAAGGCATGCACATAAAGGTTTTGCCTCAGCCCAATGTTTTGCTACAGTTTGTTGGGCTGTATCCTGTTTTTTGTCCTGAGCCCTAGAGAGAAGTAGTCATACTGGGACATTGATTTTTACTATTGAGTGATGTTCTTATATCTTATAGGGAGCTGTTATCTAGTTACCTTCCCATTGTTCTGCTGATGGCCTGCTGGGGGGTAGGGAGTGGGGGTGATATTACTCCAACTTGCAGTGCAACAGTTGTTGATCGGAGCACAAGTCACATGACTGGGGGCACCTTGGAAACTGACTATAAATATGAAAAAGTTTGGGAACACCTCTTAGTTCTTTGGAGTTTTATCATTGGCTGATTTTTCAAAGTAGCAACTTACTTTTAATAAATAACATTCCTCGTGGAAACAGTAGTATTTCAGCAGTGACATAAAGTATATTGTATTAACAGAAAATATGAAGTAACAAAATTAGACAGGTGCATAAATGTGGGCACCTCAACAGAGATATTACATCAATATTTAGTTGAGCCTTCTTTTGCAAATGTAACAGCCTTTTAGATGTCTCCTTTGATGAGTGTCTGGATTCTGGATGGTGGTATTTTTGACCATTCATCCATAAAAAAATCTCTCCAGTTCAGTTAAATTTGATTGCTGTCGACCAAGGACAGCCTGCTTCAAACCATCCCATCGGGGGACTGTGACAGCCATTCCAGAATATTGTACTTCTCCCTTTGCATAAATGCCTGTTGGAATACCCAACCCCTGTGTAACTTCAACTTTGTGACTGAAGAATTTGTTGATATTGGGTGAATTCATCTGACCCTTGACTTTAACAAGGGCCCCAGTCCCTGAACTAGCCACACAGCCCCACAGCATGATGGAACATCTACCAAATTTCACAGCAGGTAGTACTGTAGATGTTTTTCTTGGAATGCAGTGTTCTTCTTCCACTATGCAAATGCAATGCATTTTTTTATGAGCAAATAACTCAATTTATGTCTCATCAGTCCAAAACACTTTATTCCAAAACGACTGTGGCTTGTCTAAATGAGATTTTGCATACAAGTGACTCTGTTTGTGGCAGAAAGGGCTTCCTTCGCAACGCCCTGCAATACAGATGTTCTTTGTGCAAATTGCGCTGAATTGTAGAACAATGTACAGATATACCATCTGCAGAAAGATGTTCTTGCAGGTCTTATGTTGTCTGTAACCAATATCACAATCCTCCGCATATATATTTTTCTTGGCCTGCCAGACCTGGATTTTACAGCAGTTGTTTCTGTGGCCTTCCATTTCCTGATAACATACCTTACAATTGAAACTGACAGTTTAAACCTCTGAGATAGTTTTTTGTAACCTTCCCCTAAGCCATGATACTGAACAATATTTGTTTTCAGATCTTTTGACCAATTTGCTGTTGCCAGTAATCAGTATTGAGCAGTTACATGCATTCAAATTAGCAAAATGAGAAGGGTACCCACATTTTGCACAGCCAGTTTTTCACATTTGATTTAATTTCCTACAACTGAATACTGCTTCACTAAAAATCTTCAGAAAACACCCCAGTACTCAGATGTTCCTGGGAAGTGAAAGAAATATGTACCACTGTTATCTTTTTTGTTGAAAGTAGAATTAATTATTATACAGGCTGAAATGGCCAATCACAGCACTTATTTGGCATCCCAAGAACATTTATCATGGTAGTGTTGCTCCCCAACACGTTTTACTTCTGAATGTTGTTCACGGGTTCAAAAGGTTGGGGATCCCTGCCTTAGATCTACCAGGCAGCTGTTATCTTGTGTTAGGGAGCCATTATCTGGTTACCTTCCCATTGTTTTGTTATTAGGCTGCTGGGGGGGGAGGGAGGGGGCAATATCACTCCAACTTGCAGTATAGCAGTAAAGAGTGATTGAAGTTTATAAGAGCACAAGTCACATGACTTGGAGCAGCTGGGAACTTGACAATATGTCTAGCCCCATATCAGATTTTAAAATGAAATGTGTTTGCACTTTTGAGAAATGGATTTCATTGCAGAATTCTGCTGAAGCAGCACTATTAACTGATGCATTTTGGAATTAACTGAACCTTGGTCTTGCTATCTTTTTGAGAGATACATTTTCAGTAGTGGGCAGTGTTTTAACACAGTTTGACGCACTGCTTCAGTATAGAAACTATATCTGCTTGTATAATACATTTAATTCTTTCCCAGATCCTTATTCCTTGGTCTCTGACTCCAGAAGCACATCCTCACAATTTAATGACTATGCCCATTGAATTGATTCATCTACCAATTTGCTTGGGTATTCTCTAGCCAAAAACTTCTTACCCATTTCAAGTAGATCACGTTCCCATCTATGCAGGTTACTGTCTATTCTGACCACTCTTAATTTGGGATCTTGGAATAGATCTAGGATATGTCTGGGATATGTCTGGGAACATGACTATGATATTGTAGCAAGGTGTTTCTGTATCCTTGATATAAATAGAAGTATTCTGTTTTTTTTGGCCTTTTGTGACCAGTACATCCAAAAATTCAATTTCAGAAACACAAAGCTTAATTTTGAATATGATTTGACTGCTTGTGGTGTTTAAATCAGTGCAAAATACTTGTAGTTGGTCAGTTGTCCCTGTCCATATAAAAACAGGTCATATATGAAACATCTGTAAAACACTCCATATTGTCTGAAAAGAGAATGGCCTAATATGTAATTCATTTCAAAATCATACATATATGCATTAGCGTAAGATGGTGCAATCTTTGAACACATAGTTGTCCCTGTACATTGAACATAATCATATTTGAACCTAAAATAATTCTTATATAAGATACATATTATAAGATACATATTCAGAGGGACAGTACAAAATCTATTGGGAGCCCATCATAATAAGAATTCTACAATAACAATTTTCTTACTGCCTCTATACCCACTTCTTGTGGAATACAGAGATAGAGGCTTTGTATATCCATTGTGACAAGGAGCATGTTATTCAATGGCAAGTTTATGCTCTGAATTATCTTGAGAACATCATTAGTCTCTTTTATATAACTGCTCATCTGTATTATACATAACATCCACATATTCCATAATAACCTCATTTAATGAGCCATTATACAAATGATAAGACGATCCGGAGGTTTCTTTAAATTTTTGTGAACCTTTGGTAAGGTGGATATTGGACAAAATGTAATAATTTGTTCTAGCAATCTTATAAATACTCTATATATAGTATTTTATCAGGCAAACTACAGTCTGCTCCTGTATTTATAACATACCCTTAATTTTATTTTAAGTTATATCTTCAAAATCTATTTTCCCCTGATCAGTACACATTAATTGTGCTTTATCCAATGAACAAATAACCACATTGTTCTTAAGACAATAAGCAGCAAATGGCTTTTCCTGCGATTTATAAAACCTGAGTTCCATTCATTTAAATAAGACATAGCATAAGCTAAACTTTGGTGTTCTTTATTGTGACAATAGTTTGAAAGTTTAATCACTCTCTGACTGATTATCGCTGCATCCCACTGTCTCGTAACCACGATTCATGCATCTCCTTAACGTTTAATTAACTATAATATACTGTACTAGAGATTCTCATTCCCTTGAGCTAAGTTTGTCAAAACGAATTGTGTAAGAAATGTTATAAGACTGTTTACTTCTAGTTACTGTTGAATTTACAGCTTGAATTCACTGAATGGACATAATGGAGATCCATCTAGTTATGGTAGACCAAAATCCCTAGCATTTTGTCTTTGAGTACTGCCATTGCTGGACTGGCCCACAGAGCAGTCGCGTGCCTATAAAACCGGAAGTTGGTAGCCAGCAGTGTAAGGTCTCGGGCACGGAGAGCATGCAGAAAAGCTCAATCTGCACCTGTTTGCTGTTTTAAACAGGACAACGAGGTTGACCCAAACCCACCTGACTAGTGCAGAGAGTGCTATTGCGCTCATTGCACTAGTGATGTGGCCCCCCTTTGACCCGTTCTGATACTGATTTTTTAATCAAAATCGCCCCTGCGCACATCATTATCCCACTGATCTCAACTTGGATTGCCAGACCCAACTCCTTTAACTTTTTTCTGCCTTCTATTAAAGGTATTATACTCTAATGTAAAAGACAAAGACTAGATGGTAAACCACTGTACCAAAATGGTACAGTGTTTTATTATGCTGACATAGAGAAGAGCTTTGAAACACTATGCTTTAGAGAGCTGTGGCTTCATACATTGGTACGCAGTATAATTTTTATTGTTTCCCTATGGGTACAGTGTAACAGAAACTTGGGCACTGTATAAATATGCATAGTCATTAATAAGAACTGCTGATGGGGAAAAAAAGTTCATGTATAATCGTGTTCTAACATCATTAAAGATGAATCAGATTTGTTAAATTACCTTCACTTCAAACGATTTATTTGCTTAATTATCCTTACAAGACGTGAGCAAATCATTTTCCTGATCATATTCTGCCCTTTTCTGCCAGTTTAAGATGCAAATTTGAAATATACATAAACTTAAAGCTATAAATAAATCAGTATATAACATTTTACACCATTTTTTTCGTGTCCCCTGACAATGTAACATGGGTTTCTACTGTGTAACATTTTTAGGCCTGTACCTCCAAGATGGGCCTCTGCGTCCTTTCCATCTCCCCCTAGGTTGCTCAGGGTGGAAACCTAAAAATTCTGCATTTTTGTGCATGTTTCTAATACATTGTACTCAAATGCAGAAAAAAATTAGGGCAAACTAAACATATCGTTTTTGGAAGAATTAAAAAAAAGTATAAACCCTAAATCGAACTATTACTTTTAAATGTTTAGCACAGGAAATAGAAAATCTTACATATATGATAAATTAATCCTTAAAAGATATGTGTTTGGATTAGATGCATTTTATATAGCTTTTCAAGGTTTTACACTGGAGAGATAAAGAATATTTCTTGGAAATTAATGCCCAAACACTTATCAGCCTGTAATTTCCAGAGGCTGCTTTTCTCTGGATCCATATCTAAAATACTCTTGTGAAAGAAGCCATCTATCTTAAACACTACCACTTCAGAATATCATCTGTCCGATCCTCTATGCTGGAATTCAGCTTAAAACCGTGTTTTGGCAGCACTACGCTAAACAGCCTGAGACCTTGATATGTGTGTTTACGCTTCTTCCATTAGTGTATGGCAGATTTCCACCCCAGATTCTAAAACTAATTAAGCACTTTCATTTAGAAGTAGGAAACAAACTAGGCTTTGAAATGTGAAAACAACATAAATAAATGTAATTTTTGTAGCAACAAGCTATTCATGTTTAACGTTTGGAAGCTTAAACTTCAAAAAAAAAAACAACAAAAAACTGCAGTAATATTTGTTTTTTGATGTTTCCTTTCATAATGAGCTTGTTAGTATCACATTATTATGTATGTAAATGGGCTCTTCACTTAAAAACTGCACATTGTCTGCATTCTGGAAGCAGATCTATTGATTGTGGAAGTAAAGTAGAAATAAGCAAATTGCTTCTTACTGTTGATGTTTGGAGAGTAATGTACCTGTCGTTTGTTTAAGCTCAGGGACTAAAGCTTGGCAATACAGCACTACAATTTATTTCTCTTTAGTGGCTCAAGAAACAAATTCATCAGTATCTGGCACCAGCCATATTTGATTAAGGAAGTAATGACCGTGGCATTTTAAAAATATGTTTTCCATAAGGGACCAATTAGCCTAAATGTACTTTTGTGGAACTACTACATCAGTAAAGACACCCAGTTCTGCAATGTAGAGTAGTAATACTGTAATCCCTTTGCATTGTTCACACCTGTAACACCTCTATTATTCACACACATAAATGTTCACACCTCAGACCCAGACTGAAATTGCCCACATTGTTCACACCTCGTACACATTGATGAAGGAGCACTAGTACTGTGCCACTGTATGTAGCACTGTATGAAATGTTCATCTTAAGGTGGCCATACACGGGCAGATAAAAGCTGCCGACAGACTGTGTCGGCAGCTTATCTGCCCGTGTGGGGTGCCCTCCGACGGGCTTTCCCGATCGATATCTGGCCGAAAGTCGGCCAGATGTCGATCGGGCAGGATTAAAAATCCCGTCGGATCGCAGCCGCATCTGTTCGTTGATGCGGTCCCGCGATCCGACCGCCCATACTGATCCGAACGTTGGGCCCTAGGGCCCACGATCGGATCAGCCCGATATCGCCCACCTCAAGGTGGGCATATCGGGGAGAGATCCGCTCATTTGGCAACATCGCCAAACGAGCGGATCTCTTCGTGTATGGCCACCTTTAGAGTAGTCCAGTTTTCCTGCCTCCTGTTATTCACAGGGAAGGAGGAGGCATATGGATTTAAGGGGATGTCTTACTATGACTTTTTTTCATATATGAGTACCACCATTAATGAGGACATAGTCTTATTATAACATAGGTGTAGCTTAAAGTGGGTGAGCTTTCAAAACAGGGGGTGGCTAACACTTGCTCACCATGTAGACCAGAATAATTCCAGTTCCCAGTAGCACAGAAGACAGCAATGGTCTAGTGGACATTTCTAAATCACCTCTCTGGTTTTATTCTATATTCTCTCAATCTCTAAAGTCAGTTGAGGCACATTTACTAAAGGGTGAATTGTGTTTTTTTTAGTGAAAATTCACCAAAATGACAATTCCCAGCAAATTCACTAATTTACTAAAAGGTTAAGAGGACAATTTGCTAGAGAAAAATCTCAGCGCTAGCGAAGTTTCACACCAAAATCTCCAGGGAAAATGCTCAAGTGAAATTCTGGTAATGCATCAAAGTGTTAACAGGACCCTTTTCGCCAAAGTGTATTTCACAAGGTTCAGACTGATGAAATCCCATTATAAAGATAGAACATTCACTTTTATATTGTAATCTATATTGTGCTTTCCATGCTACTTTTGTTCATGGTGAAAATTCTCTGGCGAAAATTCTTTAGAGAATACAATTCTATGGGAAAATTTTCAAAGAACATTTACTCTAGGAGATCAGGCCTGGATTTGTGGAAAGGCTAGCTAGGCCCGGGCCTAGGGTGACAGGATTTATAGGGGGCGGCATGCTGCCCAACCACACCCACATTGGTTCATAAACACTGGGTATACGCAGGAGATATATAAATTTCCCATGCACCAATCCCCATTGCTCCGGTCTTGATGATGAACTTTTGTGAACAAAGGGCAGAGTATGGGGGCAACGAATAGCAGTGGGCCTAGAGGCGCCTGCTATGTAAATCTGGCATTGCAGGAGATAATTTTCCACAACTCTCTTGAATAAATGACCTTACGATTCTTAGTAAATACGGAGATGTGTTGTGAAAATAGTGAAGTGATGCGAACTTAGGTGAAGAGAAAATTCACACTAATAAATGTGTCCTTTCATACGCTGAACTGATGTGACCTTCTCTTCTTAGTAGAGATATTGCTCTGTTCACAAGTGGAGATATCATCAAAGGTATACAGAGTTACATATAGGATAAGAATACATGGCTGCTAAAGGGCCAAACCTGTGCTATGGCCAAGCTACTGTATACAAATTAAGATACATGACATTGTGTTGGAGTAAATAAAGGCCACAGCTTTATAATTAATATCCTTGTAACTCCACTGCACAGCTAAGCAGAAGGAAGGACGTACAGGTCCTTCTTTCTGCACCTAGCATCTGATATCCAGTCCAGCACTTGGTGCAGAATGCAACCAGTAAGTACTTTGAGTTGTGGGTCATAGTAAATTCTCTAGATTAAGTATTTGATTTGTGCAAGATAACCACAGATCACATACTCCATTATCAAGGTCTCATTTTGATGACAAGGGAGAAGGTTAATTGCCCTTGATGTCCAGCTTCATAGGAGATCCTATGGGCAGAAAATACTTTTGGTTAAAGTGTAAATTACATATTATCAAATTGTGTAATAACTATAAAATGTATTTATGGTTCCATTATTTCCAGCATTTTCTGTCTGTACACGTTGAAATGCACAACATTCCATAGCATTACATTTATTGGAATAAAAAGGGAATAATAGTAATCTGCTTGAATTGAGTGATGGGGGGGGGGGGTACATGAGCCTTTCCCCTTAACCTACATCATCATTAAGTGCTATGAATAAGCTGAATTCCTCAAGCAAACTGTCCAACTTTCAATTGTTCTACAACACACAATGATATGCATATCACGGAATATGTTTCACTTTAGTAACTTTTTTAGTAGAGGAATAGAATTTCAGCTATGTGAGGTTAGATTTAATTATCACAGATGCAGACATTGCCATGCTAAACATTTGTCTCTGTAGTACACACATTATTTAGAATGATAAGAAATGGGTTGTCTGGAGGCAATTGACGTGTCTGGAGGCAACTGAAGTTCCAAAGATGTCCTACATTTACAAAAAAAAACTTGACTCTTGAACTGAACTAACTGAGAATATTTGCTAATCCAGTTCTCTATCTAGATGATTTTAACTAATTTCAGAGCAAATATAAAATGGCTTTTGATTGTAGTGAAAGAAAAAAAATGGGCAATTACCAGAGGTGGCATGGTGAAAGGTTAGAATAAAGGTGGATGGTGTCTATACAGCCAAAATGCCTTTTCAACCCAACATTTAGTCCTTTCTTCTATGAACGATAAAAGATGGCTCTACATGGGTCCCTTATGTGATATAATCGATTACTTAAGGTTTGAAAAATATCTTTTTGACCTAAAATTTGGGTGGCCAATTGAATAAATGAGTCAATTAGCACAAGGCAGACCATAGAGAAGAGCAGATAAAAGACGTCCATATTGTATCATTATTTCTGTGAAATATACAATGTGAGTAACCCATCATGTCATAATGGTAGTAGAGAAACCAATTTTAGTTCTAAAGCCAATAATGTGTACAATTAGACCTTCATTACATGAACCCACAATTATTCCCAGCAGCATTTACAAATATGGCTTTGTTTATTTATTTATTTTTCATCCAGACTAGAGATTAGTTTTAATGCCTGAATATATATGGATTTTTTTACACACACTTTTAAAAATATTTTTACTCACGTTTGCTCTGTTTCCCTTGCTGCATACCCTCATAAATTTTAACGCCAGCTCTTACCTTAATTACATTTATTTAACTTGAATTGTTTTGTTGCTGCTAAACTACTGTCAGTCGGGTTTAAAATCCATTAACTTCACATCACTTTAAAGTGAACCATTTTATGTCTATTTAAGTTGAATTGAATCTCTACAACAGGTTTATTAATATACAGGCATAAACATAATTACATACTTTCATTTTATGTTAAGCTTAGTTAAAATTGAAGGATGGATGCTCAGTTTATTCTTCCTGTGTTTTTTTTTTTGTAATAAATAATTTTGCAACATTTCCCACCATTAGGAATTTGATGTTAGCTGCTATAATAAAGGGAACACTTGTATCAGTAAGGAAGGCAAAATAAACTGAAAGTAGATGAGAAACAGCGGTTGTTTACCATAAATAACAGAGTGTGCAAAGTGCAAAAAAAGGCAGCAGTTGGCCATTTGTAGGAACATTACATTTTGTTCTTTACAAATGCTGCGGGAATGTTACCTGTTCCAGAGGCTGGAGACCTGCCTCCCCATTAATACAGTCGTTTCCCCAATTCGAATATCGAATTCGAAGGATTTTTACCGTAATTCGATTGGTCAAATGATCGAATAGTAAAAATTTGATTTATCAATAAAATCGTTCGAATTGATCGATTCAAACGATTTTAACCATTCAATCAAATTTTTTTATTTGATCAAAAATAATGAAACCCCAATTTGGTAGCTTTGATCTGGCGAACTAGGCAGTTGAATAAAAATTTAAAGGGGAAGTAGTTCGACTGTGGAATAGTCGAATATTCGAATAGATTTTTATTCTAACCATTCGAATCATTTGATTCAATCGAAATTTCATAATTCACTGGTCGAAGTGTTCTTCAAAAACATTTGAACATTCGAACTTCAAATCCTTCATGTGAATTTAGTAAATCTGCCCCCTTATGTTGATGTTAGTACATTCTGTCAAAATTCTAGAAAATCACAGCATTCAGCTGGTCCTTCAGATATCAATCTATGACATAAGCAGTCAGTCTCCCACTGTCTCCAGTCTCCAGCGTGACGTCAATTCGCAACTTCGTCGATTCACTAACAGTGTCCCTGGCGAAAACTCGATAGCGAAGTAGATAGACTTGCACAACTTCGCACCCTTACACCAGGCGAAGTTGCGCACTGATGAAGGGACGTAACAATTCACTAAGATGACCATTTTACTGAACGTTGTGCTTGTGCTAGACGTTACTTTGCCAGGTCAGACCTGGCGAAGTTCAATACAATAGATATGAGTTTGAAAAAAAACTCTCAAAAAAACGCTGGCGTCTTTTACCTTTGTAGGGTGATAGTCTGAAAAACAGCAAGATTTTTTTTTGGGGTTACCCTCATTACCCCCTACATTTCCTAACATATGGCAACACAACTATACAGTGGGCACATGTTTAGAGCAATAGGACAACTTTATCTTATTTATTAAAGGTTTTCTGGGCTTGTGTGGTGTAATGTAGTGGCTGTAACATACACCTCTATTATTATTAAGTTTGCGCCGTATGCAAATTAGGCATCGCTAGCGTAAATGCGTATTGCCTGGCGAAGCAATGGTAGCGCAAATTCGTCTCTTAGTGAATTTGTGTAGCACTGGCAAAAATTCAACTGGCGAAGTACGGCAAACGCTGGCGAAGCTGTCGCTAGCGCATTTTTGCGCTTTAGTGAATTTGCCTCATAATATATTAGTGATTCTTTATTATGGTAGTAAAACCACTCGCTGACAACAAGGCCCTACTATAAAGCTAACAATGTATATTTTATGGTAAAGAAGTAGCATTGTTCTTGCCAAGCTCACACTTTAAGAAATTCAGATGTGTACGGCATAACGCGGCTTTAATTTTGTGGACATCTGATGCCACAAGCGGTACAAATGATTATCTGCAATTCAGTTGTAGCTGATCGGAGGCCGACACCTGAACTTTGTATTATTATTATATGAATGTTAAACGGAGCCCATTATAAGTATTGTGGTTCCTAGATTAATATCCTACTGGTCTACAAGGTTCCCAAGGGAAGTGGCGCATTAGAGGGGCTATAAAAGAAAGAAAAACAAAAAAAAAAAAAAACACTCACAATGTACTGTAGCATATAGTGGCCAAATTCAGTTTGATGAGAAAAGTATAACTGATTATATATTGGGGGGGGGGGGGGGGGGTAAATCATTTAATAAGATGAACTTTTACTTGGTGAACTGACTATATCCCTATGTAATTAAATAGCAGAAATTGAACTGTGTCTTTATATATTTCTACATTTCTTTCATTCTCCTTTCTGGTTGCTTTGCAGAGTGTATTTCTATAAAAATCATTTATCAGGGATGCGTTTTCTCGCAATTTATTGCTTTAAGCAGCAGAGGCTTCCTGGAAGCCATATTCAGAGGCTTATTTAAATTGGTGTGATGTTGCTTATTCAGCCACCTCTTAAGTGACAACTGGTTAAAATGAAGGGCTTGAAGCTTCGGGCAAGTCGGATTTGTAAATCTCAATTAAAGGCATGCTATGGCAGCTGCAGTAAATTAGGGACACAGGAGTTAAGATAAGCAGCAAAACAAATCGGACAGATACAAATGCAGATGTATGTTAATGTCTGCAAATGTTAAACGTATTTTCAGTTGCACTTTAATCATGAGTTTTGAAATGTTTCATATTCTTTCATTTACTCTAGAATAAAAAGAAATGGTAGTAATTACTGTACTATGTACTTATATATTAGTTTAATTTCATTAGCCAGTCTTATTCTTAATGTTTTTATTTCCAAATGCTTTTTGTTTAGTTTTTTTTCTTATTTTTTAAGCATATGTTGCTTACAGTTCAAGTTTTAAAAGACATGTAAAGCCTACATTTTCAGACCATGTATATGAGTTGGGCATATTTTCCCACCTAAGCCAAATAATTTGTACTGCAAATACCCCCTCCATTTGCCAGCGCCATAACATTTTCCTAAAACAAATAGCTTTCACCAGGCAGCCATTTCCCCTCTGACACATCATCATTAACACTGACATTTGCAAACAGGACATGTATGCTGTAAAGTTCATGTAATGCAGAATGCAGGTTTATAAAGACACAACATACTTTGATAAAAATTTCTGCTGGGGTTGAGCACTGTAATTGTTCAGCTGAGCTCAGGAGAGGTGGTTAGGAGAAAAAAATAGCATCAGACAGGTATAATTTCTATGGAAGCCAGCAATGCTATGTCTTCATTGGCTGTTAGACTGGATGGTGTGTTTTGTAATCTAATCTGAGAAGAACTGAGCATGCTAATTAGCCAAAAGCAAAAGTAAATTCTTGAGGGAGGGGGGACCAAGGAGTAAGCTTAGGGGTTAAGGTCCAACAGCGCCGTACAGGCAAAGATCAGGCAGGAATCAGCGTAGAAGTCCAAGCAAGGTTTATATTGGCAGGCAAAAGGCAAAACAAAGTCCAGGCAAGGTCAAAATACATTTAACAGGAACAAAATAACACCCAGGAACTATAGCAAGAGATTCTTATAATGGCCCTTTAAATATTTAAATTTGGCACCAAAAACGGGGTGGTTATGGGTGCCGCCATTGTGAGATCGACGCTGGAGGTGAGAAGACGCGCCGCCCGGAGCTGCAGCTAAGCCTCTGGGCGGCGCGATCCTGACAGCCTAGCATTTGGATGGCCACATTGGTCTGCTCTTTGGTGACCTCTTTCATTCTATTTCTGCATTGTTCTGGATCAGTCTGAATGTGTTTCACTCTTGAGATTGTTAATGAGTAGGATTTCCACCCAGTTTTGACCTGTACAGCCAGTTTTCAGAAGGGCTGCCCAGGTAAAAACTGTCTGCTCGGTTCTCCAATTTAAGAAAACCAGGCGAGATTCTCCTAGAGTGAAGAAGCAAGCAGGAAATCTCTGATTGCTACATCATAGTAGTCCCAATCTGTGTCGTCAGGGTCGTATTTCCATATAGGCAGCAGGATTGTGAGTTTTAATTCCCTCACCGTGCCACGGATTTCCTATTGAAAATTGAGCTGGGGGGGTGAGGGATAGAGGGGCGAGTGAGCACTGAAGTGACGTCACTTCCGCAACGGGGCAAGCTTGTTGGGCGGAAATGATGTCACGCACACGCGAGCTGATGTCACTTCCGCGACGTGGTGGGGGGGCATATTTAGGTCCGATGCCTAGGGCAGCATCGGACCTAAATACAACCCTGTGTGTCGTCAGTATAAATAATTCCATTTTGGCCAATCTAGACTTTGTATAACCAGCTTAGTTTCTCTTCCTTGGCCTCTCTCTAATTCTATAATAGTGAACGCCATAAAATGCACTGCACATAAGGCATTATCAGTGCTTTATAAAGGGGTAGAATGACCCTCTCCCCCTCAAATCTTTAACCTTTTTAGTACAGCTCAACACCTATTTTACCCTTGCAGATGCTAACTGGCATTGCTTGCTTCAGCAAAGTCTATTATTCACAAGTACCCCAAAATCCTTCTCCGTCTTGGATTAACCTAACACAGTCCAGTATATAGTTATTAAACCTAATAATTCAACCCTGGGTTCTCAGCTGCAGATTGAGATGCTGAATGTGTTAATTCACTTTATTTCCACAGCTGCCCAGTAGCTCCACAGTCTGCTTTGTATACTGTATCATTTCACTAGTATTCTAGCACACAAACAAGTAGTAAAACCTGTTTGTGGTAAATGGGCATAGCAGGGAATGGTGTTTATTTTCAATAATGTTTTTGCATATAAATCATTTAAATGTATGTATTAAATAGGTATTTCATATTCTATTTTTTGGACAAAAAAAAATTTTTAGAAACAGTATGAGAAATGATTAAAAAAAAACAAGATTATAAGATTATATCACTTCACAATGAACCATGAACAATGAGTCACCTAATAATTTTTTCTTTGAGATGTATTTCTTCGTCACAACAAATGCATTATCTTACAAAAGAATTATTTAAACTCTCATTCGATCGTTTTTCTGAACTGACATGCCTCCTTATAGTGCGTTGTATACAGTGATACCGAGCACAGGAACAGAAATGAATGTGAAATAACAGCACTGTTATTGCCAAAAGGTGAATATATCAAAAGTGAACATATTTATAAGTGTAAATGTGGGGAAGAGGCTGCAGTGAATACTAAGAAGAACAGTATGCCTTCAGCTTGTATTTCAAGACAGATGCAGAAAGATATTATTACAAAATGAATGTGTGTGAAGAATCCAGTTAGACTTATGCAGAAGGGCACAAGGTTCAGCCAGATGAAGACACACCTACCTCTTACTAAGTCTTACAGTACTCAGTTACATTTCTGTATCTGCAACACATGTTTACACTCTTCACAGATATGCAAGGGAGTAAGAATGTATCCTTCTTTTACAGTTGGGTGAGAGGAGGTGGTCTCCATCCAGTTGTATCTCTCATGAATTCCCCATGATTATGGTGAAAGTCACAATAATGGATGGTGCCAGTAGCCTGAAGCATGTAAGACCTCAGTGAAAAGGATAGGTCCATGGTTAATCAGGCCTGGATTTGTGGTGAGGCCACAAAGGCCTGGGCCTAAGGTGGCAAGATTTTAGGGATGGCATGTCACCCAAACCACATTCGAAGGTTTACTGGGGATGTGCAGCTCAATGACTGTATATGTAATCCTAAGTGCTCCTTTACATGCACGAACGGGTGCGAGCGGCCTAGGGGTACCCAAGGCACAAATCCAGGTGCCTCAGTGGAATTTGGGTAGGAGGGTCCCTAACCAAAGGCTACATAGTATGAGGGCTATTTCCTAAGTGGAGTAAGAGATAGAGGAAGGGGTTTCTCTGAGTTATTACCCATAATGTAGTGACTCAAGTAAGTAGGCTCAACACTGAGAGAAGTCCCTAAGGTTATACCAGGGCTGCCATTAGAGATACCGCTTAGGTTACAGGCCCACCCCAAACTAATATCCTACTGCCAACTCTGGGCCCCTGGACCTGCCAACTAACTGGAACAGAGCCCCAATAGTACAAACTAGGCCAGCTATTCTTCAGGCTTGTCCCCACCCTAATTTGCCTTGGATATGCCCAGTTGTAATCAATGCCCCTTTTGCAGTCTGCATATTACACCATCTAGTGTAGCTAATGCCCCTATTTGTACAGGGCCTCTGACTTCCACTTATGTCAGCCCTACATTAAAGTGCAGGGTTAAAGCCTGTATTAGTGTTTACTATCATTGTTAATACGAGAGCTAACTTTCCACTCTGGGTTCCTATGTACATCTCTACTCTTCTTAGCACTGTAGTATTTCAGGCCATTGTGGCTCCATGGCAAATTAATTTGATGTAAAGAAGAAGAATGAAAGATGCAGTTAAAGATAGGCACTGCTGCAAGCTAGGGGAGTTGTTTATGGTCCAGATTAAAAATACATTTGTTGGCACTAAAATGGATGCAAATGGATTCCCCTGCATCTTGCATCCATTACTGGCACTATTCAAATTGTATCCTAATGGTATTATGATTTGGTCATAATGGAATGTTGGGGGAAAATATGGCACATTAAATGAGCCTTGTCATGTTGATAGAGTAAGGCAAACTGCTAGTTTCTGGCTATAATTGTGTAAATTTTTATCTGGACATGTCTGCATGTACAAATTCATAATTTCAGTACCGGTTCTAAATGGCTTGACTTTACATTCCCATCTAAATAAACCTAAGTTTAAAAAATATCCATTAACCTGAAAAGTAACAATTGGGGTTATCCCTCTCCTTAATGTATTTTTAGCACACACTCCCAGGAGTGGCTCAGTATTCAGGAGTAAAGACTGATTCTATTTATCTCTTTTTTTAAGTAGAAATAAAGGAGGGAACATGAGTAAAATTCAGCTCACATCTAAAAATAACAGGAAAGTGCTAAAGTTGGCAATACACTTGTGTGATCCTCTTGTTCACTGAGGTTGCCAATGAAGTGGGAATCTGTTGGATGAGGACCATATAAATTCCCTGGTGCCATCCTTGCTTGATGGTATTTTCAAACCTGCCAATAGATAACTGGTTGATTTTTGGCTAGATATTGGTTGGGCAGGCACTATACATGGGACAATAGGCTGCTGACTCTACCTGGAGAGAAAGGAAGAAGCTTTTTATCTATTATACCCACCTTTAGTGCTACAATATAAAATCACAGAACACAATAATTGCTATATGACAAACTAATCAAAAATGGTAACATCCAAACACAAGCATAAGAATAAGAACTGAAAAAAAATGTGTCCAGGGTATTGCATTTTTGTATTTGTCACTAGAATATTAATAAAAATTGCCGACCCATTGTATCTTAATTAAACAGATGCCATGTGAATTCCCTGTTCATATAAAAAAATATATTTTGTTGTTTTTTTTAAGGACCATAGAACTATAAAGGAATATGCACTGGAAACACATAAATGATTGCGTGTGTATTTATGCATCTTTACCAAGAATATAGGCCATGGAGTCTGTGGTTTACAGGAACTGACATATCACATGATCCACAAAACTGGGACACCCAGGAATACATAAGAAACAGCTCTCTAATTTTGTTAAGAAGCTATATTATTCTGGTTGAACTGGCAATTTTTGCTCTTTCTCTTTCTTTGTTCTCTTGGATTCTAAGATACAGAAAAAAATGTTAGTTTGTGATAGCAATGCATTGATTGCACTAAAGAACAGACTATAACCTTTTCTGCTCTCTCAACAACAGTCAATGGTGTCTAACAAGATAGAAAAGATAATGCATTCTAGCTGCCATTTGCTGGACAAAAGGATAGAAGACGTTTATTGTTATAGTTTGTTCCCTGCTTGGCCTTGATTGTCAATTCAACTGATTATAAAAACATTAGACATTGTATATGGCAGATGGAAAAGTACAGCATGTGCACTTAAAAAAAAATCAATATGATATAGTCTAAACTTCTCATCTTTACCATATGAAGTGCCTTTCAATTCCTTTTCATTTCTTTTTTTAACATATAATAAAACATACCCAGGGTCGTACTGGGCCAGTGGGACTCCAGGAAAAAACCCGGTGGGCTCCCGGACCCCGGTCGCGACAGCAAAAGGAATGCGCACACATGCGGGGCCCAGATGCGCTCCCTGCCCTTCCTCCAAAATGTCGCAGCATAAGGTATGCGTGTACCTGCCGGGGGCCCCGTTGGCCCAGTTGCACTCCCTGCCCTTTCTCCTGGACCCTGGTTGTGTCAGCAAAAGGTATGAGCACATGTGAGGGGGCTGCGGGCCAGACCTGCTCCCTGCCCTTTCTCCTGGACCCCGGTGTCACTGGCAAAAGGTATGCATACATGCACGGGAGGCCCACCAGGCCAGACCCACTCCCTGCCCTTTCTCCTGGACCCTGGTGTCACTGGCAAAAGGTATGCATACATGCACGGGAGGCCCACCAGGCCAGACCCACTCCCTGCCCTTTCTCCCTGGCCTCTGTCGTGCCACAAAAGGTATGCGTACGCATGCATGCAGGGGGGGAGGTGGTTTCCAAGCATATTGGACTTTGTGGCTGGAGGCCCGGGGGACAGTGTGGGGGGCCCTTTAGGCTGTGGCCTGGTGTGCTTCCCAGTACTTTTCGGGAAGCAGCTGGGTGGCCTCGCTAAAAAACCTGGCATGGAGCCGAGGGAACTCTGAGACTGGCTACGTGGTAAGAAGTAAGGGCACTAAGGGAGGGCTCATATAAAACAATTTGCTTACCCTCCTCATCTTGCAATGTCACAGGCACCTGGAGTGCTGTGCAGGCTTCGCAGTATGTGTCTGGATAATGGATCTTTCTGTAATTTTGACCTTAAAAGGGTTATTCATGATGTAGAGAGTGATATTCTGAGGCAACTTGGTTTTCAATTTTTATTATTTGTAGTTGAGTTATTTAGCTTTTTATTCAGCAGCTTTCCAGTTTACAATTTCAGCAATCTGGTCCAAATTCCCCTAGCAACAATGCACTTGTCTGATTAAGAGACTGGAATATGAATAGGAGAAGGTCTGAATAGAAAGATGAGTAATAAAAAGTAACTCTTTTCTTGCCGTACTGGGCATTTATGCCCGAACTTAAAGTTCTTGAAGGTGAACCATCCCAAGGTGAACCACCCCTTTAAGTTTATTAAAAAATCAAGTACACATTAAATAAACCCAATTCTCTGGCTTTGCCTCCAATAAGGATTAATTATATCTTAGTCTGGATCAATTACAAGGTACTGCTTTATTATTACAGAGAAAAAGGGAATTGTTTTTAAAAATGTGGATTATTTTGATAAAATAGAGTCTATGGGAGATGGCCTTTCCATAATTTGCATAATTTCTGGATAATGGGTTTTCCATATAACGTATCCCATACCTGTATATGTGATACTATTGGAAGTGTTTAGTTACAGCTGCTGGCTGGTAATTGTTTTTGGTCCTTGCCATTTGGGTATGGTCAATATGTTTCTCTTTACATGCCCACTGCGGCTACTGTGGCTCGCATATGGGGGTAACCTATGTGTGGTATAACATGGCAAGGATGGGTTATTTTTTTTTTTGTTAATGGATTCAATAAAACTGTGGCCGACCTCCACCCATTAAAAGACAAGGAAAGTTAAGCTAAAGAAGTAGCTAGAAATGCTGTACATGATGTTTTGTGCTTCTGTACCAGCCCAAGTCAACCACAGCCCAGACACCAGTGTAACTAGCATCAGAGTTTAATAATCAGTCCTGTAGCATCAGCTTATATGAATATTTTGACTATTTTCTGATGGATAATTAGTGATGACCCCTAAGCTTAGCTTCTCAACAGCTGCTCAGAGCCCACTGAGCATGTGAGTGTCACAGACACTTTCCAAGATGGTGACCCCCTGTGACAAGTTTGAAGTCCTGGATCATTGCTGCTATTGACAAGCTGAAACTTTAGACTGGTACAATAAGTTCAGAATATAAAACATGGCATTTATAACCCTATTCATTTTAAGGGTTTAGTGTTCTGTGTCCAGTGTTAATGTTGTCTTAATCTGCTGCAATATTAATGTTTTATGACACACAAGTGAATGCCTACCCACAGTCACACAGCCTGGACCTATTAGCATTACACTGATGTTAATTTTACTAACATAATGTAGGTGATACGTTACACCGTGATTTTACCCACACCAACCAATCACTAGTTACTGTACTTTTCACTACTCTTCTACATGTATGGGATCCCTTATTGGAACATTATCCAGTAAATTCCAAATTACAGGATGGCCATGGCTTCCTTTTTCTCTGTAATAATAAATCAGTATATTGTACTTGTTCCCAACTAAGATGTACAGTAATTAATCCGAACTGGAAGCAAACCAATCCTACTGAGTTGATTTAATTATTAAGAGATTTTTTTAAATTGACCTAAGATATGGAAATCCAAATTACAGAGAGATCCATTGGCCGAAAAAGTCAGGTCCCGAAATTCTGGATAACAGGTCCCATACCTGTACAGTACTAGGTAAACTACAAGTTAATAAATTAAATAATTGGTTGCAAGTTAGTTCATGTATTATTATACTAGCCCACCTAGTACAGTACTACTTGTAATAGTCAATATATCTCATCTAGGTCTATCAGATATTATTTTACTGGTATTTGATGTGTAGAGGGCCGGAGGTGGGACACCTATGTTCCTATCCTACCCACCTGTAATGCAAGCAGCTGGCCAAACCCCCTCCTCTGTATTCATGGGAAGTGCAGAGCTCAAAGTGCAAAAAAAAAAACATGGTACAGGTATGGGACTTGTTATCCAGAATGCTCTGGACCTGGGGTTTTCCAAATCTTTCTGTAATTTGAATCTTTATATCTGAAGTCTACTAGTAAATAATTAAAGGGGTGGTTAACCTTCAAGTTAACTTTTAGTATATTGTAGAAGGGCCAATTCTAAGAAACTTTTAAATTGTTGGTCTTCATTATTTATTTTTCATAGTTTTTTAATGATTTGCAATTTTCTTCTGTTTCTTTGCAGCTTTCAAATGGGGGTCACTGACACCATCTAAAAACAAAATGCACTATAAGGCTACAAATGTATTGTTATTGACACTTTTTATTACTTATCATTCTATTCAGTCCCTCTCCTATTCATATTCCAGTCTCTTATTCAAATCAGTGCAGGGTTGCTAGGGTAATTTGTACACTAGAAACCAAATTGCTGACGCTGCAAACTGGAGAGCTGCTGAATAAAAAGCTAAATAACTCAAAAACCACAAACAATAAGAAAAGAAAACCAATTGCAAATTGTCTCTACTCTCTACATTATACTAAAAGTTACTTCAAAGGTGAACAACCCCTTTAAATAAACCCAAAAGGCAGGTTTGCTTCAAATAAAGATTCATTATATCTTAGTTTGGATCAATTTTAAGTACGGTTTTATTATTACCGAGAAAAAATAAAATGTTCTTAAATTTTGGATTATTTGGATAAAATGGAGTCTATGGGAGCTGGTCGGGCTGGCACAGCGGGACACCAGGGAAAAACCCATCCCAACCCTCCTGGGCCCTCACCAGGCCAGACTCCCTCTCCCAATCTCTGGACCCTACAAAAAATAAACAGTTTCCAGCGCAGTGCAGTGCCGCTCATGCATGCTCGCCAATAGGCTTCATTCTCACATGCACGCCGTGTGGCATCACTGTAGTGGGTCCAGGGAGTCCTGAGGGGGGCCTGGAGAGCAGTCCTTGTGGGACCAAGGTCCCCCAGTCCGACCCTTTATGGGAGACAGCCTTTCTGTAATTCATAACTGTATCTGGATAACAGGTTTCCGGATAACTCATCCCTTACCTGTAGTTTGTGCTGTTCTTTAAACTTTTACACTTAGCAAATTACTCCCATTGTCATGTCAAAAGCAATTTCATAGTCACATTAGAAAATTGCTGGCCATTTAAATTTACTTACATCTCATCTAGAAAGTGCTCAATTGGGAGTACTAGGATTTAAGGTAATACTTTAGCATGCAAATTGTGTGTTTCAAAGTATTTATTCCAGTTCTTCGGATTATTGTCATGAAATAAAATACATTTTCTTCCCAAGCTTTTATTGATCAAATACATTTTTATTTCTGAAATATCTTTTTGTTCTAGGTTTGTCTTTATTTCTTCAATGCCACAGAGTCCTGGCAGTAGCAGAGATTTACTGTTTTCCCCACTATGCATCTCACTTCCACATAAGTGAAAATTGCTGAAATTCAATCCAAATATCCATTGGTTTGGAAATAGAAGCTTAGCTTTTTAATGGTTCTTAATATGCCTTTTGCCCTAGAGGCTTGTGCAGGAAAGATTGAAGTCATACTAATAAATGGCCAACCTCCCAGGCAGTTAGATACTATCTTTATTATTTATTCTTTCTGCTTCATTAGTCTTCTATTCTGACATTCAAATTAGGTTCGCCAACATAACTGGATCTAGTTTTATCCCTGGGGTAGGATATTAGTAGCAAGATAATTTCTGAAAATGTGGGAAGGTTTTCATGAACTTCATGTATCATGGCAAATCAATAGATATCTATGCTGTTCCGTGTCACTTAGTATGCACAATATAAGGGACACTGGTATCAAGCATTTGCTTTGATAAACTTTGCTTTGATTTGCTAATCATAATATGTCTTGAATTGTTATATTTCCTATAAATTATGCTCAATTCCTTGAAATTGTCCACAATATGCCACCGTAATTGTGACACTTGGTGTCCCAGTGTATGAAAATGCTTAGCTAATAAAGTTTCACTCCTGACTTTTTCAACTTTCTTATTTTTACCTCTGGAGTCCGCACTCGGAATAGATGGTTTATAAGTGCGGATTACAGATTTGTGTTCATTTAGCCTCAATTTAATAGCCCTACTGGTTTTTCCAATATAGACCAATCCGCACGGGCAC
Source organism: Xenopus borealis (assembly GCA_024363595.1). Taxonomy (NCBI): domain Eukaryota; kingdom Metazoa; phylum Chordata; class Amphibia; order Anura; family Pipidae; genus Xenopus; species Xenopus borealis. The sequence goes on from CM044441.1 coordinate 128,529,499, forward strand.
TTCAGACTATAAATTACATCCTTCGTGTCACAGGTAAAAAAACCTTTTAGTGTAATTCTAGTACCCTGCTGGGGATGTGTCACATGTGGTCCAGGAATAATGGCATTGCAATGTCCGCAATTGCAGCACGGGTAAGTGCCATTATTCTGGGTACCCATTATTGTTTGGACCCCTTTGTTAAGTCTAGTTTTTCTTTTCTTTATAAGTTCTCCCACATTTCTACCTCTTTTGTAAGAAAATAGGGGTGGCGGACCAAATAATTGTCCAAATTTAGGGTCGGTGCTTAATATGTTCCAATGTTTGAGAATCGTTCTCCTAAGAAAGTTAGAGTTGATGTCATAGGAAGTTATACATGGTATCCTCTGTGTTGTAACCTCTTTTTTAGCACTCCTTCTAAGGGCATCCTCCCTGGGCATTAATTCCACTTCATTCCTGATCTTAATGAGGTTGTCACGTTTATACCCTCTTTCCACAAATTTCTGAACCATCTTATGGGACTCGATATTAAACAACTCAGATGTGGAAGTGATCCGTTTGACCCGGACTAGCTGACTTTTTGGTAATCCCTTAAAGAGACCTGGTGGATGAAAACTAGTTGGATTAAGTAAATTGTTCCTGTCAGTAGGTTTACTATACACAGAGGTAATCAATGACTTACCATTAACCTCTATAATAACATCCAAAAAATGTAAATGCGTAGGACTTGATTCTTTTTTCGTTACTTGGATATCCCAACATTACCTTAAGTTCAACATCTCTAAGACACAAATGTGTCTCTCTCCCCATCCAATCCATCCAAGAAAAGTCTACCACAGTTGACAACTCCATTATAACCTCATCTCCCAGGCCCAGTGTCTTGGGGTTATCCTCAATTCTGTCCTGTACTTCACTCTTCCTATCCAGTCACTCACTAAATCATGGCACTTTCACCTAAAGAATATTTCCAAAATACAATAATTTATTAATATACCCAAGGTGCCACTAAAATTCGAATTCACTCTTGCATCATATCACTTATTGATTACTGTAACTCAATTAATTATCCAGGCCATAATGAATACTGAATAATGAAGACTGCCGCTAGGCTTATCCACCTAAGTAACCACTCCTCCTCTGCCAGGCCACATTACCAACCCTTACACTGGCTTTCCCTGCCATTCCAAAGAAAATTCAAGTGAATGACCATCACAATCATTAAGTCTATAACTCTGCCCAGGGTGATTCTGCATCACTGCATGAGGCATCCCCCCTTCCCCATACACTAGAATAGCTGAATTTCTGGTTTAAAATTTGACTTTTAAAGTTAGAGGAGCAGCAGTTTGCTGCCCATTAAATCCTAGTGGGGTGCTGCTGCCTGAAGCGAATTTCTCAACTCACCTCATTGGTGCAAAGCTCCTGACTCTTCCCCATTTTACAGCTCCAAATTCATCTCCAGATATTCACCAAGCTGCTTGTTACACAACTTGTTCCTCAACACATCTCTCTTATTACCTCCTCACACACTACCGTTCAAGACCTTGCATTCCTTCTCTCTGACTTCTCTATGATTTTCTCCTATTCCCTCAGATCCATGTGCTCTTGACTAATCTTAATGGTAATTGGAAATCACTGAATCATTGGTAGAAAGTGAGGTTATACCTGTTGTAGAAATGGATGCTACCAGGCTGATTATTAATCCATTCTGATGCAGTATAGAATGCTTCGATGTTGAAATCTGATTTAAGGTGGCCAGAGACAGGGAGATATTGCCAAACGAGCAGATTTCTCCCCCCGATATGCCCAAATTCAGGTGGGCGATATCAGGCTGATCCGATCGTGGGCCCTAGGGCCCAACGATCGGATCAGAATGAAGGTGTAATGGGTGGTCGGATCGTGGGACTGCATACATGCAGATATGCGCCCGCAATCCGACTAGGTTTTTTAACCTGCCCGATTGAGATCTGGCCAACTTTTTATCAGGGAAGCTGTCAGATGGCCCCACACACCGGCCAATAAGCTGCTGACTCGGTCTGCCGGCAGCTTTTATCGGCCTGTGTATGGGGGCCTTTACTTGTAGAGAGCCTGAGGGTTAGACATGTCCAAGGGCAGACCCCCTTTGTAGTTTGGACACATAAGTGGTCCTTTCAGTACCCAGGCAGTATGGTATTTTATTTTCTGGGTCTATTGTAATTCAGTTTAGTTCACAGTTTGCCCAGAAGAGGGCATGATAGAAAAAGATATAGCACCTTGTGCTCAGAGTCTTTACTGGGACCTCATCTTTCTGTGCAGTTGTTACCAGCCCAGGGTAACAGTTGTGTAGAATTAGAGATAAGGTTAGCTAGAAATAACTAGTTATTAGTGATGGGCGAATCTCCCGAGATTCGCTTCGCCGATAAATTTGCCAAAAATTCGCGAAACAAGTCGTGGGGCGCTTTTGACGCGTTGTTTTGGGTGCGTTGTGTCGTTTTCATTGCGTTGCGTCGTTTTCGGTGCGGGTTGCGTCAAAAACGACGCGCAAATTTATTCGCCAGCTGCGAATCGCGGGAATTCGCTGCGAATTCGCCCGTGGCGAATAAATTCGCCCATCACTACTAGTTATATTATAGTCAATCTAGGAGCGAGAGAAAGACTTGCAGGAATGTAGAGAGCAGCCTTTGACTCCAATGTGGAGGATCGTGTTAGGACCCTGTGGTGTGTAAACAACTAGTTGATAACTGGTAATTCTCTCTCAAAGGGGCAGATTTACTCGCAAATGTTTGCTTAGGAAGGTACCGCCATACTTTGTGCAACTACTATTTCTATGGCGTTGCTTCCTTCCTAGCAAAACTTCATTAACTTACTTACACTTACATCAATTTAAATTAAGTGGGTATATAAAGGTCATATATTTGTATTATTACTGATGTTGTTGAAATTGCTGGAAGTGGCCACATATGATTTAAAAATGTCCAAGGAAGCAAACTAAAGACAAAAGAAATCCTCTATTGTCTTAGACATGAGCCCACACTAAAACAGATGTGGCATGGGCTTAAAATGGTTAAAAAGTATTAATAACATATGTTTAACAGTCACTATTTCTAAACATAATCTTACATTAAATATGAAAAAACACCTGCGTTTTGAAATTTTTTATGACTTTTTTGTAGTACAGGATATGATGTCAATGACATAATGTTGAGTCTGTAGCTTTATTTTATCAATTTGCAGAACCTGGCGAAATAGACTTCAGCAAAAAGGGTAACGAATAGAAACTTTCAAACTTAAAATTGTGGATTAACCATTGTTTGCCTGAGTGAAAATTTATCTGGAGAAACTTCTTTAGAGCTGAGGTCGCTAGAGAATTGTGTTACTCTACTTTCACTGTTGTGTTTTGGTAGCCGAGGATGAGCAGGGTATAATAAATTAGCAGGTTCATGCAGACATTACACAACAGCAGTAACTTTATTTTTATTTTTTATTGCTGGATAAAGCAGTCAAATCAAAATATAAAAACTTGCAATGTCATAGTGGGGGCGTAACTACAGAGGAAGCAGACCCTATGGCTACAGGGGGGCCCAATGAGGCTCTAATTAATTAGTGATTTCAACAATAGTGATGGGCGAATCTCCCGCGATTCGCTTCGCCGAAAAATTCGCAAATTTCTTGAGAAATTCGCGAATTGGCGAAAAATTCGCGAAACGAGTCGCGGGACGATTTTGTCGCGCGTCGCATCAACTTTGACGCGCGCGTCGCGTCATTTTCGGCGTGCGTCGCGTCGTTTTCGTCGCGTCAAAAATGACGCGCGACTGACGTGCGACTCGTTTTCGGCGAATTTTCGCCAAGCAAAATTTCGCTGGTGATTCGCGAATTTATTCGCCAGCGGCGAATCGCGGGAATTCGCCGCGAATTCCACCTAGGCGAATAAATTCGCCCATCACTATTCAACAATATTTGTGAAACAGGATAACCTCTGGATATTTTGGGGCCACGAAAATTAATTTGCTGTGGGGCCCAGTAACATCTAGTTACGCCACTGCCTAATAGTCAACAACTGAACCATTTATCATGGACAATAATAGACAATGTGGATTTAAAGACTGAGTGCCAAACTGTGTTTCTGTTGTGTTGGGATTTGGGGAATAGTTCAGCAATATCTAGAAAGTCAGAGCTTGCGGTTCACTGTATTTTTCTTTCTTTTTTTATAACTAGGATTTTGAATAGTAGTATTATAACCTATACCCTGGAGGGATATGTTTTTTTTTACTTGTTTACAACACTTTTAAGGCATAGCCTTTATTAATCATTTAAATCTCCGAAGACCTCATTTAGCACAGCTATTGAGAACAATAGATTGCCTTACTGTTTTCTCACTGTGAGAGGTGTCCAATAAAAAAAACATTTTCTGCTGTTTTTTTTTTCAGCAAGAGATCCATAAAGTGTCTTTGTTCCAGTCATATTTTACTATATTATGCTTTACATAACTCCCGACTCTGGACATACATTTACCCTCAAGGCTGAGGCAAATAATTTGAGATCACTCCTTATATGCTTTCTAGGTTGTTAACTAGTGATGGGCGAATTTATTCGCCTAGGTCGAATTCGCGGCGAATTCCAGCGATTCGCCGCTGGCGAATAAATTCGCGAATCACCAGCGAAATTTCGCTTGGCGAAATTTCGTCGAAAAACGAGTCGCGCGTCGTTTTTGACGCGACGCGACGAAAATGACGCAACGCGCGCCGAAAACGACGCGACGCGTCAAAGTTGACGCGACGCGCGACAAAGTTGACGCGACGCGCGACAAAATCGTCCCGCGACTCGTAATCGCGGAAGATTCGCCCATCACTATTGTTAACATGATCCTGTATATCACATGCATAAAAGACACCCTTAGACAAGTGACTGCATCACTATTCGAGGTGGAACTACCCTAAACTCACCTGCTACTTCTAGATTCAAAAGCTCATACTCCAGCTTGCCTACTATTAATATCTAGGAGCTATTTTATTTTTAGTATATTCATAGCTGCAATTTTATAATTATTACACCTGCAGCCCTTATAGTAACTCTTACCATTACCATATTCCTGACATGAGGGTTTCCTCCTGGTTCTGGTTGGCCAAGTTGGGCTAATTCAATCATTTGAAAGTGGGCCACTGATTGGTTCTCAGTGCAGTTTACTGAGATCCATCAGACGAAGATCCCATTAACTCAACAAAGTGGTCCTTACTCAATGGGATTTTCAGATTTGTCCAAAATATATCTGCCTGAATCTTGGCCAGATATTGTTCAAGTAGACTGTTGGACAGGCCCAATATAAAGACCAATGAGCTGCTGATTCGGTAAGGATGTTCCTAGTCAGCAGCATTTTTTCAGCCCATTCATTTTAACTTTTACCTATACCTCATCATCCCAGAACATACAGTATATATCAATCGCCTATACTTTTGCAGAAATTTTTGGTGGGCAAAAATCTGTGGCCTTAGACTGAATATGTACATACTCAAAATGATACAGTTTTTAGCTTTCTTATGGTAACCCTTGATACTGTAAGTCCTATAACTGCAGACAAATCAGCACCAAACCATATTCATATAAGGAACAATATCATTTAGTTCTAATAGAAACAATGAGTAATGTATTACATTGGTTCAATTTATTTCAATAAAAATAAACCATCTATACTTACAATCTGATTGTTGTCTATACATTTGGAAATACTTATTTTTTCTCCTAGAAAAACATTTGGCCTATTCTGTGAATCATTCTTCCAACTCAAATGCAATGCTAGCATATATATATACTATATTTAACAGATACAATTAATTTAATCATAACCACCAATTATGGTGACATCAAACACTTACAGTGGAACCCATACTCATACTTATGTCTGGATGATATTTGGCTAGGAGTGAGAGAAATTCTGTTTGTTTACAAAGAATTTGTGCATCACAACATCCACCCTAGAAACTTTGAGACGGGGATGAAAATATGTTCTGGTGTAAATGGTATAACAATGCCTTCTTCATCAGGTACAAGGTGGCCTAGATTCTAGCATTTAATGAGCATAAAACACTCGCAAGCTTGTATCTTGGTCTGCACCTGCATGCTATTTGTACATTGCTGTCACAGCAGAATAATGATCTATATTTGGTAGACAACTACTTCTACTCAGGGTCTGTTATTTTAATGGTCTATGTGCACAGATGTGACAATATATGCAATGCTTGGTCTGAAAGCTGCAAAGTAAAGGCCTCAGTTTCAAAACATTAGCATGGACTTCACAGCTGTTTTATATAAAGCCAATAAGTTTAAAGAACTCAAAATTAAATCCTTATTCAATATCAGGAAATGTGTGTTAACATTTTAAGACATGCATATTATAGCAGAGACCAATATATAAGTTACAATTTCATTAATTGATTATAGAATCTAGATATTGCCACATGCCCCACAAACAGCTCAAATGCCATATATTCACTTGTCAGTTATATATTAGACAGTAGCAAGTAGCACTAAACATTCTTACAGCTAATGCTTGATTGATAGATTTATAATAGTTAGATTTGGAATAGTTAATGTAAAAATGGGACTTATTATTATGCATTCTCAAATATAAAATACAAACATTTGTACTACAGCAGTTGCATTGTTGTCGTAACATTAGCATTGTAGAAGGAATTGTCAACACTTGAAGCAGGTTACACAATAACAGGTACATTACAATCTGCCAGTTGGCAATCTGCTCATAATTATTCATTCCACTGCTCATGTCTCCAGATATATATACCTGGAATCTATCAAATCAATTAACAACCCACCTGGCATGTATGCTATGGCTGAAAAACTAGACTTGTGCCATCACAGGCCATTTTCTTTACCAAGATGTGTAGCAGATTTACCCAGCTGTAACTAGGTTTGTTAATGTAAGTGGCAAACTAGGGCTACCTCTATTTCTGTAACTGTACTTCATGTTCAAGATGATATACTATCTACCTAAAGATGTCTGTATTTCCAAAAGCTTTACCCTTTTTGGTAATGAAGACATCTTCAGGGATGAAAAGGATCATCTTGAACATGATGTTAAATAAATATATAATATGGTTTTGCCTCCACTTAGTAAACATACCACCTTGTATTGCCCTAAATTTTTCTTGATTTTTTATCATGTGTCATTAGTATTATTAGTATTAAATGAAAATGGGACCTTTCATGTTCTTGATAATCCCTACGCTAGAAAAGATTTTAAAAGGGTTCAGATGAAAATATTTATCCATTTCCATAATATTGTCATCTGCCTCAACCCTATCTATCTATCTATCTGTCTGTCTGTCTGTCTGTCTGTCTCTCTGTCTCTCTGTCTGTCTGTCTGTCTCTCTGTCTATCTGTCTGTCTGTCTGTCTGTCTGTCTATATCTATCTATCGTTCTTCACTCTATCTAAGCCCTTCCCTTTCTGTGACCTGAACATGGTCCCAAACAAAAATTCCATAATTGGTATTTCTCTCCAGTCTCCAAATCATTAAAACCTGGACAGTCTTCACAGAACTAAGAAGCACCTACACAAACTATACTGAATGGGTCATAACCATAGTTAACAACCCTATATTTTTGTTTTCTTAATATTTGTCAGCCACGGCATATTGTACAGCTTGCTCTGTATTCTTAGTACCTCTCCTTGCTCAGATTTCTTCCACAGACCTGGTACTTTTTGGCTATTTGGCCTTAAATTAGATTTCAGAGGCAGCTTTCAGGTTTATGTGTCACTTTCTGTTGTACTACATAAGCAGATGTAGTTCATTACCTGAACAAACATACAGTATATGTAACAAGTGCTAAGGGACTGGTGACTGTGCCTGAAGAGAGTCTGAGTGTTATGATGAAAGTGCAGTAGTGAAGCTGACTTGGAACTAACAGGGTGCTGACCTTTTAGTGGACCAAAGTCTGGGAGAGGCCCTGTGGTAGTCAAAAAAACTACATTTTCATATATGAGAGACTGCTATATTTTGATGCTATATTGCCATATGAAGACAAATACCCTGTTAATGAGTTTTTTGGCAAAGTCTTTATTTTTCTGCATTTGTTTGTGTCCCTGTCTCTAAATAAGGTACCTGTTTGCCTACCATTACAAAAGTGAATCTTTCCACAGTATATTTTGTATTGGTTACTCGTCACTATGTGTGTAATTCTGTACTCTCTGCTTGGCCAAGGTTAGGATTGGGTCTTTCTTGTACTATACAGGGTTGCACCGTACACCTATCAAACCATATAAGCTACAACAGTCATGCTGGTGTTAGGCGCAAGTGCAAGATTACAATAGATGTTATTTTATCACGAAAGAAGTTGGAGTTAGAGACAGTAAAATAATTACAGCAATCTCTTTGTACAAACAAAAATACACAATATTTGATACAGGAGGAATCAATATGTCTTACTCTCCATATGCAATTATATAATCTATGTTACTAAATGCATGCAGAGGTATGAACAAGTGCTGAACTATGGGCATGCATAGACATTTATCTGTGCTGGTATCTTAATTTAAGAGCTTAGTCTCCCTGCAGAACACATGTAGTTTCTTTTTTGTTAGCGTACTATAAAAAATTGATTGGGAAACATACTGTATGTGGACGATGATTTACTGAACCAATTAAATTTACTGGTATTCTGAGATGTAAAGGTGTGTCTATTTTTTAAGTGTTTTTTTTTTGTATTTTTGTCCAAGGTGACTGTCGAGACACCAGAATGACTGGCAAAACACAGACCAGCAATGTCACAAACAAGAACGATCCAAAATCTATCAATTCAAGAGTTTTCATTGGCAACCTCAACACTGGCATTGTCAAAAAGGCTGACATTGAGGCCATATTTGCAAAGTATGGAAAGATTGTGGGTTGCTCAGTCCATAAAGGATATGCGTTTGTACAGTACATCAGTGAGAGACACGCACGCGCTGCAGTTGCAGGAGAAAACTCACGGATTATTGGGGGCCAGCCACTAGGTGAGTGCTTGTATTCTTTGAGTTTGAAATATTGTCTCTCTCACCTTGAGGTTTTATGATGCTTTTGTGTGCTATTCAGAAACCACACAAAAACAATTCCTGACTCAACAAATTTACCTCATTTATTATGTAGAGTTTCGCGTATTTTGCCTTTAATACTTTATACCAGACTTAATGCTGCTTCCATGCATGAAAAGGGGTTAGCTAGAAAAATTTTATTTTACTGTTATTTGAATGGTTTCTATGTCAGGGCTTTGCTTCAGGTCTGCTTATTAGAATTCATTTACAAATAAGATTGACATCTTGAACCTAATGTACATCCATGCATATACATGTACTTAAGATGTAAATCCACGTCATCAGTGCATTGTTTTTTAGTATTATCAGACAGTTTCACTACTCAAGCACATAAACTGGGAGAATTCAAAACTCTTCAAAGAAATCAGCAAAATGGCAAGTTTGAGGCATTGTGTATCTATAATTTTATTGCACAATAACTATGTGCAGGCCAGTCTGAAATCCATGAGGACTATGGGTTGGGGAGGTTCAGGTTGGAAATTGGGCCACCACTTATTTTTTAAAATGGCAATTTTCTATTTATGATTACCCAATAGCACATGCTACTAAAAAAGTATATTATTATGAAAATGATTTATTTACATGGTGCAGGGTTTTACATAGGAGCTGTTTTATGCAATATCTTTTTATATAGAGGCCAAACACCAGAAATTATGCAGTGCCCCCTATTAGAATGGAAATTGTGCATAGTTTTCTAAAAATCATGCTATATTAGTGCCAAGTGCCCCAAGACTCCAGCAATAAATAATAATTTTGGAAAGAAACATAACATGAACCCCAAAGGATCTGAGATTGAATAAATGGGTGCTGAGGTATACAGCAGACATAAAAGCCTGCAATAGCTTATAATAAAAGCAACAGTTTTACATATGATAGCTCATTTTAAAATGTTTTTATATTTTTTTGTACTACTGGTCCTTTAACATAAAATGACATCCAGAAAAGCAGAGTATGATGAATTTCCGAGGTGTTCGGGGGATCCGTAAGTGTAATCTGCGGCATGTAATGATAAAGGCGACACTGACTTTGAGCAATATTAGAAGAGACACCTTTGTACATTTTAGAAATTGCGGTTTGGTGAGAAGTCAGACAGTAGTGGAGGAAGGAACAGGGTTTTATGTACATTTTTATTTAGATACTGCTGGTAGGTGAGAGAACCTTGCAATATTACAAGTCACAGAGATCAGTAAAAGCATAACATAGATAAAGTGTAAGTGCAGGAAGGCTGGGGAAGCAAACCATTTTGGGCTGCTGGAGACATAAAGCAGACAAGCTAAAGGGAGACTGGAAGGAGTCTATTGTGTTAATAAATGAGCACTTGCTTTTATTTTGTGTTTCTTCTCATCTGAATATGAAACAAATACCTTTAGCCAAACCAATTAAAACCAAAGATATAAAATATTACATCTGAATAGCTGTTCAATGTATTCTCTTGTATTTATACTTGTTTTACAGTTTAATTTATTTCTCTCTAACTTGAAATAGCACAAGTGTTTTTGTACAACACAAAGAGAGAAGCGACAATTACTGATTTGCACTTCCCTCCAACCCCCCTAGAATAAATATGTTGGCCTAAAACACATTTGTCCCAACATAAACAACTCAATATTTGGCCAAAAATGTCTTATCTGTCTCCCCAGCCATGTTCCGACACAGGGATCCTCTGTGGCTGTAAAGAACACTATCATATTAATGCCCCCCCCCCAAATTGTCAGGCATCCCCCATACAGAGCTCAAACCACAGAATGGGGAGGCCTAGCCTGGAAGTAAGATTTGGGTTTGATTTGCTGCCTGAATTCTATTGACATTGTAGCTGTAGGACCATTATGATAATACAGGTATGGAATCTGTGATCTGGAAACCAGTTATCCAGAAAGCTCCACATTATGGGATGGCCGTCTCCCATAGACTCCATCAGAATAATTCAAATTAAAAAAAAAATATTTCCTTTTTCTCTGTAATAATTAAACAGTACATTGTACTTAAAGCTAATATATAAAGCAAAACCAGCCCATTTGTTTTTTTTAATGTTTCATTTATTTTATTTATTTTTAGTAGATTCCATTTTAGCGATCCAAATTACGTAAAAATCCCAAACATTCTGGATAAGTGGCCCCGTAACTGTACTTTCTTGCATTTATATCTACAGACAGGAGCTTGAGGGAGAATAATCCCATTCACTCGCAGGTGATGGTAGATCTTTATTTCCAGTGAGCAATCTCAACCAGCTGAATAATACAAAAAATCTTTGGAAGGTAAACAATTCCTTTAACTGCCTTCCGCCTGCTATAATGAGAAAACGCCAGTGCAATGGCACTCGCGGCCCTTTGATTTCCGAAGTCACCCAAAGTTTCCTCGTAAGGCAACTTCGGAAATTGAAGTCCTGCAAGTGCATTGCCACAGTAGATTTTTTGATTCAGCAGGGGGAAAGTAGTTCGGGGAGATTGTCGCCCAGAAGAAGAGGCGATTAGTCAACAGGCGACTAAATCACCCTGAATCTGCCCATGTTCCCTTACCCTAAGAGTGCTACAAAATGTATATAGAAAATGCATGTTTGTAACCAATATTGCCCTGGTGACTCTAGCTTTCCATTCTGTAAGAAAGTGGTCTGTCTGCCTTCAACCTAATGTTCACATGAAATAGGAAAATTATTAGCTGCTACTCATATCTGTCTAGAAAAAGGTTCCCTCTTATTGCAGCATAATAGACAAAACCCTGAAACTTATTTATGGCCAACGTCAAGTTGCAGTTACTGATGTACCCATGGGATTTAAGCTTTAACCAAACGGAAACATTAAGTGGGTGGCACGTAAAAAATGGGGGATCACTCAACTGAAACATGGATAGCTTTTATGGATGCATGAAAGGGAAGAGATTTGATGGCTAAGCCGTTGCTCATAATTGCACATAAGAATTAAAGAGCAGTAAAAGTTTATGATCTATATGATATGTTTCTCATGTATCATTATGCATTGAAAAATCCTAAATTTGCATTTACGGACCACAGAGCTTATTCTTATATGCACTAACATCTGGCAAAGCAGCCATTTATAAATAATTAGCCTGCATAACTTTATACAGAGAGGGAAAGGTCTAGTCATCAGTACTAACTTATTGTTAAAGAAGTCCATGTTCATTCTTACTACTATACTGTGAATATGAGTACAGCTATGGGACCAGTTATCCGGAATGCTTGGGACCTTGGGGTTTTCCAGCTAAGTGGTCATTCCATAACTTGGATCACCATACTTTTAGCATGCTAAAAAATCATTTAAACATTAAATACACTCATTAGAATCATATTGCATCCAATAAGGATGAAATATGTCTCCGAATCAACTACAAGGTTCAGGTATAGGATTCATTATTTGTTATACCTGTTATCTAAAAGGAATCCTGGGAATGAATTCCAAATAAGCTCAGAGAGAATCCCATTTATATGGGTTTATCCTATAGTCTAAAGCTCACCCACCGGGTTTTCAAGCAAAAACCAGGATAATAGCTGATCAGATTCCAAACTACAAACCGGTTTCACTTTTCTTGAGGCTCATCAGTGTAGTACAGGGATCAGCTTAGGTAGAGCCACCATGTGGTTTTGCAAACACGTGAAAAAGGTTGAGGAGCTTCATACAGACTTAAATAGACAAAAGGAATCCTGGGAATGAATTCCAAATAAGCTCCAAGAGAATCCCATTTATATGGGTTTGTCCTATAGGCTAAAGCTCACTCACCGGCGTTTCAAGCAAAAGCCAGGATAATAGCTGATTCCTTTACTTTATTTAAGTCTGTATGAGGCAGACTTCCTGATATATATATATATATATATATATATATATATATATATATATTTCTGATCCCACTTAGGAAACGCTGGATAATGGGACCCTGGAGTGAATGGAAGAGAGCAGGGTGGGCTTCCATTCTTTGCTTCTAAGTTTTGCAGGTGTCTAAGCTAGAGGCAGTTAAGTAATTATCTACAGGTACGTTGTAGTAAAAAGGAGGTGTGGGCTACACCTCAGTGCTGCTTTCCCCTAGAGACCTCCTTGAGTGGAGGAGGGTGAGGGGCCACATGAAAACCCCCCTTGAGTGAAGGGAAGGAGATGTGCATGTGTGCACCTGAGTTGGAGAGAGTTCCAAAGGACTGGAAAGAGGTAAAGAGAAATCCCTGCCAGGAGACAAGAGTGTCTCAAGTGTGTCCAGTGAAGGTCTTAGTGTTGGAAACATGAGTTAACGTTAACACCAGTGAGAGCGTGAATTAGGACTGTTTCTGGATTAATTGGCTTTTGGCAGAGAGCCCTGAACAGCTACCAGGTGCACTTGGGTACTTTTGTAAGTTAAGCTAATAAGTACTTGTAACAATTTAACATATGCAGGTCTCTTGGGGACCTGCAGGTTAAAGAGCAATTCACTTTCATAAGCAAAACTGTAATAACACATAAAAAACTACACAAATGTGTTCAAACTTTTATAACCTGCCAAATTTTGTAAAATGAACATGGCGATTAAGGGGTGTGGTCACAAAAAGGGTGTGGTCACACACAAACAAAAAAAAAAAAAATATATAT
>CM044441.1:128550367-128568727 GCA_024363595.1 Xenopus borealis
CACGAACACAAGTAACTCCTGTTCAGGGACGCGGGCCCCATCCGGGGTGCAGAGGTACGGGCCCTGGTACAGCCGCACCCTTTGCACCCCCGGTAGTTCCGCCACTGTAGTAATCTCCTGGCATCTGCCAGACCCAGATTTTTTCATCTGACTGACAGATAGGGAAATGCCATTTACTCTACAGTCTAAGTTATGTTTACACTACTCCAGCGAACACTTGGCATTGCACATGTGATACGCTGTCATCAGGCCCAGACTACCTCTGGGTTTTGGCAAATGCCAGAGTGGCTGCTGTAAGATGCCATATACACTCACTATTTAGTGGGCTGGTGGGGGACTGCCTACTTGAAATGCCAGGGTCTATTCTGAATCCCAGTCTAGGCCTAGCTGTCATTACTACTGGTGACCATTTGAAACTGAGCAGCGAGTGGACATGTCATTAGTGTCAGAGCAACAATGTGTCCGTATATTTTTAGTCATAGAGTGAATATTTTGTCCTACTGTTATGTTTCTACATTCGGATGTGACAGATCTAACAGAAGGAGGTTGAAGAGCTTGTGCCCAAAGTATACGTGTGTAAGTCTCAAAGATGGCAAAAAGAATTTATAGGACAAAAACTTTGTCTTGAGCTGCAAAAGTGATGTTTATTGCAGAGCATCCAATTAGCCACAGCTTGTTTCCAAGGTCAGTGTGTGACAAGGTGAAGTCAACATTCATGCAACTAACATCATGGACTGCTGATCAATAATATGGCCCAATAAAGGACAAGGAAAGGCTGGATACACTTGGGGGTGCCAAACGTTAGGCGATGTACCTCAAACCCAGGGCCGGTGCTCCAATCGGGAGAAATCTGCACCGGCCCTGGGTTATAGAAGCAAGCACCACGCAGAGATCTTACTTCCGTCTTCAGATCTTCAGAGTGCTTATCATCAAGTATTACTGCATGAGGAAATCAGAGACGTCACTGCATTTATCACCCATGATGGTTTGTTTCGGTTCAAGAGTGTACATTATGGGCTGGCTTCAGCACCAAGTTGTTTTCAAAGACTGATGTCTTCTATACTTCATGACATACCTGGTGTACAATGCTACTTGGATGATATAATTGTCTACGCTCCAACTATGGATCTTCATGACAAGTACCTAGAAAGGGTTCTGAAATGCATTGATTCTGCAGGACTCAAACGGAACCTTTGCAAAAGGCACTTCAGACAAACTCAGCTATCTTTTCTGGGTCATATAATTTCACTAGAGGGATTACTGCCTGACCCTGACCATGTCATCGCTGCTAGACAAGCACCTACTCCATCTGATTTCCAGACCTTACGAGCTTTCTTAGGTCTTACTTCATGGTATTCTAATTTATTCCAAACTATGCTTCAGTTGTGAAACCACTCAGAGCACTACTACGTGGAACTTCAAGTCTGGTCTGGTCAGAGACTGCTCAACATAGCTTTGAAATAGTGAAGCAGTTAATTGTGAACAGTCAAGCACTAGCTTTATTTGATCCTACACTACCCACTGTGATTACTACAGACGCTTTAGACAATTGCGTGCAGTTCTCAAACAGATCCATGGTGATCATTCAGAGAAAACTGTTGCATTTCATCCAGAACACTTACAGAGCCAGAACGTAAGTATTCAACTGTTGAAAAAGAAGCTCTCGCGTGTGTTTGGGCAACAGAAAAATTGAGAACCATAGCCCTTTAACTACTTTGCCTACAACAAAGGGACTAGGAAGAGCTGGAATGCCTATAGCTAGATAGTAGTGATGGGCGAATTTATTCGCCGGGGCAAATTCGCGGCGAATTCCTGCGATTCGCCGCTGGCAAATAAATTTGCGAAACACCGGCGAAAATTCGAAAAAAAAAACGAGTCGACGTGACGTGCGTCGAAAACGATGCGACGCGCGACGAAAACGACGTGACGCGACAAAAACGTGCCGCGTCTGGTTTCGCTAATTTTTTCACCAATTCGCGAATTTCGCTGGAAATTCGCAAATTTTTCGGCGAAGCGAAACAGGGTAGATTCGCCCATCACTACTAGATAGTCAGCAAGGTTACCGAATTTAAACTACAAAATGCAATACAAAACGTTACTGCTGATTGTTTGTCACTTTTACCTTTACCTGCAGCTTCTGATACACTGGATGAGGGCATAGAAGTTGTAGCATTGACTGATTTACTATGATCTACAGTTACCACTGTTGATTTTAAGCAAGCTTGCCTCACATGTCCAATCCAAGTAAAATTACGGGACATCTTGCAAAGCAAATGGCCAAATGCTGAGAAGAAACTCAGTCCTGAATCCTGATCTTAAACCTTACTACAGGATTAGACATGAACTGTCATTAGTAGATGGCTATGTTGTCTGTGGAGCTCACTGCTTACTGGTACAAGAGATCTTGCAAGAAAAGCTCATACAACTGGCACATGAGAGTCATCAAGGAATTATATGTACAAAACAAAGACTACAAGAAAATACTACTATACCGGTGGCCAGCAATTGATGATGATGTAGTAACTGCCAGTCATTCTTGTGTTACTTGTCAGAATCATGACAAAACAGCTATCACACATACACCACCACTTCAGCCAGTACCATTTCCTGATACAGCATGGGAAAATCTTGCTATTGATATTGTGGGTCCTTTTGCAGATGCTCCTATAGACTGTATATTTGCTATAACTCTGATAGACTATTACAGTAAGTGGCCAGAAATTGCATTTGTTTCTCATATAACATCAGCTACAGTAATAACATTTCTGTCTACAGTCTTCAGTAGAGAAGGTAATCAAAAGGAGTTAATATAAGACAAAGGACAACCATTTGTCTCATCTGAGTTTGAATTATTTGTGAAAGAGAGGAATATTTTGCATAGGAAATCTTCAGTGTATTACCCACATGCAAATGGAGAAATCTGAAAGAAGCTCTACAGACAGCAAATCTTACTGGGAAATCTTGGAAAGTATTTACAACAGAGTTCCTACACAACTACAGAGCAATGTGCCATGCAACAACCCAATCATCTCCAGCTGAACTATTACATGGCAGACAGATGTGCACTAAGTAACATGTTGCAGACATCAAACTTCCACAAAATACTGTTCCTACAAAATCATCTACTGCTGATATTGTCAAATGTCAACAAGTCAAAGTGCACTTTCAGCCTGGATCTTTAGTCAGAATTAAGAAACCAGGTCTACTGAAACAAGGATAATCTAAATTTACTACACCTATACGCTATACAGCACCTGCTAGATATGAGTTTGGAGAAGTTCCATTTGATGAAGGACATTTACCTACTCCTGATGCCAACTGCAATTAGGGTTGCCACCTTTTCTTTAAAAAAATACCGGCCTTCTTATATATTCAGCTTATCTTCCTATTAATATCATTGGGATCAGCTATCAAAAATACCGGTCAGGTGGCAACCCTAACTGCAATAGGCCTGAAGAAAGTTAACCTATAAGGCATACTGAGAGAATCAGAAAACTACCTGCATGGACCAAGGACTATGTCATGTGAGGAATGTATATTATTGCTTTAAGATGCATTGTTGTTGTTTCTTACATTTGGCCAAATGCTTTTCTACTATAGGGGGAATATTTGGTGTTTATACAAATGGCCTGTAGATGTCACTGTGCACATGAGTTATACTATGCATACACTGTACCTTCTATACTGTTAAGGTGCTAGAGTTTATGTTACTGTTGTGTAATGGCTGCATGAACCTGCTAATAAAGCACCGTTATACTCTGGTCATCAAGCATCTGCTCATCCTCGGCTATCAAAGTCTTCATAGTATGGAGTGCCTGAAGGGTTCCTGAATGACAGTTTAAAATGGGCCATGAAAGGCGTAATCTTATCTTTATGCAGTTGGAGGATACAACTGATGATTTAGAATAGATGGTAGCTCAGGATTCACATCTCAGGAAGAACCCAAATCCATCAGTCATTGAGGCCCAACCACTAAGTTACGATTTGTAATGTTATAAGGTTGGGGCATAGGTTTAGTTCTGACCCTTGCTTAAGGGAGGCCCATGACATTTACTACCCTCAAAGGACCTTAGGTGCTCGTAATCCACATCTGCATTGAAATACTTTATATGCCACCATGTCTAACCAATGCACACATACTTGTATAACTAAAAGAAGATACCAAAGCATAAAACATATTGCAATAATAAATCTATAATTGTAAAACAGAATGTCGTTTATACGAGGCATGCTAACCTGAATAAATGTGTTTAATAAAAAATGATATTTACTGCATATCAATGAGCATTCTAAGGCCCCATAAAATGCAAGGGCTCTGAAACTATTAATAACTGTAACAAAACATGAAGTCACAATAGCAATAACTTTGAATAGAAGCTCATATAGGAGCCGACATTTAGTTTATGGACTATAATTGCTTAAATTAACCAAAGAGAGAATAACACATTTAAGGAGATAATACAATGAAAAAGACAAAATTAGAGCTAATATTCTTAAGTAATAGAGCGGCAAAATCTGTGTTTTTTTTTTTATTATTTCTCATTTGTTCCCAGGGAAAATAGAACACAATCATTTCTTATGAAGAGGAGTTTCATAAGCTCATAGGATTTGGTACATGGTAGGCAACAAAAGTAAGGACCAAATACAGATATAGGATCCAGAAACCCGTAATCCAGAGATCTCCAGAATTACGCGAAGGCCATCTCCCATAGACTCCATCATAATCAAATAACTCAAGGTTTTAAAAATGATTTCCTTTTCTCTGTAACAATAAAACAGTACTTTTTACTTGATCCAAACTGAGATATAATTATCTTCTGAAAAGAGATCTGTGGCAATCCTTCCAGTACTTCAAGCACAGGTGTGGATGTCTTTTGATATTCCCCAAATTTCCAGGACCATCATCCTCCTGGAACATGAAACCAGCAATTGTTCTCCCTCCATTGTTATTAGGGTTGCCACCTTTCCCCTTAACGAACTTACAGGGGGAGGCGGGGCCATGACATAGCATGGGCGGGCCATACTGTGATGGGGTGGGACTGTAACATCAGGGCGGGGCTATGATTCTGCAATTAATATTCAAATTGATCTAGTTTTCAGCATAAAAAAACTCAAATCGTTAAAAATAAATAGTTTTTTAGTTTTCTAGAAAAACCCACGAAAAAAACCCTGAACATCATGAAGGCTATAAACATCTTCAGATAATTCAAGGGACCTCTGCCATTGACTTATAAATGACCTCGACAGGTATTAGCTGGTGTATTTTTGTACTCAAGCTATTTCTAGCTTCAGGGCATAATACATTGGAAAAAAAAACTTTTTTTTTTAACCTGAAATTTTTTTATTAAAAAATACCCTCAACTCAAATTATTCTGGTAAAATACAACTTAACCTTTGCTAAATAACCCCCTAAATGTTCCATAGTATAATACTGGCATGGGTATACTGGGAGTTGCATATGGCAGCAGCTTCACTGTACTGAAGTTTACAGAAATACAGGTATTGTACCTGGTATCCAGAATGCTCCGGACCTGGGGTGTTCCGGATAACGGATCTTTCTGTAATTTGGATCTTCATACCTTCAGTCTACTAGAAAATCATGTAAACATGTATTTATTCCAATAGGCTGGTTTTACTTCCATTAGGATTAATTATATCTCAGTTTGGATCAAGTACAAGATACTGTTTTATTATTACAGAGCAAAAGGATTTTTAAAAATTTGGATTATTTCGATTAAATGAAGTCTGTGGGAGATGGCCTTTTTGTAATTTGAGCTTTCCGGGTAACGGGTTCCCGGATAATGAATCATATACCTTTACTTCCTAAGTAAAAAGTCATTTGAGGCAATTTTAATAAAGAACTTCTCTCCATGTCAATGTTATACCTTCAAGGGCAGGAACTAGGGGTAGGCAGAGTAGGCACATGCCTAGGGAGCAAAGCTTGAGGGGCACCAGGCACATCATTTTTACTGCTGCCTACCCCAGCCTGTTCTGCAGTCCTGCTCGTTCCCCATGTTTGCACGCATGTGCTCTTACACGGGGGGGTGAAGCAGTGCATGTACAAGTGCGCATGTGCGCGGCTGAGAGGCGGTGTGGCCTTCCAGGTTGCCTGGGGCACCATGCCAGCCTGGCCCAGCCCTGCATACCTTGAAGACACCCTGTTAAAAGTGCTTTCCTATTCTCGAGGTTTATACCATCCCTTTGTTTTCTTGGGAAGTTTTTCTTACAGTCCCTGTAATGGAAATGTTGTGATTGGGAGCCTAAGCACTATTGAGGCTTTCCTCGTTGTCTTAGGGCTCATCCAGATGGGAAGATTCTTGGAGATTTGTCGCCTGGCAACTAAGCGCCTCTTCTTTGGGGCAACAAATCTCCCTGAATGGCTTCCTGGTATCTTGTACCCGCTAGCGCTAGCGACGCGTTTTTCAAAGTCGCTCGAAATTGCTTTGTGAGGCAACTTTGAGCGACTTTGAAAAACGCATTGCCGCGAAATTCGCGAATTGGCGGAAAAATTCGCGAAACGAAACGAGTCGCGTTTTTGACGTGTGTCACGTCGTTTTCGTCGCGTTGCGTCAAAAACGACGCGCGACTAGTTTTTTTTTGGGCTAATTTTTTTGGGCGAATTTACGCTGGCGTTTCACGAATTTAATCGCGGGAATTAAATTCACCCATCACTAGCGCTTAGTCGCCAGGCGACAAATCTCCCTGAATCTTCCTGTCTGGATGAGCCCTAAAACTTTATCCATCCTGAGATTGTTTGACTAATTTATCAGCTGGGAGCTGTCGGCCAGGAGAGAGTGACAGTAAAAGTAAGGACAGGATTAAGCCAAATGTAACTATTTGGCTTCTTGTCTGATGGCCTTTCCATCAATTTCACAGCCTGGAAGACCTACAAAAATGTTAGATGGCTGTAAAAATGCCATCAGGTGCCGTATAAAGCAAAAATGTGCTTCTTTCCTTTTCACTGAGCTCCTAAGTGGGGTAATGCAGGAAACATTTCTCATATACGATAATGGCAAGTGTTTTCATTTCATTTTTTAATGTAAAGGAAAAGCACAGTATTTTGTTATTCGTACTTAGGTATTTTCTCTGTGCGTACTTTGACTGATGCTCCGATGAATACCTTCACAGTAAGAAAACGGAGATTTGGGAAATGGATAAAAGCACTAGAATTAGTCGTTAATACTGCATGCACCATGTATTAAACATGAGCCACTGAAAACAGTATGACATCTCCCAAATATTCTTGCTATGAATTTACAGAGAAGTCTCTGTGCATAGAATTACTTTTTTATTCTTACAGAGAGTGGATAGTAAAGTAGCTGTCAACTCCCCGTATGTCATTGGCATTTACCAGTTTTTGGCTCCTCCCCTGGTCTTTTGTTATCATACCAAATTTCTCAGGATCTCATATTTTAATTTAATCAATTTCGAGTTATCTTCTCAGAAAAGAAAATAGATTTTCAGGAAGGCTGCAACAACTCCAAATTGATTGATCCCAGGACATTCCCAAGGGCTAAAACTGCAGGTTTGGCAGGTGGTGAATAGGGATGGGCGAATTCGCTACGAATTCCCGCGATTCCCCGCTGGCGAATAAATTTGCGAAACACCCGAAAAAATTCGCCAAAAAAAGAGTCGCGTGATGAAAACGACGCGACGCGATGAAAACGGCGAAGCGAATCTGCCTAGATCACATCACTAGTGGTGAATAATCAAATTCAAAGTGCCAGTACATGATAAATTAAAAAAATCGACTGAATTAATTTAAAAACTCAGATTGAATTTTAACTATTTCCTAGTCGAATTCCACAAAAAAAATTGGAAATTCTCATTTGAAATTTGAATTTTCACTTTGACCCTTTATAAATCTACCCCTAAGTGTGTTATAGAGTGGTCAATTCTAAGCAACTTTTCAGTTGCTCTTCATTAAATATTTGTATAGCTTTTTAATACTTTCCCTTCTTCTGACTCTTTCCAACTTTGACACAATGGTCACTGACTCCATCTAAATATAAATGTGTTGTAAAGCTGCACATTTATCGTTACTGCTATTCTTAATTACTCATCTTTCCTTTAAGATCCTCCCTTATTCATATTTTCATATTTCAGTCTCTAATTCAAATCAAAACTAGGTTGATTTGGACCGTAGCAAGCAGATTGCTGAAATAGCAAATACTGCAGAATACTAAATACTGTAGCTCAAAATCCACAAATAATACAAAATGAAAACCAACTGCAAAATGTCTCAGAATATCACTCTGTACATCATACTAAAAGTTACTGTAAAGGTGAACATCCCATATAAAGGAACAGTAACGGCAAAAAATGAAGGTGTTTTAAAGAAATTCAAATATATAGTACTGTTGCCCTGCATTGGTAAAATATATGTGTTTGCTTCAGAAACACTACTATAGTTTATATAAAAAAGCCGCTGTGTAGCAATGGGGGCAGCCATTTGAGCTGAAAAAGGAGAAAATACACAGGTCACTTTGCAGATAACAGATACGCTCTGTAATGGAGTACAATTAGATTCTGCAGAGTGTCTGTTATCCGCTATGTAACCTGAGCCTTGAATGGCTGCCTACATGGCTATACAGCAGCTTGTTTAAATAAACTATAGTAGTGTTTCTGAAGCAAACACACAAGTTTTACTTACTAGTGTGGGGCAACACAACTTAATATTTTCATTCTTTTAAAACACTTTCATTTGTTGGTGTTACTGATCCTTTAAATAAAAACAAACAAACAAAAAAAGCCTTTTGTTTTCCTTCTCTTCGTGCAAAATATAGACAAATTTCATGCAGAATATGTTTTTGAGAGTTTATTAACCAGCGGTAAATATAAATTTGCGAATATTCTTGTGCAAGAATATTTTTTCGCCAGTTATCACATTCGCTGAAAATAACGCTACGTACACATTAAGGCCTGGTTTACTAAACAGCGAAATGTGTGAAAGACAAAATTAACGCCAGAATATCCGCAACATTTTACCGGCATCTATATAGTGACGTTAACATATTTTTTGGCCAGAAAATTCTCAATGGGAGTTTAATTCTCATTTAAACTGTGCATTTAAATGATACAAAGAGATAACTGATATGATTTCTTGTTCCTATGATTCTATTGGCAGAAGGGTGTGTGAGTGGATGGATGAAGTATGGGTTTATATGATACATACATGTTTGATTGGTGTTACTCTAGTAATGTTGTTGGATGGTTTAATCATCAATCAGTAGATTATGAGTTTTGAAGATGCATTTCTGGCCATAAATGTCACAGTAAAAATTGCCATAATTAACTCCATTATTAACGCATAAAACAAGACTATTTTCTATAATAAATATTTGCTAACATAGTTTGTCGCCAGAAAATTCACTTGCTAAAATTAGCGCAAACATAAGCTGGTTCGATAATGTAGTTACTGCAAGTGATCGCAATGACTTCTGAGAGCATCGCTGTTTAGTAAACTTAGTCGCTGCGAATAATCTGGCGGAAAAATATTCTCAGCGATAACATGCGGAAACTTAAATAAAAATTTTTTCGCACTTTAATCGGAGCCCCTCAATCCCTAACAGAAATAGGATATTTCGTTAAAACGGTGGGGATGCATGTTGTGCCAATGAGCGGGCCTGGGTCCGCACCTCGCTCGCCACTGAAATGGGGGCGTATGGAGGGGGGGCTCCAGTTACGTTACTGCATTAGAACTATATTGAAATACATGGGAAGTGTTGCTCGTACTGCATAATAATTATATGGCAGCCTGACCTTTTCTGTGTCTCGGCATTGTTATCTTGACAAGCGGAGCGATCACAGAAATTATCTCACATGTTAAATAACATTGCAGTGGCCACGAACGAAAGCAGATGGAATGTATTATGCCTCTAATTCAGGCTTCATAGTTGTGGCATTTAGAAAACACAACAATGATATACATACATAATAAGTCTTGCTTGAATGTGCCTAATCCAGCCAATAAGTCAGTTAACATTGCATGGAAATTGGTTTTCCTGTATTGCAGTTGTGAAATGCAGACCATAGATAATCCATCATTTATTTTTCCCTGGGGAGCAAGTTCTAGAGCACTAAGGGTAGGGACAGACAGGGAGATTCGGGGAGATTCTGTCGCCTGGCGTTTTTAGCAGGCGACAATCTCCCCGAATTTCTTTCTCCCTGTCTGCCGCTAGTATACTGACAAAGCGCCAGCGCCTGTGCAGACGCGGCGCGGCGATTTCCGGAATCGCCCAAAGATACCTCGTGAGGAAACTTCGGGCAATTCCGGAAATCGGCGCGCCGCGTCTGCACAGGCGCTGGCGCTTTGTCAGTATACTAGCGGCAGACAGAGAGAAGGTAATTCGGGGAGATTGCTGCCTGCTAAAAACGCCAGGCGACAGAATCTCCCCGAATCTCCCTGTCTGTTCCCAGCCTAAGAAGCACAAGAGCCCCTTAGAGCTTAATTAATAAGCAATTGTGCCCCTGGGGGGATCCTGCATTGTGTGTCTGGGAGCAAACTCTGCATCAGGAGTCTCAGGCCAGTTTTATTCAAGAGAGATCCCTGTTACCTTGGTAACTCATTAAAAGTTTGGTTTACTTTTAAGTTAACTTTTAGTATGTTATAGAATGGCTAATTCTAAGCAACTTTTCAAATGGCCTTCATTTTTTTCTTTTTTAACATTTTGTTATTATTTTTCTTTTTCTTCTTTCCAGCCTTCAAATGAGGGTCACTGACCCCATCTAAAAAAATCAGTGTATACAGTAATTGCTAGAGTCATTTGTACCTTAGCAAATGGATTGGAGATACTTCAAACTGGAGAATTAAAAGCAAAATAACTCTTTAGGTATTAAAGTCGGATGCCATGCTGTATTGTGACCCATCACTGCCCTAGTCACCAATTGGCAAGGGCACCACAATCTTGGTGATTGGCGTATTGGCAACACAGTTTGCATATGCAGTGGTTTCAGAAGAGAGAGGTAACACCTTCGCTATAGAAATACATGTTAATAATAATAATAATAACACAACCACCATATATAGCTGCAAGAGTCTTGCTCAGGCTAGGGTATGCGGGTGCCTAAATAGAAAAACTACTAAAGGGCACACTTTATTGCATGGGAGATCTTTTCAGAGTGTGTGCTTACTGTGCCGCCAGGATGTACCATATATACAAGTTCTATTTTTCCCCACAATTAAATATTTTACTCAGCATATTATGCTCTATGCCAAATATCTTAGCGCAAAGTGCAAAGGGAGCCTTAGAATTACCTGCTCAAGACAGGTGTAAAATACAGGACCCACTCAGACCTGTTTTATCAGAACCCCAGTGGCGTAACTACCAGGGGTGCAGAGGGTGCAGTTGCACCAAGGCCCCCACCCCCTTGGGGCCCATCGGAACCACAAAAATAGTTATGGCAGGCAGTTATCTAGAGGGAGATTTTACAGCACACATGTCATCAACACTCCAGCATGGGATTTATAGAGGTAAGGGCCCGACGGGGGCTCAGGTGTCCATCCTGTACCAGGGCCCACCATGGAGTAGTTATGCCACTGCAGAACCCAGTGTGTGCCACATGATGCAAGTATAAGGGAGTGTATGCATTTTAAAGAAGAAAGCAGAAATCACTGGGAACGCCA
The DNA here is from genome assembly GCA_024363595.1 of Xenopus borealis. Taxonomy (NCBI): domain Eukaryota; kingdom Metazoa; phylum Chordata; class Amphibia; order Anura; family Pipidae; genus Xenopus; species Xenopus borealis. Next base: position 128,561,994 of record CM044441.1, read on the forward strand.
AATGTTAGACGCCCCCTTGTGCTTATAATCACTTACCTGATACTCCTGGACAGTGTTCCTGTTTGCTGAAAACTGCACTGGCTCAGGGTATTTCTGTAGGAGTACCAAAGAATCATCATCTTGATACATGTACAGAACATGATGGTTCTGATTAGACAGACAGACAAACCGGCAGACATACAGAGACACAGAAGATATATAGACAGACAATTAGATTGCAATAGATACTGTAGATAGATGATTAGATAGAGAGATATAGATAGATAGATGATAGATAGAGAGATATAGATACATGATAGATAGACAGACAGACAGACAGACAGACAGACAGATAGACAGACAATTAGATTGCGATAGATACTTTAGATAGATGATTAGATAGAGAGATATAGATAGACAGACAGACAGATAGATTGATAGATAGATAGATAGATAGATAGATAGATAGATAGATAGATAGATAGATAGACGGATCGATAGACAGACAGACAGATAGATAGGTAGATAGATAGATATATGATAGACAGATAGATAGACAGACAGACAGACAGATAGCTGCACTCAACTTTCTGGACAAAAAAAATCACAACCCTTTTCCCCATCCTTCCATAGATGATGATCCATCAATGCCAGTGCCTGTGCTGACTTTTCCTGCCTCAGTAAACACATCTCCTCAGTTGCTTTGTCTCACAGGGCATTCTGGGAGAAATATACCTTCCCTCCAGAGTCCTCCCGGATACATTGCTACAATTTATTTATACAGTATATCACTAGGAATGCATGAAAGCCAGGATTTTGACACGATTCAGCAGGATTCGGATGCCTGACCCACCAAAATCTGACCACAAAAAAAAATCACAAATTTAAAAAGAAGTGAAATTTTTTTTTTTCTTTTCCCCCCTCATTTTTCTAATTTACACATGCATATGAGGATTCAGATTTGGTTCGGTATTCAGCCAAAACTTTCACAAAGGATTTGGGTGATTCCCAAAATAGTGGATTTGGCGCATCCCTATACAGTACATACCTCTCAACATTTTGGAAATAGATAGAGGGGCAAAACAATTTGCTGCCCAGAAAAAGTGAAATGTTTGGACCACGCCCGTTTTTGTGGCAGGTTATGAAAGTTTGAACACATTTCTGTGGTTTTAATGTGCTATTACAGTTTTGCTTATTAAAGTGAATTTTCCTTTAACTCACAGTTCCCCCAAGAGACCTACTTATCTTAAGCTGGCCATGGACGCAATGATCTGATTGAAAATTTCTGTCGGCTGCAGATAATATTTCTGCGAATGATTTTCAGTGGGAGTCACTAGGTTTTGTCGGACACAACTTTCGTACGATCCCTATCAGGGGCAGAACATTGGCTGATCTGTGCTTTTACTACTTTATTTAATCTGAAGGTTAGTGGCAGGTTGGGAGATGGGGATGTCCAATCGTACGATGATTTGTACGATTGGATCTTTGCGTCTATGGCCAGCTTTAGTTACAGTTGTTTCTTTGCTTATCTTAAATTGTTATAAAAGTATCTCAGTGCAGCTGCCAAGTATTCTGGGCTCTCTGCCAAAATCCAATTAAGTTTTAGAAACTTTTTATCTTTCTCTGGCTGTTCAGTGGAAGAGATCTAAGCAAAAGTCAAGAAAAAATCGGGACTGTTGGGAGGTATGCCCTATATATCACACTGCAGGTACTTGTGTAGTCCTTGTTCTTTGGTGAATCCCAGCCGTTGCATCACTGTAATGACCTTGCTTACTATCTAAGACACAAAGGGGCAAATTTACAAAATTTACGTGAATGGATCGAAGTTCGATCGAATTCCGATCGTACGATTTTTTCGGAGGATCGAATATGCAAATTTGTCCTCTTCGATCATCGAATAACGAATATTCGAATTATCAAATAGATCGAATGATCGACCATTCGATGATCGAAGGATTTAAAGGATTTACCATTGAACGTCTCGCTCGTTCGAATTAAAGAATTTTTCAGAGGCAAAAGTACAATTTTTTTGTGAAATCGAACGATCGGTATTCGATCGTACAATTTCATCGAGAAATCGAATATCGAGCAAAAAGATAGCCTAGAACTATTTGATAAGCATTCAATAGTCGAATTTTGAATGGATTCGAAGGATTTTCTGTGAATTTTAGTAAATTTGCCCCTAAGTCATCTTAGTCGGTCACCTTTATACTCCCAATCAAATGCATTGCTATTCTTCTTTAGTGCTTTGCTCATTGTGGCCCCATAGGACTGTAACATGATGCATTGATTCTTATAGGAATAAAGGTAATGACTGATGTGATTAATGCTTTACTCTCTCTGCATATTGAAGATGTATCAGTAGAGCAGACATAAATATCATGCCCTAGGCACTAGTCTTGTTTTTCTAGTCATCATTGCCAAGTTGTGTGAGTGTGGAGAGGCAAGTAGCACAGGAGGCAGAAAGGTGGGGATCGTTTGAAGAGAGCGAGAGAAGTAATGAACAAGAAATCTTTGCTGTGTGTGTTCCATAGCCCAGATATCAAACTGAATGGCAAAAATGAATTTCAAACACACTGACCTTTCCAGTAAGATATTTGTTATGTAGTAACAGATCAATAAGTAACAAGTCATCTTCAGTATCATTGAATCATCCAGTACAGTACATATACCTGTTTTCAGTAGCAAAGTATAAACTTTTATAGCTGGCTACAGAGCAGGCAAAACCTTAAATGGAAAATGTACCTTTAAATGAACTTTTAGGGGCAAATTTACTATTATTCCTGGAAATTAGCTCGACCAAATTCGCAATTCGATAAGCATTCGACCATCGAATTGTTTTAGGCTATCATTTTGCTCGCTATACGATTTCTCGATGAATTCATATGATCGGATACCGATCGTTCGATTTCACGAAAAAATCGGGAAATTTCCTTCGAGCGTCCAAAAAATTTGTACGATTTGAACGATCGACCGCTCCGATTGTACAAATGGTATTCGAGCAGGACTTAGCCTCAGAAGCCTATGGGGAGCTTCCCATAGGCTTCTATTACAATTCGGTAGGTTCAATATGGCAAAGTAGGCAGTCAAATAACTTTAAAATTTTGATTCCTTCGATCATCGAATGATCGAATATTCGATCATTCGATCTATTCGGTATTTGATGATCGAAGAGGCCAAATTTGTATATCCGATTTCACGAAAAATTCATACGATCGGTATTCGATCGAATTCGATCGAACTTCGATCATTTCACGTGAATTTTGTAAATCGGCCCCTGAGTGTGTCAGAAGGTGGCGTATTCGTTTTCATTTATTTAGGTACATTGTTTTACATACAATATCTTATTCTGATCCATTCTGCAAAATTTGAATTGTTGTTTGATTGTGAGGGTCACTGAACCCCCCCACTCGCAGCCAGGGAATTGATTTTGTGTTAGCTTACATTACAATAGTTGTTTCTCGACCCTCCCCTGTTCATCTACCATTATTAGTGATGGGCGAATCTCCCGCGATTCGCTTCGCCTAGAGATTCGCGAATTTCTAGAGAAATTTGCGAATCGGCGAAAAATTCGCGAAACGAGTCGAGGGACGATTTTGTTGCGTGTCGCGTCAACTTTGTCGCGCATCGCGTCAACTTTGATGCGTCGCGCCGTTTTCGTCGCATCGCCTGACACGCGACTCGTTTTTCGGCGAAATTTCACTGGTGATTCGCGAATTTATTCGCCAGCCGCGAATCGCGGGAATTCGCCGCGAATTCGACCTAGGCGAATAAATTCGCCCATCACTAACCATTATGAGTCTTAATCCACTTCTTAGTTGCAAGGGTAACTGGGGCCCAGGAAACAAGACGGGTGAAACTCCAAATTAAACTACAAGTTTAATCCTTCAAAAATTTCGATAAAGAACCACACAAAAAATAAGCACTAAATCCAGAGAAGTAATAATTCCAGTGGGAGAGGAAAGTACCCAGGCAGGGACAATGCTTCTCTTTGGTCAACCACCTCCATTCACTGGTCATTGCTAGAGATCACTAAAACCTATTTGGCCAGGTTTAGAATCCTAAGCTTTTGGTTTCTCGTGAAATAAAAAAAAAAAACCATGAATACAATAACTGAGAACCATTTTTCTATATACAAGTGGAATACTTCTTTTTGTAGATCTTTTGTGCCACCTAGAGTCAGTTTGGAATAATGTCTTAATGTGGAGAACAGCAGATCAGATTTGCTGCAATATATTCATTACAATGCTGAAATGAATTGCACAACTCAGTTATGCCATAGACAATTTGCAGATACTCGCTTCTGGACATCTTATACCCTTAATAACATGAGTTGGTCATGGGATGTCAAGGTAAACATTTATAGGGGGCGGAGGTTTGTAGAACCGATGAATTGTTTAAGCCTTTCCAAAGAAGGCCAGTGGTGTAACTTGAGGGAGTCCAGCGCTAACAGTCCCTCCTCCCCAGACCTCCTTCCTGGTATGAGAGGGGCTGGGGAAGTGGAAACGATGATGCAGCAGACCTCGCGTTCCAGGCCTGTCTGTCGCTCAGGCCCCCCCAACCACAGGGACTGCTTGTAGGCGGTTACCGTAGTCACACACGACAGGCAACCACTTTTAAAGTAGATCACTTTATTTTCCAGCAGGAATACAAGAGACATCTGAACCAATCACACACTTCCAGACATTCAGCAATCACTGTTATGGTCCCAGCAATCAAACTTCCCAACACTCACAGGATAACTATGCAGCATTACCTTCTCATAAAGTTTGGTCTTGTCACATGGGTCACCCTCCGTTCCACCGCTCTTGATGGGATCTCTCTCTCCCCACCTATCTTCAACAATCCAATGCTTCTTGTTGGTGCCCCCTTGTTATTCCAGACAGGAATGCTCACAGTGGCCATGGTCCATAACCAACAGCACTAATTCCCCCTAAGCTAGAGCTCTGTCCCTAACTGGTACAATATTCATTGTACGGCTGCTTCCAATAAACCAGGGGTCCCCAACTGCCGGTCCGCAGCCCAGAACCGGGTCCTGAACTGGGCAACCGAAATAAATGAGCTGTGCTTTATTGGACACTATAATACAAATCCCGGTTCTGTGTAAGGAATTCTGTGGTGCTCTCTCCCTGGAAACTCAGTTGCTCTGGAGTTTCATATAAATCACAAGAGTATTGAAATCAGAACGCACTCACATTGCAAAATGTGCTTGCTTTTAAGTTTATTAAACTCTCGACACAACGTTTCGGGGGATCAATCCCCTTTCTCAAGTGTTCTTACAAAAAGTGAACAGGATACAGGTATATGTAGACACAAACAGTTGGAACTTCACACCCCAAATTACCCATCATTAATGTATTCATGCCTTGATTGTTTGAACCAATTAGTGCATACCTGATAGTGACAAGCCCATATAACATATAATAGTGAGAACTCCAATAACATCCTGACTATACCCCGTGATACTTCCATCTGCCTCCAGTGTTACCTGTGAACATACAAAAATGTATTTCACGTTATAATTACATCGAGCAAAGTCACATCCATAATTCTGATACTGATTTAATCCCATGAGTGTTAATGTATGTAATGTATCTATCCACATTGTATAAAGCAAAGGAACAACTGGAGAGCCTTTTCTAAATGTAGTTTAGAGAGCACTACATGTTTCGGACCACGCAGGCCCTTCCTTGGTTGCATATAACAAACAATCAAGTGAAACCGTGCAATTCCCACAATTCCCTCAGTTCTCTATCAGCTCCATCTTGTGGCCAGATAGCTAATAACATCAGCAACATATACATATTCCATATGTTATTACTATTATTACTATTACATACTATTACTATTTATCTATCTATTATTACTAATACATACTATTGATACAATCTATCCACAGGAGCACCGAAGAAAGTAACATTGCTTTGCTCATAAGTATCAAACATTCAGTAACTTTTACGTAACTTTGTTTCTCACCGGTTCTACAGTGACGTAGTCCATTATATTTCAAATGTCCATTTTTGAAGAAGAATTTAGTCATTTTTTCATGCTGTAAAGAATATAAACTCAGTTAGGTATGTAACAGTTTGAATAAATCTTTTACAAAAAACATTTCCAGGCTCCAAGCTTCATTCATGCCCAGAGGTTCAATGGATGACAATGTATCCATCCTTTAGCCTCACATTTTAAAGGGGTGGTTCACCTTCAAGTTAACTTTTAGTATATTGCAGAAGGGCCAATTCTAAGGAATTTTTCAATTGGTCTTCATTATTTATTTTTCATAGTTTTTTAATGATTTGCCATTTTCTTCTGTTTCTTTGCAGCTTTCAAATGGGGGTCACTGACACCATCTAAAAGCAAATGCTCTGTAAGGCTACAAATGTATTGTTATTGCCACTTTTTATTACTTATCATTCTATTCAGTCCCTCTCCTATTCATATTCCAGTCTCTTATTCAAATCAATGCAGGGTTGCTAGGGTAATTTGTACCCTAGAAACCAAATTGCTGACACTGCAAATTAAAGCTAAATAACTATAAAACCACAAACAATAAAAAATGAAAACCAATTGCAATTTCAGAATATCACTCTCTACATCATACTAAAAGTTAACGCAAAGGTGAACAACCCCTTTAAAGTGGACCCGTCACTAGGGATGGCGCGAACTGTTCGCCGGCGAACTAGTTCGCGCGAACTTCCGGAAGTTCGCGAACGTCGCGCGACGTTCGCCATTTTGGGTTCGCTTCAGTTGGCGCA
>CM044441.1:128574512-128621602 GCA_024363595.1 Xenopus borealis
TAAAAATTTGAAATTGGATTTCATGTTTAATTTGAAAAGGACTATTATTATACAGATTTTGTATCTGGGTGATGGGTCCACTTTAATAACTGTTTCTTCCTGTCACCGCCTCTTGGTGGTCTATCAATATGCTCTAAAGCTAACCATCTTAGGCTTGCTACATTATGCTTCACAAGGTGAAAATGTCTTCCCACTGGTGTTTTTTTATCCATGGGATCAAAGTTGCTAATCGATCTCTTATGTTCACCCACCGTGATTCTTACTTTTCTCGTGGTTTGGCCTATGTATACACTCCCACGTGGGCATTTTAACGCATAAACAACCCATTCAGAGTTGCATGTAAAGCATTGGTGTATAGGGATCTTATGGCCTTTCAGGGGGTGTGCAATATGGTTGCCCTTGATAATAGAATGGCAGCTGCTACAATTTAGGCATAGAAATGTACCTAGATTTGGGGTGCTTAGGAATCTTGTGGTTTCCTTATGTTCTCGAATATTTGCTTTCACCAGTAAATTGGAAATATTTTTACCCTTTTTGTAGGAGAAAAGTGGTCTTGTTTAGTGATGAGCGAATTTATTCGGCAGGCGCGAATTCGTGGCGAATTCCTTCGATTCACCTCCGGCGAATAAATTCACAATATGCCAGCGAAAATTCTCTGTCATCAACAAAAAACGAGATGCACAACAAAATTGACGCAATGCGCACCGAAATTGAGGAGACGTATGTCGAAATTGACGTGACTTGTTTCGCAATTTTTTTGCCAATTCTCAAATTTCCCTGGAAATTCGCAAATTTTTCGGCGAAGCCAAACGGGATAGATTCGCCCATTACTACTCTTGTTTTAAACAATTTACCATATTTATGATCCTGTCCTAGGACCGACCAGTGTTTCAGGACCACATTTTCAATCTTTTTACTCAGGAGCCCATATTCTGTTACAAAGGGTATCCTTTTCTCTTCCCTTTGTTTAGGGTTTTGTCTAAGCACCTTATCTCTTGGGTACTGTAGGACCTCATCTCTAGTGATGGGCGAATCTATCCTGTTTTGCGGGAAAATTTGCGAATTTCCAGCGAAATTTGCAAATTGGCGTCGTTTTCGATGTGTGTTGCATAATTTTCAGTGCGCAACACAATTTTTGGCAGGTGAATTTTCGCTGGCGTTTCACGAATTTATTAGCCGGTGGCGAATCGCGGGAGTTCCCAGCGAATTTGCCCATCACTACTCATCTCTTGTTTTGCACAAGTCATCCATATTATAACCCTCATATAGAATATAGTTATCAGGTGATCCTTCTAATGCGTAGGAATTGTCCCTTTGGTATCCCTTTAATCGTATTGGGGGCATGGAAGCTGTCCGGGCGTAGTAAATTGTTTCTCTCCAAAGGTTTATTATATAAATCGGTAGTGATGTGCCCTCCTTCACTGTTAACTTTCGCTTCCAAGTAGTGTATGCTCGTGCTACTGAATTCTGCTGTGAATTTTATAGTAGGGTGTTGTTCATTCAGCTAACAGCAGTTCACTTTCTGTGGACTTCCAAATAAGGAATATATCCTCCACAAATCTGAAGTAGCATACTATATTTTGACAAATTTTTCATTTTCAAAAATTATTTTTTTCTCTAAAGGGTACATGAAAATATTAGCATAACTGGGAGCGAGATTACTTCCCATAGCAGTACCTTGTGTCTGTATATAAAAGTTATCATCAAATTTGAAGTAGTTTTTTTTCCAGTACTAAAGACACAAGGTCAAGTAAGAAGTACACTTTTTGGGATGGGATGGATTCCATTAGTAACATTTCCTCTGTGTACTGCATCCCGTCATCATGGGGTATGGATGTGTATAGGGACTGCACATCAATGCTACATAAAAGCCAATATGGTGCAATACTCCAAATTTTAAGTAATTTATTTAAAAAATCAGTCGTGTCTTTTAAACAATGTGTTATTTTGTACACTATGTTCTGTAGAAAAGTGTCAACATATTGTTATGGATGTGGAGTAATCAAGTCCTTAGTTTGTTCACTGATAAGGCCTGATTCCCATGCACCCATTATTTCATTGTCTACTTTGCCTTTTATTTCCCATGTCGGGTCATGTGGGCCCAAATTCACTAAAGCGCGAAGTGTCGAACGCTAGCGTTAATTCGCCAGCGTGATGTAATTTCGTAACTTTCACAAAAAATTCACTAACACTGTGAATTTTCGCTAGCGAAGTAGATAGATGTGCGCAACTTTGCACCCTTATGCCAGGCGAAGTTGCGCACTGACGAAGGATCGTAATTACGCAAATTCACTAAGATTAAAAATTTCCTTATGTTAGACTTTACTTCACCTGGTCAAACCAGGCGAAGTTCAATACAATAGATAGGAGTTTGAAAAAAAATTTTTTTTTCTAAGTCCCAAAAAAACCGCTGGCTTTTTTTACCATTGTACGGTAATAGTCTGAAAAAGAGCGATTTTTTTTGGGGGGGTTACCCTCCTTCCCCTCTACATCTCCTAACATATGGCAACTCAACTATACAGGGGGCACATGTAGGGCAATAGGACAACTTTATATAATTTATTAAAGGTTTCCTGGGCTTGTGTAGTGGAATGTAGTGGCTGTAACATATAGTTCGATTTTACGCTTAAGTTCCCACTGTATGCAAATTAGGCATAACTGCGCTTTGCCTGGTGAACGAACAGTAGTGCTACTTCGTTAACGGCCGCCGCCCTGTGCGCAAATTCGCAACTTAGTCAATTTGTTTAGTGCTGGCGAAAATTCGCCTGGCGAAGTGAGGCGAACGCTAGCGAAGCCAACGCTAACAAATTTGCGCATCTTAGTGAATTTGCCCCGTGGCGTCTGGATATAATACCCTGGTATGTTTAGCAAATTTAATGCTTCATCTATGTAGTCACTTTTGTTTAAGATGACAATACTGCCCCCCTTATCTGCTTTTTTAATGACAATGTGCTCATTAGATTTTAGATATGTTAAGTTTAAATCTAATATTATCAACACGTTTATTTTCCCATAGGGATGACACTTAATGCAATACAATGTTTTTGGGAATTGCACTGATTTAAAAGGTCACGGTTTCACTTGATTGTTATATGCACCCGAGGAAGGGCCTGTGTGGTCCGAAACATGTAGTGCTCTCTAAACTACATTTAGAAAAGGCTCTCCAGTTGTTCCTTTGCTTTATATGTTACCAGTCTGGAGGTGGCTACTCCATCAACTGTTGCAGAGCTGATCTGAAACTATTGGAATCAGTTGTGGACGGAACAGGAATTTCTAATTGACTTTTAGAAGGATGGTTGAATCCACCTTCAAACAACTAATTGTTATCAGATAGATCACCAGAAATAATGGCTTTTTCCAAATACTGTCTATTTTCTATTTGTAACGGTTTTTCTAATATTGAAGTGTAAAGTGTCATTTTTCACCTTCTAAAGCAGCTCTGGGAGTGGGGGTCGCCGACCCCCCCAACTGTTCTAAACTTATACATTTAATGGATACATTTCTTATCTTTGTCCCTGCTGAGCAGAATCTCTGGGTTTCATTACAGGCAGCTGTTAGAATTGATACAATAGTTGCTAATACTCTACAGATATTGCTGTGAAATGTATCAATTAAATGTTGCTAAATTGTATCAGTTTATAGTCTGCACCTGAATTACTGAGCTGCCAGACTCAAACACCAGAGACACCAACATTCAACTTTATACTTAGATTTTGGAAAAACAGTAAAAGATAAATAATCGAAAGTAATTGAAAAAAGTCTTTATTTATGGAGAACAATCTGAAAACCACCGAACAGAAAAAAGTGTTTGGAAGGTGAACAACCCCTTTAATGATGCTATTACAACATCCACATGTCAGGCATGGGAAGGTACCTGCCCTAGGGTTCCCAAAGAAGATTGGTTGTTTAATTTATCCTTCTTTCTGTAAGATCTCTCAGTATTTATAAACAATTGCTCTAATGCGATCCAGAACCTCAATTGGATGCTGACCTCTCTGACCCCCTTCCCCCTCTCCCCCCAACCCGATGGTCCTTGCAAAAATTTTTGCCGCTACACCCTAGTGGGCGCCCCTAGGCCCACTGTCATTTGTCGCCCCTGTCCCCTCCCTTTTATTTGCTCAAATTTTCATCATCGGGACAGAGCAATGGGAATTGACACACAGGGAATTTAAATTTCTGAACAAATGTAGGTGTGGCTGGGCAGCATGCCGCCCCCAAGATACTGTCGTTCTAGGCCCGGCCTACGTGGCCTCTCCACAAATCAGGGCCTGGGTCCCAGAACTCCTGCACTAAAGTTCTGGTTGGGGCCCTTGTTACCTGTTCTGTCCTTGCCCTTCCAGACTTGTACTCCTAATGCACACTAACACAAATATTTTCCCATACCTCCTAACATTAAAAAAATAGGGACAAAAAGTTGTGCTGCGCTGTGTGCGGTGACATTTTTTACCATGCTCGTTTTATGTCCACACCCCCCAATTACCATGTCCATTTAAAAAAATTTGTCAGGTTATGAAAGTTTGAACACATTTTTAGTTTTAGTGCAATGTTTTTTGTGTTATTACAGTTTTGCTAATGAAAGTGTATTGCCCTTTAAAGGGGTGGTTCACCTTTCAATTAAGTTTTAATATGTTATAGAATTGCCAATTCTAAGCAACTTTTCAGTTGGTCTTTATTATTTATTTTTTATAGTTTTTAAATTATTCGTCTTTTTCTTCTAATCCTTTCCAGCTTTCAAATGGGGGTCACTAGCCCTATCTAAAAACAAATGCTCTTTAAGGCTAGAAATGTTTTGTTTTTGCTACTTTTTATTAGTCCTCTTTCTACTCTCTCTTATTCATATTCCAGTCTCGTATTCAATTCAATTCATAGTTGCTAGGGTAATTTGGACCCTAGCTACCAGAATGCTGAAATTGCAAACTGGAGAGCTGCTGAATAAAAAGCTAAATAAAAAACAGAAATAATAAAAAATGAAAACCAATTGCAAATTGTCTCAGAATATCACTCTCTATATCCGTTTAATTTAAAGGCAAACAACCCCTTTAAACTGTAAGTCTCCGTTCGGGACCTGCTTATTTTAAATAGTTACAATTGTATTTTTGCTGATCTTAATTTGTTACAAAGTATCCAAGTGCAGTTGCTGAGGGTTCTGGGCTCGCTGACCATAAAGCCTCTTATTTTAATTAATTATGTTTCCAAAACTTTGTATCTTTTTCTGGTGTCAGTGCAGGAGATCAAAGAGAAAATCAGGAAATTTCTGTATGAAAACACAGGACTACACAGCTACATTGCCGGTAAATTTGTAATACCGGCCCCGGCCTTGGCCAGTGTTTTACCAGCTGGGTGGCTGGCAACTCTAGTCTGTGTGTGTTTGTGTCTTTGTGTGTCTGTTTCTGTGTGTGTATCTCTGTGTGTTTGTGTATCTGTGCGTGTGTGTGTGTGTGGGTGTTTGTGTGTATGTCTGTGTGTGTGTCTGTGTGTGTGTCTTTGTGTGCGTGTGTGTGTCTGTGTGGTTGTGTCTCTGTGTGTGACTGTGTGTGACTTTGTGTGCGTGTGTTTGTGTGTCTTTGTGTGTGTCTGTATGTGTTTGGATGTGTGTGTCTGTATGTGTTTGGATGTGTGTGTATGTGGGCTGCGTTGATTTTATTTGCCCAGGTTGCTTTTTACTCTCAGTCTGGTCTGACTCCACCTACTGACATTATTGATCCACCCACCATAATTGGCCCATCCCATAATACAAGGAATGTAATGTACACACTTGATCCTAACCCTCCATTTGACCACCCGCACATGACCCACACCTCCGTATTTATAGACCCGCCCCTGCCCTGCTCTGATGTCATGGAAGGGACAAAAAATGAAAGACTGGAGTCAGAAGAGGGGCAAAGTAAGGATACAGGTCAAGTGGGCACATTGTAAAATTCATTCTGCACCCACCCGCAGCCTGCAAGAGTTTGTATATGCCGGCCCATACCCACACAACCCACGGGTTACTGGACAGCACATCACAACTGTAGTGCCCTAACTGGCCAGTAAGTTTTATTTTAAAAGGCAACAGCTCTACTTCCAATAAGGCTCAGTTTCCAGGGAGGAGAAAGACTTTCATGCACCATTGGACTTGACTTATTCAGGCTTGTCTCTCATATGAACTCCATGAATTCTGCAAATCAGCAGAATCATTTCCTAATCAAGATTTACCCTAGCCCCTCTTAGATACACAGTCATGTGCTTGATTGTCAGTGATCACTCCTGTGTTGATAAATGTGGAACAAGGACATAATTTCTAATATCACTACTGCGAGATTTTACATGAAAGCAGAATCAGTGTCAATTTACATAAAGCCAAATAAAGTAAAAATGTAAAATGTCATTTTGAGAGTATGCAATGCTTTACAGCTTGTATTGGTTGTTAGGTTTATGTAATCTGTATTTTCCATATATAAATGCAACCCCTTCTATTTCACAATAATGTGGAATACTGTATATTTAGAACAACATATGTGTTGTTAATATACTGATCACTAGGGGTCAGACTAAGACAAAAAATGGCTTAACCTCATGTTCATAATATGGTTGTGAGTTTATTTTGCACCAGTTAGACTGGGAATTCCTTCTTGCATTGATTTAAATTATATCATCAGTTTAAATTTACATTATATAATAATTATAATATTTTTTTCTCAAATATTTAGGTAAACGTGGTATTAATTTAAAGCAAGTTGCTCACTGCAACTGGAAAGGGCCATGCCGTCAATTACAAATTTTGTTGGTCCTCCAAAAATATTTCAGAACTTGCTAAATAGTATTGCTCAATGTTGTGTAACCCTTTCTTGGCTATAATTAACCAAACCAACTAGCATAGGTAGAGCATTGGTTACACGCGACTCTTTCACTCTCAGGTAGGGCTTTCGCTATGTGGAAAATCACGTGTGAGGTAGTTGAACTACAACTCGATACTGCATATAGTGTGTAATAAAGGTTGTTGGACGCCAGGGGTTCTTTGTGCAAACAAGTAGAACAGTTTATTTACATGTAGATCCACAGGGTATCATATACTCACATACAGTTGTAATAAAGCAGCAATGCTTAGCACAGGTACAGCGTAGCTTATGCCCTCAGGTAGGATACCAGGATGGGAGTTGTAGTTGCACCAGCCAGGTTATCAATGCCCATGTGGTCCGGATCCCACCAGCAGGTTCAGGTGACTCAGGGGTTAAATACTCTTCCTGCAGTCCCTATGTCTGAGGTCCCTTCACTTCAGGCAAGGTAGAGCCTGGGGGAGAGCTACTCCCTACTATCCTCCTTGATGGGGCTTTGAGCTGCCCTTTCTCTCTTTCCTCTCTATCTCACCTCTCCTAGAGAGTGCTATTACAGGAATATCCTCACTCTGACTATTCCTCATTCACGGGGCCCTGTTCCCCGACTTAATACTTGTAGTAGTACCTCTAAAGGTGTGCTGTCCCTTTAGGGTAGAGCGCCTCTGGGGCCCGGTTGGCACCCAGGCTCAATGGAGCACTGCCCCTCTCCTCTGCTGCAGGCCAGAGAGGAAGTGCCACTCCCTGCAAGTACTTTTATTTAGCACTGCAGGGGGGGTGGTCACTACCTATAACCAATAAGTGGATACATTATAGCCACCTGGACTTTAGTCCAATAGAAGGCAGCTAATGTAAGGGCAAGGGAAGAAGCCATAAGGGCCATGCTACTTATGGGTCCCTACAGTTGTATAACTGTAAGAAAAAGCAGGGGCAGTACTGAAGACCTCCGTTCTTAAAGTAACAGCAGGCAGTTTTTACCCCGCCAGCCCTTCCGAAAACAAGACTGCCCAGGTCAAAACCGGACAGGTGGCAAACCTATGTCTAACACAAATAGATTAGGTTGCCTTTGTGGTTCAACATAAACCACCATATGTAATAAAAGGCACTCTGTTTGCCAAGGAGCAGTAAATCATATCAAATAATAAGATGTTTGCTTTTAAACAAGTGACCAGTAAATGCTACCTGCTGATTGGTTGCTATGGGTTACTGCTCCTGGGCAAACGTATTGCCTTTTATTACATAACCGTCAAACTTCCAAAATATCTGACAGCAAATAATTCAGGGCTGGGCCAAGGTAGTTTGGCTCAATGGGCAAGGGATCCGATCAGTGCCCCCCCCCCCATCCTGTATTACCGTTTCCCACCATTATGTTTTTTTAATAAATAAACCTTACAACACACTAATGATTTAAACTTTTCATTTATATAAATATTTCCCTCAAATCTCTGCCTGCAGCCAGCCATAAATATTTCCCCCAAATCAAATCTGTACATGTTCCAGCCATTAAAATTTCCCCCAAATCTGTGCCTGCAGCCAGCCATAAATATTGCCCCATATTTATACCTGTGCCAGCCATAAAAATTGCCTCAAAATCTGTACCTGTGCCAGCAGCCAGCCAAAAATATTACCCACAAATCTGTACCTATGCCGGCCAGAGCAATATATGTACCTGTGCCAGCCATATAAATTGCCCCCAAATCTGTACCTGTGCCAGCCATAAATATTGCTCATAAATCTGTACTTGTGCTGGCCAGAGAAATATCTGTACCTGTGCCAGCCATAGAAATTGCCCCCAAATCTGTACCTGTGCCAGCTATAAAAATTGCCCCCAAATCGTTATCTGTGCAAGTAACCAGCCATGAAAATTGCCCCAGATCTGTACCCATGCCAGCAGAAACCAGGAAGCATCAGAAAATAAGGCCAGTCATAGAGGCAGATTTACTATTGGTCCAATTTTGAATGCAAAAAAAACTCGAAATTTGACCAAGGGAATAGTGGGGAATAGTTGGGAAGTAAAATCCTTCGAATTCGATACCCCAATTCGAATTCAAATAGAATATTCGAAGATTTTAATCGATCAATCAAATTTTTAAAATTCGATCAAAGATATTGATGCCCAATTCGGTAGCTTTGATCTGGCGAATTAGGTGGTCGAATAAAAATTTAAAGGGGAAGTATTCGACCATCGAATTTTCGAATATTCAAATAGAATTTTATTCGAATCATTCGAATTTGAATATTCAATGGTCGAATTTGCCTAATTTGCATATTCGAAGATTCGAATTTGATACACATTCGATCGAACTTTGAATTATTCATGTGAATTAAGTAAACCTGCCCCTAAGTCTTCTGGTTTTCTGCAGCACCCGCTCTCTTCATTACGCACCACACCAGCTCTCCTTCTCTCTCTTCTGCTCACTGTGTGACGTGACTGTGGTGACATAGACGTCTGGACACACCACTTCCTACAGCGCATGCACCACCGCGCGTTGAGGAGAAGCGCTTGATGCCAGCAAGCAAAAGGGTGGTTAAGGATCGCTGCACGAGCCAAACGGCTTGCACGAATCAATAGTGCATGGTGTAACCACATACAAATGACAGTCACACACTTGGGTCAGGTCGTTTTATAAAGAAAAACTGTGCCCCCTTATTATTGTGCCTTAGGCAGGCACCTACTCTGCCTATCCCTAGTTCCATCCCTGAAACAATTGTTTAGCCCTAAATGTCAATAATATTTGCTTTTAGTCTGGAGTTCCAGGAATATAATCCTAACTGTTCTCCAGGATACCCCTCCCCCATTCCTGTCTGATATAACTGATTACCTGTCCACTGAGGTATCCCACATAATGAGCTGATCAAAGGCTGGAGCTTTGGTGAGGTTTTGTTTGTTCAAAGGGAGATAATTGACAAAGGGAGAAGTTTTAGAGCAAAAAAACCCTAATTCGTACTGAGTTATTTATAATGGCAAAAAATTTTAAAATATGGATTTTTTTGTTAAGTACAAGAATAGGCACAATGCATTTTCCAGCATTTTCAGTTTTACATATTATGCTAATTTTATCAATGTAGTTAATTAACTGAATGTATGTTTTACGCATAACAAATGAAACCCCTGTGGGACTGATTTTTCATAAGTGAGAAGATTTTACTGAGCATAGTTACTGCTTAGTAACAGTGATGGGGGAATCCGGGGGCGTTTTGCCGAATTTTTCGAGAATTTCCTGAGTAATTCGCAAAATGGCGAAAAATTAGCAAAACGCCACCGGAATCTCGTTTTGGACACTGACGCACATTCACGTTGGTGTCCAAAAAAAATGTGCGCTGGCTTTGAAAAAACTGACTTTTCACCAGGCGAATTTTCATGGGCATTTTGCATTGATTCACCAGGAAAAATCGTTGAAATTCGCCAGAAATTCGAGCTAGGCAAATAAATTCGCCCATCACTACTTAGTAACATTTTTTTGCAACATTTTAGGATTTAACTGTATATTTTGTGATGGAGCAAATACTTCTAGTATGTCCTGACTTGTCGCACCAACAGTCAAGTTTAATTTAAATACTGGCTAGTAGTGATGTCATTGGTTATAATCGAAGCTTAGTGATGTAATTTCTGTCACATTACTTACTGAAACGTGTGTATTATAATAAGTACCCCCGTTGCAAAATATGAGGCTATTAGAAGTCACCTCAGAGTTCTATGACCTGTATAAAAACACTCTGCCTTTGACCTTGTCTTTTTATATACGGTAGTCATGGAACTCCTCTGTTACTTAGAACTTCCCCAGACTGACCCCACCCAACCCCACCTAACCCTAATAGTTATCCAAATTTCAACCCAAGCCTTCCTAACTGGGGATCAATCAGTGAGTCGCAGGTTTGTAATATTACCGATCAGCCTTACAGAGGTTTTTGGATGGGAAGGACCCAACAATCTTCATAAGAATACGTACCAATTACAAAGATAAGGTAGCACACGGAATGGATCAAGTCTGAGAAAGAGAATTTTCCAGGTGCATACATAAAAATGGATTATATAAGCCGCAAATATAACCTAATAGGAATAATATGTTGCTTAAAAGACATATACAGTGTCAGTACAGCCTGATGAAACCCAGTTTTACCAAATTTATCTGAGTTTTAAAAAAGGTGAAACAGATTTATGTACTGTAGGGTTAGGAATACAGAAGCATTTAGGGGGATCAGGAAATGTTATAACGTGGGAAATATGGTTTCATATAGGTCAATTATTAAGGGTCTAGGTCCTGGTACATTACATATTACACGTGCTACATGTGCAGAATTAACATATGGCAAAAGAGGTTCTAGCAGACACACCAGTATAATCTTGGGTTATATATAGGAGAATAAGATGAAAGTGTAGTTTATCACTGTAAAGGACAAGTATAAGACCATCGGGCTCATGTACAATTGTCATCTAGTTGCTGCACAGATTAATGCCATTTTAAAGTGATTTGCATCCAAATGTGCACAGACCAATGTGCTTAATGCGGTGTGAATTTTTTTAGCCATGCCCGTTTTTGTGGCCACACCCCCTAATCATCATGTTCATTTTACAAAATTTGGCAGGATATGAAAGTTTGAACATATTCCTGTGTTTTTTCAGGTGTTACAGTTAATGAAGGAGCATTGCCCTTTAAGCTGGGTCTAACTTTTCCCACGGGACCTGTTATCTTATATTGTTACAATTGTTATTTCGAAATTGTTGCAAAAGTATCTCATCTTCCTCTATGGCTGTTCTGGGCTCTCTGCCAAAAGCCAATTAAGTTAGAAACTTAGTTTCTTTTTCTGGCTGTTCAGTGCAGAGCAAAACAGGACTTTCCAGTACAAATGAGGGACTGCAGGTTGAGCTGTCAAAGAGAGACTGTCCCTCTAAAAACAGGACATTTGGGAGGTATGGTTTCAGGCACACCCACACATCACTGTTACTGTATTAAAAATGTGCTGTAAAAGTAACATATTCAAAAGGTTTAAGAATATCATAGTTCAGCACAAAGACTTCAGACCTTTATTGCTAAGATTTTGCAGGGAATGTAAAAACAGTTGGATCATCTGCATATAAATGGGAATTTGGTTTGCAGAAAAAGTGCCCCAAACTGTTCCCTGTCTCTAAGTACTTACACCTAGAGGTGGTACTGACCTTCTCTAATGCAATACCATTTGCATTTGTACTCCAGCCTATGGAAGGAACATGATAGAATGAAGCGCCTCTTTTTCCAGGTCACATCTCCATGATACTATGGGCTGGACGCAGCTTGTAGGCATTTTGTTAGTTAATGAAGCTTGTAGCAAATGAAGCTTGTCTGCTAACGCTGACTAAGTCAATTAATTAATCTGATTAATATTCTATTGGATTTTATGGTTTTTAACAGCCAGTACACAAATAATGTGTTTTACAGTTTTCTTTTGTGCTGCTGCTAATTGTATAATGGAATGGAGTTTTTTCCAAGATTTTTTTTAAGTTGTGCAGTTATCCAATGTTTCACAAGATTAGGGGCCATAAAATTATAAAAACATTGATATCTATATCTATTGAGACCTTGGACTTGTTGGAGGGTCACATCTCCAGCCCTTCTGTTGGACAGCCCTGAACTAATATTCAAGATTAGAAAAGCTGCAGCGTAGCTTATACAGTGTATATGAGAGGGCGGAAAATGAAACCTACATTATAGAAAAAAGGTGAAATGCAAAAAATACAAAAGCAATTGAGAAAATGATTTGTACTATTTAAAAATGATAAGTTTTCTTAAGGTGACATCTTCTTCTACCTTTCACATCCTTTGCAGGAGTACTGCTAGAATGTATAAAAATCGGTGAATTTGATGTAGTATTGTCTTTTATCAACTTTGCCGGCTACATTGAGTCATTCTTCATTCCTAATGAAGGGACATCAATGCCCTGAAACACTGTAACAATTTCTGATATAGTTATTGTCCATCTCCCTATTGCAGTTTAATTACAGACTCAGGGACATCAGGGACGGGCCAAGGGGTAAGCAGAGAAGGCACGTGCCTAGGGTGCAAAGATTGGGGGTGCCAGGCATGTACCTTACACTGCTGCCTACCCCAAGTCCGGCTGCCTGAGTTCCGCTCCTCTGCAGTCCTACGCTTGTTTGTGCGCATGCAAATCCACTTTCTGTGGGCGGGGTGGATGGGGCGCCATGGCTGGCCCGGCCCTGATGGACATACTGTATATTGTCAGATTAGGATTCTAACCCTTCCCTGGCATTTCCCCAGCATTTCATCTTTAATAACATTAATTAGCCTTTTCCCAAGACTCTAGAAACATTCCCTTTCCCGACTGAATTTGCTTCAGAAATTCTTCACCAGGTTAAAAAGGTAAAATAATATTCCTCCAGAAGTGCGATGTGTGTGTCCCGGCATGGAGGCAGACTGAGGGGGATGGGGGTGCAGGTGTGGCATCAGGTCTCGTGGTCACCTAGTTACGCCACTGAAACAAATTATCTTTTTTTTCCAGAGCTATTACTATAACCATGTAATATCTGCCAAAAAATGTAAATCTGCCTTATGCCCTTCTATGAAGAATATAAAACAGGATAATATGTAATAGTATACAGGAATGGGACATATTATCCAGAATGCTTGGGACCTGTAGTTTTAAGGGTACTTTCCATAATTTGGATGTCTATACTTTAAGGCTGCTAAAAAAAATAATTTCCAATAATAATCCATTATATCTTAGTGGGGGTCAAGTATAAGCCTCTGTTTTATTATTACAGCTAAAAGGGAACGAATGTTAAAAAATGTGAATTATTTGCTTAAAATAGAGTCCATGGGGTAAATTCACTAAGATGCGCAAAATCGCTAGCGTTGGTTTCACTAGCGTTTGCCGCACTTCACCAGGCGAATTTTCGCCAGCACTACGCAAATTCACTAAGATGTGAATTTGCGCTCAGGGCAGCGAATGTTAGTGAAATAGCGCTACCGTTCGTTCGCCAGGCAGAGCGCAGTTACGCTACCGATGCCTTATTTGCATACGGCGGGAACTTAATCGTAAGATAGAAGTATATGTTACAGCCACTACATTCCACTACACAAGCCCAGAAACCTTTAATAAATAAAATAAAGTTGTCCTATTGCCCTACATGTGCCCCCTGTATAGTTGTGTTGCCATATGTTAGGAAATGTAGGGGGGAAGGAGGGTAAACCCCCAAAAAAATGATGGGGGGGTCACGCTGGTGAATTAGCGCTAGCGTTAGACGCTTTGCGCTTTAGTGAATATGCCCCTATGGGAGATGACTATCTCATACAGTAAGTCAGAGCTTTCTGGAAAGTGGGTAACAGATTCCATACCTGTACTTATAATTCATCCTGCTTACTGGTGACATGTTCAAACTTTAAATCCCATGATCTGTCTTTAAAAGAGCCCCATTTATACCAGAGAATGAGTGGAGGTTAAGCCTACCCTGATTTTTAAGGCGCGCCCTCTATAGGGGACAAAGCACGCTAATTGATTGGTGAACATGAAATTGAATATTGTCACAGCTTTACGTGATTGATGACAAGATACAACAGTTCCTTGCTAAAGCAATTATTTCATATTCCCACTTTGTTTCTGTGCATGTGCAGATTTATACCAAATGGGACTTGTCTCTGGGCTGGTTAACACATGAAATTATTGTTGTTTTTTCCCATTGTGTAGTTCTGATATCTGCCCACATGATGGCATGCCTGCACTTTATCCTAGGCTTCTAACGGATATACCTTGGCTATTTTCTTAATTCAAATAACAGAAATGCAATCAGAAGAGCCAGGCTGTACTTATGATGATGACACTTTTGGAAGATAATTTTCAGCATGTATCTTACTACCAGCTGCCGCCAGAAACCTGCTTTTCCCACTGGGACTCAAAGAAAATATAGCGATTCTCAGCAACTTTTCCAATAATATTGAATTCATTAATTTACAAAACTCTAAAAATGTAATAAATCTGTATTAAAAATTGCTTAGGACTTCATATTCTTTTATTATGCAAAAACTGTTTTTGGATGAAGATCACCTTTAGCAAGACTACAGAATAGAGCAAGCTCCTGGTTGTAAATGAAAGGGATATATGTAAACCACTATTAATAGGAAAATCTCACATGCATTATTATTTGTGATGTCATTTGTCATAAGTAACTGACAGCCAATTAGATACTTGTTGCCCCTGTTGAAACATTGCTTTGAAGTGATTGACTACTAGACCTGGCCAAATATTGCATCTATTACTACAACTAATGGCACTAATGGACAAGTACAGTATAACTCAAAACTCAAGCAAAAACTGTTGGCATAGACAATGTTTTGTATAAATTAGTATCTCTTACCTTCTCTGACGTGAGTGGGTAGGGAGTGGGGGATACAGGGGGGAGGGAGGACTACACATTGGATAGTTCTGTGGAGTGAAAATCTATTACATACACGGGCACAGCTATAGAAACAGTATTAGGAACAAGTGCTTGACACTCTGCCAAACAGACTTGTGTGTAGAATAGGCAATTTATTATTCATTGTAAGACCTAATTACAGCTTTAAGGGTTTTGTGTTCTCCTCACCGCTAGTCTTAGGCCATGCCTAATGGCTATGACATATGACTAAGTGCCCAGGAGAGCACGAAATACGTCAGTCTGAAATTTTGTTTTACATTTATAATACATTTCTTTTTTCATACCCACAGGTCTGTTTTTGAGTCACATCTCTGGGTGCTAATCTCTTATTCTTATATCATATTCATAGCAGTGCTAATGTTAATGTCCAATCATAATAGAGTTTTAGCCCATAAACTAGGTTTTATATTTTACAAAGAATCACTTTGGCTCAAGACATGTTGTACAGCCAAACACTGAGCAGCACCTAGTTCTTCTGCTGCTCTAGCTGAAGGCTTAGGGTAGCACATTGGGACTTCCATCTACTTTGGTGAGTTTCTCTGGGAAACTTTACTTGCATTATAATCTTTGTGAACTTTATGGATAATAGTTTGTCTAAACACTTTTTATAACGTTCTAGCACTTGTAGATACACATCTAGAGACTATTTGATATACTACACTGAGTGGGCTTCAACCCATTCCCTGTAGACAATATTGAATATGGTTTTGGTTTTACCAGCTGTAACCATGTTTCGCAAATACCAGTTAACTCTGGTTTTGTCTTTTTCTTGTATTTACAGCATTTTATATTTCCAGACATAAAACAGTGGATGTTAAAACAATGTTTTCCTATGACTGTAACCTTATTATGAACTAAGGGGTTGGAAGGGGCTAATCAAATACAGGCTATTTAAACCAAGAAATCCAAAAACCAATCAGAAATCTGCAATTGCAGATACTTGAATTTCTCTGTCTGAAATGAGGCATGTTTTTCAGAATGACATAGGATTTTATACTCCATTGAAAACATGTGCATGTCTGCTTTTTGGGCTACCCAAAGGCCTGCCATTCCTGCTGCCACAATTATTAATTAAAGGTTATTGACCTGTGTTTATTAGCAGTTGCCCTTTAATGGGTTTGTTTGGAGAGGTTAGTATCCAACATTGTTTTAATTACAGGTATTACACTGACAAACAAAAGTTGTGCTTGTAGTGATTAGAAATAAAGCAGAAGAGCCAGGATTCATATGAAGCTTTGTTAAACACAAGTTCTCCAGGAAACTACAATATATTCTTTCTCTCTACCTAGGGTTTGGCATACATTAATTTCCCCAGAAATTCATTTTATACTGACAAGTTATGAATTTGGAAACACAACTGTTACAAGTTAGATGCTATTTTATATCTAAATGGGGAGAATAATGAGCAGAAACCTGATTTCCAAAGTGCCTCAGGCGCCATGTCCTGACAGTAGCCAGCATTTTCAGTTGCTGTAACCACAAAAAAACAGTGATATGAATAAAAAAAATGGAGAAGCAAAATTTTGAGGGAACGGACTGGGTAATCCAAAATGATTTTTTTTTTAATTCATCAAAACTTAGAGTGGCATTTCACCATTGAGTTCATTTTTAGTATGTTATAAGATGGGTATTTCTAAGAAACTTTCAAATTAGCCTTCATGTTTTATAGTTTTTTAATTATTTGCCTTCTTCTTTTGGCTCTTTCAGCTTTCAAAATATAAAAAAACAAATGCTCTGTAAGGCTACCAAAGTATTGTTATTGTGACTTTCATTATGCTTCTCTCTATTCAGGGTGTCTTCTCATTCATTCATATTCCAGTCTCTTATTCAAATCAACGGTTGCTATGGTTGCTAGTGTAATTTCGACCCTATCAACCAGATTGCTCAAATAGCAAAATGGGGAGCTGCTGGAAAAATAACTCAAAATCCACAAAGCATAAAACATTGAAAAGCCATTGCAAATTGTCTGGGAATATCACTCTCTACATCATACTAAAACTTAATTTAAAGTTGATCAACCCCTGTTATGAATTTTGTTAGTTTATCTAAATGAGTCCAATGACTTTGTGCAATCAAGAACATTTGCTTCCTATAGGGCAGTGATCCCCAACCAGTAGCTCGCGAGCTACTTGGATGTTGCTCCCAGTGGCCTCAAAGCAGGTGCTTATTTTTTAATTACTGGCTTAGAGGTAAGTTTTGGTTGTATAAAAAACAGATGTCCTGCCAAACATTCTCTCCTGTAGGCTGCCAGTCCATATAGGGGTTACCAAAAAGCCAATCAGAGCTCTTATTTGACATGGAATTTTTCATGCTTGTGTTGCTCTCCAACTCTTTTTTAAATTTAAATGTGGCTCACGAGCAAAACAGGTTGGGGACCCCTGCTATAGGGTGTTAGGTCTCAGTGCTGCTCAGTAACAGCGTCGGGCACCTATACCCATTGTAATCTTTAATTCCTCATGAAAATGCCCATGTGGCAATTAACAATAATAACAACTAATTATAAAAAATAACAACTGTTACATACTGTAAGAAGCATCAGTATCTCTTTTACAAGCAGATAAAGGATCTAACAAGATCAAAACAGGCTGTCTGCAAGTTTGGATATATGGCTCTGAACCATTAGGCTGTATCTGTGCTATAAACCAGGGGTTCTGGATGAATAGTTGGCCAAAGGGACATAAAGGAGTGATTTGCATGTCTCCGCCCATGATGCCTTATGGGAGAATTAAGTCTCTTATTTTTGGTATCAAGGCAATGCTATGTGTATGGCATTAGACTAGTAAATACCTTCTGATTTCTGAAGGCTTCACTTTGCAAGCAGAAAACAAACTTGGAAAAAAAGAATACAAATGGCGTATTGTGTCATTTCTGATATATGGGGTCCCGGAAATTTTACTGCTGCTCCTATAATAATATATAACTGTTATTGGAAATGGGGTTGGAAGTGAGAGAACCACAGGTTAAGTCAAACCCTTCCATAAAGCATGTGTACCCCCAACTAGTACTGGTCTACAGTTACATAGTTGGGGGCCCCAAAACTTTCTGTAGGTGTAACAAAATAGAACCTACTCACTTCAGAGAACAGACAAAGCAGAAGCCAAATCCTAGTTGAGGTTGGTCAACAGATCTTGGCTCGTGGCAGGAAGACTCATTCACGTTTCTGTTAAATCAGGGAAACAAATTAGAGACTTGGACAGTATCTAAGGAACAAAAGTTTGGTTGGGAAAAAACTAATTTAAAGGGGAAATGATGCCATTGTACATGAGGTAACTAATAATGTACCCCCTTCCCTTCCAAATGTAACACTAAGGTGAAAAAAGATCTGACCACTACAAAAATACCCATGTCAATGTCAATGCATTGTGCCGTAATTACGCAGTCTGCAATTTGCCAGTGTCTTTAAAGGGCACGTAAAGTGTAAAATAGTAAAAGGCTAGAAAAGCTGTATTTTGTATATTAAACATAAACATGAACTTACTGCACCACAAGCCTAATCAAACAAATGATTTATGCTTTCAAATTGGCCACAGGGGGCTGTCATCTTGTAACTTTGTTATACATCTTTGCAAGACAAAGACTGTGCACATGCTCAGTGTGGTCTGGGCTTCTTAGGGATCGTCATAAATTATCAAAAAACAAAGCTGTTTGAGTTCTGCATGGCTGGTAAGGCAGGGGCTCCCCCTGCTGTTCATAAGTAGCATTGTTTCCCTGCCAGAAGTTAGGGACCATCTGACAATTCCTATCCACAGCACGAAATGAAGGGAGCATTTCACTGCATACAGTCAGGTTTCTTGTAAAACAGTACACATTTCTTAATTAAAGTATATTGGAGATAGATTTCTTTTTCATTAAAGAAAGTAGAAATGGGATTTTATTTCTTTGCCTTTCTTTGCTCTTTAATAGCATGTGCATGTTCAATAAAGAACATAAGAATGCACTGGATGCTTGTGGAAAGGAAAAGGACACGTCAACAGCACAGCAGCATTTTTTGGTAATACAACTTTTTGATGTCAGTTTGACTTTTAGGAAAATATGTGGAAATTAAATCCTGAGTATATAACTGCACCATATTAAAAAAAATGAAACCTATGGAGACAAACAGAGAAGCCATAAATGTTGTTAATTTCATGCCAAACAGAAAAGCTGCTTGAAAGTGCTGCATCTTCAAAATCACATTTCTGTTTTGAATGTAGCCCCCAGAGTGTGATGAACCGCTGCCAACCCACACAAAAAATATTCATAATTTCACATTAAAAAGACAGTTGCTGACATTCTCTTTGTATATCCACATGCCCTCCTGGGTGTGAGTATAGCAGATTCAATAGGAGAGCCCTAAAGGCCAGCTATTATGGAACCATGTTCAAAATAATAAAGTGCTATTGAATTCTTAGATTCTATCTCACTGGTACTTTCAGCCGGTTTAATGATTCATCTTATATTACTGAAGTGTTGCATAAAACACTTTCTCACTGGCCGTGATGTCTTTGCACATAATCATACCCACAAGGGCATTTGAGCAAATAAAACCATTTTCTCCGGTACAGGGTTGAATATTTGTTCTTTCTGAAATAAGTGAATTGTGAAACTAGCTCTATTAGTGGGATAAATGTGGGATAAATGATGTCCAAGAACAAGGTCCTGCTTACAGCTTTGGCCTCAGGTTTTCATACAACACATCTGTCATTATACTCAAAAGTTTCAATCAGTCACTTATTAAGTGCAAAGCTACCTGAGAGTAAAGGACAAAACCCTAATGAGAGCTCAGTACAGTGAGGAGAGGTGGATGATGTCACCCAAGATTTAGAGGCTTTAATCCTCTTTTTAACAGATTTGATATGATAAAAAGTTGCAGAAAAGCAAGACAAAATGGCAAACCTCAAATGTAATACATTTGCCTCAAGAGCTAGCCATATTTAGGCAGATTTAAGCTGACAACGCAGTCCCTTCAGACCAAATCTGCAGATTATCTGCCCATGTTCAGTCCCTTCCTCACAGCGATATAACATAGTGGCTAGATATTGGGATGTTCACCTTTACGTTAACTTTTAGTATGTTACAGAAGTGCTCATTCTAAAAAAAATTTCAATTGACCTTCATTTTTTTCTTTTCTTATAGTTTTTTAATTATTTACCTTCTTCTTCTGACCCTTTCCAGCCTTATAATGGAGGTCACTGACCCCATCCAAAAAAAGAAATGCTCTGTAAGGCTACACATGTATTGTTAATGCTACTTTTTATTACTTTTCTTCTATTCAGGTCCTCACCTATTCATATTCCAGTCTCTTATTCAAATCAGCGCATGGTTGCTAGGGTAATTTGGACAGTCGCATTCAGATTGCTGCTGAATAAAAAGTTAAATAACTCAAAAAAACATAAAATTTAAATGAAAATGAATTGCAAATTGTCTCAGACTATAACTTTCTACATCATACTAAAAATGTTTAATTTAAAGGTGTGCAACCCCTTTAAAGGTATTTTTTTCTTAAAATAATTTATCCTCCAATGTGTAAATGTGATAATTAATGAGGATTATGTTGCATGTGTATATATGCCAAACTATTGGGATTTTGTTGCATTTTAAGCTCATAAAAAGCCAAGATACTCCAATAGTCTTGAGACCTTACTTTGGGTGGTCCTAACTGTTTTCGTGCAGTTGTCTATGCAGTTGTCTATGCAGACCTCGATTTGTGGAAAGACTACCAAGGCCCGGGCCTAGGATGGCAGGATTTTAAGGGATGTCATGCTGGCCAACCATACCCACATTGGTTCAGAAACACTGAAGATGTGCAGGAGATACAATAGTATTTTAAACTTCTCATGCTCCAATCCCCATTGCTACAAAAATTTGCGCAAATGAAGGGGAGGGGACGGCGGAGACAAAAGATAGCAGGCCTGGGGGGGGGGCACTATGTAAATCTGGCTTTGTGTCTATGAGTAACATTTTGTAGTGCCTTCCACTCATTGCAATTGTCTTATTAGAACATTATATGGGGGGAGCTGCTTCAGTGCAAATCAAAAAGTCAATTATCATAAACATGAGATGTCTCTTCTACCTCTGCAGCAGCCTGCACCTTTTCTTCCAAACCCTGGTGAGCCTACCATACCTTTTACTGCTTGGATCCGTATGTTTGAAAATTACATTATTGCTGCTGACCAAGGGGAGATTTCTGCTGCTAGAAAGTGTGCTTTACTTATTCACTGCCTGGGAGCAGAGGGACAGCGTATATATTGTGTATATTACCATTCCCTGATTCAGCATGGGATAAACTTGCTATTTATATTGTGGGTCCTTATGCAGATGCTCATAAAGACTGCAGATTTGCTATAACCTTGATAGACTATTACAGTAAATGGCCAGAAATTGCATTTGTTTCTCATTTAACATCAGCTACAGTAATAACATTTCTGTCTACAGTCTTCAGCAGAGAAGGTAATCCAAAGGATTTAATATCAGACAACGGATCACACTTTCTGAAAGAGAGGAATACTGTTCCTGCAAACTCATCTACTGCTGACATTGTCAAACTTCATCAAGCCAAATGCAAGGCTTATACTAACAGAAAACGTGGTGCAAGAGAAGTGCACTTTCAGTCTGGATCTTTAGTCAGAGTTAAGAAACCAGGAATACTGAAACAAGGACAATCTAAATTTACTACACCACATGAAGTGAGACGCCAGCGAGCACCATACACATATGAACTATCTGATGGACTCATATGGAATGCAAGTTGTCTCTCCTGTTATGTATGACTTTGGAGACATTCCATTTGACATTTTCCTACTTCTGATGCCAACTGCAATAGTCCTGAAGAAAGTGAACCTATGAGGAGTACTGAGAGAAACAGAACTACCTGCATGGACCAAGGACTATGTGATGTGAATGCATAATATTGCTTTAAGATGCATACTTTTTTTGGTTTATGTCTATTACATTTACCTTAATGCTTTCCTACTGTAGGGGGAATATGTGGTGTTTGTGCAAAGTGCCTGTAGATGTCACTGTGCACAATAGTATACTGGGCATACACAGTACTTCCTATACTGCTTAAAAGGGATAGAGTTGAAACTACTGTTGAAGTGTAATGGCTGCATGACCCTTTTAATAAAGCACTGTTATACTCTGCTTATCCTCGGATACTAAATCATAACAGGGTGCTCGAAAACTCAACAATGCCCCTTACTGCAAATCAGCAAGACCATACACAATATACACAATAATATTAATAAATAATAATGTTATTTCCTGCTCTACGTGATACTTTGTTCTTCAATGCTCGTATTAAGCCTGTGTTTTAATAACAATAAAATTCATATTCCTGTATGAGCTACTGTATATAAATACTGATTATGAGTAGCTGAAACTACAGTGCATTAAGTCTAAAGCACACCAGTCTAAAGCACACCATAGTAAATAATCACTCAATTTAACTCTTTAAAGAATCTTAGCCGTGATTTCTCTTCAATTCTGTAACTTCTAAATGTTTGGAGCTCATGTGGTTTTTCATAACACTGTATATATGTATACAGCTGGAATTGTTCATAATCCATAAATAAATGATAATTATTTTCTAGTGTATGGGTTCTCAAGCCTGTCCCCAGTCCTTGTCAGCATTGCATGTTTTATGGATATCCTCCTAGCAGCACACTTAAATCAGAATTTGCCAAGGATGTCATAAAAATGTATTATGTTTGCTTTCATACCATGTTTTACAGCTGCGATCAGCACCTTTATCAGTCAGCAGACAGACAGGCTTATTTACTTACACTGGGCAAATTTGCATTAGGGCTGTAACCCATAGACACAAGCTTGATGTTGTTTTGAAAACCTATTGTAGCTGGCATCTCTATATGTCTTCCATTGTGGGATCGTCTTGTGATTTTTCACTTGTGAGTTCCTTCACCATGTTCAGGCTTTTCATAGTTATTACTTTTTTTATTTAACACAGAATGACTATTACATTAAAGGGAAGTATTTGGCTTAGGACCATAAAGATTTTAATGGCACTGAATTTGATAAAAAGATTTACCTTTGCTTTCCTGCCTGAAACTGTGCTACCTCAAGCTCAATACAATAACATGAAAAAGTGCCGTACATGTATTTATTTATTTAATAATATACTTTTTTTTAGTAGTATGTACCATTGGGTAATCCTAAGTAGAAAATTGCTGTTTTAAAAAATAAGAGCCACCCACTGGGATCCTAGGATTCACGGTGCACACAAACAAATCAAACAAACTATACTTGTTAGGTCACATGAGCCAATTAACAGAGTTCTGTCTTTTGCTTCCACACTTCTTCCTGTTACAGTTAGAGCTGCAGTATTTCTGAAATGGTGGTTCAAGGCAAGAGATGTAAAAGGGCAATATTTACTTAAATATATATACAAGTTTGGTAAGATTCTTTAATATGTCACTTTATTTAATATAAAATATCTGTTGTTAAATATTCATTTTGGGGGTAAAGTTTACCTTTAAAGGGATTGTTCACCTTTGAGTTAACGTTTAGTGTTATATAGAGTGATATTCTGAGACAATTTGCAGTTGGGCTTCATTTTTTTAATTACTTTTGTTTTTGAATTATGTAGCTTTCTTTATTCAGTGGCTCTCTGTCTGCTATTTCAGCAATCTGGTTGCCAAATGACCCTAGCAACCCTGCATTGATATGATTAAGAAACTGGAATGAATGAATAGAAAAAGGTCTGAAGAGAGAGATGAGTAACAAAAAGTAGTCATAACAATAAATTTGTAGCTTTAAGGAACATTTGTTTATTTAGATGGGGTCGGTGTCCCCCATTTGAAAACTGGAAAGAGTCAATGAAAAAAAAACCTGAAAAAAAGAAATAATAAAAACTAATTGAAACGTTGTTTACAAATGATCATGCTAAGACATACTAACAATTCATTTAAAGGTGAACCACCCCTTTAAAGTACTTCTTGCAAACATGTCACCTTTTTATTTGGTAAAACGATGCTTTTTTACTGTCACTCCTTGTCCTTTGAAGATGAACTTTCTCCCTTCATTTGCTTTAATAAGTAAACAAGACTTATTACTAAACTGATCATTTTAATCAGAGAACATTCTTCCTTTTGTCTGGTTCTCTAAGAACGAGAGCAGAGTTTTTCACTGAAGTTTTAATAATGAATAGTGAATATGTTAAAATTGCTCATTGAGAAGAGCATAATGCGCTGGAGGATGCCAAAGAATGCATTAGTAGAGGTTATATTGCTTAGCAACAAAAGTATTTAGGTGCATTTATTCTGCTTTATATTCAGTGCATACAATAGAAGCTTAGGCAAAAATATACAAATACTAAACATTAAAAACCTTGGGCTGTCAAAGACTAATCTGAGCTGTTCTCTCAGTAGTCTGGACTTCTCAAAATACATGAAAGTAGTTTATTCTCTCTAAATATTCTAAATGTATTTAAAGGACAAGGAAAGTCATTAAACCCTTACTTCACCCAACATTAGTTCTCCCTTGTAGCCTGAGTATGCCATTTTGGATTTACCACACCATCCACACCACTTTCTTCTGCATATGTGCACCACCCACTGACCCTGGTCATCATTTTCTATTGTTGCCACTGGACTTAACCTGCCCACTCACTGCAACAGAAATACTCAACAACTAAGTGGAAGGGTTGGGTTAAGAAACAGGCATCACCATTAACAGTGATGTACTGTATCATGTTGCTCATGGGTGAAGTAAAGGAGAGTGATGATGTGAATGATGCACGCATGATTCTTACTTCATTATAAAATAAAGCAACTTGTGTATGCAGAGTAGTAATGTGCAGGTCAAGAAAAGCTTAACCCGAACCCCCGTGCACTCACACTCACCTGGCTTCCCACCTCCTTTTCTAGATCCATGCTTACCCAACCCACAGATGACGTCACAAAAGGGGTGGGGCGGGTAAGTGCGCACCTATAAAACCGGAATTTGGAAAACTGGAAGTCTAAGGTGGCAGGTGGAGAGAGCAGGCAGAAGAGCTCAAACCAAACCCTGCAAATGGTGCAGCAAGGTTGGCCCAAACCCACCTGACCCATGCATCTCGCAGGTATCGGGTCAGCGCACACATTACTAATGCAGAGACTTCATGTTGCGCATTGAGTTCAGGAGCTCTGTTCCTAGCTGGAAGTTACATGCTCCTCATACTAGAAAGTGGTGAAATAGGCAATGCATTACTTATGTGCCCTATTTGGTAACCAGAATTCATGATAAGGGATTCCATGTACTTTAAGTATCGGTTTCTTCAGTTTATTTCAGAATAATAGGCTCTACTGGTCTTGGTAAAACAAAAGATGCTATGTGAAGAGACGTGGGGTTGCCACATTTTTTAGAATAATTTTATTGGCAGGGGCTGGGGGCGACTCCACAAGGGACATTCTGTGATGTCAGTGGGCAGGACTATGATTTCACAGGGGTTGGATAATGCTGTTCAACACTCAGAGTCCTATCATAAAGGTTGCAGAATTAGAGGTGTAAACGCTAGCGAGGGGAAAATTTGGTAAATTAAGAGGTATGCCAGGGGCAGATTAGAAGCAGGCTGGGCAGATTGAGTAGCTTTACCAGCTACTATATTGGTAAACTTGTAGTACTGGAATAGGTCTTTGCTGGTATCTTACCAGCTAGGTTGGTAGAATACCAGTGAGGTGGAAACCCTACATGAAAATCTGATTGTTATTCTTTATTTATATAGCGCAGACATAATGCTCAATGCTTTATAGAGAATGTACATCTTCCACATCAGCCCCTGCCCCAGCAGAGCTTACAGCCTAAGCCCTTCACACATTTACAGACACATATAGTTGGTTTTATTGGGATCCAATTCTCTTTTCAGTATGTTTTTGAAGTGTGGGAGGAAACCAGAGTACCCGGAGGAAATCCAGACATGGGTAAAACCTATAACTCCTTGCAGATAGTGCCATACATGTATTGCATTTCATATGATTATTGGTATGATGGTTTGCTAATCCCTATGTACAAGAATGTAGGTAGTTAAGGAATGAGGCAAACAATTCCACCTGTTTGTGCTCAGTAGGAAGATGGCCATATAATTATGGACCTTAATATGCTTTCTGTCCTGATTATGGGATGATTATGGGCTGAGCATAACTGGTCAGGTGTGAACTTTTTATGATCAAACTAAATGCATGATGGACCTAGCTGTTATTATTATTATTATTATTATTATTATTTGTTTATAGAAGAATAATATTTTCAAAAAATGTAAATGACACTTATTGTTTCATTAAAATTCACATTTAAGCACAGAATTAAAATTGTTTGAATTATATTTTCATAGAAACTGATTAGCCTTGAAGATATCAGAGGGGAAGGAATTTTGCCGAGGAATGCTATGCTTTTGCCAATCTCACCCTTTTTCTGTGCTTCTTTATGCACAGATTTGAAGACAAAATGAATTTGTTTGATGCAAATATAAAGCAGAAGACTAATCTTTAGCTTCATTTATCTACAGGGGAGATAAGATGACTATGGGAAATGTCATCTACTGTAACTAGATTTGTGCAGATCTATAACTCCAATTATCTTACCCCTAAAATCTAGACAATCATCTGTAGCGCACTTATTTATGTATTGAGAAGTGTCAGAAAGAGAGCAATTACTCTGTAATTTTATGCTGCTTTAAGGACGAGGGGACAAAAGGTTTAATCACTGGAATAGAGTTGTGTTATTAAACTTCAAACTATTTGTAAAAGTGCAAAATTCCAGCCATTGTCACTGACTCTATAAGCTATGGAGGTGCCTCCAGTCAAATGGTTTCACACATTGCGCTTGAAAAGGAATAGGCTTTGTGACACAATGACATTTTCATCAGTGAATCGCGGAGATGCGTTGTTCCTGCATTGCACCGCTGTAATGATTCTTTATCGATGATTGTCTTCAAGCTCTGAATGGTCTTTCTCACCCTGATATTGATGAATATGTAAGTTAGGAAATTATTTCCACACCATTACATACATAGTCAATACATTGTTGATGTAAGAGAAAGCCTTATTCAATGTAAACTGCGAGATATTTAAAACTGAGATTTTGATAAAGTGCATATTCAGTCATCACTAATTATGTATCAATGTGTAGCTCATTTATTGTCATGA
This sequence comes from Xenopus borealis, assembly GCA_024363595.1. Taxonomy (NCBI): domain Eukaryota; kingdom Metazoa; phylum Chordata; class Amphibia; order Anura; family Pipidae; genus Xenopus; species Xenopus borealis. The sequence continues at coordinate 128,601,851 of CM044441.1, forward strand.
ATAGGGTATTGTTGTTCAAATAATTATGCTTTATTTTAAAGTTAAAACTAGGTTAAGTTTTAATAGAGATTGCAAACAAGTATTTTAAGATAACTTTTAATGCACAAAGGAGATTAATAACCTAATAATCCTTTCTGATGTCATTAAGCATGTTGGTGTACTATAAGAAATACAGATTTTTTTTTTTTTTTTAGTCACCCTAATTTAAGCCCCCCACCCAGTCCCCTGCAGTAACATGTCCATCACCCACTGACATTAATTTGATGCCAAAACCTATATTACCCATTCCATTAAAGTGGTGGTTCACCTTTAAGCTAACTTGGAACTATTCGAATTTGTACAGTTTTGAAATCACAAATAAACATTTCCTCTAAAACCACACATGCCATGAAAGATATTACAAGATCTAAATAGAAAAAGCATTAACAGAAAAAAGAAAATGCTGAGCAATCTGCAAAAGATAACATTTGGATGATTTTTACTAGACAAGTCAAGGTAAACCAAATTATGGAAAAATCCCTTATTCAGAAACCCCAGGTCCCATACATTTCAAATAATGAATCAAATACCTGTATAGGGCACCATACCATAAAGGAGAATTCAAATGTACATTTAAAAAAAAAACCCTACCCCCCATCCCCACCACGACCCCCCTCCCTCCTCCCCCCAGTCCATACTTAACCCTCTGTGCAGATTCAGGCATTGAACTTCAGGGGTGCCATCTTCAGCCACTTCAGTAATCTTCGGAATGAGACCAGCGTTTTGGCGCATGTGCAGTTGGGGCAATTTTCTGCTTTACAGCAACTGTGCAGGCACCGGAACTCACAAAAATTGCAGAAGCACCAATCTCATTTCGAAGATTACACCGGGAAGTCCAGGGGGGGGGTAAGTGTAGACTTAGGGGCATTTGCCAGGGGTATTACTTAGGCTGGGGGAAGGAGGGAGGGGGTCTTGGTGGGGATAGGGGGTAGGGGTTTTGAAATGTTCAATTCTTCTTTAAAGGACACCTATCAGCTGGCACATCTCAGATTGTATGTCAAAATACGTTTTCTCCCCCCAAACTAGTGTACAGGCTGTATTAGCCTGCAGCTCTAGCAGGGGGAAACAAATTTAGCATTATAGGCAAGCAAACACATCTATATAAAAAAAAAGGCTTGATATTTATATTTTATGCTTGCTTAGTTGCAATCCAAGTTGCTATCTTATTATATTGTTATTATTATTATTTAAAGCAAATCATTCACAACTGAAGAATTGATTGACATCATGGAACATGGCTTTGCCATTTCTAAGCTTTCTTTATAATGGGTCCATATATTATCTCAAATATATGCCACACCAATAATAATAACAATAATGTACTGTAAATGCTGTACACATGTATTGTTGCCATGCCAGCCCATCCATCCCTCATACAGTGTCAGTGCACCCTGATTGTGTTGAATTTCTAGCTCTTCCTCTTATTAATTCTGTTTTTCACAGCTTTTTATGTTTTTACAAATTTATGGTTGCAAATCAGAAAGTACTTGTAAATAAGGAGTAGGCGTGTGCATTAACTTGCTTCACAATCATAAACACGACTGGAAAATGAGTGTGGCATGATGAGTTGTTTTTCTTAAATGTTTTTGTAGGAGGCAAATGCCTTCATCTCACACTGTTTGTTCCCATCTGTGAAGTGCAGTGGTGAAACAGTCATGGAACTGACAGACATTTTGTTTGCTTAATTTGGTGAATGCTGTGAATAACAAAGAGAAATGTTAGGAAGACGTTTTTGGGATCATATGCTCCCTGTTTCTCAAGCATCATCAGAAGGTACCACTATTGGAGAACTATAATGGCTCATTGAACACCAAAACCACTTCACATGCCTCCCATTGATCTTTTAAAATCAGGTCAATTTGGGAGCATTGATAAATGTGCTCATTTTTAAACTTCTGTGAATCCTTTAAAATTTCCCCAGCTAAATTTGTAGAATCCAACTTTCCCTGGTAATCTTTGTACCATTCATGTACTGCCCAGGACAGTGTAGAGTAGGGGTCCTCAATCTTTTTTTACCTATGAGCCATACTGAAATGTAAAAAAAGTTGAGGAGCAACAAAAGCAAGCAAAATGTGGGTGCCAAATATGAGCTGTGATTGGCTATTTGATATTTGCCCCTACAGATGCAGCCAATTGGATTTGTGTGTTAAATGCGTCGTGACTCAGGGATAATTGAAGAAACTGTGTTATTTAAAGTTATCTTAACTCATTTAATGCATTTAAACTTTTCATTAGCATACCAAAGCACCATTGTTTTCAATGGTGAAGTCTTTAATTGGATGGGATGTTGTGACACAATAATCTGGGTTAAGTGGTAAATATGGGATAGATGAGTTAAATTATTCTGTGTCAAACACACAATCCAAAGTGGCTTCATCTGTATGTGGACTGGCAGCCTACAGGAGGCAAATCTGTTTTTTATGCAACTAAAACTTGCTCCAAGCCTAGAATTAAAAAATAAGTACCTCTTTGAGGCCATTGGGAGCAACATCCAAGGGTTGGTGTAAAGGATGCTGTGTAAAGGATGCTGGGGCACTAGAAATGTATGGTAGTGTGGCCCAGAGAAGATAAGTACCCAAGGCCAGTACATTTTTGTAAAAAAAGAGGATAAACAGCCTAAGAGCTCTACATTTCCTTGTCCTTTTAACCATTATATTAAGGGCAATGGCAAACAGGGTGATTCAGGGAATTTAGTCAGGGTTGCCCCTCTTTCATTTCAGTGGCAATTACCCTGGACTGTCACCAGCATTCTGTGCAACAGTCCCGTGACCTGCAAGTGTACTTACAGCTCCAGTGATTGCCATTGAAATTAATAAAGGCACTTCCAGCTTAATTGTCATCTGTCTGGTGAACTTTAAATCACAAACACATCCTGATGCACTTCATCTTCCATTACTCTAAGCTTAGTAAGTGCTCTGTGTGTAGGGTTGCCAACTTTCCTAAAGTTAAATAACAGTGGGGGTGGGATGATGACATGCAAGGGGCAGGCTGATGATGCAGATGGGTGGGGCAAAGACGGAGTGAGGGCAGGTTAACTATTGGCAGGTGAGGATAAGGAACTGAAGGGGTAGTCAGAAGGGACAAAGACGAAAAGTTAATCAGATACTGGGGTGGGCTAGGCAGGTAAAATATAGGCCTGGTGGCAACCCAATCTGTGTATTAGAATGAATTATTGTTCAATTATTGTTAATTATGAACTATTATATTTAGAACATAATTACATAAGTGTAACGTTACATAGCAAAATGTTTAGTGTTTTGCTGTACGGCACTTGGACCCAGAGCTGAAAGCTCTTTCCACTACTCATTGGTAATGGCAGAAGCAGACCCATCTTTGGGGTGTGCGTAGAGATAGAGATAGATAATAGGATATGTTTGGAGCTGAAAAATAGAGTGGGCTTGGAGCGGTCATCTCTGCCTGTTTATGCGTAGAGATAAAGTCAGCCATTTAATAAGGGAGAGCATTCTTATGAGATTTCAATTAAAATAAGCAGGATTAGCAAGGAGATACTTGAACTTTCAGTGTATTGTGACTCATTCTTTATGTTTTCCTGTTGGATGGTGTAAAGATAATTTGCTGCCCATCAAAATAATGTTAATGATTTGGGATGGGGAGACTGGTAGTAAAAAAAGGCTACTGTTTTTTCATTCTTATTTTGGTTTAGAGGCAGCTTTTTGTACACCTATTCCATGACATCAGAGCGGGGTGGGCACAGGTGTATATATAGGGAAGTTTGCTGGGTTAGGGTCAGGCATGGGGTGTTAAATGGCCAGCATTTGGGTCTAGAGGAGATCAGTCAGTATCTATTTAACCAGCCCCTTATGGTTGCTCTTTATGAGATATATAACAATCCTTTGAATCAAAACATCTTTGCACTGAAAAGGTTTTTTCAGTTGACCTTTGATTTGCTGAAGTAAAAAATACTGGTTTACAAAGGCTAAAATTCATTAGAATTGCTTTCTCCGGGGTGGGGGGCTTGATAGTACTGGGGGGAAAATATTGATTAATGGATAATATAGCATGAAAGTGTGCCATTGCACCTCTCAATAGCTTGTCTTTGATGGTTGTGTAAGATTTAAAAAAAGCCTCTGTATTACCCTGTATAACTGCTTCATTCTGTGTTTTTCCCTGTGGCTCGTATCTGAAAGGACATTTTAACCATGACCATATGTACAGCGTTAAGAACATGTATTGTTTAGTTGTGAAGTCTGAGGCATTTTCTGCCTTTGTGTTTTTGTCAGTAGTCTGTTCGTTTAAATGTTAAAAGTCAGGATGTGAAATCAATATACAACTACTGCTCACCAGGTATCTGCTTTCTGCCTCTCCGGACTTCATCGCTTCTCTGCAAATATTCTGCAATCACTTACAAAACAGTGGGTAAAATGTGTAATTGCACCCCAGGATGCCCAGAATTTACTGTAAAGATGCCATGCCTATTTTGTGCATGCCCAATTTTACTGTAGAAGCAAAAGCCAGTCTTTACTGGAGAACATTTATTATTACAGGTATGGGATCTGTTATCTAAAAACCTGCCATCCAGAAATGTCAGAATTACAAGAAGGCCATCTCCAATAGGCTTCGTTTGAGGGAAACAATTGAAATATTTTAAAATGATGTCCTTTTTTCTGTAATATTAAAACAATGCATTGTAATTGATGGTAACTGATATATAATTAGTCCTTATCGGTGGCACAACAGTTCTAATGGGTTTATTTAATGTTTACATTTTTTGCAGATTTAAGATATGGTGCTCCAAAATACAGAAAAACCCTTTACCTGGTCCCAAGCCTTCTAACAGGTCCTATACCTGTATGAAGAAATCCACTAAACTAGAGTTGATGGTTAAAAATTATTTTAGACAAATTATGGGTCCTGTACAGAATACTTTGGAACTGGTGTTTTCCCAGGTAGGAGTCTTTATGTAATTTGGATCGCCATACCTTAAGTCTACAAAAAATGTAAACATTGATTAAACCCAATAGGATTGTTTTGCCACCAATATGGATTGATGCAGCTTAGTTTGTATTATGTACAAGGTACAGTTTTATTATTACAGAGAAGAATAAATAATTTAAAAAATATGAATTATTTGCTTAAAATGGACTTTATGAGAGATGGCCTGTCTGGCATGTTTGGAAGAAACTAAAAGAACAGCATCAATAAGCCGAATATTCATTCTGTTTTGGTGTGAACACACATGTGCTTATTTGTGCTCTCAAATAGAAACCAGTGCAACCCCAATTTATACCCCCCAAAAATTGACTATTCATTTTTTCCATTTCCAGATGATGGACTCACTGCACATCTGATGATGATGACTCAATTTCCAGTAGGTGCAACACATATAATGGGCATATACTTATGATGATTTAGTCAGCACTTGCCCACTTCACAATTCTTTCCAAAATCCGGTTCCCCTTGACCCGTGGTCCTCTCACCAACCAGATTTTAGAATTCTAGTATAAGACACAGCACCACTGAAGGATGGAGTTAAAAAGCCTTCATTAAGAACGTATGTCTTTTAGACTGCAACAGTTGCAAATGTCACAGATCAAAATCCATATGTTCTAAATAAAAGATTTTAACTTCATCCTGCTGAGTCGTATACTAGACATTTACTTAACAAGCCCATTTTGCAAGTATTTTCTGACACAAAAGCCATGTTTTTTTCCCTACACTGCAGCTTTTATTCCATTGTTTAGCGCCTATCCTCTGATTTATTCTTTCCCACAATTGTGCATGCATGTTTTTCTGAATCAAACACAACCTTTGTTTAGGGTTGCCACCTGGCCAGTGGCAAAAAAGGTGGCAACTTTATTTGTGTTCCAAATTCTCAGAGTGTTCGCTTTTGCCACAAGCCTGCTTTGCTTGTTGACACAGTCCACTGTGGGATCATTGAAGCTACCACCACATTCAGGTATGTGAAAGATACAGGGTTCCTCAGTGTCAACAGAGGCACTTGTTCCTTATATGTATATAAAATGTCCCAGTGAACATTTAGTCCAGCATAGGTTTACAGTACACCTTTGTTAATATGGGTTACTATTTTAAGCAAAGATAACGGGATGCTGACTGATAAAGGGACACTCATCACATCAAACCGTGGGTCCAGGTGCACATGTCCGAGCTACGGGAGAATTCAGCAACCAATTCTTGGATAAATTCTGGAACAATACTGCTGATTAACTGTATATTAAAAGTTCCATCACCCTGCCATAGTGCAATAATAGCCTGATACGTTAGTAGTAATGAGCTAAATACATAGCATCAAGGACAATGAGAAGGACAGCATATGTAACCATCTAACTATATTCCATTGCTATGTAGACCACTGCTTCTGATATGTGTTCCATTTTACTATGTTCATGTTTATTTGATCCATAATTGCTTTATCTTCTAATGTAGGAGCATCATGTTGATAGTTGATGAGCATGTTTTAACCATAAATGTTCTTATCATTGATGTTTCATCTAGTGATCCCCAATCAGTGGCTCATGAGCAACATGTCGCTCTGACTGTTGCTCCCAATGGCCTCAAAGCAGGTGCTTAATTTTGAATTCCTGGCTTGTAGACAAGTTTTGGTTGTATAAAAAACAGATGCACTGCCAAAAAGAGCCTCTTGTAGGCTGCAAGTTCACATAGAGGCTACCAAATAGCAATCACAGCACCATCCAGGAAAATTTGTCATGCTTGTGCTCTCCAAATCTGTTTATATTTGAATCTACAAAATATTGGGGAGCCCTATTCTAGACTTACAAAATGCCACCAATCTTAGCTGTCTTCTCTGCATAGCTCTAAGCATGATGCTTGTTAATTGCTAAATTTATCATATCGCCTTGTGTTTCGATTATTTTGGCAATAGCATGCTTATACAGTACATTACAGAAAATATAAAGACAAACTGTTGCCAAAATATGTGTTGCTTTTTCAAAGTAAAGAACCGTAACAAATAGTTACGGAATCCTCTGTTTAATTATTAGTTGGATTTCTCTTGCGGAGAATTTGTATATGATGAGTCTTTCGTAACACTGTTATTATTATTTTTTGCAATATTTGGTGATGCTGAAAAGTAGTGTTGCCTAATGAATTTAAGAGTATTGTTAATGTGTGAATAATTTCAGTGCATGTGCCGGTGTACATGTATTGCACCTACTGTAAATTAATAGAGTCATCATCATCAGATGTGCAGTGAGCCCGTCATCTGGAAATGGAATTGGATATGGGAAGTTAATATGTTCTAATATTTTTAAATGTTACTGTTGGAAGAGCCATTAAGGGGCGTGATTTTATATGCAATAAAGTAAATGTTGCATTTTACTGTACGTCGTTCAGAGGAACATTTGCAGCGATTTGCTCAATGACACGGGGATGCAGCAGGACATGTACTAAGAATTCTGATTGTTGTTTGCTCTTTCTAGATAACTCCATAACTGTACATTCATCATTAAGCACATTTATTAGATTAAATCCATATAAAAGGACAGACACGTCATATAACTGAATTGCGGTGCTGCTATATATCCTTTTATCATTTATATATTTTATTCAGGCAGAAAAAAAGATTCTGTTCTCTGGGTGGCATTTATTTTGTGGCAATGTACCTATATTCTCAAATTGGTGTATTGACCCATGACCCATGTTTATCTTAATTAGTGATGGGAGAATCTCCCCCGTTTTGCTTCGCCGAAAAATTTGCGAATTTCCAGCGAAATTCGCGAATTGGCAAAAAAATTCGCGAAACGAATCGAGTTGCGTTTTTGACGCGCGTCGTATAGTTTTCGTCGCGTCGTTTTCGCGCGACTCATTTTTTTGGCCAATTTTTTTTGCCAATTTTCGCTGCCGTTTCACAAATTTATTCAGGAATTGCAGTGGACTCTCTGTGGTTCACAATCCGAGACCAATCCACTTCTTGGATCAGATTCACTACTTGGCCAAATGTACATGGCTAATATAACCACTAAGAAGTATCAAATGTTTGCTTTTTTGTGAAGAATCATGTACCTGAGCAGTTATAAACAATGATATTAGATCTTTGTACATAGAACATTGCAATGGCAATGTTGGTTCATACACTGGCTGTGGGGTCAATTTATTTTAAAATGTCATTTTCCCAATTTAAAGGGCATGTAAAGGCAAAAAAAAAAATCACATTTTTACTTTCTTTAATGAAAAAGTAATCTATCTCCAATATACTTTAGTAAAAAAATGTGTACCATTTTATAAGAAACCTGACTGTATGCAGTGAAATTCTCCTTTCATTTACTGCTGTGGATAGGAATTATAAGAAGGTCCCTAACTGCTGTGCAAAGAAACAATCATACTTATGAACAACAGGGGGAGCCCCCACCTTACTTCCCATCCTTTCAGAACTCCAGCACCTTTGTTTCCCTGTATAGCAGTTGGCGACCGTGTAGAGATTTGTATTGGATTTTATATTTGCCTTTAAATCCCCTTTAATGTGTCCAATTCCAGCTGCATGGACAAGATTTAAACAGATAAACTGGGATTCTATTTGGAGCATTATTTTGCTGCAGCCACTGGTTCTGCAGAGTTGGAGAAAGTTTGTGTTAAACAATACAAAAATTATAAAATCCACATTAGATTACATGAGAACACAGGACCCAGTGCAGTCTGTATATTCTGATTATTAATCAGTCTTGCTGTATCGGCTTCTGGCAGATATTATTTGACTTGTGCTGTTTTTGTTCTGTCCTTCCTACGTATTACCCTGGGGTAGTGTGTAGTTTGACATGCAGCTAAACCTTCCCACACTCCAATAAAGAGACTGAGAGTTGAAGTCTGTAGATTTTACTGGGTTGGTAATAGGATGAGGTGAAACTAGAATAAACAACAGAAAATATAATGAATATGAATATATGACTGATAATATAAACATATAAAACAGCAAGCAAACTGCAGCATAGTCCCTGGCTGGCATAAAGTCTCTGTAATAATGTCTCTGAGGTAGGGTTGCCACCTTCTCCTGTGTCTGAACCCGGACAGGGGGGCGGGCCCATGACGTCCGTGGGCGGAGCTATGACGACACGATCACCGATTGGCCGATCGCGGCGTCAATCAAGCTAATCCCTTATTTGGAAACCGGGCAGGAAGTATTTTGACCCGGACAGCCCGGTATTTTGAAGGGCTGCCCGGGTCAAAACCAGACAGGTGGCAACCCTACTCTGAGGGTTGCTGGTTGCTTTGAAAGGTGTTTGGTGTCACTTGGCCTTACCAGCTATACTTCCGTATAGGAGATGGAACTGCGTGTGCTTCTTCCACAGCATGGGATGTAAAATGGAGTCCTAGCTCCCATAAGGCATTGCACTAGGTCACATGGTGCAGGTATGGTGGCCTAATTAGTACAATTTCTGCTATAATCCCTATGGAGGTGTAAAACACACAGGAATTGTCTTGTGCTGTTACAGCCTGTGACCAGCAGAAGGAGCCCATAGCATGTGAAATGTAGATTAGCATGATGAAGACATGACAGTTTTGATAATTTATGACGATCCCTAAGCAGCCCAAATCACACTGAGCATGTGCACAGTCTTGGTCTTGCAAAGATGTATAACAAAGTTACAAGATAACATCCCCCTGTGCCCAACTTTGAAAGCATACATCATTTGTTTAAAGGACCAATAACATCAAAAAATAATTTTAAAGTAATAAAAATATAATGCAGTGTTGCCCTGCACAGGTAAAACTGCAGTGTTTGCTTCAGAAGCACTACTAATGTTTATATAAATAGGCTGTTGTGTAGCCATGGGGCAACTAGTCAAAGGAGAAAAGGCTCAAGTTAAACAGCAGATAACTCTATCTGTTATCCATTATTTATCCTGTGCCATATTGCCATTTTTCAATTTCCGCCATTGCTACTTAGCAGCTTGTGTGTTTCTGAAGCAAACAGGTCAGTTTTAACAGTGCAGGGCAACACTACATGATATTTTCTTTACTCCAGGACTGCCCTGTATATACAGGGCCAGCATAAGGGGAGCACAGGGGGTACTGCTGTACCGGGCCAGTGCCTGAAGGGGACATGGCTATGCTGCACTTTTTGAAAGCTTTGACCCCCTTGACAGCGCCGGAGCTGTGCTGCATTGGCTCTCCTGAAGTCCCGAACAGCCGAAATCCAGAAGCAGCAAAAAAGACCTGAAGTCATGAAAACAGCCTATATTGAAGTCCTGAAGCAAAAAGACCCAAAGTCATGAAAGGGGGCGACGCTGAAGTCCTGAAGCCACAAGTTCAATTCCACTGTGTTTTTTTAATTTGTTTAATACTCTGGCCACTGATGTATTATTTTAATACTCTATAGGCCCCTGCCACCAATGTTTTAAAAAAAATATTCTCTGGGGCCCCAGTTTTTTTTTACTTTTAAAGGGGGCCCTGGCACCATTTATTTTTAACTTATGGGGCCCTGGCACCAATTTTTAAAAAAAAACTTTTATGGGGGGCCCTGGTCACCAATTTTTTTTTAACTTGTAGGGGGGCCCTGACCACCATTTAAAAAAAAAAAAAAACTTTTATGGGGGCCCTGGTGCCACAGTTTTTTTTACTTATAAGGGGGCCCAGACCATGAGTAGCTTTTTATAACTTGTGTGGGGGGTTATCTTTTAGCGCTGATGTCTGTGTGGTCTTTTAACTGTGGTGTGGAGTGGGAGGGATCTGGAGTGGGGCTTGGGAGCTGGTGTGGGTGAGGCCCAGGGCCCCCTGAAAATTTTGTTGTTCAGGCCAATGATTTCTAATGGCAGCCCTGCCTGTATAAGCAGCACAATGAGCATGATTTCCATGAGGTGGCTGGACAAAAGTTGTGGGAGGGACAGGGGCTGGGCTTCATCTACAGGCACTGCTCTCTGCAGGAAGTACCGGATTCTCAATCATCACTTTTGCACTTGCCCCCCCTGGTGTTGTAAATGACCCCTAATATCTGCTAAACCATCCTTACAAAACAAATGTGAAAACCTATATTACTTCTAGTCTTTCATGTGAAACTGTTCTACATGTTGGCTATTCATGCACCTCATTTACTGTATTCCTGAGAATAATCCTTTTGTTGTTGTGCTACTGGCCATTGCTAGTGATGGGCGAATTTATTCGCCAAGAGCGAATTTGTGGCGAATTCAGATGCCACATTTTCGCCAACTAATTTGCGCTGGCGTCCAAAAACCAATGCCCCTCACTAGCCATTGCTCCTGTGAATTGATTTACTTGATTTTGAGCATGTGAATCTTGTACCAAACATCAATTTAGGCAATCAATTAGTAATTTTCCCTTTAATCAGGCTTGTGGCACTTACATCTGCTGGTATTTTACAAGCTTGTTTTACTCTACTAAACATTTGATTTCTTTTTTCCATTTGAAATTGATTTCTCATTCGTTGCTGCCTTACTGCTCAGCATTTTGCATATGGGACATTAAGCTCAATAGTCTTACCAGTAAAGCATAACGCCTGAATAAGTACTCATTAGTCAATTTATTCTTAACTGATAATATGATCGAGCACAATGCCTAGCATTCCTGTAAGGTTAACCACAGTTGACCTTATCACATTATTGAAACAAAATCTGAAATTTTAAATACCCCACTATTGCAGAGACCCTTAAAGGACAAAGAAAGTCTAAATTAGAATAAGGCTAGAAATGCTGTATTTTGTATAGTAACATAAACATGAAATTACTGCACAACAAAGTCAAATAAAACAAATGATTTATGCTTTCAAAGTTGGCCACAGGGGGCTGTCATCTTGTAACTTTGTTATACATCTTTGCAAGACCAAGACTGTGCACATGCTCAGTGTGATCTGGGCTGCTTAGAGATCGTCATAAATTATCAAAACAGGGAAACAAACAAAGCTACTTGAGTTCTACATGGCTGGGAAGTAAGGTGGGGGGGGCTCCCCCTGATGTTCATAAGTATGATTGTTTCCCTGCCCAGTTAGGGACCATCTGACAATTCCTATAGACAGCAATAAATGAGAATTTCACAGAATACAGTCAGGTTTCTTATTTAATTAAAGTATATTAGACATAGATTTCTTTTTCATTAAATTCATTTTATTGTTTTGATCGTGTCACTAATATTGTGTTCTCTGAAAATCCACACTGGAGTATTGAGGATTAATAAGTAACACCAGGGCCACCATCAGAAATCACGGGGCCCAGTACAACAAAATTATCATCAATGGGGGGCATCTGAAAGTAAGGGTAGAACTCCACTGGCGAATTCGGTGCGATCCGACATACTGCACAAAAACGCAGGCATCACGTCGCATGCAACAGAAATAAGGTAAGTATTAGTATTGTCGGATTGTCGCAGCTTTGATCTGACGAGACACAAATGCCGGATGCAGACGCTTCAGGCTGCGTCTGCATCAACTTCATCTGGCATTTCCATCTTATTTCCGTAGCATCTGACGTCTTTGCGCAGGGAGTCGGATCATGCCGAATTTGCCTGTTGAGTTCTACCCTTACTCTCAGATCCCCCCCATTGATGATAATTTTGTTTTTAGGCACCCCCTAGTGCATTTCACTTTCCTTGTACTTTAAAACCAGATGACGTTTAGGGGTTTTGTTAATTAATTTCAATGATATACTTTAAATTTACATTTAACATGATTAACATTACCATTTACAGTTTACATTACATACAGTTAAGTATTGCTTAAGAACGATAGTATTCTATTATCCACAATACTCATTCTGTAGCTGTAACGGGAGCAGTGTATTTCTCTGGCAGTGAATGCATGCATAATCCTGCATAATAAAACTAGATGCCCCTCAAATTGTGTGTATTCTTAAAATGGCAAGAGATTGAATCTACGTTTGCCGAAGGTAAAATGATCTTTTGTGCAATTTTCTAACCCATGTAGAACTGCTGTCATCCAATTGCAGAGAAATATACCAACGGCTAATCCCCATTTCTCTTTTTCTCTAAAAGCCTGCTCATCCAAAGTAATGATAGATCCTCATTAGTATCATTATTTTTATATAGTTGAAAGGGAGACGAATGCCAATTTATATTCATTATTTTTCTGCTACTCCTTTCAAGTGCTCAGCACCCAGATATAGCTTTAATGGATGATGATACAATCTGCTACATAATTAGTTAAAAACAAGTAATAACCATTGGCTTGAAATAGTCCAAATGAACTGTGAAGCACATTTTGCAGTCGTGCAGCACTAGCATTTCAATTTTATTATAAATAATGATGTACAAGAGCACTGACATCCTGTAACAATGTGTTCGGATCAGCCGCATGGATTAGACAGGAGTTAGAATAATAAAAGCCAGTTACAGCACGAGTATGCAGTGCATTATTCTGCATCTCCCCTCTATTTTGCTCGAATGGTTTCAACCATGCTCACAGTGTGAAATTGCTGGTTAGCTTCCATCAGTACAGAGCCAAGTGCCTGACTGCAAAGCAAAAGCCTCTTTCCTTTTGTGCTCCAGCTAAGCAACAAAAAAAAAAAAAAAAAAAAAAAAAAGAATTACTTCTTGAAACGTCAAATCTTATCCAGAATGACTATGTACAAGAGCAAACGCAGAAATCAACGATGTAAGTACATTTTCCATTTGCCTATTTCTAGATTACGGGAGAAAGGAAAATCCTTTATTTTGCTATAATATAAGGCGTGAATCGATAAATGACATTCATCTTGCAAGAAATACTTGATGAGGTTTTTGTGCAGTCAACGTAAAGAGCGAGGGATGATCTATTAGGAGATATAGTTCCCTGTGTTACTATGGAAACTCTCTCTCTTTCTTTTTTTTTTAAGGACAGCTTTATAGAATCCCCAGCACAAAATATCGAAATTTTAAGTTATGCTCGTGGTGTTTCTTCTTTTCATCTTCAAAGAAACTGAGATGTGAGATTGTGTGGCTTGCAAAATGTCTCGCAGATTTCCTGCAGACAAATGGCAAACTTTGTACTTTTTTCATTTTAATACTTTGTTGTCCCTTTTTTTTTAAGGAAGAGATGAAGCGATGTAGGTTGTATCTTTTATAACCTTTATGTAAACATGATAACAATACTCAAGTTCTCTTCTACTCCTGAAAATGTATATTTCTTATTGACTAAGGTATGTGCTTGGTGTTACTCTAGGTTTGAGTTTGAATCATTTCATTTCTATGTTATTTATGGTAAGATCTGTATCTATATCTTTTACAGTTTATTGCACACAGGCGTAGGAAGGCAGCATAGATTTCCAAGGAACCTGATTTTAATCTAACCGTTGTGTTATATGTACTGTGATAAGAAAGCTGCTGGACCTTTAACATTAAGCTTTTGTGTGTCTCTAGAGTCACTTTAAACTCTGTTTCTAAGCTTAATATATATGTGTGTGTTCGTGCATGTGTGTGCATCATTTTATTCAAATATTTTGGGTCTGTAAACTGGGAACAATATGAGTGAGAGAGAGTACCATGCATTCCATGTTCATCAAACAAAGTGCTACTGAAATGGTAGGACTCCAGTGATTCATGGGATTTTCCAATATATAGGGTATTTATAAGTATGTTCTCATATGGGTTCAGCTGCTGCTTCCTTGACATTAAATACTTTGATGACATACTGTATTAATATACAGGTATAGGATCCATTATCTGGAAACCCGTTATCCTTAAAGCTCTGAATCATGGAAAGGCTGTCTCTCGAAGACTCCATTTTATCCAAATAATTCACATTTTTAAAAATGATTTCCTTTTTCTCTGTAATCATAAAACAGTAACTTGTAATTGATCCCAACTAAGATATAATTGTTCCTTATTAGAAGCAAAACAACTACTGGATTAATTTCATGTTCAAATGACTTTCTAGTAGACTTAGGGGCAGATTTATCAAGGGTCGAATTTCGAGGTAATTAACCCTCGAATTAAATTCAAATTAAAACCCTTCGAATTTCGAATTCGAGGGGTTTTAACGGAATTCAAATTATTGAACGATTGAATATAAGAAATTAGACTGATCGATAAAAAATTTTTTTAACCATTCAGTTTAATTTTTTTATATTCGATCAAAAACTCCTATGGGAGCTTCCCCATGGGCTATATAGCAATTTGGTAGGTCTTATCTGCCAAATTGTTATTTTTCAAAAAGGGCCAGTACTTCGACAATCGAATTCGAATTTGGCAAATTCGAATCGAATTTTGGGCTATTCAATAGTCGAATCAGCCCAAAATAAATTAGAATTTCAAATTTTTTTAATTCAAATTTGATTCGAATTTTCACTTCGAATCAATTCGAACCTTTGTAAATCTGCCCCTTAATGTAGGGAGATCCAACTTACAGAAAGATCCATTACCTTGAAAACCCCAGGTCCTGGACATTCTGGATAACAGATCTTGGGCATTTTGGATTACCGGTCCCATGCCTATATTATTATACATAAAGAATGGAAACCCCATATTCAAAATTGATTTTTTATATTAGTTGCAAAAGCATTTAGGAACAGACCGAAGAAAGAAAAAATATCATACAATGCCTTGGTTTTTAGGGATGCTCCAAATCCATCAATTTTTAAATATGTCGAAATGCTCCAGATTTGGCTGAATACTGAACCAAATCCAAACAAGACTCTTAAAAATTTTTTTTTTTAAAGTATGCTTTCTTAGGGATAAGTCCTAATATAAACATTGATGAAGTTCCTCTATTAAAATATATTTGATTGAACCAAAGGCAAAGCATCATATTGTAGTGGCAATTGTGTGAAACGAACAGTAACACCAAAAAAATAAATTGTTTTAAAGTAATGAAACTATCATTTACTTTTGCCCTGCAATGGTAAAACTGACCTGTTTGCTTCAGAAATACTACTATAGTTCATATAAACAAGCTGCTGTGTAGCAATGGTGGAAATTGAAAAAAGGCTAAATGACACAGGTTAAATAGTGGAAAACAGATAACACCATTATGTTCTAGAGAGCTTATCTGCTGTGTAACCTGAGCCTTTTCTCATTTGAATGGCTGCCCCCATTGCTACACAGCAGCTCATTTATAGAAAAATAGTAATTGTTTCTGAGGCAAACACAGCAGTTCTACCAGTATAAGGCAACACTGCATTATATTTGTATTACTATAAAACACCTACTTTTTAATGTTACTGTTCCTTTAAAGGGATCCTGTCATGGCAAAAACAATTTTTTTTTCAAAATGCATCAGTTAATAGTGCTGTTCCAGAAGAATTCTGCAATGAAATCCATTTCTCAAAAGAGCAAACAGATTTTTTTATATTTCTTTTTGAAATCTGACATGGGGCTAGACATATTGTCAATTTCCCAGCTGCCCCAAGTCATGTGACTTGTGCTCTGATAAACTTCAATCACTGTTTACTGCTGTACTGCAAGTTGGAGTGATATCACCCCCTTCCTTTCCCTCACCCAGCAGCCTAACAAAAGAACAATGGGAAGGTAACCAGATAACAGCTCCCTAACACAAGATAACAGCTGCCTGGTAGATATAAGAACAGCACTCAACAGTAAAACCCATGTCCCACTGCGTACTATTCAGTTACATTGAGAAGGAAAAACAACAGCCTGCCAGAAAGCAGTTCCCTCCTAAAGTGCTGGCACAAGTCACATGACCGGGGCAGCTGGGAAATTGACAAAATGGCTAGCCCCATGTCAGATTTCAAAACTGAATATAAAAAAAATCTGTTTTCTCTTTTGAGAAATGGATTTCAGTGCAGAAGTCTACTGGAGCAACACTATTAACTCATGCGTTTAAAAAAAAAAAAAACGTTTTCCCATGACAGTTTCCCTTTAAGCCTTTCCATTTTGAAAATGTTGGTAAAAGAGCTGCAATTACTTTGGAATGTATTCCAAACTATGGTCATTAAAACATTTATCATGCTAAAAAGCCTTAACGCTGAAGTGTATTTGTGGTGTTCTGCATTCTTCCTGGTATGCCTCTTTGTAAAAGGCTTTTTCTGGTTGGTTGACCCCTTTTAAAAAGTTGTGAACACCATGGAGGTTCAATTGCTCTACTATACTATGTTCCATTAGTAGAGATCTGTTAGACAGAATTTAATGGTAGCTCCCTTCACACTACATTTACTTTGTCTTTTTAGAGAAAGGATTCTGCACATTGGACTACATTTAGGAAAAGATGCCAGGGCAAGTCTCATCCCCAACAAGCCTGTGTAGCTACACTCAATTGTGACCTGTTGGGTTTAGTAAAAACATCATAAAAACATTATTACTGCCACCACCATCATGTTTTGTGCACTGTTTTGCTTTATAATCTGTGCAAATTTTTAATTACATAGGTATGGAACCTATTATCCAAAACAGGTCCGGACTGAGAATTAAAATAGCCCCTGGCATTTCAGGTACATAGATGCCCAATCTGCCTAAACAGAGGCCAAAACAGCCCCCACCAGCCCACTAAATACTGACTTTCTATGGCACCTTATATCAGCCCCTCTGGCATTTTCCAGAACCCACAGATTGGGCCTGATCCAAAATGCTTGTTACCCGGGATTTTCCAGAAAATCCCAATCCCAGGTCACAAGCATTCTGGATCAACCCTCTTTCTGTAATTTGGATCGCTATATGTTGGCCTTGTTCAAAATTTTTGAACAATAAATAAACCCAATAGGCCTGTTTTGCTTCCAATAAGGATTAATTATATCTTAGTTGTGATCAAGTACAAGGTACTGATTTATTATTACAGAGAAAAACGATATTATTAATTTTTTTTTTAAATTGAATTATTTAATGAAAATGGAGTTACCGTATTATTAAAGTGGAATTGTATTTAGTGATGATGACAACGCTGCTACCAGAAGCCACTTTAGCTTGTATCTGTTTATTCTGACAAGAAACAAAACAAGCCTCTGTTTATGTGCATGGTATCTGAGTTTCTTGGACAGAATAAACAGTCAGTGTTCTGATCTTGCTCATTCCCACACCTTATATCTCAACCCCTTCTCCTTTTAGATTGTAAGCTCTTTAGGGCAGGGCCCTCTTAACCTCTTGTAGTGGTTATTGGTCAATTTGTATGAAATTCTGTATTTTTATTGTATAAGCCCATGTATTGTATGTCACTGCGGAATATGTTGGAGCTTTATAAATACATAATAATAATAATAAATTAATAATAATAGCATCTACAATAACAGGCACATTTTCACTAGAATTGGCCCTTGCAATTTAATTTCAAGTGTATTTAAAAATGTTTTCTCAACAAATTATTCCCTATCTAGACTGTTGGGCCCCCAAGCAATTGTTCTGGGCTTCCCAAAGGGTCAGCCCCATTGCTTGAAATATACAAATATACAAATAAAAAATAATACAGAAAAGACTTAAAAATAAGTTGTACAAGTATAATATGCCCACTCTGTCCTCATGCCATTGTTGGTGCCACATGCTGCAAGTGACACCACTGACCCACAAGTGCAATAAGAAAATGGAGCACCACAACTTTTTAGTTATGTGGCAAATGTTTCTGTACTGTTATTTTACACACTTGTTTGTAAATGAGTTGGTGCCTAGAGGAACTCTGTGGGTGTGAATAAGTCAAACAACATACAGAATACAGAAAAGACTAAAAAATAAGTTGTACACGCATAATATGCCCAATTTCATCTCATGCCATTGTAGTTGCCACATGCTTCAACAGACACCACTAACATACAAGTACAATAAGAAAATGGCACACCACAATTTGTTAATTTTTTTGCAAACACTTCTATGTCGTTGCATTGTATAGATACTAACAGTGATCCCCAACCAGTAGCTCATGAGCAAAATGTTGCTCTCCAACCCCTTGGATGTTGCTCCCAGTGGCCTCAAAGCAGGAGCTTATTTTTGAATTCCAGGCTTGGAGGAAGGTTTTGGTTGTATAAGAACCAGGTGTACTGCTAAACAGAGCCTCAAAACAGGTTGCCATTCCACATAGGGGCTACCAAATGGCCAATCACAGCACTTATTTGGTACCCCAAGAACATTTTTCATGCTAGCGTTGCTCACCAACTTCTTTTTCTTCTGAATGTTGCTCATGGCCTCAAAAGGTTGGGGATCCCTGACTTAGAGGGTGCCTGCTATTACCTAGAAAAAAGCTTAATTATTGCTAAATGTAAATGAGTTGTTGCCTAGAGGAACAAAACAAAACAGTGCAATTTAAATAACTTGTTTCTCTCTGGGTGTGAATAAGTCAAACGTTTGGCCGCAGTTGTTGTTACAGGGTGTATTTAATAGTGTGCCACATGCCATGTATCACAAATAAATGTATACTGTCCTGAGAACTTACTGCACAACAACAAATACATCATTTTCAGCTAACATAACTTTCCCGTCATCATAATGAAATGTTTTCATAATGAAGGTGACTAAGCTAAGGTTAAATAATACAATTCTGAAAAATAATATTAAATCTGTATAATTGGTAGTATGATGCTGTAAGCTAATTACATCAGTGTTTAATGTTTCCTTGCAAGGTGCATCTCCATCATTATTTCACACATCCATTTT
Organism: Xenopus borealis; assembly: GCA_024363595.1. Taxonomy (NCBI): domain Eukaryota; kingdom Metazoa; phylum Chordata; class Amphibia; order Anura; family Pipidae; genus Xenopus; species Xenopus borealis. The sequence goes on from CM044441.1 coordinate 128,621,354, forward strand.
ATTTGCTTTTTTAGATGTTTTACCATATGGGAACCAGACTTTTTCTAAGGAAAAGCCTCTGTTCAGTGACAGCCTGAAATATTGATATTGTGTGTGAGCGAGCCTTTCTATATGGCAAGATATGTGTATAGTGAAATACAAGTTTGTGACCTGTTATCCAGGATGCTTAGGACCTGGGGTTTTAGATGCACACTGGGACTTCAAAAGGTATTAAAAACGTAACTTTTATTATAAAAAAAAAAAAAAAAA
>CM044441.1:128622700-128682190 GCA_024363595.1 Xenopus borealis
AATCCCTGCGACTTCTGCCCCTTCTTCCCCCTCCTCGTGGGGTATTTTTTGTGCGTCCTAGTCCCGTGGGGGTTTTTTCTAGTGTCTGTGGGGCTGTATCTAAAAAAAGGGGTGCAATTGGTAGTCCAGAGGCCCCAGAGGATGTCGATGGCAAGGGCGTAGTTAAATTTGTTCGATCCTCTCCCTCAGAGTCCCCAGAGCTAGTGTCAACGGTGTTAAGGGGTTTGGTTAACTTACGGCGCGGTGCTCTCCTGTACCATGAAGCATAGTGAGGTAGTTGTCTCTCGCCACTGAGCCAGCGATACACCCTGAAGCTGGTGTAGTCCTCGTTCACTCTGCGCAATTTCTCTCGCTTGAAGCGAAGCAATTCCTGCTTGTATGATTCAATCTGCGCCTCAATCCGGGACATCAGATCGCATGTCGGCCCCCACACCGGTAAACGATATCAAATAAGACACCACATTACGTGCACAACTCAATTTGTAGTGTACCTAATAACCTGCCCATGTGGTTTATCGTATGTGGGCAAAACAGACCAAACCCTATGCCTGCGTATGGATGGCCATAGATCTGCCATAAGTACGGCTTTCAGAGATGAAACTACAAACAAACCTGTGGCTAAGCATTTCTTAGAAGTTGGGCACAGGCTGCCTACATTCAGATATATAGCAATTGACCATATCCCTCCCCTCAAACGTGGCGGTGATAGGTCAAAATTACTACTTCAGAGAGAGGTTTTTTGGATAAAGAAATTAAATACACTGGCACCGCATGGTCTTAATGAATATTGTTCCCTGTCCTGTTTTTTGAATCAGCGTTAGGTAATACTGGGCAATGTAGCTATTCTGTAACTGTATTTGGCCTGCTTTGCAACATGTTTACTGATCCAGTCCTAGTTGGAATTGTTTTTAATCAATGTTACATTGAACACTATGTGTATCAATCTCTACTCACTATCCATTCTTGGTGCAGGATCCACCTACCTGTCATGTGATTGGTGTGATTGTGCACATGTGGGCGAGTGCCTAATTTTATACCTATTTAAGCTTCACTTCTTTTAATGCAAAATGAGGTCTTGATAAAGGTCTTAGGAGGAGACCGAAACGTTGGCCTGTTTTTTAATATGATCTAATAAAACTCACTAATTTTTATTTTTGAAAAAGTACCGGTGTGCTCCTATTTTGTCCGATTATATATATATATATATATATATATATATATATATATATATCTAGCCAGAAGAATCCGCACTCACAGGTTTTTCTAATAAAAATGTAAGCCCGAAATTAGTAAGACCTGTGAGTGCGGATTCTTCTGGGTATATTTAGTTTATTTTGCTGGCTTTGCACCCAGGCACCTTTACCGCAGTTATTGAGAGTGCTGGTATCAGAGTGAAATTAAATATATATATATAAATTTAGATTCTGCTGCACTCCATGAGCCCAACTGAAACAAACCTGGGTGCTAGTTGAGGATTATAGACAAAAAGGTTTAAATAAATGGTGAGTTTATTGTGTCCTGGACACAATAAACTCACCATTTATTTAAACCTTTTTGCCTGGATATGAATCCCTGGAGTGCTGTTATTTTCTATATATATATAGGATGGATGGACAGGAGCCGGCACTATCATGTCTAAAAAGTATACGGTGCCTGGGTGCTAACAGCATACAGAGTAGACATCCAAAAGTCAAAGGTGAGCACTCTCAGGGCTTATGAAAAATTAATTTGAAGCAAAAAAGTGCTTAGTTCTTCTACTAAATTATTTTTATTCTTTTTCTTTTTTTTTTTTTTTAATTTACATAGAATCTACACATAATGGAGTGCAATTATATCTGAATGTGGCACTGAGGTGAAATTAATTCACTAACTTTAGCTTAAATCTACACTCAAAGGAGTAATCTAAGGGTTGCTAAGGCTTCACAGCATAGAAGCGTAATGTGTGGGTCATTCATTAATTGGTTAAATGAGGGGTTATTCATGGATGTATAGTGTACACATAAGGCAATGTATGTGAAACTTTGTGCACATGTGGGATGAGCCTGTTTGGGGCAGCGATGCAGTGGTGTGGTATGTCAGTGTGTGAAATTAGTGATGTCTCTGTGGAGGAGGTCCTTGTTTAATTATGCATGCTGGATGTGGACTGATTAGTGAGATGAGTCTAAAGGTGGCCATAGACGCACAGATAATATTGTACGAAACGAATTTTCGTACGATATTCGGTGCGTGTATGGTGGGAAATGAGCCGACCGACATCGTCAGAGGATTAAGATATCGGTCGGCTGGTTGATCGGACTGGATGGAAAATTTTGATCGGATGCCTTTGAAAGCTCCCTGAACATCGGCCATTGTTAGTGCTGAATCGTCAGATACAAGTAGAATTCTATTGTTTCTACCTGTATATCTGACAATTCAGCTCTACACGTGTGTGTTGAAACGAACGATCTTTCCCGAGAAAGATCGTAATTGTTACGTCTATGGCCAGCTTAAGGGGTGAGGATGATTAACCACTGGGTGAAATGAAATGTTACTACTGTACATACTAATTTTTACTATTTTGATTTATTACTTGGCGTATGTGTATAACATGTGTGTTTTTTTTCCTCAAACCTTTTTTTCCCCGTTTTTGCTATTTTGTTCTTTTGTATATAACGTTTTGGGTATTCTTTCACACTGACATCCAATGACGTCTTTACATTTGTTTCCAGCCACTTAGGGTTTGAATTGGGTTGTTGCCCACCTGTATGGCACTTTGAGAAAGGCTAAGGTTATAGCCGAAACATCAGCACTTTTTTGCTTCAAATAAATTATTTGTTTTTCATAAGCCCTGAGAGTGCTCGCCTTTGACTTTTAAATATATATATATATAATGATCTAAAAATGTATTCGCCAGGGGTGAATTTGCAGTGAACTTCCACATTTTGCCACCGGCAAATAAATTCGCGAAACTTCAGAGAAAAAAAAATATAAATATGCCGCCTTATGCCAGACATCATGCCCCCTCCAATCAGATCCAGCTTATTATGCACATTACATTACTATAAATTGTGTAGCGCAATGGGTTAAAACACTGTAGTAAACCTATATATATATATGTAGAAGAAGGTAACGTGTAGAATTAGCATGTGATCCTTTTACATGAAGGAACTAGCAGTGTATATTTTATACATGGTCCCAGATTCTAAAGTGTACCAGAACATTGTTTGAATACATCCCAGGGTCCAGCTGTGACATTGCAAAGGCACCAGTTGAGGTCAAATAATCATGTATTGATATATAGTGTTCTTCAATGAATATTAATCACGTCTTTGTGTGTTATACTGCAGCAACACTGGCATTGATGTGTAAACTACCGCGGGCCATTTAATTAGCTGAGTCTGTAAAATGTAAAATGAAAGTGGCTTCTGAGCGAAATGTTCAAATTGAATTTTGACAGCTGATTCCTGGGGGTAGCCATGTCTTTTTTTTTTTCTGTAGTCTGGGGCTTTATGGAAAGTTCCAGTAAAATAAAGTAATGTTTTTTTCAACCTCATTCTACTGATCCCAGTAGAGAGTGTGTTACTCAGGACTCCCGCGAATTGTATAGCAGACGGGTTGTGACAATGCTTTACACACTCTCACATTGAATTAGACACCAGTGGTTGTTATAACAAATAATACCTTTATTGGTTTGAGCTTTAATAATCTTTAATTTGTTAAGTGTGACAAACACCCAGTAGGTTTTGATTACAGTAGTAGTAGTTATTACATGTAGTAGTAGTTATTACATGGGAATCTTGGCACCATTATAAAATGCCCTTCAAATGCTCTCTAAGGGATTCTTCACTGTCTGAGCCTACCTACTTGCATCTTAACCCTTATGGGGTGTATTAACCATATTACTACTAGCTGCTCCAGGGGGTCCCTTCTCTATGATTGCCACTTAGATTTAGATCTTGCCCAGGCCCCTCGCTTTGCTAAGAAATTTCTTGTGTCAGGCTACTACTGCTAGAAATAGCTCACATGGCTCTCCACACCTTTTATGACCAGCGGGGACCAATCTGTCTTAGGGAAGGCCTACTTCTGCAATGGGTACATAACTTCTCTAACTTAGCTGTTGGAATTTAAACCAATAAGATACAGCTATTTATTCTAGGGCACCTAGGGTTTGGCAATATCCTGAAGGTGGGATTGTATTCAGGAGAAAATACGAACCAAATTATTGTTTTACACAGTAGGCAAGGTTTCGCCCCAGGAGCAGGTGGAATATATAGTGGATAATGTGCCCCCTACTGAAATTTATAAAGATATTATTAGTCACCGAGGAGTTATATATATTTTATACATACATATATTTTATACAGGTGACATAATTCCTAGGTGACTACTAATATGTTAATATAAATGTAAATAGGGGGTACATTATACTGTACATTATAATCACCAAGTTATTTGTGCAGTGTTTTATTTCCTAAAGAACTCTGGGGCAAATTCACTAAAGCACAAAGCATCTAACACTAGAGCTTATTCGCCAACGTGATGTCATTTTGCAACTTTGCCAATTTACTAACAGTGTCCCTGTCAAAAATTCGCTAGCGAAGTAGATAGACAAGCACAACTTCGCACCCTTACGCCAGGCGTAATTGCGCACTGACGAAGGGATGTAACTACACTAATTCACTAAGATTCCCATTTTACTGAATGTTACCTCTTACACAAGAATTTATTTCGCCAGGGTGTGTGATAAATGCGTCACTACTCATGATTAATTGAAGAAACTGTGTTATCTAAAGTTATCTTAACTCATTTAATGCATTTAACCTTTTCATTAGCTTATCAAAGCACCAATCCAAAGTGGCTTTATCTGTAAGTACCTGGATTTTTTGGTTCATTTGCTGTGGCCTGCTATGAGGAGACATCATCAATTGATGAGTGAGAATCGTTGGGTAGACTAAAAGGTGGACCAGGGAGTAAAGTGGGAGCAAGACTGAAGAGGGAACATGTGAGTGGAAGCCAAATACTGTAGAGCGGACATGGAGCAAAACCTACATGTATAAAAATGATAAATATTGATACCAGAACATCTTACACAGTGTGTTCTCAACATTTTTACCTCCAAGTTCTCACTTGCGTCTGACTGGCAACACCTAGATATTACCCATTTGCAACATCATCACTGTCCCAAAACAATTTAATACTTGTAATCCATGTAATCAGATACTTTAATGATAATATGAAATTGTATATAATACACTCTTCTTTTAGTACCTAGATATTGTGCAGTGTCATGTATCTAATAATGCAGCTTACATATACAGTATATATATATATATATTTTGCATAAAAGAGTATAATTAATCATTTTAGAACATATAAGAGTTCTTTTAAAAAGCCAACGAGGCACACAAAACACATCTATATAAAATGTTGGAATCAAATGATGGTTGTTTAATAGAAGGAATATTATATTCATTACTCATTGTCAGTAAGATATTGCAATATCACATAAAGTCAGTCAGATGTATATATTGAAAAATTAATCATATGTCCAGATATTGTTGGTATAGAGAAAATTGATGCTGTATGTAAAATGTCTCTAGTAATGTCATTACCGAACTGATGTTGGAAGATGTCAATGAGCAACAAATCAATACATTTCAGTCACTCTTTACTACTGTACTGCAAGTTGGAGTGATATCACCCCCCCCCAGCAGCCCATCAGCAGGAAAATGGGAAGGTAAACAGATAGCAGCTTCCGACTAAGAGAAATTATAGCTTATCTGAAAGCAGTTCCATTGTGAAGTTATGGCTCTTTCTGAAAACATGGGATCAGGCACAATGACCTTAGATGGCTGCCTACACACTTTCCAATGTACCAGTGTTATATGGTAGAATTAGTTATTTGTAACATAACTCGTGTAATTTAGAAATAAAAACCACACCTTAAATGTCAAGACTAAATCCCTTTAAGATCTACAGTTAGATAGTATAGGCACCGATATATATTGCTAGACCTGTATATTTATATAAATGTGCTGAGGGTCATTTGGAGGTCTTGATCCTGAATTGACTATGTAACAGTGTAAAATACAGTGTCAATTGCTATAGTTACCCCAGAACACACAATGATGGTCATTTATCAACACTGGGCAAATCTGCCCATGGGCAGTAACCTATGGCAACCAATCAGATTGCTGCTTTCATTGTTCTACTTGCAGCTGGCTTCAAAAAGCTAATCACTGATTGGTTGCTATAGCTAACTGCCCATGGGCAAATTTGCCCAGTGTTGATAAATGAGCCCCAGTACTATTTAAATATATAGTCAACAAGCATGCTTTATTCTTCTCTTTGTCTTAGGCTCACCACTGCCACTAGGAACTGTGATATTTAAGGGGTGTGAATAAAATGTGTACCCACTCTGCGTGCTCATTATGAACTCACATATACAAAGTGACAGAGAAAACACCCCTGTACTTGTTTACAAACATAAGCATATCTGGCAGCCAATATTTCATATCACACACAATATCACAATGTTTTCAGGGCTCTAAATACATTGCATGCTTGTCACAGTACCATTGTATCAAGTTTTCCATCACACTGTTCTATATATAAAAACCTGATGTAAGAGTCACACAAAATAAAAGAAATGTCAAAGGTACAGTTTTTATCCTGCACAATTCAGCGGTGGTGAGCAGAGCGTGCCTTCATTTGAAGTTCTCTGAATTCACAGCAAACCACTCTTCAATGTAAGAATATTATATAACAAGTATTACATAACTAACAAGAAAATCCTACTGGTGGTTTACAAATAATGCAATTTTTTGTTTTATCCATGATCTTTTTTCTTTATTGTACCGTTACTTTCATTTATACATTTTTTCCTAACCCATAAATTCTACATTTCAATACTAAGTGGTAGACACATTGAAAGCAGTCAATGAAGAAAACTCATTGCTATAAATCTTTTTGGAACAGGCTCCCTAGAATTTCTGTCACTTCTTTTTAGATAAACTACAATACCTTGGAACAGATTAATTCCATCCATTTCAGAGGGTCCGAATCAAACCTGAAGGAGCCTATGGAAGACGAATGCAGATAAGGAGATTGTTGTGTTTATATATAGATTGGCTACTGCCTAATTAATCTCCTCTCCCTCAAGCAAGAAAATACAAAGCAATTTTCAGTGAAGTTATTTGATAAATTATCATAAATCCATTTTCCTATGGATTCTGGGGCTTGAAGTCCCTTTGCTTTTCTGGGAATCTGTTAATGCACTTATTATGTCTATTTAAGAAAAAACCTGCCTCAGCATTTCCTTAACGCACGTCTAGACATATTTGTTTTCTTGTGAATCACTATTGTGTATCTGGAAGCAATTGATTTTTATTTGTTTTTTAGGTTGTGGCACGTTTACTGTAAAGGTGGCCATACACAGGCCAATAAAAGCTGCCAACAGACCAAGGCCAAAGGTCGGCCAGATGTCGATCGGGCGGAACTAAAAATCCAGTCATATCGCGGCCGTATCTGTTCGTTGATGCGGTCCCGCGATCTGACCGCCCATATAGCCTCAATTATGATCCAATCGTTGGGCCCTAGGGCCTACGATTGGATCACCCTGATATCGCCCAACTTAAGGTGGGCATATTGGGGAGAGATCCACTCGTTTGGCGACATCTCCAAGCCAGCGGCTCTCTCCATGTACAGCCACCTTAACTGTGCAAGGGACATAGGAAGGCCGATAGCATGCCAGGGGATTTTGATTTTCATCATTCTTCTAGCTAGTGTTTATCATATACAAATGATTATTTTCTGCTAATGAAACAATGTTCCTGTGTTCACTGCCTTGGGAAGTGGTGAAATACTGTTCATTTAGCAGAATGTATATACCAATAAGCAGATTAAAGTGAATACTATTCTGGCTGATGATTTGAAATAAATGCAATTTGCTCCCAGATGAAAAAAAGCTGAGGTCTAACAATTGTAGATCTAGAATGCCAAAAGGTCCAGCTGGTGGCCTGGTCCAATGAGTCAGTACAGGTATGGGATCAGTGATTCGGAAACGTGTTATCCAGAAAGCTCTAAATTTATGGGAAGGCCAGCTAACATTTTAATCAAATACAACATTTTAAAAATGATTTCTCTGTAATAACAAGATCTTGTACTCGACCTCCAACTAAGATATAATGAATCCCTGTTGGAGGCAAAGCAATCCTATTGAGTTTATTTATTTAATGTTTACATGTTTTAGTAGACAAAGTTTGTTGATCTAAATTACAGAAAGATCCCTTATCCTTTGTTGAATTTAATGCAAAAGACAAGTAAAGGCTAATGCCTGATTGGTTGCAAGCTGAACTATAGCCCAGCAAAGGGGTTTGTTTTTTTTTGAATGAATGAACAATGTATTGCAAGGTGTCATTGTCAAGGTAAGGTTTCTACTGTTTACTGATGCGTTAATAAAAAATATATGAAAGACACACTAGGGATGAATATATGAAAGAGAAATGCTGACCCTTGCTATGGAACTAAGCTAAATGCAGACAATAAATGCTTTATAGGGAAAGACTCTCAAGTACAGAAGGTCAAATTCCTTAATGCTGAAAGAAAACATTTTATTACAAGCAAAGGGCACCATGCCATGTACTATTATAGTCTCCACTAGCAACAGATTGTGCTCATCTGGGCTTTCAATCTTATTCATGTGCTGCCAGTTCTAGGAAATGCTGGGACAGAGGGTCACTACAGAGAGAAGCTTATACTGAAACATGCCATCAGTTTAAACCACATCAGAACCATGCAAAGCAATTGGCAGTCATATGAGTTGATTAAAGTAAAATATGCACACCGAGAATCCAAGAGAATTAAAGGCATTGAGGAATTAGAAAAATATAATCTAAAATAGTGTTTCTTGAAATATGGCATATTAATTATTTCTAACATGCAGCATGTCTGTATAGCATTATGTCTGTAACATAAGATTTAGGCACAGTATGCTCCAGTATACTAATTGGATTTTAAATCACAAGGTTGCTTTAAGTAGACCAGTCTTAACTTCCACTAGAAGTTTACTAGACCATCTAAACTTACTAGTGATCCAAAGTGTTTAGAAAGTTGTATTCAGGCAAAAAGATCAGGGCAGGTAGCAAACTGCAATATCAGAATGAAGCCAAGCAGGTCGGGAATCAAACGATTAAGTCAAATTAGCAATTTAGGAGCATCCAGGAACTTTACCAAGAAAGACCTATATTAGGGCATTGAACCAGTATCTCTTGAGTCCTTTTATTTTGAAATTTCATGCTGAAAAGCAACACAATGACATCATGCACCACCAAGTCAAAACACAGCTCAAAGACATCACTACACAGCCATGGGCATGGCCATCTTGAGCATGAAGCAGAATGTTCCTGACAATTACATGCAATGCACAGGTGCCCAGCTAATACTTGAAGGTGCAGCCAATCGCCATGAGACTTCCTAGGATATCAACAATGATGTCTTGAGGCTTACCAAACTTAGTGCCGGTGTTGCTTGCTCCTCTTTGGTACTATCTGCATCACATTTGGTTAAACGAGGTGAAAGGAAACCCCATTCCATTTAGGCATGCCTTGTTATGCACTGCAAGCACTGTATGTTGGGTTATTGTTGTGTAGGTATCTCCTTTAATAATAGTATGGATTATTTTTGTCTGTGGGCTTTGATTAAATGTTAATTATTCATTACTAAACACATTATTACCACACCATACATTGACTGAGATGACCTTTAAGTCAAGAGGGAGACTCAGCTAAAGGTGGTCTGTATGGGTTCTTCTGGCTACTCTGGTTTCCTCTCTAGGGGTAGATTCATCAAAGTGTGAAGTTCCGCCACTAGAGGGAAATTCCACAGCACTCAATTAATTTCTATGGGATTTTGCAAGGCGTATTCATCAATGGGTGAAGTGAAAGTTCACCCTTTGATGAATACACATTTAAAAATCCCATAGAAATGAATTGAGAGCTGTAGAATTTCCCTCTAGTGGCGGAACTTCACTCTTAACTTCACTCTTTGATGAATCTACCCCTAAATTCTAAAAACATACAGGCAGGTTGCATGGCTCCTGATAAAATTGATCATGGTGTGTGTGTGTGTAAATGCTGTACTGGGGAAGTAGCGTCATTTCAATTTTACAGAAAAGGTATTAAAATTCACATGAGAACAGCACAGTTTGAAGGAAATCAGAAAAACAAATTCAGACTTATAAAGCATTAATACATATTCACAACGTGCACTTGAAAACTGAAAGGTTATTTGGCAAAGTTGAGGTATTAAGCTTTATCTTTAATTCTGAGGAAAGGAGAGACTTTTTTTAATTACAAAGGAAAAGAAGCTGAATTACATTAACCACATGCACTGTTCTTTAGATGGAGTGGGATCTTATACATTATGAAAGTTAAACCACCACATCTACTGTATGACATGAAAGGGATGTGTAATAGCCAAATTATCTACAAACATATGGCAAACTCAACTTTCTTATCCTGGTACAGTGTGTTATCTTTACTGGTCTAAGCAATGTTAGCAGTCTTGGTCAATGCAGATGTAGTTCAGCTTCACTCAATTGGCTAAATCCAAAGCCCAAACCCAAGGAGGCAGGCTAATAATGTGCTGTTTTTAAAGTTAATTAATGCCCTTTATTGTCTTATGTGACATCTTATGGTGTTGTCTCTGCTCTTCCTGGTTATCTAGTATAAATAAAGCTTCCCTCCCATGTACTTGTGCCAATGAAGCCATCTATATTCATTTCTGTTTGTAGGCACTCAGCTGCAAATACATGAAACTTCAATCCCAGAAAGTCTCTGAAGTGTGACCCAACAATGTAGCAGAAACAAGAGAAATGTCAAGAGAAGTCATGGATGGCCTTATCTCTTGGTTATCAGTGCGGCTCGCCCAATCTCTAGGACTCGGAAAGGCAAACAATCTGATTAGCAGTATTTGCCATATCCATACATAATATCACCTTGTTATTACCAATGAGGGATAGAAGCTTGCATCAAGGGGAAATCACATCTTAGTGACATGATCTGACTTTGCACCTTTTCTAATTAGATTCCTGTCTGTATAAATATTTTGCAAACAAACTGTGTATGAGTATGACAACATATATTTAATAGTCTGCCTATTTAGCCATGAACATTTGAGTTACTTTCAAAGTAGTTTATGCAGAATCTCTGACCTTAGCCATGAAGTTAGCACAGATACTAAAGTTGCAATGGCCTGAGAAAATACTAATATCTAAAAATAAAATAAATAAAAGCACAATAGCAGGGAACCTTTTCTAAGTGTAGTAGTTAATTTACTTAATTTCTGCCCAATACCCACATACTGTATAATATGTACTTGCAAGATTAAAATAAATAACTGCATACAGAACTCTTATCTGCCCATATCCTTCATTAACAGCTTCTGTTCATGTCCAGCCTCCTGCGTGTGTTCACAGCTCTGGTTTACTCCATCTTTCTTCTCATAACGATATTCAGTCACTTAGAGAATCCAGGCTCCATGCCCAAGATCCACACAACTTCAGGAACAGTTCTTTTTTCCAGATACACAAACTTATTGAGTTAATTCATCCAACGCATTTCATGGACACCAGCCTGCTTTCTCAAGGACTTACTCCCCATTACCTAACTTCCCCTCTTATTCTATCCATAATTTACCCCTCCCTTACCTCCATACATTACTTTATTAACTACCGAATCAAAACACTAACATTTAATTAATTAATTAAATACATTATTCATTATATGAACTAACCCATAAAATTCACATATTATAAAATACATAAAACGCATAAAAAGGACCTTATAGTTCATGCTGCTAGTATCAGTTGCATTCATACCTAAAAAGCTGCCAGATCAATATGTGCATTTAATCCATATGGCGCCATAGTTTTTAATGTATATATTCAATACGTCTCTAGTTTTATTTAATCTGTCTTCACCTCTTCTATTCCCTTCCACTACTCATATGTGTGGGGACGGAGTACTTCAATAATAAAGCGGCAGAGTGGGGAAGTGACTATAAAAGAGTGTTGACACGAATAAATCACTGATTCCAGGAGCGCCACAAGTTACTAATTAGTACTGTACTGAGAAAATACTAGAATGGCAGAGAAAGAAGAAGTGCAAAGAATATGTAATCAAACACCAACACTAAAGTCCCCCTCGCCCAACAATACTTAGAAAATTGATCATGCTCTCTATGAGAAATGGCTAGCCTTTAGCATCAAACACAACATTAAAGTCCCCCTCGCCCAACAATACCGATCCATTGCTTAAAGAATTTATCATACTGTCGGTGACAAATGACCAGCCTTTAGCATGTGAGTTTCAGTTTATGCTTAGCAATTAATATACTGCAATGAATTGAGCCTGTTTGCACGGAATGATATTCAGCGATGTGATTCTATATTTTTTCAAAAAAAGGGGGGTTAATTGCCATTAACTATCACAGTAATTGCACAGCAATCAGAATCACAAAGTTTTATGTGTACATTATATGACATTGCTTTGAAACCATTCATTTTTTGAAGCAGACATTTGGCATTTATTTTTCGTTTTATAGTTATGTCCAGGTAGCTTAAAGTAAGAGAACTGTCACCTGCCTGGACTCCTAAATCCTAAGTGGAGATGCATGAGAAATCATAATGGCTTCTTCATCTCAACCCTCCTGGCGTGCATGAGATATTAAAGCTGGACACTCTCAGCTTAATATACTGGAACAGATGTTCCATAAAAACATAGAAAGATGGTTGAATTATATATTTGTTTTAAGTTGTTTGATTTGTAATGAACCAATAAAAGGTTTAGGCCTCCTGTTTAGTATGTGGTAGTTTGCTACTGATCTGATTTATTAAACAAATGTAGTGTCCCATAGGTTTTATAATGCACCTATGGTTTAAACCATAACTTCCTTTATTTCCCTAGATACTAGGCAGATGCCTATGTATCTAATTTTCATTTCACACCACTAGTTATTGGCCAAGAGGTGTAATGACCACTTCCTACCACACGTCTTTATAGTGTTGGAGAGTATAAAGCCATTGCCCCAAAGGGACCTGTACCATTAGTGATTAAGTTGGGGACCAGACAACCCTGTGAACAAGGTTAGTTATTACAGGGCAGCTCTTTAGTAGACTCTCTAGGAGAGTGAGATTGTTAGCTTTATATAGCATGAGCAGCTGTGTGCTCCATCAAGGATAGTAGCAGGGAATAGCTTCTTGTTTGCCTTTAGTGCGAATAGGGTGTTAGGCTTTTAGACTTTGTCTCCCTAACTACTCCACTGGTGATCCTGATCCCCACAAAGGTATATCTGTGTCTTGGAATTGATGTACACTTCACTACTATGCCTTCATACAGTCTTCATTGTGCTGTATCATCCTTGCTATCCTCCCTCATCTGTGATATGCTACATCTGCCTCATATCTCATACGTGAGTAAACCTGTGGTCATTGCTTTATGCTAATACATCACCTTTAGTTAGGACCAAGAACCTCCTGGCGTTCAGTCTATCTATTTTAATGTACAATGCCTGTGTATTGTAGTTATACTACCTCTTAAAGGGAAAGCTTCCACTTGGCAATGGCCCTGCCCGGCTGTGTAAGTCGCTGTGTAACCTTTGCTCATTACCATTAGCTGGAAACTTTAACTATGTGTACTTTGCCTAGCCCAAATAAGCCTTACACAAACATTTTACCTGTACTGTACATGTATGGGACCTGTTATCCAGAATGCTCAGGCCCTGGGGTTTTCCAGATAATAGGTCTTGCCATAATTTGAATCTTCATTCCTTAAGTCTACTAAAAAACCATTTAAACATTAATCAAACCCAGTAGGGTTGTGTTTCTTCCAAGGATCATTTATATCTTAGTTTGGATGAAGAACAAAATACTTTTATTACTGAGAAAAAGGAAAAACATTTTTAATTATTTTATTAAAATGAAATTTATAGGAGGTAACCTTCTGGAAAACAGATTTCTGCATAAGTGATCTCATAACTGTATATATATGCTGCTATTTCAGCTCTTTCAGAGTTTAGTTAAAGACATTTTAGACAAGAGGTATAGGGGTAGGCATAGGTGGTTATCATGGTCCTGTTACTCTGTGTACCTGCAACATCTATACAAGAAAAAAGAAAAGCCTATTGTAAAAATAATACCAATAACTAAAATACATTTACTCTGAAAGCTACAAGATGAATCAGAGTTTGCTTGGAGTGTTTTTGTATTCCCCTGGATCAGCTAGAATTGATTCACTTAGACAAAAAGTGGAACTTTGATTCTCATGTACTGTTTAACTATGCCTATGGCAACATTTTTTTCACTCTAAAAAGGACCTAAATGGAAAAACCTTTAATAGCCCAGTGTCAGTAATGGATCATCTTCACTAGTGGGACAGCCTTAAAGGAGAACAAAAGTAATCTTGCACTTGGGGGTGCCAAATGTTAGGCACCCCAAGTGATTGTATTGACTTACCTGGAACCTGGCCGGTGCTCCTATCAGCAGAAAACTGTACCGGCACGGGGTTATTCCAGCAAGCAGCACGTAACAATCCTTCTGCTGCTTCTTCTTTCTTCTCGCAGTGAACTTTAACAAAAAAGTCAGCTATTTCATTCTACTGCGCATGCGCCTGCCCTAGGAAATTTGAAGAAAGAAGAAGCCGGAAGAGGATAGCTCCATGGTGCTCGTTGGCAGAATACCAGGCCGGTGCAGTTTTCTGCTGATAGGAGCCCTGAATTGGGGTGTCAGGTAAGTAAAAACATTAAATGTGGGAGTAGTATCTATCACAAAGAATTAGTGTTTCTCTTTGGTAGGATTAGCAGGAGAGCTTAATGGAGAAGGAAAGCAATTTTCCACTTGGGGTTGACAAATGTTAGGCACCCCCAAGTAGAAAATTGGTTTCCTTTTCCTTTAAGCTCTCCTGCTAATCCTACCAAAGAGAAACACTAATTCTTTGTGATAGATACTACTCCCACATGTAATGGTTATTCCTGTGTGTAATTAAAGGGAACACATAAATATATTTCTCACTCCGCACCTGGCTATAGGACATGCCACTAATTGCAGGTTCATTTATCTTAAATTATTGCTCATTCTCCCATCCTATTGCACTGGCCTTGGTTGCACACTGGCATGTTACTTGCATCCTGATGCTGCACATTTTCAATGTCATTTGAGTTAGCCAACCAGTGTCAGCCAATATGACTGCTGTGAAGACACCATTGGCATAGCTTCAGTGCATGGCTTTTGGAAGTGGGCACTTAATAAATAGGAGAAACTGTAGAGGCTCAGGTGGGAGCTCAGCTTAACCATTATTTAAAGATTAGGTATAGACTTTCCTTTGCCTTCAAGCCATTTGAAATGTTGGTTTAAAAATTCTGTCATTAAGATTTAATGCAGTTGCTTTGGTTCAAATTCATCTACACAGATTGCATTTCCCAGCGAGTGCAGATCAGGCAATGCTGCACCAGTGTCTTTTGGTTACTGGGACAATGAAGTGTTGAAGCATGGAGTAATTCGAAAAGGTCATTGTAATTTGAACAGTTAAATAATCACACGCTCATTGTCAGAGAACTGTCATTTTGCTGCAAGAGCAATCAGCTTATCAGCGAAAAATATTTTGAGCGTCCTCAAGCAATTCTGTTTTTTTGTTCGCTTTAAAAAGTGATTTTCATTTAGATTATAGATACTTACCTGCTTGAAACTCCCACGTGCAATTTATTAGCAAAATGGGGATAAATGTGGAAATGTCTCATTTTGTGATGTTAAGTGCTTGGTGGCAAGTGCTCATAACATTTTGGTCTATTAAGTTTTGTATAATAAATGTTAGTGAGTCATCACATTTATTGGTGTTGGGAGGGAATATATGGTATACAGTAAGCAATTACAATATACAGGTATGGGATGTGGAATGCTCAGGACTAGGGTGTTTTTCCATATCAGGGGTCTTTGGTCACCATTTCTTAAGGCTCTTTCTGTCTGTCTATCTATCTGTCATCTCTCTTTCTAGCTGTCTGTCTGTGTTTCTCTACAGTATTTGTCTGTCTATCTTATAGTTTTATGAATTTTTCAAAATGGTGGCAAATTTTAAAAAGTGTCATAAACACAGTAAAACACAGTCATTATAACATTTCAGCCAAGTTAACCAATCAACATCCCCCCCCAACATTCTCATTATGACAGAGACATTTTGGCTAAAAAATGTTGTGGGTATGACAAATTCTCAAAAAAGTCATACATACAACACAAAGATAGACAGACACACTTTTTAAAAACAAATTTTGAAAATTGTCAGTAGAGGCAGAAAATGACGTAAAATTGGTTTGTGAATAAGTCACTGTAAATAATTTTATAAATAATTTTATACAACATCTGCCTTTACCAGCATTTTTGTGAACTGTCCCCTTGGTGGCATTTACTTTATTTTCATGGAAATACCCTATAAACTGGTGCCTAGAGGAGTAGGGAGGTCAGAATCACTTGCCAAAAGTTAGGCACCCCTAAGTGATTGTAATCACTTACCTGATACCCCAATGTAGAGTCCTGCAGTGGGTTGGGTACCCATGGTTTACCCGCAAAAACCTGCGGTTTCGGGAGCGGGTATAGACGCGGTTCAGCGGTTCTCCAGGTTTGCAGGTGGCAGGTTTGCCATGGGTCTTCTCAATAGCGAGTTTTACTCTTTTTTTTCTGATCACGCCTACTTCCGTTTCCTTCCGATTATGTCACTTCCAATATACAATAACAGGACTTACTCTTTTTTACTGATCATGCCTACTTCTGCCTATTTCCGATAATATCACATCCGGTTTCAATGACAGCACTTCCTGATTCTTGATGGTCAGTGGATCGGGTTGCGGATAAGGTACTTGCTGGTTGGGTTGGGTAGCGGGTCCAAGCCGGTAAGAATGCAGGTTGTGGATTGCGGGTATGGGTCGGTACGGGTTCCAAAAAATGGACCCGCACAGGACTCTACCCTGGTGCTCCTGTTAGCAAAAAAATGCCATGGCCTGGAGTTGTTGCTTTTCTTGCCTTATTTAAAGCACCCCTAGAATAAGTGCTGATCAGAGCTTTACTACAAACATGTTTCATGCTTGTTGGGGATTATCAGTGGAGGCCACAAGTGCCGAGATAATCCAGCAGTATGAATAAAATTGGCCAAAGCACCCAACCAAATCTGGACATGTATGGCCAGCTCTAGTAGTATTCAGAAAATACAGCACTAGCCACCCATTCCCATGTTCTCACCATACCCCAGATATCTGAACAGCTTCCCCTGGTTCCTACTTCAAGAAGATGCAAAGTCCAGGGTAGGCAGCATTCTCAGGATGTGCTCTGATATGCTAAAGAAACCTTTCAAATAAAATAGCTGGGCTTTATTGAACTACCGTTTTAAAATAAAAAAGATAACAAAATATATCCATAAGCTTCTTAGCTGCACTCGGAATAGATTTATTTGTTTGTACAACTGAAGAAGAGATTATCAAGTAATGCCTGGAAGCTAATACAACTGTGAATGTTTTACTTTTGTGTTGAAATGAGGGCAAGCAAAGTAAGTATTGACTTTTGGTGTATGTGGAAATCATACCCAGTGGTACTGCCTGCAGAGTTTAAGGAGTAAGGTGGAAAGAGTTTTAAAACTTTTCAAAGGTATTAGCACATTGTATCACAAAAACCTTTATGGGTCTATTTGCTAACATTAACATTTTATTTTCAATAATTGATTAAATTTTTTTCTCTAAAAATGGGTTTTTATTTCTCTCAAACTCAAAATATTTGAGATTGATGAAGTGTAAAAAGCACAAAAAACCTTAGCAAGCAAAGCCGTCAAGTTCCTGGAGAAGTCAATGGAAGCTGTACTTTTAAAAGGTTCTCTTATTTATTTTTTGCTAGTAATTGTCTGAAAAAATACAACATTTTTAGAGGTTTCAATTTTTTAGAGCATTGCTCAGTGCTTTTTTTATCATTCATGCTTTTTATATTCAAATCTTTTGATAAAACATTCATGGTTTTAGAGAAACTGAGTTTATTCTGGTTGCAAAAACCCATTACTGAGCCTCTTAATGAGCCTCTTACCGTTCCATTTCTCAAAAGAACAAACAGATTTTTTTATATTCAAATCTGACATGAGGCTAGACATTTTGTCAATTTCCCAGCTGCCCCTGGTCATGTGACTTGTGCCAGCACTTTAGGAGGGTATTGCTTTCTGGCAGGCTGTTGTTTTTCCTTCTCAATGTAACTGAATAGTACACAGTGGGACATGGGTTTTTACTATTGAATGCTGTTCTTAGATCTACCAGGCAGCTGTTATCTTGTGTTAGGGAGCTTTTATCTGGTTACCTTCCCATTGTTCTGTTGTTAGGCTGCTGGGGGGGGGGTGATATGAATTCAACTTGCAGTACAGCAGTAAAGAGTGATTGGAGTTTATCAGAGCACAAGTCACATGACTTGGGGCAGCTGGGAAATTTACAATATGTCTAGCCCCATGTCAGATTTCAAAATGAAATATTAAAAAATCTGTTTCTTCTTTTGAGAAATGGATTTCATTGCAGAATTTTGTTGAAGCAGCACCATTAACTGATGCATTTTGGAAAAAAAAAAAAAAAATTCCCATGACAGTATCCTTTTAAGACAGTAGCACTATTGCAACTACGTGGAAGTCTATAGTTTGAGAATATTTAGTGCAGTATTATTGACAACAAAAGGATTCATTAGCAGAACATGGTATAATAATGGATACTTCAGAAGTTACAGTAAAGGCTGGTACCAGCTGAGTGGGTTTATTCTTCCTGATAACAGAGCTATGAGATCGAAGGCCATGCAATGAGTGTCTGTTATTTAGAAGAATGCTTGTTTCAAACATACTGTAGCTTCTACTGTACATGTGGCAACCACACAAGGACAAAATATGCCTGTTCGTTTATTTGTACTATGTTGTTGCAGCCTACTGTCTTGAGCAGACATCGGTCACTGTACCTTAATACCGTTCTATTAGCAACTGCATATATTTAGGGGAAAATTCATAAATAATGTTTGGGGGTTTGATATTATTGGGGACATGATTTTATGAACAAAGCTGTAAAAGTAGTTCTTGATTACAAAGATAATGCCCCAGCGGGGTTATTAAATTTAGAGAGAATAAAACAATACTTGAAAATGTGAAGGTATAGTATAGTGCAACTTTAACAGGAGATTAGGTGGCAAACTAGACTCACTATGGAACACAGAGTTCTGGAGGCAAATTCACTAAGATCCGAAAATTCTCTAATGTTAGCTTAGCTAGCGTCCGCCGCACTTCGCCAGGCTAATTTTCACCAGCGCTATGCAAATTCACTAAAGTACGAATTTACGATCAGGTCGGCGAACGGTAGTGTAGTTGCGCTAGTGTTACTTTGCTAGGCAGAGCGCAGTTACACTGGTGAAGCCTAATTTGCAAACGGCGGGAACTTTAAGTTATAATAGAAGTATAGGTTACAGCCACTACATTCCACTACAAAAGCCCAGGAAACCTTTAATAAATTAAATAAAGTTGTCCTATTGTCTGACTAGGCGAAGTAACGTCTAGCGTAAGTACTAACGTTGAGGAAAACGTTCATCTTAGTGAATTTGCGATCCTTTGCGCAACTTCGTCTGGCGTAAGGGTGCGAAGTTGCTCAAGTCTATCTACTTCTCTAGCGTAAATTCGCCAGAGTGTTAGTGAATTTACGAAGTTACGAATTGATGTCACGCTGGCGAATCAGCGCTAGAGTTAGACGCTTCGCGCTATAATTAATTTGCCCCCTGATATCTCTCACGGCAGGAGATCCCTTGGATTTTATTATTAACCTCACTGCAAGATTAGTAAAATGTTGCTCTATTCCTATCTGTTTACCATGTTGTACTACCAGAAGCTAATTATAAAGTTTCAGCAGAGAAATCAAACCCATTTTACTGCAGATCTCTAGACATAAATCCTTGTCCTTGCAATATCCCAGAACTGTAAATTTTCTTTCTCTCTCTCTCTTACAGATATTAATATGGCCGGGGAACCAAAGCCGTACAGGCCAAAGTTAGGAACAAAGAGACCACTATCAACTTTATACAGGTATGTCAAGGATTGTGTTGTAAATCAATATTTATATTAAAATGCTAAAAATTAAAGCTAAAAAACACACAGTTAATAAAAAATAATTGCTACTTGTATGTAAACTTAAATGATAGATTTTTCAAAAAAATACTGCTGCTCTAAATTTATTTTAAAAATACTAATATGAACAATAATAAAACCAACCTCATTCCACTGAAGGGGCAGGGGTATGACAAGGAACCTCACAACATGCTACTTTTTACCCTTACCTACATCACATTATTTATATGCTTCTGAATATTGCATACACATGATGATGCGGGAGCCCATTAACATACCTCCCAACTGTCCCGTTTTGACAACTCAACCTGCAGTTCTGCATTTGTACTGAAATGTCTTGACTTTCTATTTAATCTCCTGCACTGCAGTGGTGGGTATGAATGATCAATATGGTCATTAAGGAAAAGTGGGTGGAAATGATACTACATCTAATAATCTATTGCACCTTATCTTCGGTCATTCTGAGATAGTAATACAATTGAAATGGTAGATCCCCGAATTAATCCACTGTATTCATTTTCTACAATGAAAAATTAAACCTGTTGCAGCCTTCTTAATGGAATCATTGTGGCAGCTCAGACATCTAGGGGCAGATTTACTAAATTCACATGAATAATTTGAAGTTCGATCAAATATTAATTAAATTCTAATTCTAATCTTCGACTATGCAAATTAGTCAAATTTGACCATCGAATATTCCAATTCGAATAATTTGAATATTTTCAAATAAAATTTTATTTGAATATTCAATTATTCAATGGTCGAATTACTTCCCCTTTAAATATTTATTCGACCACCTACTTCGCCAGAATCATTAGTTTTGATGGAATAAAAAAAAATTTGATTGATCGATTAAATCGTTCAAATCGATTGATTCGAATGATTGATTGATCCAATTGCAGTAAAATCCTTCGAATTCGATAGTCAAATTTGAAGGATTTTACTTCCCTTTTATTCATTAAAACAAAAATCGAAATTTGACTAATGATAAGTCTGCCCCTTAGAGTCACAGTTATCAATGGTCAAATTTGAAATTCATGTGAGTTATTAAAAACTCCCCAAACATTCGAAATTCGACCAATCAAAATTTATTTTAAAAATTTAATTTTTTAAACTTGGATGAATGTAATCGACCCGAGATCGAATTCGAATTGATTTGATTTTGATTTGAGTTTTTTTCATCCAAAAAAAACTAGATTGTCAGGAAAGCTGTGAGCAACTGAAAATTGATCCCAGGACCTTTCCCATTGACTTAAACAGCAATTCAGCAGGTTTTAGGTGGTCAAGTCAAACTGAGTCCTTAAAGGGCCAGAGTTTGATAAATCTCAAAAATCGAATTGAAATCTTTTTTAAAAAACTCAAATTGAATTTGAATAATTCCCTAGTCAAATGTGATAGTTTTGACCATGAAAATAACGATTCCTAATGCAATAACTGTTTAAGGAACAATATCGCATTGCAAAATGTGGATTTTTACTCTTATGGGTACGCAATGTTTTCCTCTTAGCGACTTTAATTACATTACCCCCTAAGAGCTCTGCATGTATTAGCACCAGGATTCCAGCGGTACCAACATGCGGCATTGGGTACAGAAGTGAAAGCAACACCTATAAATGCAAGTACTGCACCTTTATAACATCTGTTACTGCAGCTTGTAAATGACCCCTAACAACTCTGAAATGTTAATGGCATGGTCTCCTTTCTCAGAAATCACTTATACCTGATTATATAGATGGAAATATAATGTTTTATGTAAATTAAATCATAATTTTTGTACAGCATTCCATGTCAGTAACTGCTATTATTTGTTATACTATTCCATTATGGGTAAATGCACTTGGTTGTGCAGTGTCCTTGCTATTCTGTTGATTGGGCAATTATGTTCTATACATACTATTGTAATGCTGTGGATCATTCTGCAGATAAAAACCTATGCATAATCTCATGCATGATGCCATTTTCCACGTGATCCACGCAAACAGCTAAAGGCACATTTTTAAAGGGTCGAATTTTGAATAAATTTTTTTTGTAGACTGACATGAATGTGATTTTACTAAAAATTTGGATATTCGATTATTTAAAAAATCGAATATGTAAAACTACTTTTACCGAAATAGAAAACTCTAATCAAATTGAACCAAAATCGATTAGAGTTTTTTTCTGAAAAAAACTCAAATGTCAGGAAGGCTAAAAACAATTCCAAATTGGTCACTGTGCCTCCCCCATTGACTTATACAGTAATTTGGCAGGTTTTAGGTGGCAAATACATAGTAACATACATAGTAAGTTAGGCTGAAAAAAGACACATGTCCAACAAGTTCAACCTTTTTATCTTTTTTATTTTTTAATCTTAACTGCCTAACTGCTAGTTGATCCAGAGGAAGGCAAAAACCCCATCCTAAAGGTGGCCATAGACGCACAGATAATATCGTACGAAACAAATTTTCGTACGATATTCGGTGCGTGTATGGTGGGAAATGAGCCGACCGACATCGTCAGAGGATTAAGATATCGGTCGACTGGTTGATCGGACTGGATGGAAAATTTTGATCGGATGCCTTTGAAAGCTCCCTGAACATCAGCCATTGTTAGTGCTGAATCGTCAGATACAAGTAGAATTCTATTGTTTCTACCTGTATATTTGACGATTCAGCTCTACACGTGTGTGTTGAAACGAACGATCTTTCTTGGAAAGATCTTTCCCGAGAAAGATCGTAATTGTTACGTCTATGGCCAGCTTAAGTCTCTCCAATTTGCCTCGGAGGGGGAAAAAATTCCTTCCTGACTAAAAAAGACAATCGGACTAGTCCCTGGATCAACTTGTATAATGAGCTATCTCCCATAACCCTGTATTCCCTCACTTGCTAAAAAGCCATCCAACCCCTTCTTAAAGCTATCTAATGTATCAGCCTGTACAACTGATTCAGGGAGAGAATTCCACATCTTCACAACTCTCACTGTAAAAAAACCCCTTCCCAATATTTAGGCTGAACCTCTTTTCTTCTAAACGGAATGGGTGACCTCGTGTCATCTGGAAAGACCTACTTGTGAATAAAGCATTAGAGAGATTATTATATGATCCCCTTATATATTTATACATAGTTATCATATCACCCCTTAAGCGCCTCTTCTCCAGCGTGAACATCCCCAACTTGGCCAGTCTTTCCTCATAGCTAAGATTTCCCATACCTTTTACCAGCTTAGTTGCCCTTCTCTGTACCCTCTCTAATACAATAATGTCCTGAGTGATGGAGACCAAAACTGTACGGCATATTCTAGATGTGGCCTTACAAGTGCTCTATAAAGTGGAAGAATGACCCCCTCCTCCCGTGACTCTATGCTCATTTAATACAACTCGAGACATTATTTGCCCTTGATGCTGCTGACTGGCATTACTTGCTACAGCCAAGTTTATCATCTACAAGGACTCCAAGATCCTTTTCCATAATGGATTTGCCTAGTGCAGTCCCATTAAGGGTAGAAGTGGCTTAAATATTTTTACATCCCAGGTGCATGACTTTACATTTATGAATATTGAATCTCATTTGCCACTTAGCTGCCCAGATTGCCAGTTTGTCAAGATCCTGTTGCAAAGATGCCACATCCTGGATGGAATAGTCGAATTTGAATTCTTAAAGGGCCAGAGTATGATAAATCATGAAAATCTAATTCGAACAAAAACAAACTCAAATCGAGTTTGGATACTTCTCTAGTCGAATTTGCCAGTCTGCCCTCTATTGTGATTTTCAACCAAAATACCTTCCTATTTTGAGTAAAACCCAAAACAGGGCACAACTGCAAAAAAATGTCTTACAGTTTTCTTACGTAATCTGACTTCTTATTCACGATTTGTACAGGTAAAAATGGTTTATAGAACAATTTCTATTTTTAAATCTAATGCATGTACATTTCCTGATTTCCTCTCATTCAGTCCCTTGTGATAACCATAGCTCAAACCCTAAGTGCAACCCTGGAATAAATTCCGGTTATTGAAAGAATGTGTTTCAATATTTTCAGGTTACTCTTTGAATCCTGAATGTAATGGCATAGCTGCCAGCTATAGCACACTTACTGCTTTTATGCCACAGTTTATGAAGCTTGTAACTGCAGGGTACTCAGAATTAATCTGAAAGTGGAACGTTCCTTAATAATAACGTAACACTCCCACTAGACTAAAAATACAGTGTTATTCCATTTTTAATTCCCTTATTGCCGTTGCACTGTACATACAGATTTTCGAGAATTTTTAACAAGCTGCACGATTTCCACCTCTGATATTCCAGCCCAGTTTGGTATCTTTCATGACACAATAAAGCAAAGAGACTAAAACTCAAATAACAGTCCTGTGTGATGCTCGCCTACAGTTAGTAGGTGGAAAAATGGGCATAAAGCATATAGCATTATAGCCATTGTATGGTATATGCAACAATATTGTGCCTGCTTGATCTCAACTAAACGCATGCAGGGAAGCCCTGTACCAAATGCCTTTCTTGACTAATGGGAAGCCATTTTTTTATGGCTTTATCACCTGCTAAATGATCTACTAAAGCAAATGTCAAAACTCCTGGAACTGGTGCGATCAACGTAAAGGTCACATTTCATGCAACTTTATAAAGTGATTAACATGAGTATATTACAAACAAATTCACAACAGAAAGTACCTGTTAGCACAGACACAATATGTTGCACAGGTATGGGATCCATTATCAGGAAACCTGTTATCTGGAACCCCATTATCCAGAAATCTCTGAATTCCAGGAAGGTTGTCTCGCATAGACTCCCTTTTATCCAAATAATCCAAATTTTCAAATGTTATTTCCTGTGATGGGTGAATTTGTCCGGTTTCGATTCACCAAAAATATTGCGAATGTCCAGCTAAATTTTCAAAACGGCAGAAAAATTCTGAAAAAAATTTAAAATGTCAGGAAGGCTAAAAACAATTCCAAATTTGTCACTGCACCTCCCCCACTGACTTATACAGTAATTTGGCAGGTTTTAGGTCGTGAATAGTCGAATTCTTAAAAGGCCAGATTATGATAAATCACGAAAATCTAATTAGAATTTAAAAAAAAACTCAAATCGAGTTTGGATACTTCCCTAATCAATTTTGACAATGTGCCCCCAGTATGTTTGTCAACCGAAATAACTTCCTTTTTTGAGTAAAACCCAACACAGGGCACAACTGCAAAAAATCCCTTATAATTTTTTTTACGTAATCTGACTACATATTCATGATTTGTACAGGCAAAAAGGGTTTATAGAACAATTTCTATTTTTAAATTTAATGTATGTATGTTTCCTGATTTCCTCTCATTCAATCCCTTGTGATAACCATATCTCAAACCCTAAGTGCAACCGTGGAATAAATTCCAGTTATTGAAAAGAAATAAGAATCCAAAGAAATTATTTTCAAATGTGATTTCCAGCGATGGGTGAATTTGTCCAGTTTCACCTCACCAAAAATATTGCAAATGTCCCACTAAGTTCTGAAAATGGTGAAAAATTCAAGAAACAAGAAGTTTGACGCCAGGGACAATTCGCCGGTGTGAAACTTTGAGTGACAGTGACACTGATGCGGTTATTTGTCCCAGGGTTGCCGGCACCCAAAACAGTCGATGCCGAATTTCCACCGGCGTATTTTCGCTGGCGTTTTGCATCTATTCGTGGACCACAAAATGTGGAAATTCGCCTTGAATTCACCCATCACTAGTGGTTTCCTTTTTCTCTGTAATAATAAAACAGTATCTTTTACTTGATCCTAACTAAGATATAATTAATCCTTATTGGAAGCAAAACCAGCAAACAACATTGGGTATATTTAATATAGTATATATATATATATATATATATATATATATATATATATATTTATTTATATATATATTTATTTATATATATATTTAGTATATTTAATGTTTACATGATTTTCTTCAGGTATAAAAATACAAATTACAGAAAGATCCTTTATTCCAGGTTCCAAGCATTGTGGAAAACAGGTCCCATACCTGTATAATCAATATACAAATAGACACGCATTGTCATAGTGCTGTTGGTAGGCTGGAAGTGCTTATAACCCAGTTTTTACTGGGGCAGATTTAGAAGAGCTCACTACAGAAAATTTCACCAACTTTCTATCTCTTTCTAGAGGATTTGAAGAAGTGTATTAATCAATGAGTGAAAGTTGGCATTCGGCATTTGATATAGACGCTCCTAAAACTCCCATAGGAATGAATAGAAAGTGGGTGAGCTTTTCTCACATTTTATTAAAGTGCCCCCTGATTATTTATAGTAATCTTCAATATCATATCAACTGGACTCCTTCACTTTCTGAACATAGAGTAAGTGGGAGGACATATGGGTTCTATTAGGTATTGTGAGGCTGGTCCCATATTGAATGTATTACTCCAGCATATTTGGTTCAAGGGAGGATTGTCTAGAGGCTCTAGTATTATCTTTTTAATGCATAATCATTGTATTAATCTTGGTTCTTAAAACATGGTAGAGAACATTAATCTTTATAGACGGTGGTTTTAGAATATACACAGTATATTTGTCTAAAAACAGTGTCATTAAAAGAGACATAAGAGCATAACTTAAAAAACCAATCTTGTAGGTAATAATGAATAATATATGGCACTGGTTTTACTTTCTGACACATATTAATATCTTTAAAAATCGCCCCTTTATTGGAGCTCCCTATAGATCAATGATGGTCCATTTTTCAAATGAGGGGTGGGCGTGTCCTACCAGAAGCACAGGAGTTAACCAATCACAGTCCTGCATTGCCACAGGCAAAGGCAGGCTAGCTGCTAATTGGTTCCTGTGCTACAGTGCTGCCATCTCCCCTGCAGAGTCTGGGTATGGAGGCAGCAGAAAGTGGAACATATGGATGGGGCTAGTAGGGTTTATGCAAAAAATTTCAATAAATCAAAAAACTCATTCTTTTTAAAGCACATTACTTTTATATTTAATAGAGTATAATGAACTGGTTTTACACAACATGTTTAAGTAACTCATATAAGAATAGCAAAACATAGTTAGCATTTGGCTTTCATTTGAATTTTGCCGATGTGCATAATGGTGTACTGTAGCCCTTTTACACTTGTGTTCTCAATATGCAGTAGTTCCCTCAGCACAGTTGTGTCTGGTCCCTTCTAATGTCCCAAGTCACATACACAGGACACAGGAAAAACCCGATTTGTCTCACCAGCCCAGACCTACTCCCTGCCCGAATCCATCACTGCAGCCCCTATTCTGTTGCGGCAAGAAAAATGTATGTGTGGGGGTTAGGGGCTGGGGGGGGTCACGGCAGTGGCAGGGGGCTATTTGGCAGAGGGGCAGGGGTGCCTCGAGGGGGGCCCCTGAGACAGAAGCCGCTAGTCCCCCAGTTCGACACTGTAAATACACAATCAGAGAAGGCATTGTAAATACATGTAATGATGTCAGGAGAAGGTGACACTTCCTTTGGGTAAATGCAAATGTGGAATTTCAAAGTAGATATCCTCATTTTCACATGGTTGCTATTCATTTTTTCATGTCGGATGAATGCAAGCTGGACAGAATGAATTCAGTTAAGTTCTCCTTGAACATGCTCATTAACGCATACATTTATTTACACATTCCTTTAGGTGCTGACATTAGCAGTTAACTGCCGGTAATTTGGATTCGGCATGTTTTGATTCATTACGTGTTGCATTGCCTAGAGCATACAGTAATTACACCCACTACATTAAATATGTGTCAGCTGAGCCATAAAATGCATGATTTACATGCTCTCATATAACAGGTATAAATGGTATTAAATACATTATAGCAGACCTTTTTGAGAGAGAAGGGAAAATGTTACCAATTGTCTGCCTGCTTTACATTTCTAGGCCAGGGAAATCGTTTAAAACGTGTTATCAATCAGTTAAACCTTCTTTGGTATAAGGAATAAAATGTTTCCTGAAACACTAATAAATTTCCTTCGGTCTGGCCCTTGAGCTATAAAACATGTCAGTACAGATTCTCATCTG
This sequence comes from Xenopus borealis, assembly GCA_024363595.1. NCBI lineage: Eukaryota > Metazoa > Chordata > Amphibia > Anura > Pipidae > Xenopus > Xenopus borealis. The sequence goes on from CM044441.1 coordinate 128,650,854, forward strand.
CTTGTGTGAGTGGCAGCCAAACAAGTTGAACTTCAAGAGCAGCAGATTAGGCCAAAGGGAAAGTGACAGTATCAGCATTTAACTGACATTTTGTACTGTAGAGTGTTATCTAATAGCCTTTTCTACACTCTAAATAATAAATAACAGTGTGAAACTAAGATATCTGTAGTATAATTCTGGCCTTAACTAAGGGTTAGACTTCTGTTTTGGAATTTTAAACCACAAAATTCCCAACCCAACACTGATAGTAAGGATTGCAATTGAACTCCTAGAACTCTCCAGATGATAATATGAAATAATATGCCAAATGCTATGTGTTATATACGCCTATGGTGGAAATAAAAAAACAACAGTTGAGAATTGATCTAGGCTGGTGCCTGGGCCCATGAGATCCTCATGAGACATTACCTAAGGGTAACTTACACTCTTACATTGTAACAGCCATTAAAACACTGATTATTAGGGTTGAAATAGAACGTCTAGAACATCCAGGACCCACTCACCCAATGAGAAGACGAAGACACTGCTAAATGTGTTATATACAACTATGGTGCAAATAAGAAAGGATGGATGGGAATTGACCTAGATTAGTGCCTGGCCCAACCATGAGATGTTGCTAAGGATTATCATTCTGTTTTCAAGCACAAAATTCCCATCTGGCTTTTGGTTATGGAGTGGTAACATATATTGTAAGAGCCATTTAAACACAGATTGTCAGATTTGGACTAAAACTCCTAGAACAATAGAACCTTACATCCAGGGTCCACTCACCGAGCAATAATATGGAAAGACTGCCAAATGCTACAGGCATTACATACAGCTATGGCGGAATTAAGAAAGGACAGATGGTCACTGGCATGAGCCAATCATGAGATCCTTTTATGCTCTGACAGGCAAATCCAAACCTGCTAATCATCCAATCCAATGCTCGATGCACTAGTTACTGTAAAACTGGGGTATGCGACACATTCTGAAGCTTCCTGAATAAATTATCCAAAGTTTTCCTGGCATCGCTAGACAAAGAGCCCTTATTGGGGCTGGTTGGATAGGATCTCCAGTTATAAAGACAATCCACCTTGCTTAGTTGAGCGAGTAACTAGTAAGTAAAGGTATAGGATCAATTAATCTGAAAACCTGTTATCCCAGAAGGATCTGAACTACAGGCTGTCCCCCAAATACAACATTTTTATGCAAGCAATTAAAATTTTTAAAAATGGTTTCCTTTTCTCTGTAATAATAGTACCTTGTATTTGATCCAAACTAATATATAATTTATCGTTATTGGAAGCAAAACCAGCCTAGTAGACTTAAGTTATGAAGATGAAAAATATGGAAAAATCCATTATCCAGGAAACACCAGGTACCGAAAAATCTGGATAGGTCCTGTGCCTGTACAAGCTTATCAGTATTTAATTGTGAGGGAAAGATCCACTGATTACCATGCAACTGGGTACAAAATGACCACTGCTCGGCAGGGCATTGCACTAGTTTCAGCTGCAAGACAAAAACAGGTGGCCATTTTGGCTCAGTTGTCTGCAAGTATCAATCTTAGGCTTGAGCAAGCATTATCATTAACTCATCCATCATACAGAGGCATTGTGTGATCAGTCTGAAGAACATCAATCCTCTATTATAGCTACAAATGCAATTGTTTTTAATAGTTTGGTGCAAAGAATAATGGCAGTGGTTTCATCCATGTCTCAGCTGCTGTAGCTCTTGTGGGTGTCAGTTTTGTAGGGACCATGTTGTGCTTTTAGGTTGCAGTTCATCAGTCTTGGCATGTACAGAAAAACCACAGTTCATTGATACACTGCAATGTTGTCACTAGTACTGTAAATAGAACAATGACGGTTAGAAGGCCTCATGGATGTTGTCGAGGCTGTTATATAGAATGTTGTAAAATACAGTTTGATCATTGGAATTGTTCTGATCAAGTTATAAACAATACTTTCTAGTGTTTTAGGCTTATAAACTAAATAAAATATTACTTTATAAGCTGCAATTTCATTAACATACATAGAGAAAATAGGGAACAATGTAGCCTCTACTGTACAATACAAATACAATTCGTTAATTCGAATATATATATATTTCAGCCAGGGCAGCACGCCGATTTCAGATCATTCCCGGGTGCATGGTAAAAAGTCCCTCTATACTTGAAAGAGACCAGCAACACCTGTGTTTCTTATAATCAGAATAAATGTATTCTAAAGTACATGTGCAGCCGATGTGACGTCCCTGATAGGACTGAAATGTCATATTGTACTTTATAATATGTTTATTCTGATTATAAGTATATATATATATATATATATATATATATATATATATAGGGAATACTTCACACACTATTGTAAAGGATTAGGATTTTAGAATTCAGTAAAGTTTTGTGACTCTATTTAAGCCAAAGGCCAGGTGGTTTTATACAGTTCATGAAATTCCAAGGTGACTTCTAAAATTCTTATATTTTACAGTAGGAGGTACATTATTATTCCCTATATAATTCACATGCTATTCATGGCTTTTCCTTAATTTAGGTACAGTTGAATACATTATGAACTGTTCATCTGACACACAAAGCTGTGTCCTTTCCTTCACTGACATTCATGGTGTGCCATTCCACCATCTGCCAGGGGCACAGATAGATATATCTCCATCTATTTATTTATTAATTACCTACCCTTTTTTACCTACATACATTAGTAAGACTTTATTAAAACTGAGATTGTTTACAATTTCTCAGGGGGCTGGTATGTTTTTCAGACCTCTGCCAATACATTTATTTCCAGTTACAGTATGTTCAGTGAATATTTCTAGGAAGTTATTTCAGTCTTTCTTAATACATTACTCAGAAATCAGCATTTCACTGTTCACAGCACAGCACATTTAATTCTCCTTAGTAGGTGATTTTTTTTTATACTGCTGGAGAGACAAAGGCTCGCAGATATAAAAAAAAAAAGGCAATACTAATATTTTGAAAGCCTCTGTGAACTGGAAAACTAACAAACTGTTACTGAGGAGTGTTAATGTAGTTTTCCATTACATTTCCAGGGCATCACAGTTGGGCAACAGATGTTTATGTTTAAGATGCAAGTCCCACAGAGTACATGAATTAATTCAAAATAAGCCATAAGTACTTGATTGTGATATGAGGCAAACATGAAAATGGAGGCAACCATTAGGTGAGGATTAGTAAATATTGCAGGTTTAATGAAAAACTGAAGTGAGGCTGGAATATTTTCCAAGTTACATTATTTTCTTGGTTCAAATTATTTGCAGTGTGTACTTAGTGAACAATACTCATGGCAAGTCATACATGAAGCAAGTAGATCTGCCAAGTTGGCCAGGAATTTCAGACAACCAAAATCAAGTGGGACAGCTTTGGATGTGACTAAGGGGCCAGCCCCTGAAATGTTGTGCTTTGCTTGACATATTAAACACGTAGGGGTCTATCCCCTTTTGCATTCATCTCTGTGTGCCGATTCCTCACTTGTTCATTCCCTGTGGATTCAGGGTAGTGCCTTCTCCCTAGACGACTGAGCACCAGATAATTGCAATACGGGAAGGCCAGGGAGTGCGTACAGAATTTACTTTGATCAGTATTGCTGAAAATCTAAAATTAAGATGGGTTACGATGACCACAGTGTGGAAATGTAGGTTGTTATCAGGCAGAAGAAGCTAGGGTTGTTTTTCTTCTGACATCTGATTTGTATAGGTCTGTCAACAGTTGCCAGAACTGAACATAATTTATAATATAATCAAGCTTATAATGTATTTTTTGGTTTCTAAAGCTCCCATTAGGATGTTTCTTTGTATGTATGTGTTTAGGTATACGGTACATAAGCTTGGCACAGAATGAAACAAGCTCTCTTCAGCTAAGTAAATCAAGCTTTTTTGAAGCTCTAGTACTGGAAACTTGTGGATGGTCTGGTTAACAATATGCTCTTGGTATACAATTGCATGAAATCATTTAAGGAATCAATATTTCGAGGATTTATGCATTGATTGCTAATCATAATGTGATCTGATATGCAAATAAGTCATTGAAACATTTGCTTCAACTTCTAACACATAAACAGTGGTACTTTGATGTAAACACTTAAACATTTTTAAAACATGGAGGCTGGAAAAAAAATTGCGAATCCTTGTATTTAGCAACTGATGAAACTTCCACTAACTATTTCCTCTAGCTGCTTATCAGACATGTACAACAGTCAGGAAGAATTTTAGGTCATTCCTACTTCTTGGTTCATTGATATTTGTGGAACATCTCTCTTTAGGTCAGGCAAAAAAATCTCAGTTAGATTGAGGTCTGAACCATTACAGAACATATATTTTCTTCTGTTTTAGCCATTTTGTTGTTGAGATACTTTTGCTTTTCAAGTCATTGTCCTGCATCACTTAATTTTTTATTAAACCTTAGGTTATGGACCACCACCATGACTTTCTACTGTAAAATTCCCCTGTGATAGAAAACTGTCCATGTTTATAGGCAGCAAAGTGTCCTAAATCATTTCTGGCTTAGGATGAGGTTTTGGTGTTGGTGTGCATTTTGTTCCTCTAAACAAAGTGTTGCATGTTTCTTCAATAATTGTCTTATTTGTCAAAAAACATTGTTGAACATTGGTAAATACTGTATCTTTTTCAAACTTGAGATGCTGATTTGTTAACATCCATCTAGTAAATTTAACAAAAGTAACACAAAGCAACTGTACTTGCTGAGAAATTTTAATGAAGATGTTTCACTGCTCTCAATAAACTTAAATATACCATGACCTGAATGAATGAGAATCTTCATAGTCATATCCATGTAGTAACTTTGTATTTTTTCAGTATGAAACAGCCATTGGCATGTTTAAGAAGTTTCTGCATGATTTTTGGATTCTTTTTTACCTCCTTTAGTATTGCCCACAACACTCTTGCCATGATCTTTAAAGAATTATACAATTATATTGAATTATTTAGGAGACAGGGGCCCAGGGAATGTGAATTGGCACACCCATTATATTTAAATATATTTTGATTTAGCCTTTGAGTGCTCCCACACCCCCTCTTTGTTTCTATATTGATCTTTAAAGAACACTAGTATTGGATCTCCTCCATCAGTTTATCTTAATGTGTATTACAGCCTTTTCTAGCTTTATGCAACTGAGCAATTTTTTTCCAGTTATGTTTCTTGGACCAGTACATTGTTCTTAGGTTCTTTCCTTATTTGAGGACTGCTGAGCAAGCCTGTAATGAAGAATTTAGACTTTGTGTGCTTTTGTTTATTGGACAGGGCAATTTCAACCATCTTAAAGTGACTGACACTGACACTAAAAAATGACTTTTTAAAATATGAATGTACATTAAAATTTACCTATAGGTCATGTTGATACTTTTTCTGGTGTCAGTATCTCTTTAATAGACTTTTTGGTTCTATCAGTTATTCATATATGAATAAAAAAGGGAGCTATCTGAAGATCAAGGCTCACATCTATGAATCCACATAGGAATTAAACAGCTATTTTTAGTATTTGATGTAATTGTAATTGAAATTGTGATATTACTACTGAATAATTTCTTGCATTGCATACCCATCCCTACAAATAGTTTCATTAGTATTTAGGGATCAAGCTACAGAAGGCACACTGTATATGAAATGGATCCAGAAAATGTCCCTATTCCCTGTAACAGACCTATTAACCCTGTAACCCATATCTTACACATTCTAATTAATTAAAATAGACAAAATATGAATTCATGTCCCAAAGTATTTTTATAAAGAGGCACATATAAACACATTGAATTCAATAGAATATTTGTTGTGAGTTTAAACAGATAGATGAAAAGTAAATGACTTTTTTCCAGTATTGAAATGTAGAAATGGAAATGCATTCAATGAATTAGCTGATAAAAAACATGTTCATAAAATGGAGTACATGAAATATTTCCTTTCCAGAAATACCAATTTCTACTCGTTATAAAACCCTTAAGTTGGGATGGATTGAGAGGGGCAAATCTCAGAGAAATCAACAAGACAAGAAGGAATTAAACTGATCTAAAAGCTTCTGAGAAACCCTTTCATCCTGCAAATTGCCACTTTCAATACAGGCAGCCAGGTGTTATGCACGGAAACATCTTTCTGACAGTTCCATTTAACTTTTGTTCTCATTGAAAAAATCTTTGTTATGGAAAGAAAAAAGAACATTAATATGCATGTCAGTGTACAAAAAGTACATGCACTTTAAAATAAAGAAGATGACAATCTGCTGAATATATCTACAGATTGCATTTGTGCTTCACATCCACATAAAACACCCTTTGAATAAGGTTGCTCTAACTGTAGGTATTTTCAACTACCCCTAGTAGTGTGTATTAACTTCAGTGAGCCATCTTTCAATCATGTCACACACTTACAGATTTACTAAGGGTCGAATTTCCAATAGAAATAAATTTGAAATTCAACCATCACATTTTTTAACAGCTTTTTTCGATTTGTTTTGAACGATTTAGGTCCCCCATTGGATAAAATAGCAATTCGGCAAGTTTAAGGTGGAAAAGTGTCGAATTCAAAATTTTTAAAGAGACAGTACTTCAATTAATCACATTTTGGGCTAATCGATGGTCGAAGTAGCCAAAAATGACTTCAATATTCTAATTTTTTTCATTTGAATTTTCACTTCGCCCCTTAATCACCAATATGTCTAAAATGATAACTTGTCCTCTCTACTTAAGCATCCTAAAATATATATATTAATGTAAACTGTATAAAGCACTCATAAAACATATATCCTAATCACGTTAGCTTATGTCTCCTGGATACTCAAATTCTATATAAAGAACAGTGTTGGTACTTATAAGAACATTTTTGGCAGCTCATTATTCTGTCTTTAGTCCTTGCTTCTCATGGAGATAAAAACCAATGATCAAGTGGCTGGGCACCTTAGTTGTCTTTTCTACCAATCCATTTGTTCACAATTCACATTCTATGGGACTGAAAATGAATTTGCTACCTTAGCCAAGCATGTACTATCTATTGTATTGTATCTATTATGCCTGAGAGCATCATGTGTTCAAATTGATTGGATCCATGCCTCCAAAACCCTGATTATTTTAACCAGTTTACAAAATTGTACTCTGGGCTTATTTATAAATATATTTGTGTGAGACATTGAAGGAAACATGAACCAGTCTAGGGCCCTTCCAACATCATTGTGTCTTATATCCAGAAACAAGTAATAATATAAAATACACCTGCCCAATTTCTAGCTGATCCTGGGGGGGGGGGACCCATCGGAAGCATCTCCCATTTGCCTAAGGGGAAAAAAATCCTTTGTAACTCCAAGATAGCGATCATACCAGTCCCTGGACCATCTTTGTACTGAGTTCAGTAACCCTTTATTCTCACTTGCTAAAAAGCCATCCAACCCCTTCTTGAACCTATTTAATGTAGCACCAGTAACTTTACAGCTCTCATTACAGAAAAAAACTTTTCACATCTTAAGAAGGAACCTCTTTTCTTCGATTCAGAACAGTTGCCCTCATGTCTGCTGGATGGACCGATTAACCTGCTTAGTCTTTCTTCTTTGGACTCTTTCTAATTGGTATTAATTATTACACTTGTTATAAATGTAAAAAAGCAATACGTGTGACCCTCTACTGAATGTAAAATGTTATGTACTGCTTTGCTATGCATGGCAACATTTGTTGTCCCCAAGGCGGCCATGTTTGTTCATAGATATGAGGAAAAATAAGTACAGCAAATGTTTTGTTTTAAGGTCCTTACATCGTAGTGGTTCACTACCAGTAGCTCTGTTTATATTTCTTTTTAGTACTTATGATAACACTTCACAAATTCTAACTTCCATTTCTTCTAGGGATGCACCAAATCCAGGATTTGTTTTTTTATTCAGACAGGATTTGGCCTTTTTCAGCAAGCTTGAGATTTGGCGAATCCTTGTGCCTTGCTGAAACAAATCTGAATCTGTAAAAGAACACTTAAAAATGTTATCCCTTCAACCCCCTCCAATGGAGAACAGAGCATATTCTGTAAAGCCCAAGAAATGAACTTCTGCTTTTAACAAGAAAGTCAGTCAGCAGGGGACAGGAATGAGCATGTAAGAGTTGGGTCAGTGCTTGTCACCCCATTGCCTCTTTCGAACAGAGTACAACCAAGAGAAGGTTTTTAAAACAATAAAGATCGTTAACTATGTCAAAGCCAGATGCATTATTAGAGGGGGTAGAAGGGATTTTTTACATAGAATTTTTTAGTGTTCCTGTTCCTTATATTCACATGACTTATTGGTTAAAGAAACACGAAAGTAAAAGAATTTCTCTTTGTCCTTTCTCTGAGCTTATCTGCATATGCTAATTAGGATTTGGATTCTGTTTGGTATTCAGTCAAATCCTTCACAAAGGATTAGGCCGAATACCGAAATAGAGGATTTAGTGCATCCCTAATTTCCTCCCCTGATTTGTTTGCCTGTGGGTGTATGAAGTCTGAAAGTAAAACTTTAAAACAAACAAGCAGTTGTGCACAAATTATTTCCTTAAAACACTGCAATGGCAGCACCTTATTCCTGCATATAAAAAGGGAAACAGCATTGTCACATCATTCATACCAGCCCCTGTCCCAAAAATGACTCCACACAAGCTGCAATGTAATGCATTTCTATTTCCTACAACACCCTTTTTTTCTTTATCAGCACTGACAACCAATCTCTCTGATCGTTATTCATGTGAATTTGCAGGACAAATTGGTTGCTATGGTGTCATTTGCTGTAAGTGCTCAGTAACATTTAAATTTTAAGTTCAGAGTTGGCCCTGATTGATGCAAATAGCTGTCTGACAAGTAGGGAATCTGACAACATCATTTGTCACATAGACATTATTAATATTTCTAGTTAAATAACGTACACATGAGTGCACACACTTCAGATATTATGCTTGTTGGATGGAATTCATTTAGTGTGTACATGCTGGCAGTACAAGTGGAAGAGTGAGGAGTTTGCATTTACTTTATAGCTTATTCACCTTATTGAGTTATTTCTAAGATATCCATCAACCGTGTTTCAGATGTGTCTTCCAATGGCTTATCTGACCTTGCCTGACCTACAGTTTTGAAATATTCAAATACAAGTAACAAAGTCCAGGAAATATTGAACAAGTTCTAGAAGATATAAGAATTTTATTCACGTGAAACACCAGAAGGAATAAGGCTCAATCCATTTAGAAAGCCACAGGAAAACTGATATTCTAAAGCTTGTTCACTTTAGAGGTAAATATTAATAGAGCTTTGCACATGGGAAATTAAACAGACATGATTAATAGAATTTAATCAATTGCATAACATAACGCATAACATACCTCAGTATTTCTATATTCTATATATATTTTATACAGTGGATATATGTGAAAAGTTAACTTTTCGGGGCAGATTTACTATTGGTCGAATTTCGAAGTGAAAAAACTTGTAAATTTGACCATCTAATTTTTGGGGGGGTGGTCATTTTCAATCGAATATGGTTGTTTTTTATCGCATAAAAAATGTTCAAATCATTCCATCGCATCGAATGATTTTGTGTAAAATTTTTCGAATTCCTAGGACTTAGAAACATTTTCAGGGCAGGTTCTTGGAGGTCCCCCATAGGCTGAAATGGCAATTCAGCAGCTTTAAGGTGGCGATTAGTCAAAGTGGAAGGATTTTTAAAGGGCCAATACTTCAAATTCGAAAATTAAAATTTTTTCAATTCGAATAAAATTTTGAGCTATGCAATAGTCGAAGTAGCCCAAAATTACTTTGAAATTCGAATATTTTAAATTCAAATTTTATTCGAATATTCACTTCGACCCTTAGTAAATCTGCCCCTTAAACTTAAAACAAACTTTTTATATGATATAGCTATTCATACTCTAACTAAGACCATTTGCATTTTTTTTTTTTTTTATTAAAGGGAAACTGTCATGGGAAAATGCATCAGTTAGTAGTGCTGCTCCAGTACACTTCTGCACTGAAATTCATTTCTCAAAAGAGCAAACATATTTTTTATATTCAGTTTTGAAATCTGACATGGGGCTAGACATTTTGTCAGTTTCCAAGCTGCCCCTGGTCATGTGACTTGTGCCAGCACTTTAGGAGGGAACTGCTTTCTGGCAGGCTGTTGTTTTTCCTTCTCAATGAAACTGAATAGTATGCAGTGGGACAAGTGTTTTTACTATTGAGTGCTGTTCTTAGATCTACCAGGCAGCTGTTATCTTGTGTTAGGGAGCTGTTATCTGGTTACCTTCCCATTGTTCTGTTGTTAGGCTGCTGGGTGGGCAAAGGGAGGGGGTGATAACACTCCAACTTGCAGTACAACAGTAAAGACTGATTGACGTTTATCAGAGCTCAAGTCACATGACTTGGGGCAGCTGGGAAATTGACAAAATGTCTAGCCCCATGTCAGATTTCAAAATGAAATATAAACAAATCTGTTTGCTCTTCTGAGAAATGGATTTCAGTGCAGAATTCTGCTGGAACTGATGCATTTTGAAAAATAATTTCTTTCCCATGACAGGATCCCTTTAAGTTTTTAGTCAGCAGTTCTCCAGGTTCAGTTTAGCCTAGCAACCAGGTAGAAGTGTGAAAACGTGAATACAAGACTGGAAAATGAATATGGAAAGCTGCATTGGAAATATATGCAATAAAAAAACAATGCAATTGTAGTCTAACCGAGCCATAGATTTTTGGTCAGTTGCTCCCTTCTCATAACTGGAAAGAGGCAGAAGAAGATGACAATTAAACTATAAAAAATAAGCACAAGTTGCAAAGGTTTTTATTCTATAACATCCTCAAAGTTAACTTAAAAGGTGAACAACCGATAGGCTGAAAAATGTCACCATGCTGTTAAGGATAGACAATATCCCTCACTTCAATATATTCCAATTCTTTCTACAGTATGAAATTATACTTACAATCAGATTAATAAAATGTGAAATTATATATTGCCATATAAATGACCAGCAAACTTCCTAAGGCAATATGAGGTATTGGATGAATAAACTATTAATTATGCAAATACAATGATGGATGCAACAATGTATTTAACTTCAATCACCTTCAAATCAAGCAAACACAGCACTATGGAAGTATTGATCTATACAAGAAACAAATCTGACTGCTTTTACATACATTTCAAAGGAGGGAGAGAGATCTATAGTTTAGTTTGTGAGGTATTACAAATTTCTGATCAGAACCCCCTCTGCTATTCTGCTGTATTCCAAAAAGATTAAAGTAGGTCTGTCATTGGAATCTACCTAACACCCAGATGGGAAACATTGGCTTTGGATTGGATTTTCCGTGAAAATGGTATAGGCAATATTTTCTTTTCATTTCCAGAGGGTTATGGTATTTCTAACATAATTTTGAAAATTAAAATATGTTAATTAAGTAAACATGATAAAGACCATCTATCAAATATTAAACTGAAGAAGACTGGCTGATTCCCAGATGTTCAATACTTTAACCATTTATTGGAACTATTTTCCTGACAATTAGGAAAGTTGGAATGAATGGAAACTTTATAACAAACTTTATATTTATGCTCATTCATTACAATGTGTTTGACTAGGGTCAGACTAGGGGGCCGAGGGTCCACCGGGAGTACTGCTCAGGGCCCCCTCCGACCCCCTTGCCCAGGGCCCCCTTCGACCTCCGACCCCCCTACTGTGATGCGCCTGCTTGAAAGGTGGCGCCTGCAAGAATGGTGCTGTGTGCGGCGCCTATTGAAAATGTTTTTTTATTACAATTTGGTTGGGAGAGGGGTCTGGCCCGGCGGGGCCCATTAAGGGTCGGGGCCCACCGGGTTTTTTCCCGTTGTCCCGCCGGGCCAGTCCGACACTGTGTTTGACTACTTTGAGCAGCTAAATGACATTTGGATCTACTGGGTGGTAGTGCCCAGTGCTCTCAGCAGCAGCTCCAATCACTATCACCTGTCCTAATCCTTGCTCCCTAATGCACATCACAGGCAGGAAGAGGAGATTCAGATGATGGTTATTTTCCTAGAACTGTTTAACTATCATTACCAGGTAAAATGAACTCAACGTTGTCATTCACATGGTTCCTTTCACAAGAAAAAGACTGTGATCCAAACATAGAAATCAAGCAAGAACACACAATGACTTGCTCCTTTACAGAAATATAATGGAGCCAAAATAATCAATTCCATTTGCATTGTGCAGAAGAGTTTTAAAGATGAAAATGCCTCTCAGTTATTAAATTGAATAATGTGGGAAGATCTAAAAGCTTAATATAACATCAAATGGAAGCATAAAATGGAAATTACCTTTTCAGACATTCTGATTACATCGTATTTTAATATTCTGTCATCTTAAAACAGTGGGAACAAGATGTGGATATATCACAGATGTACTTATGAAAGAAACCTTATTATACAGATAACAATCTTGTTTGTTTGGGATTACAACCATTAGTTAGTGATTAAGATTAGACTGAAGAATTATTATAATTTGAATTCTGGCAAAAACACTATTTTACATACAGTTGTTTATAACTGCTACATACAGTAAGAACAGTCATTTACAACTGCAGTCATGTTGAGTGTATTGTTGCCATTCATTCAGTGGTATTTATTGTACATCCAGAAAAACGCACAGTTGTGCCATTGCATCTGTCCTGCCTCTTCTGATCAATCATGTAAAGTATCATGGCCCCGCTCTGCTCACCAGGTGGAGTTCAGGAGCACAGGCAGGCTGTGATGAGTGGGTCTGGGTCAGTGGGGGCCCACGAGGGTTGGCGATAAAGGCCCTTGCTCTCTTCTCCATTCATAAATCCAGCGCTGCACCTCTGCACCCCCTGCTGCCTCCCCCACCAGCAAGTACCTGGGTAGAGTTTCAGAGCACAGTCTGTGGGGAGCAGGTCTGGGGTTTTTTCCCAGTGTCGGCCCAGTCCAACCCTGATCATGGACTAGTGCCCAAACTTATGCTGGAGAACCCCCTTAATATGCTGGTAGTTCCAGGGTTCCCACAGGCTTCAGCAATAAGTGCCAGGGCCTTTTAAGATGATGCTTTATATTGCACAAGATGATGGTCTGGCTGGCTAGGAGAGTGATGAATCCTATGTCTGGAGATGAATATTGTAGGACAAGGAATGGTATGTCTCTGTGTAAGGACAGACCAACAGCAGTGGGTTGTATTTTAGTGATTGGGATAGCTGCTAAGGAAAATACAGACACAACTTGGTGACTTAGCTGGTTTCTTCCAGAGTTGACATGTTTGAATGCTCCACCAGGCTTCAGTACCATGTATGTAATAACGACTCCCACAAAAAGTCTTTCACAAGGTGATCCTTTCCAGAAAACTGCAATCAATTTTAAACACATGAAAGTGTGAAAAAAATTTAGTATTTGGAGACACAAAAATATATCTTTCAAGGGCAAACCTTCATCTGTCATCCTTAATGATGTGTCACCAGTGCAGCTATATCACAAAATTGGCTTATCTAGAACAGGCAACAATAGCTTTATGAACCTTTTGCTGTGTAAAAAGTAATAGGGCATGAGAATGTATTTAATCATACAGTAAGAATTCTAGTGGATTGTCAAATTAATTCAGATGGATTAAAAACCAGATATTACTTAAGGAAATCATTTGACTACTTTTCAGGTAGGTTATTTATATTATTATTATTATTATTATTATTAATAATAATAATAATAATAATAATAATAATAATCATCATCATCATAATAATAATAGTAATCAATAGGATGTGGACTAGAAACAAGGAGATCAGTTTACTAGACAACTACATTATGAATAAAAACTATATTTTGTCCCTTTTTCGAAAAGTTATGCCTCTGCTCGAACAAATTTTGCTTTGTGCAAATTTAATACAGCTTTTACGAATCCGGAAACTGTTTTGCGACCACTTCCGACAGTGGAAGAAAGTTTATGAATTTTATAGCTTGCGCTAAAACTCACAAAGCATTTGTGAGTTTTAAAAAAATATGAAAACCTTAAAAAATTCAAGCTTTTCCAACAGCAAAATAAAAAATTATAAACTTTTAAAAGTCCAAATGGTTAAAAAGGGTCCAATAGGATCAGCGCAGCTCCCAGTGACTTCTGTAGGACCTCAACTTCTTATTCCACTTTCGTGATTTTTCCACTTTATAATTCTCACATTTTTTTTGAGTTCTAGATAATAACCATGAATTAACCATTAATTTAATGAAATAAAATAAGAATTTGAATGTTACAAAATAGGGCCAAGAGTGTCCCATCCTTTATCTTCCTGTTATATATATTATTTTGTACTTACAAGATAGACCACTTTTGTGTGGGTGCCACCAAAGTACTGAGGGAACTGCTTATATAGGTATGGGATCTGTTATCTAGAAACCCATTACCAAGAAAACTCCAAATTACAGAAAGGCCATCTCTCATATACTACATTTTATCTGAATAATCCAAAATTTGTAAAATTATTTCCTTTTTCTCTGTAATAATAAAACAGTAGCTTGTACTTGATCACAACTAAGATACAATAAATTCTTACTGGAAGAAAAACCAGTCTATTGGGTTCATATAATGTTTACATGATTTTGCACTGAGCAACCAAACTACTCATTTTTTGCTGGACTACAAATCCCAGAATAATGTAACATATACTGAAGGTTGAGGCATGCTGGGGGCTGTTGTCTACCAACATTAGGGTTTTATTCTTAAAGCAATATTGTACAATAAAACTTTTCCAAATCTTTTCCCCAAATCTCGGCTGCATGAAAATGCAAAGAAAGCCTCCAATGAGAATCTGAGCTGATCTGTATCAATCTGGCTCCCTGTTCTTTGTTCCTGTAATTGGAGTTGGAAACTTTAAGCACAGTTTCCCAGCACTGAACAATTCAGTTCTTTATCCCCATATCTGATTCCAGTGTAATATAATGAAGAAATAAAATGACATCATTATCTCTATATGTAAGATAACAGCAAGATGCCTGACATGGTGCTGGGAATCTGAATTATTATTGGTCAGGTTTTTTTTCATTTATAATGAAGTTTTTGATCAGTAGAATTCTCATTGGTGCATTTTCTTGCATCTATTATGGATTTCAGTAAGTTATATAGAAAACTAGGGGGCACTGTGGTGCGGCATTACAATTGGGTTTACAACCCCTTTAAGTTATGACAATCCAAATTATTGATAGATCCATTATCTGAAACACCCCAGGTCCTATGCATTCTGGATAACAGGTCCCGAATATGTATGTGCTTAAGACTCCTAGGCATTGTAATCAAACTGATTAGCAATCTTGCCTTCATCTACATCTCTTCATTTCAAGTAAGATTGTCCTTGTTCCTCATCATCATCAACATCAACATCTTGTTCCTATTATTCCAACGTTGTTTCTTCTCATGCCCTTATTTTTATGATGTACCTGTATCTGGTTTTTGGTGGTAGCCTCATGCTGGAACTGCTTCTAAACAGCATCTTGATGAATTAGAAAGAAACCTGAAAATATCCAGTCTGCCACAAGGTTAAAATCGGCCTAAAGTTCATCTTTCAGTAGGATGAGGATCCCAAACACAAGGCCAAAGCAACAATAATGTGACTTGAGAATAAAAAGTGAATAACTACAATGGACCAATGGGCAGCTGTATTCTGCCTAAACAACCTGGAGCAAAGCCACTAGGAATAATAAGCTAAAGCAATCTCATTGTACAAAGCTGGTACCTGTACATAATTTACTGTGCTTTCTAAAAGGTCTATTCCTCTATGCCTTATACTTATAATTTTAATTTATCAACCTGCCATTCAGAATAATACTGTAAAACATTTGAGAGTTTAATCCCATCACATATTCCAGCACCTGTCATGGGCACCCTTTTGCTCTTGTGATTGCCGTCTTAGTTGAACTGTGACACATACAATATTACCAGTAAATTGGATAATCAATCATGCATGCATTCAGGTTGACAAGGGTGTCAGGGAGACAGGATATTTTGAGCAATAATTTAGGATATGAAACAGTTTATCATCTTAAACCCAAAATCAATATCCTTTTTGCAGATTTTTTTTCTTACATCATGGCAAATAAATTGTTTTCTATAAGAGCAATGACAAGGTGTGTGCAAAGTGCAAAAATAATTTACCCTGCTCCAAGCATTGTAAATGAGCCCCAAAATTTTACTCATATTCTGCTATAGTACACCTTGTCCAGCAGCTGCATTCCCTTCACTGAGTCTGTTGTGCTCATTATTACTATAGGCACCATCTCTCCCTACTATACTTGCTATCCCACATTCCCTTCCCAGAGACTATTATTCCATTGTTACTATACACACCATCTCTCCCTACTATACCTGCTATCCCACAGCCACACTCCCTTCCCACAGACTATTATCCCACTGTTACTATAGGCACCATCTCTCCCTACTATACCTGCTATCCCACAGCTACAGTCCCTTCCCAGAGACTATTATCCACTGTTACTATAGGCACCATCTCTCCCTACTATACCTGCTATCCTACAGCCACACTCCCTTCCCACAGACTATTATCCCACTGTTACTATAGGCAGCATCTCTCCCTACTATACAGTACCTGCTATCTCACAGTCACAGCCCCTTCCCAGAGACTATTATACCCACTGTTACTATAGGCACCATCTCTCCCTACTATACCTGCTATCCCCTAGCTACAGTATCTTCCCAGATACTATTATCTCACTGCTACTATAGGCATAATCTCTTCCTACTATTCCTGCTATCCCACATTCCCTTCCCAGAGACAATTATCCTACTAGTACTATAGGCACCATCTCTCTCTACTATACCTGCTATCCCACATCCACACTCCCTTCCCAGAGACTATTAACCCACTGTTACTATAGAGTGAGGATGGGTGTTTGGGAGCTCTGAGGGGCCTGGAGGATGGCTGGAGTGAGCCCATGCCCTGTTAGGGTTGGTTGGGCTCCCTGGCAAACTGAGGCCCAGGCTTTGGGGCCTTGCCCCTGGGCAGAAACTACTAGGCCAAGGTTGCAGTCTTCCTCTGTGGGAGCCTCAAGATTCTGAGATGCAGAAAACTTTATTTTGGATTTGCAGAAGCAAAAAAGGGCTAAATCAGCACATTATTTGCAAGTGGAGGCTCAGCGTGGAATCCTACAGGGAGAAAGTTTCCTTTCTTAGGTAAAAATTCCAAGTTCCTCTGTAAGTGCTAAAGTGATGGGAACCCAGGGAAAACACCATTAGCAAAAGGAAAGCATGCAGATCTTAAAGCAAAGTAAAGTGGCAGATAAAAGACATAAGGTGGGGCCAGCTGAGAGAGAACAAGCAGCTAACTGTGATGTCAGCGATGATGACACCAATTTACACAGACAAATGGATTGTCAGGAAGTGCTGCAGAGAAAGCATCCAATAGGATTTAAGTCTGATCCAGTAGGACTTTCAAGTGCATTAAATGGGAAAGTAAACCCACAAAATGTAAAATGCAAATATTCAGCCACAGTTACAAATAAGGATGGTGAATCACATCAAATCACTGCAGAGTGCGTTGCAGAGGCACTTAAAGAGTTAGACACACTGCAAAACCGGAAAAAGAGTCTGGCTATATCTGTTAAGTATGTGACAAATGTGATTGCTAGCTCCGTCGGTGAAACTAAGAAATCAAACAAAACTAAAAGAGACAAGATATATACTGAACTAGCAGAAGTCAAGTCCCATATAGATGATTTGTATAAAGAAGTGGAGCTGTGGAAGGAAATTTATCAAAACAAGCAAAGATTTGAAAATATTTAGTTTGGATCTGGGCAAGTAAAGAAAAGAACATTTGTACAAAAAGCTAAATTTCAGCCAAACCAGTCGAGTACTACCAACAGCCAAGTCACCTCTGAAAGTGAAGCTGAGTTTGTAAAGCCGTTACCTCCCAGATACAGAAATGCAAACAGGGGTTTAGATGAGGAAGTAAATGGGTAAGTTGAGGAGTAAGCTCAAGATCAACAGGCAGTGCAGGAGTCAATAGAGATGCAGTCGATACATGTAGGTGGGGGAAAGGAAACAGAATCTTCTGCAAATTCCCTGTGCCAGATCTCTCATGTGACAATGAAAAATTAAGAAGACAAAACTGGGTAAAGATCAAATGGAATGGAGATAAAGAGAATGTGCCCCCTAGGAGATTTCTTGTTAGATCTGTCCTTTTGGATGGCATGGGATTTTCACCAAGTGACCTCTCCGCAGTGATATAATATTCACCAAAGCTGGGAGAATTTAGTGGTAATATCTATGACTAAGCCTGAAATAAAACATATTACTGTTGTAATGAAAAATGATGCAGTCCCACAGGAAGACATTTTGGTTTGGCTACACGCCATTGTACAGTATAAACCCCTTTGGTTAAAGAATATGATATAGATGGGGTGTGGGCAGGTGTTTGGCAGACACATGAGAAGTTGCATGTGTCATGCAATGTTCCTGATCACCTGCCCAATTCTTTATTGGTAAGGAGTGGTCCATCTGTATTTATGTAGGTCAGCCACGCCACTGCTTTAAATGTGTTGCAAGAGATCATCTAGCTAAGGTCTGTGCTGTCCTAAGATGTGCCTTATGTAGTGCAACAAGGCATGAAGCTGAGTCTTGTGACCAAATAAGATGTAATCTATGTTTTAAGATGGGTCACACACATAGCAAATGCCCCGAAGCTTATCATAATATTGTCTGTCTTTTTCCAAGTTTGGATTGAGAAATGTGAAAGGATATGTCACCACCACCAGAGGAAAATAGTCAGGAGCAAATTTCAGAGGTTTCAGCTTCACAGGTGGAACAAAAAGATCAAAGGCAAAGACGAGAAATACTAAAAATAGAGAAAAAAACAGAGAAGGCACCAGAAAGGTATGCTAGGCCTAGGAATGTGAATTTGGCAAACTGCTCAAAAGAAACAGAATAAAAGGCAACACCACTCACTTGACCCAGGGGGAGGTACTTCTGGAGTTTTCTTCATCAGCACTGGGAATAAATACTCAGTGCTGAATGATGTCCCTGATTCCTGGGGTAATAGGGCAGAAATAGAGGAGAAGGAGGAGCCTGACAGGATACAGAGGGAGGAGGAGCAGAATGGAGGTGCAGATGGCATCCCAAAAGAGGAGCAGGGAATCTGAAGATCAGCCCATTAGGAGGAAACATATGGGGCAGTCATAGATTCTTTGGAAAAACCAAAGGTTGTTTGTGTTATTTTCAAAATGTTCAAGTAAAATGCTACAGGGAAACCAGTTCTCTAGTAAAGGGAGGTAAGAAAAATCATTCATGATTGTACAGTCTCCAGTTAAATTTGTGACATCTAATGTCTGTAGTATTAAGGCTCGACATACTAGATTTTTGACCTATGAAAGTCTGGCTAGGTCTGGTGTTGAGGTTATTTTCCTTCAGTAAACCTGACTTGCTACTTGGATGGAGTTAAGAAGGGCAAAGGCTGACTGGCAATATGGTCCTTCCTTTTGGTCAATAGCAGAGGAACTATATGGGGGCGACTATTTTACCACTGCTACTATAGGCACCATCTCTCCCTACTATACCTGCTATCCCATAGCCACAGTCCCATCCCAGCAACTATTTTACCACTGCTACTATAGGCACCACTTCTTCCTACTATACCTGCTATCCCCCTTCCACAGTTCCTTCCCAGAGATTATTATCCCACTGTTACTATAGGCACCATCTCTCCCTACTATACCTGCTATCCCACAGTTACACTCCCTTCCCAGAGACTATTATCTCACTGTTACTATAGGCACCATCTCTCCCTACTATACCTGCTATCCCACAGTCACACTCACTTCCCAGAGACTATTATCCCACTGTTACTATAGGCACCATCTCTCCCTACTATACCTGCTATCCCATAGCCACAGTCCCTTCCCTGAGGTGAATTTCTGCATGTCACCCCACTATACTTGTTATTTACCAGACTTTGTTATCCCAGTTGATACTGCTTGTATATTTGCCCTGCCTGTACACTTAAGAGGTCAACAATGTAAAATTAAGTATTTAACTACAATGGAAGTTATTAATGAGTTAAAAGTCTTATGTGTCACTGAAGCCATGCTTTAAATTTGTCAATACTAAAAACTGCACAAAACAACTTTGAAAGTGGAAACTAATTATAAACTATATGGCATGAAATCCTTGCATGAATCCTAATTGTTCATGCATTTGTTTTAGTTGCCTAATAAAGATTTTTTTTTTAAAATGTAGTAGATTATTACCTTTTTTCCATAACTGTTCATCTACTGTGTGCAAGACTTAGGCCAGTTGCCGCTGCTTGAGTCTCACCCCCAAATGAAAGCTCTGTTGGTTGATTTCAACTTGAAGAAACATATATTTTTGAAGCCAGTAATGATTCTAAATTACTGCTTACATTATTGTTTTTATGGAATAAGATACTGCCCTGCCTAATAGTATTGAGCCATACCAATTAAACTGCCCCATAAGAAATAAAAACTAGGGATGCACAGAATCCACTATTTTTTATTCGGCCGAACCCCCAAATCCATTGAGAAGGATTCGGCCAAATACCAAACTGAATCCAAACCCTAATTTGCATATGCAAATTAGTGAAGGGGGGCTTTTTTTTAACTTTTTTGTGAAGAAAAGTCACATGATTTTTTGGATTCGGATTCGGTTCGGCCAGGCACAAGGATTCGGCCAAATCTGAATCCTGCCCGACTACCGAACCGAATCCTGGATTCGGTGCATCCCTAATAAAAACTTTAATAAAAGAGCATATATATGAAATAAATATTTTAGGTGGTGATATTGCATGGAGTGTAATTCAGTTGTTTGCAATGAGAAATGAAAGTGTGCACTTTTTTAAGTTGGTGATATTTAAAACAGTCTATATTTCACATTGAATGTCAAATTAGATTGTAAATTCAATTAGTTCCAATCATATTTTGCTATTTCTACATTTCCAACTTACAGAGAAAGTATGTAAAATGTTCAGTAGACATTACAATGCTGCCCATATAATATTATTCTAAGAACAGCAACGGGAATGTACAATGCAGGGCTTGTTTTCCGGAGTACACTTCATTCTAAGACAGATACAAGTCCAAAACTGATTTCATTAAATTTGTGGTTATTGTGACTTTTGATAGAGACTGCAGTATTAAATAAGAATTGTGTGCAGATGATGGATAAATGCTCAGAGGCAGGTTCTGGAAAGAACTCTATTCTATCTTATATGAGCTTGTCACTGCATGAGGCAAAGACTTTCTGTCACTTCATAAGATTTTTCTTCTGGTCTGCTACCTTTTCTTGATGGAAAAATGTATTAGCTTTGGGCTCTGTCCCAGGAGGGAGCAATTCATTGGCTATAGAATCAAATATAAAGAAAATACTGCAGACAGGTTACTACTGCCAACTGCTGCAAATTGATCATCTGGACTTGGTTGGATTAACATGACAAAGCCAAGGTTAAATATCTATTTTATAACAGTGCTGGGCTAATATATTCATGTAATCATATAAATGCTTTGATGATTTTTAAGCAGGACCATGTGGCTAGTGTTTCTACTTGCAAACTCATTACAGGTATAGGATCCATTATCCCATTATTGGGGGAAAACACTTTAATTGATTGCATTTTCTGCAAAATATTTCGCTCAAGTATAACCACCAAAAAAAACCCTGGAACATCATGAAAGCTGCAAGCATCTTCAAATGGTTCAAGGAACCTCTGCCATTGACTTCTATGTGAACTCAACAAAAGAGAAGGACCTGTTGGCCAACTGTGAGCCTGCAGAAAGATCTAAAGGATGAGTACAAAATAGTAATGTACAAGTTCTTAATTTAGGCTTGGGCAGTTTCTGTAGAATGTTTTAGAATGAAGCTGGATTGCTGGGGGTTACATGGCATTGTAGATGAGATGGTTTGCTAGGCCGCTGTAAAAAAAGACTTTATGGCATTTTGAAGGCAAAAGTATTGAAAGAAGCTGCACAGCAGTCCATAGGGAAGAAGTAGTAATCTTCATTAAATTAACATGCAAAAGTGCCAGAAGAAAGTCTTTGATGCCTAATCTTAAATGGATACTGTCATGGAAAAACACATCGCTGCAGCAGAATTCTGCACTGAAATCTGTTTCTCAAAAAAGCAAACAGATTTTTTTTTACATTTAATTTAAAATTCTGGTATAGGGCTAGACATATTGTTAGTTTCCCAGCTATCCACAGTCCTGTGACTTCAGTCACTCTTTATTGCTGTACTGTAAGTTGGAGTGATATCACCTCCTCCCTTTCCCCCCAGCAGCCTAACAACAATTGGAAAGTAACAGCTCCTTAAAACAAGATAACAGCTCCCTGGTAGATCTAAGAACAGCACTCAGTAGTAATCCAGATCCCACAATGTGACACATTCTGTTACATTGAGTAGTAGAAAGAACTTGCCAGAAATTAGTTCCATCCTAAAGTGCTGGTTCTTTCTGAAAGCACAGGACCAGGCAAAATGAGCTGACATGGCTGCCTACACACTAATATTACAACTAAAAAAAATACACTTGCTGGTTCAGGAATTCAATTTTATGTTGTCGAGTGAATTATTTACAGTGTAAACAATGTAATTTAAAAATAAAAACTACATCATAAAAATAATGACAGAATCCCTTTCAACAAAAGTTGATGCTCCTAAAAAGTGGTTTACAGCTGTGCATGTTGTTGTGTCTTTTTTATTAGACATATGCTTTATCCATAACACAAAATATTCTGTTTCCATGCAACTCCATGGTCCAAATCTGTTATCAGATAGTTTTCCAGTTTATAGCTTTGTTTTTTAGGTAGAGATCACGTTAAACATTCAAATGTCATCTGCCTGCAATTTAGATTCCAACTAAAACCTACACATAATTTCACATACATTTCCTGAGAAATGTATGATAGAAATCTTTAGCACCTAAAAAGAGTACTAACACATCAAGGCTGTGCAGGATAAATGGAAGCTGTATATGCTGCAAGTGTCTGATGCCTGTGGGAGTCTTATCTAAAATTGAGCCTTCTGAGATTGATTTTATGCATTCTGATAAAATAATAAATAAATAATGAACTGAGGAGCCGGAAGGAAAAAAGCAAAGACAAAAGAATACAAAACAAACATTTGAACTTTTCTTGATGCATATGATTGATGGTACAGCCTATGATGAAGTGCCTATTGGCACGAAATGCATAAGACCATGCATTGATCTACTTTTTGGCCTAAATAAAGTTCTCCGTTCTTTTAAAAGCCTGTTTGTGGAATCTGTGAGTGCCTGCTGTTTTCTTTTTTGGTTGCATATGGTTGACTTGCCTTAAACAGACTGATAAATAAATTACTGAAATGAATTTATACTTATACTCAGTAGGCACAGAGGGGGATTTATGGTGTAGCTAAGGCATTTGTTATCTGGAAATCCAATCATATAAAACAATCATATATTTGGTCAATTATAAATTTGCAGAAATTACAGAAATCTGATTTTCTTAACCTAGAAAGGGACCAAATGTATGTAAGTCAGCAATATTACTTTATTGAAAGAACATTGACTTAATATTTCCAAACTGGCGGTCAAAGACAATGAAGGAGAAGAAAGGGAAGAACTCAATTAAACTAAAGTATCAGAAGGGTTTATTGTAGCTTTATAAATCTAAAATGGCAAAATGTCATGCATATATATATATATATATATATATATATATATATATATATATATATATATATATATATATATATACTGTATAAATAAATATAGGAGCTTGCTGCACAGGAAATGTTAAAACCTTTATACTGTATTAACATTAAAATGAAATTTCTCTGAGCTGTTAAAATATGAAACTAATGTTGTTATCCTCTATTGAAGTATTTCATAGCTATCTGCCAAGTCTATTATTAGTGGGTATTCTAAAGCCATAATAGCTGCAGAATGTGACATTGTAGAGGGCTTAGAAATTACCATACTTAACAAATCTCATGTACGGCACACAGAGAAAATGCTCAAAATGATCTCTTTCACTGTGAACGGATATTTTAACTTTAATTCCACAGACATCAATGAATTTTATTATTGCATGCACTAGATCATTACTGCTCTTTGTTTTCTTTTCACAGTGCTTATGACTTTGATTATGATTACTACAGAGATGATTTCTACAATCGGTAGGTCTGATTTGCTTTCTTTACTGTACAATTGGGCAGTTACAGATTCAGTCACTTGGATTTGTAAGTTAAATGCGTCGTGACTCAGGGCTAATTGAAGAAACTGTGTTATCTAAAGTTATCTTAACTCATTTAATGCATTTAACCTTTTCATTAGCATACCAAAGCACCATTGTTTTCAATGGTGAACTCTTTAATTGGATGGGATGCTGTGACACAATATTCTGTGCTAAGTGGGATAAATGAGATAGATGTGTTAAGTCAGGACGCATTTAACACACAAATCCAAGTGACTGCATCTGTACTTCATAGCGCCATTTTTTTTTACTCAGTCGAAGAGAGGCACTTCTTAGCGTACAAGTAATTCCCTGTAGGGATGCCATTGTGTCATCATAAAAAAGGGGACAGTAGTGTATTATACTAATCACTTCAATGGTTGTGATACACAAAGGGAATTTAGCCAAATGGCTAAAGTTGTTTTCTCCCAGCATAGATACATTTCATTAATAGATAAGATAAGATTTGGGAGTGCCTTGTTGGAATGCAATAGTGAAAGTTATGCAATAATGGATTTCACGCATATATTCATGTTTGACTTAGTACTTTCCAAGAAATGGCATATGTATCTTTATTTAGGCAGAATGGTGGCATAGTGGTTAGCACTACTGCCTTGCAGGGCTTTGGTCTTGAATTTGATTCCAACTTCGTCAATACCTGCAAGGAGTTTATGGCATGACTAACGAGGTGCAAGGAAGGGTGCAGCTTTCCAAAAACTGGAGCAATACAACTTATTCTTGCACTTAGGGCCCTGTACTGATTTGCAGGTGTTTACAGTCCATTTTGGAGTTCAAAGCTCCATGAATTCAGCATTTTTGTATCTCTGTTCGTCAGCACTTCGTGAGGATAGAGGCATACCCTGTCCAAAGAACCCAGTGCTTCACTATTAACCTAATGCTGGATTCCCAGATGTCCAAGGTCAAAGTAAATTACAGATGCAGCCACTTGGATTTGTGTGTTAAATGCGTCATGACTCAGGGATAATTGAAGAAACTGTGTTATCTAAAGTTATCTTAACTCATTTAATGCATTTAACCTTTTCATTAGCATACCAAATCACCATTGTTCACAATGATGAACACTTTAATTAGATGGGATGCTGTGACGCAATTTTCTGTGTTAAATGAGACAAGTGTGAAGTCTGAGTTAAATTATTCTGTGTCAAACACACAATAGTGGCTTCATCTGTACCTCTAATACAGGGGTCCCCAACCTTTTCTGGTCCGGGGACCAGTGTCGAAGCAACATTTTTTTTTAAGGGGGGTGGGGTGTCGAGGGAGGTCAGGGGGGTTGGCGGAGGTTGGGTGGGGGGTCGGCGTCCAATTTGGCACATCTGTGTCCAATTTGGTGGGCCTGCATCAGACTCAGTGCAACTCGTTAATTTCTGGCTAACCCAGCGGTTGAGGACCCCTGCTCTAATATGTTCTCGCTGTATCTATATATATATATATATATATATATATATATGCACACAGGCATGGTACCAGTTATCCAGAGGTTTTCCAGATAATGGAACTTTCCAGAATCTGGATCTTCATACCTTAAGTCTCCTAGAAAATCATGCAAACATTATACAAATCCAATAGGCTGGATTTTCTTCCGATAAAGATACATTGTATCTTATTAGGATCATGAAGACCAGTAGATAAATGCAGTAAATAATTCAGGTCTGAAATTGAAAGACTCACTGAAGGGGTCCAGGTGCACTGCCCTGAACCTCCAGTTGAGGGAGCGAATAACCATGTAGAAAAATGAGCAGGCACTTCCAAAGACCGAACTTCCAGGCACATCAATTAAAAAGTATTTTATTAATTAAAGTGTACTAGGATACAACCTAACATGTTTTGTATCAATAGGATACTTAATCATAGGCTCGACAGGCTTGGATCAAGTACAAGGTACTGTTTTATTATTACAGAGAAAAAGGAAATAATTTTTCAAAATTTGCATTATTTGGAGTCTATGAGAGATGGCCTTTCCGTAATGCTGAGCTTTCTGGATAACAGGTTTCCAGATAACAGAGCCGATACTTGTACAGAATAATTCACTTCATATATACAGCCTTTCATAATATTTGTTAATTGAGTGTAAAAGTTTAGCTTTTATATTGAGATTAATACACCAGAATTGCTGAATTGATATAGTAAACACAAAAAAAGCATACATCATAATAAAGCTTCACTATACCCAATTAATCTCAAACCATGAATTGTTTCTTCTTTCTTGATTGGCATATTGCTGAGGCTTTGCTATATCTAAACAAATCCCTATTTAATATACACGGGGATAAACTGCACAACACGTTCAAGTGCATTTCTAATTGCAATGATACAGGAATTCCCACATCCGTGCAGCTGGTGTCTTTCAGCTGCCATCCATAAAGCCACTGGGTAGAATGTAGAGATTGGAATTCTCTAACACTAGCAGCTAATGCAGGTAGAGAGAGTTAGAGATTAGGTTACTGTACAGAATCACAATATAGAGTAGTGGTCCCCAACCAGTAGCTCGCAAGCAACATGTTGCTCACCAACCCCTTGGATGTTGCTCCCAGTGGCCTCAAAGCAGGTGCTTATTTATGAATTCCAGTTTTGGAGGCACATTTTAGTTGCATAAAAACCAGTAGTTCTGCCGAACAGAGCCTCCCTGTAGGCTACCAGTCCATATAGAGGCTACCAAACATCCAATTACAGTCCTTTTTTGGAATCCTCATGGACTTTTTCATGCTTGTGTTGCTCTCCAAGTCCTTTTACATTTAAATGTGGCTCACGAGTAAAAAAGGTTGGGGACCCCTGATATAGAGTATAAGATAGTTATTTGTGAATATAATACACTGTACAGATGCAGCCACTGGGATTTGTGTGTTAAATGCACCAGGGTTAATTGAAGAAACTGTGTTATCTAAAGTCATCTTAACTAATTTTCATTAGAATACTAAAGCACCATTGTTCACAATGATGAACACTTTAATTAGATGGGATTCTGTGACGCAATTTTCTGTGTTAAATGAGACAAGTGTGAAGTCCGAGTTTAGTTATTCTGTGTCAAACACACAATCCAAAGTGGCTGGAAGTGGCACAGAGGGATGGATAAGGACAGTTATAGTTAAGCTCCTGATTTAGTAGATGATTTAAGTCACACACAAAGCAATCATGTAACTCAAAGTAGATAGTAGGCCATTACTTCCTACCAATTTTTTTGACTAATAGGTTGAAAAAAAGAAAACCTGGTTGGTTGACCTGAATGTGTGTGAGATCATTGGTCAAGAGACAGGGTCTTCATTTAAATGGCTGGTTCACCTTTAAGTTATCTTTTAGTATTAATTTTAAGCAGCTTTTCAATATATAGTTTTTAAAAAAAATACTCTGTAAGGCTACACATTTATTGTTATTTTTTATTAATCATTTTTCTATTCAGGCCTCTCTTATTCATATTCCAGTATCTTATTCATATCAATACATGGTTGCTGGGGTAATTTGTATCCTAGAGAGCTGTAGAATAAAAAGCTAAATAAGTAAAAAAAAAATACACAAAATAAAAATGAAAGCCAATTGGTAATTGTCTTAGAATGTCACTCTCTCTACATCATAATAAAATTTAATATAAAGGTGAACTATCCCTTTAATATAAATAAATCAAACCTATCGGACCATTCAGTTGAGTTAGTACTATCCAGTGCTTTCTACATCTACAAATAAATGGAAAACGTATTGACTTAACTCTCTAGTGGATCTCATTTGATATCTAGTACTATTTGGCCATATGTGTGTATGGTAAGGGGATTTTAGTATTGGTTAACCATATGGTGAGTTGCATGGTGAACTACTTGGTTATAATATAAGGGCTAAAAGCTCTACAGCTGGAGCAGCTTCTCCTACTCTTAAACTATGTATAATTTGGTGTTCTGGCCCTTAAATTTGCTGCTCAAGCAAAGTGAAGCAAATGGATGGGTCCTTAAAGAACCCTTGCAGAATGTTCAGCCAATGACCCCATACACTATCTGATGGCAGATAGATTGTTCTAATCATTTCTGAATGCTGTTTATTCTTCTTGTAAAAAAGGAGAAACTCAAACACATGAACCACATTATGTTTGTGTTTTTGTGCTCTAAACAATGCTTTTGAAATTGTTCTAATTCTCCTTTGAGCTAGTATTTGTTCCTGTGGATGGCTACCATTAATCTTTAACCGCTTGGAATGGGCTTTTTTTCATTCCAGATGTAATATACAGGGAGCCATAAAAATAAGTCACAAAAGTGAATTATGGTGTCTCTTACAATAGCAGCTCTTAAGAGTATCGACAGATTTTTAATGGTATTCGGAAGTGCTTACTGCACACTGTGAAACTATGGACACATCACAGTACTGATTATGATACAATAGAAATCTATTTCAGTTGCTCTTGTAGAAATACTCCGGGTGTTTTTTTTTTCCTGACCTACTTTACAAGCTCTCTCTGTCTATGTATTTTTCTTTATTTAACACCATGCCTTTGCCTTGCCCATCACACCCTTACTTGGTCACTTATATACAATTTTATTGCTTACAGACTCTTCTGAAAAGGATGTTCACTTGTAAACTAACTTTACTATGACATATAGAGCCAAATTCTGAGATAATGTGCAGTTGATTTACATTTTGATTTGTTTGTGGTTATTTTTGGAGTTATTTAGCTTTTTATTCAGCAGCTCTCCAGTTTCAATGTTAGCAATCTGGTTGCCAGGATCCAAATTACCTTAGCAGCCATGCATTGATTTTTAAGAGAGAATGGAAGATGAATAGGAGAGGGCCTGAATGAAAAAATGAGTACTAAAAAGTTACAATTACAATACAATTTTAGCCTTAGTGAGCATTTGTTTTTTAGATGGGGTCAGTCATTTGATAGCTGGAAAGAGTCAGAAAAAGAAACATATACATAAAAAATTATAAAAAAAAAATTAAGAGAAATAAAAAAGCTAATTTAAATGAGTCATTCTATAACATACTAAAAATTAACTCAACTCTATTTCTTCATGATATATGCTTGGCCCAATTCTTTATAAACGTTATAAGCAGCGGTCTTTACTTTATTCAAACTGACTTGGTTTTAATTATACTCTGTTACTTGCAGAGTGGATTGGCTGCTCCTGTAATAGGGTAGGGATATTGAGGAAAGAACCAGTGGGAAATAATACACATTTAGAATGTGCATCTACCATATTCTCATCCATCTATGAGATGCTGTTTGGGTTCTAAAGACAATGATGGGAAACCAGCTTGAAATATACATCTAAGATGTTCTTCTGCTGGACTACCCACTGACGTTTACTTTCAAAATATAAACAGTGTATTTTTTTTCCTTACCTGTGTTCACAGAAAATATGTTCTTGGCTTTCTCTACAAACATAAATGTGCATATAGGAATGAAATTGTCTATAATGGTTACCATGGTATTCATTAAAGGAGAAGGTATAATGACTGGCCTGTACCATATGTTAAGCACTCCTCATTGATGATTTTGCTTATCTTAGACCCTGGTGCTTCAGTTCGTTGAAAAATGCCATGGATTCTTCTTTAGAGGCACCATATAGCACTCTACTTTTACCTTCACTTTCACCCCAGGTCAGTGTGCATGTGCAGTAGAGTAAAGAGACAGCCCTTTGCTTCTATTTTCACCCTACTGCCTATGAACACTTGGACTGGAACATAAAGAGGATCCAGAAAAAAGAAGATGATGGAGATGTGGCTCTCCTACATTAGCACCCAGTTAAGCAAAATTTAAATCACTAGGGGTGCCTCATATTTGGCATCCCTAGAGTGATTATATCTTTGTCCCTCCTTTAAGTTCACTACAATGTGCACAAATCAAAGTGTTACAGAGACCCCAGGCCCTCAGTGAGTTACAAATGTTGTGCTGTGGATTAGTCCCACAGGGCACAGTACAGGTTAATCTGGTTAATGCAGGCACCTCCTTTCTATGTAACACTGGCTACGTGACTGGGGTTTATAGTTCTGCTAAGTTTCATTCACACTCTATGGCCAGGTGACTTATTGCTCTGGTGAACAATTGTTACCCTTCATTTTTAATTTTAATGGAAAATGGATAAAAGGAAGCTTAATAGCCATGTGTAAAAAAAAATTAAAAACTTTATTTCCAAGTAAACATGAAAGTTTTTTGTAAATACTATTATTATTTTTAAGGTTGGAATGAAAATGTTAATATATTTTAGAGTATACACTATACATTGACACTGTGTGACATCATAATGACATTGCTTTGGCAATGGGGTGTTTATTGTTTGGTTTCTGAGAACTTGGAATTACAGGAAGACCATTTCCCATAGACTCTATTTTAATTAAATAATTTGTAGAAATGATTTCCTTTTTCTCTGAAATAATAAAACAGTACTTTGTACTTGATCCAAACTAAGATATAATTAATCATTCTTGGGGCAAAACAATTCCATTCACTTTAACATTTATTTAAGTGATTTTTAATTGGCTTAAGGTAAGCTGACCAAATTACAAAGAGACCCTTTTTCTGAATATATATATGTTTATATAATTGGTCCTCTTACAATAGCATATGAGCTGTGGCTATATCTGGAAAACAAAGAAGTGTAGCAAAAAGCAGAAGCTTACAGTCTAATAAGAATCAGATTACTAGCTGCCAAGAACCCAAAACATTGTTCTTTAGAAATTGGACACTTATAAAATACGCATGTTGCAGAAGTAGTTATTAGCAAACCTGCCATTTGCTCTGTTTTTATCACTGACAACCCAAAATCATGCAGTATTAAAGAAGTGAGGCTTGTCAGAAAGGGGTGGAGATGGAGAAATCAGGGAAGGGTGGATGAGCTGTAGCTGGCATTTTCAGTTGACAGAGATGTACATTAGTAATCAGTTCAGCTGCATACAACAGGGTCTCAGTTGAATCGATGTTTCAACTAGTATACGCTGTACCCATTACCGTGTGTATATGATAATAGGACAGCACTGGCTGACAATTCCCAGCATTCATAATATTATCTTATGAACTGATCCCTAGTGCCAGTGTAAGAGGGGACAGGATTTATTCACCTTCAGGCAGTCCCCTTAAAGTGGACCCGTCACCTCAAAAATATATTCAAAATCATATTTTATCACATTAGTCAA
>CM044441.1:128685095-128773380 GCA_024363595.1 Xenopus borealis
GGGCTGTTTAGAGCAAATTTAGAGATAGAAAAAAAAAACGTTTACTTGTTCTTTAATTTTGAAAGAAGCTGTAATATGCACCTGGCATATACAGTAGATTGAGGAAAAAGAATCAAACATTTATTTGCTAGCATGCTGAAGATAAACCTCTCATTAACTTTAATGGCATCATGGCTCTTTTTCATTTTAGTCATAATTTTATTTTGAATTTTGAACTGAGATCTTGATCTTTCCATGATTATTCAATCAATCAAGCTAAAATTGTGACCACAATTGAAATAAAAAAAACCCTTAATGCTGGTTTTTACACAACTTTTTTTAAAGCTGGTTTATATTATACTATATAATAAGTCAAGAAATACCTTTATAATACTCACAAGGGGTTATTTACTATAATGGGTTTCCGAACCGTGACAGTATTTGACTGACCTAGCCAATAAATCACCAGATAAGGCTGGGACCACTATAAAAACTCACGGGCAGTGTACTTGCCAGTAAATTTAAAAATGCCCTAATTTACCCTCTCTGCTGCTGATCTCACCTTCTAACTAAAGACTGACTAATTTCCCTGCCCAGTCCGCCATTACTCTACCCAGTCCACCCATTTCCCCTCACACTTTCCTACCCCATCCAACTTCCCTCCAACTGTTTTCCTGCCCCATACGTCATAGCGCAGCCCCCAGGTGATATAACAGCCCACTCCTGTTCTGAAGGCCAGTAAGAGAAAAAGGTGGCAACCCTAACTATATGCTAGACCAGGGATCCCCAACCTTTTAAACCCATGAGCAACATTCAGAAGTAAAAGGAGTTGGGGAGCAACACTAGCATGAAAAATGTTCTTGGTTTGTCAAATAAGTGATGTGATTGGTTATTTGGTAGCCCCTATGTGGATTGGCAACCTACTTTATGGTTCTGTTTGGCAGCGCAACTGGTTTTTATACAACTAAGACTTCTCCAAGCCTAGAATTCAAAAATTAGCTCCTGCTTTGAGGCCACTGGGAGCAACATCCAAGGGGTTGGAGAGCAACATGGTGCTCACAAGCTATTAAAGGACACCCCCAAAAATTCTGGTGTTAGGTATAAAATGACTGAAGTATTACAGTTAGAATTCCAGAGTGAAATGGAGGCCAAAATCAATATCCAGTGAAACTGCACCTTTGTTTTATTAGTATAAAATCAGACAATCATTACAAATTTTCTGAATTTATTATAACCAGACGATGGAAAAGTGTGAATCAGAAAATCTGGCATCCAAAAGCTGTCGGGGTCAGACTTTTTGGTGGGAAAATCTGAATTTTTCGGATTTTTTCCAAACCGATTTTAGCGAGCTTCTTCTATGATAAATAAGATCCAATGGGCAATTCAGAGTTGGTCGGACTTTTGTAATAGAAATAATGAAATACATTAGGACTTTGATAAATAACCCCCTTATTATTTGGAGCATTCCTGATACTGAAATTTCGGAAACTACTACTATACCTATACTATATGAGTGGTAGATTCCTACCTCTTGCTCTGCTGAGGTAAAATGAAAAAAACGACTCCTAAAAACGTACAAGGTTACCTTTGTCTTAGAAAAGACATGCACATTTCATAATTGTCTTATTCCAGAACCGATTGCCTTCATGGGCATTTTATACTTGTAAAACATGTATAATAGGTAAGAAAAATGTACACAGAAAATGAAGGTACCATGCAAGAGACAAGGACATGTATTTCATTAATGTATAAGAACTGGGTCAACAAAGGGATGTTGTCGTAAATAAGGAGAGAATCAATCTGAGCTCATTTATTGCAGTCATCAGTGTGTGAAACTCCTTGTAGAGGCCATGAGGGGGAACAATGCATGAAATGTGAAAAGTAATTGGGATCTTGATCTTGTTGATATATTGTATTGATGCTAATATGTAGGACTTTTATACGTACCGGGACTGTTAAGCAAAAGGCTGATGATAAATAGAGGCACAAATAAATCAAATGTAGGAATATGGAGACATAGTTTATAGTGCTTTCCTGTAATAGGTGCAGACACCCATATTTTACATTTGTGACCCATTTATAGAAATGCTTGTATGTAATAAAATGTATTGCTCTTATAAAGATAATTTTATTTTATTAGTAGCAGTATCACTGTTAGATTTATTCATGCTTGGTGAGTTACATTAAATTATGTTAATTGTGTTAACTGTCTCTGTTGCTTATACACTTCATCTTTATAGCATCATAACTTCACTGGTAAATATACTAGGGGTTATGTATAAATGCACAGTGCAATGTTTTCACACATATTGCCATTTTTCAACACATGGGGCAGATTTTTTAAGGGTCGAATTTTGAGGTGATGGGAGTTTGAAAGCTGAAATGTATTTTAAAAATTAATTTTTCTTTGAGTGAATAAGCTGTATTTGATCATTCATATCAAATTTGGACTGTAGTCAATTGAATTTGATTCAACATATATATAAAAAAAAAAAAAACCTTTTTTCAAAGTCCACCAAATGATTACTAATAGGTTCTAGGAGGTCTCCCATAGGCTAAAACACCAATTCAGCAGGTTTTAGATGGCAAATAGTTCAAGTAGAATTTTTAAAGAGACAGTACATGATGAATTTCGATATTAGAATTTTGAATTTTTTGTAAAACACTTAGGGGCAAATTTACAAAATTCACGTGAAATGATCGAAATTCGATCGAATTAGAATCAAGCAAAATGATAGCCTAAAACAATTCGATAAGCATTTGATGGTCGAATGCTTATCGAGTTTCGAATTTGGTCAAGCTAATTTTGGGGAATAATAGTAAATTTGCCCCATAAATTGGCCCCATAAATTTAATTTTAACAACATATTAATATTTTCGAACAATTTCAAATTCGAAATTAAAATTTCACTTCACTTGATAACTCTGCCCCATAATGTAGCAGTTGCATTGAAATGGATGCAATTGTGCTTGTGTTTCTTTTTGAATCATATGCAAGTTGCATCTGGCATTTCCCGCATTTAGCATTTCGTATAGGGGTTTGTGTTACTTCTTGAATGCATATTCACGTTTGTATCTGATTCACTGGGTGCAAGTCTGATGACCTATCGACATAACCTTCTTTGGGATCCCTGGAGCTACTACCAGGTCCAGGGTGGTAAAATCTCCAGGTTTCATTTGTGCCATTCAGGGACAATTGCACACCATTCATCAGTAGAGGTAGGATGTAAACATTGTCAACCTGTCAGGAACGCGCCGCCTGGAGTCTTACCTGCAGCTCCGGGCGGAGCATCCTCTTCTCTCCGGCCTCGCTCCCACAATGGCGGCGCCCATGGCTGCCACGTGGGTAGCGGCGCCGGCGTAATTACGTCACGCGTCTGCGCCGTTTTGGCACGAAATTAAAATATTTAAATGGGCATTGGACGCCATTAAGGCACCCAATTATAGGATTCTATTGCTACTGATCCTGGGTGTGTTTTTGATCCTGTTTTGCTGCATTTGACCACTACCTGGACTTTGTATTGTTTTGTTCCAGCTAATACAACCATTTAACTGGACTTTGACTCGTTTCCTGCCTGATCCTTGCTGGTGTTACGCTATTGGTCCGTTAACCCCTAAGCTTCCTCCTTGGTCCACTACTCCCCTAGGGTGCCTACTAGGCCTACCCTGACACAACCATGTGGAAATGCAAGAGTGTGCATGGATGCAAATACCTTAATGGTTTTTGTCAATATTCACTCTTCATTGTGTCTGTTTTGGAGCACCCAAATTACCTCTAGGTCAGAGATTACATTTCCTTTAAGCTAGAAGTAGGTGGTCAAATCTCCAAGAGAACTGAGAAGATCAGCCATTTTTTTGGAGATCCAAATTGCATGGTAGTCTGGTGAGCAATCAGTATAGATGTTAGGTTCCAAGTGTTTGCTGATGCATTGCTCTTTTTGTGGATGTGGATGTTGCTCTACTGTAGAACACTAAGGACTTATGTAGCCTGATTGGTCCTTATATGTCAATGACCATAAAAGTGTCAGAATTTTTTACCTTGGAAATGCCTACTTATATAGTGGTATCAGATATGTTAATGGATGAAAGGATGTTGATATGTGTAACACCATTGAGTACAGCAGGCTGAAAATAGAAAAATAAAGAAAATTCTCATAATCTTGATTTACAGGTTGTTTGATTATGGACATGGGCGAGTTCCACCTCCACCCCGTGCAGTAATCCCACTGAAGCGCCCCCGAATGTCTGTGCCCACAACTCGCAGGGGCAAAGGAGTATTTTCTTTAAAGGGAGGCTCCCGTTCTGCATCAGGAGGCTCTTCTTCTTCTGGGTCAAAATGTAAGTACTATACTATGCATGTGTCGGTGTACTGTGTGTGCCAGTGTATTGCTAGTGAAGATCCCTTCCCCTCCTGACCAATCAATAATTGGCAGGATCCATGGTTTAAAAGGAAAGAATAAAGTGTTGAGTATGCATTATACACAATATAAACAACTTAGTTGACTTACATCATTTAGTTTGCATTTTTAATTTGCTGTTAGCACTTTAAAATATGGCAGGCAGTTACTTTGTCTTTGTAGTGCCAAGCTGCACCTCAGGTTCCAACTAATTTAAAGAGACAATTGCTGGGTATCATTATAGTGCAGTACACCACCCACTAAAAAATAAACAGCCATTACAACATCACCCAGCAGTGCATTCCACAACCTCTCTGTGAAGAACCACCTAAGTTGCTTCAAATGAACGTTCTTTTCTTCTAGTCTGAAGGGGTGGCCTCTGGTGTGGTGATCCTCTTTATGGGTAATAGATCCTAATCTATATGTCAATAATGCCCTCCAATGTATTTGTTCTGAATAATCATGTCCCTTTGCAAGCATCTTTTTTTCCAGAGAAAATAATTCTGCTTTCATCCCTTGAGTTTTTGCCCTTTATTATGCAAGACAGAACTTTATTTGCTCTAGTGGCTACAGAATGACACTGCCTGGAATTATACCGCTTCTTATCTATAAAAACCCTAGATTCTTCTCAGTTAAGGAAACTCCCAACACACTGCCAATTAGGGGAAGATTTATTAAGGTTCGAATGATAAATTACAATTTTCAAATATTTTGGTGTCAAAACTCTCAGATTCAAATTTAAAAGCAAAATGTAAATTCGAATGTGAGATTTATCACACCTTGACCAGGGAAACAGTTTCAATTTGAATATTTGCCACCTAAAATATATATATTCGAATAATGATCATTCGATCATTCGAATGAACTATTCGATCATTCGAATGATTCGTACGATTCAAACGATCGAAGTCATCAATTGTACAAATCCTATTCGATCAGGACTTAGTCTCAGAAGCCTATGGGCGCACTCCCATAGGCTTCTATTGCAATTCGGTAGGTCCAATCTGGCGAAGTAGGCAATCGAATAAATTTTAAAATTTAAATCCTTCGCTGATCAAATGATCGAATATTCGATCATTCTAATCTATTCGAATGTATTTGATCATTCGACCATTTGCTATTTGATGATCGAATATGCCAAAAATTGCATATTCGACCAATCGAATAGATCCTACGATCGAAATTCGATCGAATTCGATCTTTTCATGTGAATTAAGTACATCGCCCCCTAAGTATTTTAATTCAATGGTCGAATTTCGAAGTATTTTCCACTTCGACATTTGACCTTTAGTGAATCAGCCCCTGAGTGTATAACTTGCATTTAAATAATTTCTACCAAAGTGCATAAACTTTTATATATCAACATTGAACTTCATTTTCCAGTTTGCTGACCAGTTTTCCAGTTGTCAAATCACTCTGTAAAGTGGCAGCATCTTGCATGCATTTCAACGCCTACCTCCAGGATACTGATACACATAAGTAACAGTGCATGGAAGAGCATAGCATGGCTCAGATCTATTATTGTGTTTTTGCACTGATTATTGCTAATCAAAGAAAGGCATATGCTTCAGGGCTTTACTTATCCATTACCATTTACCTGCAAACAAATTGATTTTCATGTCCTCAAATACATTTGGTTAGAAATACATTTCATAAAGCTAAATTGCTCTGAATAGTAATGTTGATTATTTTACTTATCCAGCAGTTTTACATCATGTATCTTTTAACCATTCTTCTTCTTCTTCTTTTCAGAGGGATTTGACTAAAATGCTGGGAAATGCAATAAAAATACAATAAATCTTACTGAAATAAATCAGATTTCTAAACTTTTCATTTTACACATTTTCAGCTAAATGTGCAGTTGTTTTTTCTTTAAATGAATAAAAAAAGATTCCATAGGATGGTGAACAACCCCTTTAACTGCTGATTGGTAGACATGGGTATAACCTGATTTCAAACTCTGGTTGTTTGGGTCTGTGACCCCAGCAACCTAAAGCCAAATTCCTATGAGGCTAATTTTTTCATATGAACTGGGTAGAGCTCATACAGTACCTTCCTTAGATCTAGGCTTAGTAATTTGATGTTTACTACATTTAAGGGCAGATTTATCAAGGGTCAAATTTAGAGTTCATGGGAGTTTGTACAAACTCCCTTAAACTCCCATGACATCAAAATGTATAAAAATTGCATTTTTAAACTCGGGTGAGTTGGATAGTCCCGAAAAATCAGATTCCAAACAAATTTGATTCAAATTCTCAATTTTCTCAGAAAAAAAACTTAAATATCAGGATGCCACCAAACAACTCCAAATTGATCCCAGGACCTGCCCCATAGGCTAAAACAGCAATTTGGCAGGTTTAAAGTGGTGAAGTCAAATTCAAATTCGCAAAAGTCTTGATTAATTTTTTTTTATTTAAAAAAGGTTTTTTGACTATTTCTTAGTCGAATTCCAAAAAAACTTGAAAATTCTAATTTGAAAATTCAAATTTGAATTTTCACTTTGACCCTTGATAAATCTGCCCCATAATGATATTTAGAGAGTATGCTATCCTTTAATATTTTCAGAAGTTTAATGTAATGTGCCTTGCCCCCATGATTAAGTGTCCTTGGGGGACATGAAACGCGTCAGGCTTTGCACATGATGTAAAATAAAGATTTTTTGTACTTTTTGAATATTTTGGCTCCTGGATTCAACTGATTACTTTGACTTTGGTGCTCCGGAGTGGTGCCTGTCTGTCTTTCCAAGTTTCCTTGTAGTGCCTTGCCCCTAGACAACTATCTGCCAAAATGACTCACACATATACATAATACATATATTATGCACATATATATGTATATACAGATGCAGTTTATATGTGTCTTTATAAAAAAACAAAATACATATACGTATCTATAATGAAAAAAGAGCATTTCCCATAATGTTTTCAGAATGTATTTCTGTCATGTTCTTTTTATACTTGACCTGTCAGTCCCACTGGGAAAATCTATATGTGTCCTACAATGGAGAAATGCTGAAAACAGCAGCTGTGCTTATGATAGAGGATAGAATCAGAACACATGAGCTCTTTGTGCAAGAAATGACTGTGATTGAATTTTTTCTTCTCTCTTCAGTGAAATCAGACGAGCTGCAGACAATCAAAAAGGAGTTGACCCAAATCAAAACCAAAATTGACTCTTTGCTGGGAAGACTGGAAAAAATTGAAAAACAGCAGAAAGCTGAAGCAGGTTGGTGAAATGATTTATGTGGCAGTCTGAGGAATCTTATTAGGACGGAAATTAAACCCAAAAAAAGGCATAACTCAGAGCGGCTTCTTATCCAGGAATGACTTGCCGCCTGGGGAACATGATGTGATAATGTGTGGGGTTGGAATTAAGATAAAAATGCCATGATTCATATCATGAATGTATTAGCATGAAAGAGATTTTCTGAAACTATTCAATTTAACAGTAACACAATATTATATTAAAAGGGTTGGTCACCTTTAAATTAACGTTTAGTATGATACAGAGAGTGATATTCTAAGACAATTGAAACTCGTTTTCATTTTTTATTATTTTTGATTTTTTAGTTGTTTGCTTTTTTATCTTTATTCGGCAGTGGATTATGGCATTTTCAGCAGTATTTGGATTCGGCTGAATCCTTGTGCCTGGCCCAACCGAATCGGAATCCTTAAAATCATGTGACTTTTCGTCACAAAACAAGGAAGTAAAAAAATCGTTAGCATTGCACTTCGTGCGTGACTCTCTTTTGCCCTCCCTCTCGCTAATTTGCATATACAAATTAGGGTTCAGTATTTGGCCAAATCTTTCGCAACGGATTCAGGGGTTCCGCCAAATCCAAAATAGTGGATTCGGTGCATCCCTAGTAACCATGCATTGATATGAGTAAGAGACTGGAATATGAATAGGAGAGGCTTGAATATAAAGATGAGTAATAAAAAGTAGTAATAACAATGTGAGGCATTTATCAAGGGTCAAATACGATTGAATTCGAAATTCGACTTATAATATTTGATTTATTAATAAAATCAAATTGTAAATACTCAAACAAATATAAATAACCTGAAAACTCAAATCAAATTAGATTTCAATTCAATCAAACTCGATTTGATTTTTTTCTCAGAAAAATACTTGAATGTCAGGAAGGCTGCAAACATCTCCAAATTGCTCACTGGACCTCTGCCATTGACTTATACAGTGATATGGCAGGTTTTAGGTGGTGAATAGTCGATTTTGAATTCTTAAAGGGCCAGATTATAATAAATATCAAAATGCAATTTACACTCAAACTGAGTTTGCATAATTCCCTAGTCAAATTTGATAGTTTTGACCATAAAAAAAAAAAAAAAAAAATTTTGACCCTTACGTGTGTCGCATTACAGAGCATTTGTTTTTTAGATGGGACCAGTGACCCCTATTTGAAAGCTGTAAAAAAAAAAATCTGTAAAACCACATTAAGGGGCAAATTTACTATTATTCCCCATAATTAGCTCTACCAAATTCGCAATTCGATAAGCATTCGACCATTGAATGCTTATCGAATTGTTTTAGGCTATCATTTTGCTCGCAATATGATTTCTCGATGAATTCGAACGATCGGACACTGATCGTTCGATTTCACAAAAATTCGTGAAATTTCCTTTGAGCATCCGAAAAATTTGTACGATTCGACGATCGAATGCTTTGATCGTACAAATGGTATTCGAGCAGGAGCTTCCCATAGGCTTCTATTACAATTCGATAGGTTCAATCTGGCGAAGTAGGCAGTCGAATACATTTTTTGTTAAAACACAGCAGAATTCTGCACTGAAATCCATTTCTCAAAAGAGCAAACATATTTTTTTAGATTTCATTTTGAAATGTTTGAAAGCTAGACATTTTGTCAATTTCCCAGCTGCCCAAGTTATGTGACTTGTGCTCTGATAAACCTCAATCACTCCTTACTGCTGTAATGCAAGTTGAAGTGATATCACCTTTTCCCACCCAGCAGCCTAACAACAGAACAATGGGAAGGTAACCAGAGAACAGCTCCCTAACACAAGATAACAGCTGCCTGGTAGATCTAAGAACAGCACTCAATAGTAAAAACCCATGTCCCACTGCGTACTATTCAGTTACATTGAGAAGGAAAAACAACAGCCTGCCAGAAAGCAGTTCCCTCCTAAAGTGCTGGCACAAGTCACAAGACCAGGTGCAGCTGGGAAATTGACAAAATGTCTAGCCCCATGTCAGATTTCAAAACTGAATATAAAAAAATCTGTTTGCTCTTTTGAGAAATGGATTTCTCCCATGACAGGATCCCTTTAATGTTCAAGTAGGATATACTGGTTATACTGATTATATCACCCCTTATACATAGTGATCACATCCTTGTCCCGTCCTCATGAGTATCTAAGACTTTTTTTTTTATAACATGTCTCACTCATGTAGCTTTCTGACTTACTTTGTTTGGGAAGTGGGCAAAGAGTAAATTTACATTCAAATACATGAAATGGCTGGAGGAGGGGGGAAGGGACAGTACAGTATTGTAAACAAGTAATATCATCCAATCACAAACCAAATATAGGAATGGCACAAAAACTGGACTTCACTCCAAAATGTGTTGCAAATATAAATGGTTTTATTCCGCAAAAAGGGTCTTTTTGAGATTACACTTTTTGCGGAATAAAACCATTTTTACTTGCAACACATTTTGGAGTGAAGTCCACCCATGTAGCGGCGCAGCTTCTTTCCTTCCAGTAAC
Source organism: Xenopus borealis (assembly GCA_024363595.1). Lineage (NCBI taxonomy): Eukaryota > Metazoa > Chordata > Amphibia > Anura > Pipidae > Xenopus > Xenopus borealis. Next base: position 128,695,215 of record CM044441.1, read on the forward strand.
AGCTCTCCCAGCCACTTCTGTCCAGACTTACATATTTACTCTTATACGCTGCTAATGTTTAACATGGTGTGCACAATAAAGCCGCATCTTTACCAAGCAACATATGTCTCCTGAGAATTCTTTGGTCAGCGCTGTTTAGCAGGTGTATCAGATTAAAGAGTAAATTTTAAAGAATTATTTAGAATTCATAAGAGAATTCAGAACTGAAATAGGAACCTTTCTTCTGCTAGTAACCGCACATATAAAGAGTTAGGATTAAAGAAAGGCTAAGGTGAAGCAGCAGAGCGTAGTAACAAAATGCTATTTCTAAGGACTATAGTGCTGGGTCAGAAGGTTTTTAAATCTTTTAAAGGCTTTTCAGTAGTGGATTTTGGAGTTCTGACCTCTGTCTTAAAATGTCTGCATGGTACCATCTCTCTGTAGATATCTGAGCAGTGTGGTGCCTGTATTCTTTAGTAGGGCACTTTCATCATACATTAGCAGTGTATGATACACATTTATGAATATATTAGGGGATTTATATATATATATATACATATATATATATATATATATCTATATATATGCCATGCAACTTTGTCAGTTATATATAAGTCAATTGGAGAGGTCCCTATCCAATCTGGAAAGTGTGGTCTGTGCTGAATTTAGCTCGGAAAATCTGACTATTGCAGGCTTTTTGTGCAAAAAATCTGAAGAATTTGGGCTTTTTCCCCAATCCTAAAGAATAAAATCAAGCTTTTTTTTAAATATGGTCAAATTGTGGATTTTAGTTTGGTCTGATTTTTTTTTTTTTTTTTTTAAATAATCAGATCATTTCAGTTTTTGACAAATAACCCCCTGGGTTTTATCTCAAAACCTCACGATGGTATAAAAGCACTCGGTTTGGAGTCTTGTGCTTTTATAAGGTCATAGAACTTCTTATAACTTCTAATATGATTTATAACACAATGAGTATACTGTTAGGTACAAGGGGAATTGCCGCCTTGAGCAAACTGCAGTTGGACTTGTAAAATGATTTCATCAGAGAAGTAAGTTTATTATGATATCAAGCGTAGCCAGGAGAGATCTCTCTTGCTTACATGACTTTTTATAATGTAGAGTAAACAACATTATCATATCATCATCTTTATCATTTGCTTGACTATAAATTATTATTATAAATTGCTTTATTACTATGATATGTCATCTTATTGCATTAATAGTAACTATTATACAATTACGTATGTCACATTCATCAGTCACTAAGTTAACTTTATCACAGCCTTTCTAGTTTTAGCCAACTTCCCCTTTTATTGCTATTCATTATCTCATAATAAAGTCTTCTTTTCATTATAATGTGCTTATCACAAGACATGATTTGCTGACAACGTTTACAAATCATTTTAATCACAGATGCAGTTTGAATTAGTATTAATATAGTTGCAATGAATGATTGCTTATCCACACCTGTAGCTGTAAAGGCCTGGCCCTAACAATACTTTCCCTATACAGACGTGGGACCTTTTATCCAGAGTGATCGGGAACCTGGGATTTTCTGGGTAATGGGTCTTTCTATAATTTGGATCTTCATAGCTTAAGTCAACTATAAAAACATGTAAACAATATATAAAACCAATAGGATGGTTTTGCTTCCAATAAGGATTAATTATATCTTAGTTGGCTCAAGTAGAAGGCACTGTTTTATTATTACAGAGAAAAAGGAAATCATTGTTAAAAAATTTAATTATTTGGATAAAATTGAGTTTATGGGAGGTGTTCCTTCTGTAATCCAGAGCTTTCTGGATAATGGGTTTCCAGGTAACTGATCCCATTAAAATATTATCATAATACCATAAGCCTTGAATTTTCTTGAATGTCCAGCCTTTCATAAGACGATCAACAACACTGTCTTTTACATCTTCTTCAGTTTGTGAAGTCCACTGCCCCACTGCCATTTATCCACTCTCGGGATATACAGTACGTATGGTACCCGTTATCCACAATTCTTGGGACCTGGGATTTTCCAGATAAGTGATCTTTCCGTAATTTGGGTCTCCATACTTTAAGGGGCAGATTTACTTATGGTCGAATTTTGAAGTGAAAAAACGTTGAAATTCCTCAATCGAATTTTTTTTGGGGGGTAATTTTCGATCAAAAATGGACCAAATAAGTCTGTTTTCGATCGAATTGAAATCATTCGAATGCATCATTGATTCAAATGATTTCAACCAACATCCATTGATTTCTTGGCACTTAGAAAATATTACAGGACAGGCTCTAAGAGGTCCCCCATAGGCTACAATAACAATTTGGCTGCTTTAAGGTGGCGAAGTGAGACAATACTTAGAAATTCAAATTTGTTCAATTCCAAAAATTTTTGGGCTATTCGATAGTCGAAGTACTTTGAAATTCTAATTTTAAAAATTCTAATTTTATTCAAAAATTTTCTTCGACCCTTAGTAAATCTGCCCCTAATGGTTGAATTTTTACTGAATTTTTTAAACAAAATTCGAAAAATCAAACGATCTAATAAAAAAATTTGATCGATCAATAAAATCTTTTTTATTTTAACCATTCAATCTAATTTTTTTTATTCAATCTTAAAAAGCTGTTTGGTAGGTTTAATCTGGCAAACTAGGCAAAATTTAAAGGGCAAGTAATTTGACCATCGAATGGTCAAATTATCAAATAGATTTCTATTCGATCTATTCGAATAATTCAATTCGAACAAATTTTTAAAATTCAATTGTCGAAGTGCCACAAAAACTATTCGAAAATTTGAATTCTGATTTTTTTTAAAATTAGATGGAATTTCGAATCATTCATACGAATTTAGTAAATCTGCCGCTAACATTATCATAGCCCAATAGGATTGTTTTGACTCTAATAAGGATTCATTTGGGGGAATGCACTAAAAGTCACAAAGAACAAAACCATTTTCACAAATAACTTCGCATTTCACAATGTAATATTCTTCCTTAAACTTCCTCAAACTGTTATTGCATTGCGAATTTTAATTGCGCATTGCCCACTTTTACCAAGTGCTTGAAAATGTAATCTTTTGGAGCAAACGTAACAACTTTTTCGGTAAGAAGTTTTATTAAATACATTGTGCAATGTAGTAAACTATATAATCCGCAAACCTTCTCCCACTGTTGGAAGTGGTCACTAAATAGTTTCTGGGTTCACAGAAGCTACGTATATTAAATTTGCACCAAGGAAAATTTATTCGCACAGAGGCATAACTTTTATTACATTCCCCCAATTTTATTTTAGGTGGGATTAACTACCATATACAGTCTTCTTATTACAGGAAAAAGGAAATAATTTTTAAAGGGTTGGTTGACCTTTAAGTTAGCTCTTAGTTAGTGATGGGCGAATCTAGGACGTTTTGCTTTGTCGAATTTTCGCCAGGCGAATCTTTGCGGGCGTTTCACGAATTTATTCGCCTGTGGCGAATTTTTCGCTGCAAATTCGAGCCAGGTGAATAAATTCACCCTTCACTTCTCTTAGGGGCAGATTTACTAAATTCGTGTGAAGGATTAGAATATTCGCGCAAATAGTCTCGAATAGTCTCAATTCAATCGTGCGACTATTCAAATATGCAAATGAAGTATTTTCGACCATCGAATATAGAATATTCGGGCACATCGAATAGATCGAATGGATCGAATAAATATATATTCGAGCACTCGACTATTCGCCAGTCAAAGAACTTACCCTTTAAATTTTTATTCGATTGCCTACTTTGCCAGATTGAACCTACCGAATTGCAATAGAAGCCTATGGGAATCCTCCATAGGCTTTTTTTCTAAGTCTTTTGCCGAATTTCAATAGTACGATCGAACACTTTGAACGTTCGCTTCGTACGATTTTGCCTAATATTCAAGCGTTTTTTCGATTCGATTTTGGTGAATATTTATTCGCCAAATATTCGCCAGTCGAATTTGAGGGCTAAAATCCCTCGATAATTCAACCCTTAGTAAATCTGCCCCTTAGTATATCATAGAGTGGCCAATTCTTAGCAACTTTTGTATTGGTCTTCATTTATTTTTCAGAGTTTTTGAATGATTTGCCTTCTTCTTCTTCTGACTCTTTACAGCTTTCAAAAGGGGGTCACTGACCCCATCTAAGAAACAAATACTCTGTATGGCTACAAATGTATTGTTATTGTTACTTTTTATTACTCATCTTTCTAGTCAGGCCTCTCCTATTCATATTCCTGTCTCTTATTCGAATCAGTGCATAGGATAATTTTGACCCTAGCAACAAGACTGCTGAAATTGGAAACTGGAGAGCTACTGAATAAAAAGATAAATAAAAACAAAAAATTAAGACCAGTTACTAATTGTCTCAGAATATCACTCTCTACATCATACTAAAAGTTAAAGGGGCTCTAAAGTCATGTTTTTTTAAAAAGCAAATATAGGCTCCCATCATTAAATAAAACAATGTTGTAATGTATGTCTGTTAAAAAATGTGTACCTGTTTTGAGGTACAAGCTATTTTTCCTGAGCTAGATAATTACTGTACTCACAATCATTATAATTGAATTCCCAGCTGGTTTAAGTATTTGACCTATAAAATTTGCAATAACATAAAAACAGGGCTAGAAAAAAAAGTTTTCTCTCATTTAAATTACTTTGCAAAGTCCAGAAAGCGCATTGCATTACAGCTAGATGGAAGCAATAAAGAGAGATTCACATCATAAAAACGTCTACACAGTTGCCTGTCTTGCTAGTAGCAAAGTCAGATGAAATGCACTTGTGTGGATGGAAGAATCTATGAAGCATTAACAATGGAAAGGCTATAAGTAATACATTTTATGATGTGGCAGCTGCTAAAATGCCCTATTGCTGGCTTTGGAAAGTGAACCTTTTGGAAGTGAGCAAGTTAAATTGATTAGGATTGGGGATCACTTTGCTAGGTATTAATGGGACAAACATAAAAAAATAAAAAGTTTCTGTGTTATTGTCATTGAAAAAGACAAAGCATACAAAGAAATATTGTACAGGATCCCATGCCTGTGTAAAGCTTGTTTAATGTTTGTTCTGCTATATTTTGATTTACTTCTCTGAGCCTGTGAATTGGTAATACAGGTATGGGACCCATTATCCAATACCTGCCGGATAACGGATCTTTCTTTAATTTGGATCTTCATAGCTTAAATCTACTAGAAAATCATGTAAACATGAAATAAACCAATAGGCTGGTTTTGCTTCCAATAACGATTAATGATATATTAATTGGGATCAAGTTCAAGCCACTGTTTTATTATTACAGAGAAAAAGGAAATCATTAATATTTGGATTATTTCATTATAATGGACTATATGGGAGACGGCTATTGTGTAATTCGGAGCTTTCTGGATAATGGGTTTCCGGATAAGTCAGTGGTCCCCAACCGGTAGCTCGCGAGCAACATGTTGCTCTCCAACCCCTTGGATGTTGCTCCCAGTAGCATCAAAGCAGGTGCATATTTTTTAATTCCTGGCTTAGAGGCAGCATAAAAACCAGTTGTACTGCCAAACAGAGTCTTCTGTAGGCTACCAGTCCATATATAGGCTACTATACAGCCAATCACAGCTCTTATTTTACATCCCCATGGACTTTTTCATGCTTGTTTTGCTCTCAAACTCTTTTTTACATTTAAATGTTGCTCACAAGTAAAAAAAGGTTGGGCACCCCTGGGATAAGGGATCCAATACCTGTAACATGATAAATGTCAGAGGTGCAATAGAGGCAATATTTGTGTGATTACTGTGACTATAAAAATAAAGCTTGCCTTGCGACATTGACTATCGAATAGCCCAAAATTCAATCCGAATTGGCCAAATTTGAAAGTCGAAGTATTGGCCCTTTAAAAAAAATTCAATATAATAATTCGGCAGATAAAATCTACCGAATTGCTATAAATTCAAATACAAAAAATTTGATCGAATGGTTAAAATTGTTCGATTCAAACGATTTTATCGATCGATCAAATTTTTTGTATTTGATCGTTCGAGTATTCAAAATGTGTTAAAATTCCAATTCCAAATTCAAATTCGAGGGGTTTTAATTCGAATTTAATTCGAGGGTCAAAGTTGAGGGTTAAATAACCCTCGAAATTCGACCCTTGATAAATCTGCCCCTTAGTGTATATCTACACTGACAGATCCATTTGGTTTACTAACACTTTTGCTGTTCTTAATGGACCCTTTGGGGATTATAATCAGGGGTATATTTACCATATAGGTACTCAAGGGCCTTTGCCTCAGTGGCAGCTTTAGGGGAGTATCCCTATATGCTAAAAAAATAAATCTGATCCCCATCGTCCAGGGATCAGGTGTCTAGAGCGGCACCGAACCAAATACATCCCTGATCATAATACTATAGGGACACTATGGGGCCTTTATTAACGTTCGTATTTTTTTCACAATTTAAACTATTTAACACTAAGGGGCATATTTACTAATGGTCAAATTTCGAAGTGAAAATTTTGACCATCGTTTTTTTTAAAAAGGCTTTTTCGATTGAAAATGCACCTAATTTGATTGAATAGCACATCGATAAATTGTGCCCTAAGGGTCGAAGTGAATAGTCGAATAAAATTAGAATTTAAAAAATTTGAATTTCGATGTACACGTAATTTTGGGTTACTTCAACTATCGAATAGGCCAAAATTCGATTCAAATAGAAAAAGTCAAAAAGAGTTCAGCACACCATAAAGTAAAAAATCTATGACCCAAAAAACAAATTGAAAATTCGACAAGTTGAAAATCCTTCGAATTCGACACTCTGAGACCTTAATGCTGCCAAATCGCCATTGTAGCCTATGGGGGACCTCCTAGAACCTGTCCTGAAATTTTTTCGAAGTCCTAGTAATTCGAACGATTTTGCTCAAAATTCTTTTAATAGTTCGATTTGGAACGATGTAATCAAATGATTTTTATTTGATCGAAAACTGACCTATTCGATCAAATTAGGTCCTTTTTCAAAAAAGCCCTTTAAAAAATTTGATGGTCGAATTTCGAAGTTTTTCCACTTCAAAATTCGACCATTCGTAAATTTGCCCCTTAAAAGAAATGATGTGTCAGAGGGATGTATGTTCTTCTGCAAGCCTGAAACTGAAAGCTGAGTCAGTAACACCCTCATAGAAGCAAAGTGAAAATAAATCAAGGAGAAATATATACTGTATCTCAAGCAAACAGATAAGGGAGGAAAAGGCAACACAAGTGCCATCTCTATTTTTATATTATAAATTATTTTAGATTTATTACTAGAGCTTAATTTTCAAATTACGCTTCCGTATATAAAATAAAACATTCTTGTTTCATGATCTTTAAATCTCAATAAAAAATAATTTAAAGTCTGTTTTTTTTCTTATTAAAATGACCCTATAGGCTTTTATTTTTTTCTTCATATAAAAGATGTATTCTTATATGCACTCATTCTTCAGATTCTATGGCAGAAACCATATATATATATATATATATATATATATATATATATATATATATCATAGGGCTAAGAAATTTTTGTTGCAACATATTCATCTAGTGAGTAATAAAGTATAGACATAATGTAAAACTTAAGTGTAAATAACCTTTGTTTTAAAGGCATATTATCATTGGAAAACATGGGTTTTTTTTTTCAAATGCATCAATTAATAGTGCTGCTCAAGCAGACTTCTGCACTGAAATCCATTTCTCAAAAGAGCCCCTGGTCATGTGACTTGTGCCAGCACTCCAGGAGGAAACTGCTTTCTGGCAGGCTGTTGTTTTTCTTTCTCAGTGTAACTGAAGGAGTCACAGTGAGACATGGGTTTATATTATTGAGTGTTCTTAGATCTACCAGGCAGCTGTTATCTTGTGTTAGGGAGCTGCTATCTGGTTACCTTCCCATTGTTCTGTTGTTAGGGTGCTATCACTCCAACTTGCAGTACAGCAGTAGAGTGATTGAAGTTTATCATAGCACATGTCACATGACTTGGGGCAGCTGGGAAACTGACAATTAAGGTGGCCATAGATGCACAGATAATATCGTACGAAACAAATTTTCGTACGATATTCGTCAGAAGATTAAGATATCGGTCGGCTGGTTGATCAGGCTGGATGGAAAATTTTGATCGGATGCCTTTGAAAGCACCCTGAACATCGTGTGTGTTGAAACGAACGATCTTTCTTGGAAAGATCTTTTCCGAGAAAGATCGTAATTGTTACGTCTATGGCCAGCTTTAGTCTAGCTCCATGTCAGATTTCAAAATGAAATATAAAAAAATCTGTTTGCTCTTTTGAGAAATTGATTTCAGTGCAGAAGTCTGCTGGAGAAGCACTATTAACTGATGCATTTTGAAAAAAATTTTTTTCCCCATGACAGTATCCTTTTAGGTACTTACTACTGAAACTTGAGAACCATAAGTTGGGTAGGATTGCGAGGACAGTGAGGAGACCATTTTCTGCTGGAGTTTGTAGTTGCTGGTTCTTTTAATTTCTCTATAAGAACGTTTTGAAATTCCATTCCTGTGCTACGTGCAAGTGGTGGAAAGAGAAGTAATCTAATGATATGTCTGAACCTTGAAAGTCACATCACGAGAGTAGGGCATGTTCTCTTCTGCATTTAATGAGGCCCCTGACAAATCATGATTCAAGAAGACAGATGATTCATAGCACACAGGAGAATAAGAAAAAGTCCTTCAGTTTAATACCAGTGTCAGGGCCTGTGAGTGATGTTTGAATCTACTAGGATTTTACCCCATCCAAGAAATATTTAAAGGCAACATATTTCACATACTTAGGGCTTACCTGAAGGAGAACTTTGTTTTGTAGTGTGATTAAAAGGCCCTTAAACACTTTAATTACATTACACAATGAATATACCATAATTATGTTTCAAAAGTTACCATAAAGGCAAAATGTCTTGTGAAATGCAGTATGGCTGGTTAGGAAGCGGCAGGAGGCATGGGCCACATCATGGCAGGAGGTAAGCACAGAACTCACCTGTCTCCTGATATTGTGTTCTTGTTCAATTAGCAGCATTTAGATTTCACAGGGTGCAAGTGCTTGCCAGACATGGTAAGCAACCAAGCAGTTGTGCCCTGGGGTAACAAAGCCATGTGCTGAGTGTTCTTCAAAATTATACTTTAATATGGCAAAATATAAAATTGAAAAGATTCTGACAACGTCACTCTACAGTATATCCCAAGCTTCTCATTCCACAAATTTTGTACAGATATGGGACCAGTCAACCAAAATGCTTGTGGCAAGCGGTTTTCCAGATAACAGGTCTTTTTGTAGTTCATCATACCCTAATTCTTGTAACAATTCAGTTATAATTAAATAAAGTGCATAGGATTGTTGTTCCTCCAATAATAATTAAGCATATACTAGTTACTATCAATTACCAGGCAGGTTCCTGCAGAGGAAAAGAAAACTGATTTTAAAAATGATTTTCTTAAAATGCAGTCTATAGGATTTCATATAACTGATCCATCACCTGTACTAATGGGGCTTCTAACCCTCAGAATTTTTTACAGAGCTTTGCATGACTGTATTTCAGTTTCAGCACTGAAAGGTTTCTGTATTGTTTTCTGATATGGGTGAGGGGCACATGACCTATTCATCAAATGTTATTTAATGTCCTTTAACTGAATTGCAGGTAGAATTTGGTCAAGTTCATTGGTGCCGGTCTGGGCCGGCCCAGTCCAATCTTGTCTACACATGTACAGTAGAGTAAGGTGTTTTCTATAACTCTATGTGGTGACTGTGTTGGCCATGTCAGTGACGGCTGAGATCAATTTATTTTTTCATGCCTAAACATCAGCTCAGAGGCGATTTTTCAATTGCAATGTCAAATAAAAGAAACAATTGAGTACAGTTCTTGGATTTTGATAAACCTGTCCTTAAATGTTTCAGTAGACTGAGTGATATGGATGGACAGTTTGTCTCATATCAACTGGATTGCCTGACATGTGAGCCCACCTGATTACAGCTTGTCTTTGTGGACAAAACAATATGCTCGAGTAAGCCCATATGGGAGGTTTTGTTATTGAACAATGTTTAAACCTTTGGTGTGTTTCCAAATTCACACATGATCTATTATTTCTGCCAACAGATTGCTGCTGGGGTGGCAATTTGTTAGGTACTCCCTGTTATTATAACATCAGCCCCAGACCTTGTCTTGATTACAGCCTCTATGGGTAGTGTGCAGTAGAGCAAAATATTTAGATTTCAGTTACTAAGCACTGTTTTGCACCAGTAAGGCATGCAGTGACCAGAAGCAAGGTGGCAGCTGGGTACTCCCTAAAATAATATCTTGGTCCAGGGCAGTTTTCAATGAAGCAGAGCACTAGGCTGGGGTCTGAATGTATAAATTCATCTAGATTGAAGTTGCGCATTATGAATGGGAGTCTGGATCATGTCTGGATCATTTCAACAAGCCTTAGTGGTTTTTATGGTTTTTATTGTTTTCATTGGTATTAGTACTTTGAAGGATGAGGACCATGTGTAGTTGCCGATACAACAGAATGTGTTTGACCATTAAAACTACTATAAATACAGGAAACATCAGTTGCCTAAGGACCTACTGCTGATTTATTATAACTCCACTAAACCAACTAGTATATAGCACCATTCCCCCCTTGTAATCTACTGTAGACTGAAATTACCCATGGCAGACTGTGGCTATTCCATCCTGAGATATGTATGGAGGGAGCAAGTAGTTGAAACTGGTTGGAATTGGCACATTCCTAACAATACAATGGGCATATCATTTTGATCACAGCAGACTTGAATTGTGCCAGTTGAGTCTTATTATCTTCATTTGTTTTTATTGACTCTGTGAATTACACATGTTCACTAATTAATGTCACACTGGAAGACATTTATGGGCTTCTTTTCACTAATCACGACTATCACCTAGCTGGTTTTTAAACTTAAAATAACATTATGTTCAACATTCTTTCTTCTTCTGCAAGTTTTGAAGTTCAGTTTCATAAATCAACAGATACCCAGAGGAAAACAGTTCAGCTTGTGTTATTTTACTGTTTCAAGTCTGTGATGAATGGGATTCCCTCTTTATATCTCTTTCCATTTATCAGAGCATGCTGTAAGCTCTTCACCGCTATTATTTTTATCGCTGCCATAAAATCCCAGTAGATACCAAACAAACTCACTCAGTGCTTGTACTTCCTCTGTCTATTTTGTAATGGGAAAATTCTGTATTCCGAGTGAGATTAAAGGTTTTGGCAAATGAAACCCTTACTGGAATCTCTTAAATGATGTTCCCTCTATGCATATAAGAGTCAAAAAGTTGGCCAATTTTATGCTATCACTTAAAAACTAATATATCTGCATTTCAGGTTATACTGTATATACAGACCATAGCTTGTATGCTGCATTTGCCTTAGTAGAATTACCATTTTGTCACAGGTACTTTTTCTGGAATATTTCTAAAATATAAGGTTAGTGATACCTTTTATTGGCTAACTAAGTAAAAATTACAAGCTTTCTATGTGATCGTATTACATTTCTTCTTCATACATAAAGATGGTAACATGTTTAACCCTGAAGAAAAGATGTAATACTACAGGCATGGGATCTATTATCCAGAATGCACAGGACCTGGGGGTTTCTGGATAAGGGACCTTTCTGTTATTCAGATCTCCATAACTTAACAAAATGATTTAAACATTAAATACACCCAAAAGGATTGTTTTGCCTCCAGTAAGGTTTAATTATATCTTAGGTGGGATTAAGTACAAGCTACTGTTTTATTATTAAAAAGAAAAAGGAAATAATTTTTAAAATTGTGAATTATTTTAATAAAAGGGAGTATAGACTTCATGCAGCAAGGCTGTAACCTCTACGAATTTGTGTAACATCTAGGACCATCAGTTAGGCTCTATTTTTACAAATATATCATGGTAGTAACATGCTGTAACATGTTATCCATTGGGAAAATGACAAAAATGTAAGGTTAGGTGATACTTTTATGGCAGAAGGCCTTCCCATAGTTTGGAGCTTTCTGGATAATGGATCCCATTTTGAAAGCTTGCAATAAAAGGTATCACCTAACCTTACATTTTCAGCATTTTTCCAATGGCCCCATGTATTTCAGCTAAGATGTAAAGAAATGCCAACACATTCCAAGATGTAGAGTTTGGTGGGAAACAGACATTTATGGCAATAAATAACTACTATAATGTTGTATTTGTTGTAGTTCTACTGTAAATTAAAAAGAATCTTTATGTCAATACTACTTTGGGAAGTATAAAAGGGGATAGTTATAAAGTGGCTACTATTACATAGTGCCATGGCCTATAATGTCTGCAAGGGCTTTAAACACAGCTAATCACACATTAATTTGTTGACTGGCTGGATTTTCTGTACAGCTTGGTACAAGCATAATGCTTATCATGGAGTCATCCCATTGAGTTCACAGTTGAATTGTCCAAGGCCTATTCCCTTCATATTTTTTTCCAGTTGTGCCAGTGTGGTCTTTTTTTTGTATCAGAATTAATTAGTACTCATTAGCATTCATTCCATCATTTGGCTGATAGTTATGACACCGTTAATGTGTTATATGTGAGCCTTCCATTGTAAATGGTGGCAGATAAAAAGATGAAGTGATAATAAAAGCAGCACTTTCAAGATTGCAGGTCTTTTTGGCTTAATGGGTTTCTTTCTGGTTTTTAAATGACATTAGTCTTGGTGTTTTTATTGTTAGGTTAAATGTTATAGTAAGGAGGGATATTCCTGAAGGAAGACTTGTGGTAGAATAGGAATTGTTCATTCTTGATTCAAGGCTCTATGGCTGAAATATTATTGGGGTCAGAGTTTGTGATCTTTTCAATAATACACATAATGCAAGATGGTAATGTAACAATGGCAGGGTATTTTGATCTTTGTGCTTGGTGGCAGGGAGCGGTACCTGCGGAGTTGTAATCTCATTTCATTATTTCTTATTGTTCTTCTAGGGGATGCTTTACTGCGGTTATGGATCATGGGCCACTCATACAAAAAGCGAGCACTGGTGAAAGAGAGAGGTCAGCAACTGGACTTCTCCAGGGATTCGCTGGAAATCAGGTGGCTGGGTATCAGAGGTATGATGTGGCCCCTAGTTGATTTTTATAAGTTGATTTATAAGTCAGATCTGTATGGAGAAATGTTCATTTGTTTTGGCTGTTTTGTATAAGGGAGTATAACCTGGGTGTTTATATATTAAAGGTCACTGATATATTCCATAGATACATGACTTTTGTTTCACATCATGTTGTACTATGTTGGTTTCATAGTATCTATATTATAGGTTTTTGTGATAATGGGTGTCTTGGCAAAGTAGGGCTGTTTTAAAACAGCAAAGCCTTTTAGGTAAAGTGTTTAAAAATGTTAGGTTTTGGACGTAAGCGTAATTTTTTTCAGTACAGATATGGGATCTTTCATCGCAGAATACTGAGGAACTGGTGTTTTTCTGGAAAATGGATCCTTCTGTCACTTGGATTTTCATACCTTAAGGGGCTGATTTACTAAAGGTATTTTACCCTTCGGAATTCGACCATCAAATTAAAATCCTTCGACTTCGAATATCAAAGTCGAAGGATTTTTGAAAGAATTTGGCGTTCCTGGGGTTGAAGAAAAATCGCTCCATCGAATGAAAAAATCCTTCGAATTATACGATTTTTCTTTGATAGAATAAAACTTAGAACAATGGTCTAGCTGGTCCCCATAGGCTTCATAGCATATTCAGCAGCAGTCAAAGTATTTACTAAGTAATCTATTTGATGGTCGAAGTTTTTCAAACATTTACTTTGAATATTGAATTTTTTGCATTCTAATATTCACTTCGAGCCTTAGGAAATCAGCCTCTAAGTCTTCGTAGACTTGAAATACACCCAATGGGTTGGTTTTGCTTCCAATAAGGATTAATTATATCTTAGTTGGGATCAAGTACACGCTACTGTTTTATTATTACAGAAAAAAAGGAAATTTGAATTAAATTAAAAATGTAAAAACTCATTTAATGCATTTAACCTTTTCATTAGCATACCAAAGCACCATTGTTTTCAATTGTGAACTCTTTAATTGGATGGGATGCTGTGACACGATATTCTGTGTTAATTGGGATAAATGGGATAGATGAGTTTATTCTGTGTCAAATACACAATCCAAAGTAGCTTCATCTGTACATCTCTTGACCCTGTGTGTTCAGTCTCAAATAAATGTTATATTTTAAAAGGATTTTTAAAATGTCTAATATGCCTACATAAACACACAAAAACATTTTCTGCAACATTTTAAAGCAATGTTGTATTGTAGCACGCTATAAAACAATGCAACTGTAGGTTACAATGGTTTATTCCACCTCATAGCAAGAAAACATTTTTAGGCAAAAATTTAAAACAAAAATATTTCACATTCTTCAAAATATTCACTCTATGGTAAAATCATAATTTATACTTCAATTTGCATCAGAAGGTATATTTAAATAAGGCATGTCCAAAGTCTGGCCTGCAGGCCAATTGAGGCCCGTTTTCAAATTTACACCGGCCCACAGACCGGCCCACAGACGGCCCATAATGAATAATAATCGGCCTGCCAGCACAGTGCGATCAGGATCATTCATTCCCAGAGATGGAATCGCTTAGCAATAGACACGTACTGGCACGTAGTGACGCGCCTCTGAAGGTGTTACTGGCACATAGTAATGCTCCACTCTCGCATACTTCTTTAGTTTACTGTACTGGCATGTTATTGACATCTTCAGCCCTAAAAAATATGCGAGAGCAGCGTGTCACTACGCGTCAGTAACATCTTCAGCGGCGCATCACTTCATGCCAGTATGTGTCTATTACTAACTAGTGAATTTTTTTTACGCGCGTCTCGTTTTTATGACGCCAGAGAATTTTCAGCAGACGAATTTTCGCTGGCGTTTCGCGAATTTATTCGCCGGCGGCGGATCACGAAAATTCTCCGCTAATTCACACCTGCTGAATAAATTCGCCCATCACTATTACTAACACCTTCAGCACACAGGAAGCAGTATAGACCAAGTAAATATTACTGCTACAGTAGGCAATTCCTTGTTTAAAGGAGAATTCAACCATTTACCAAAAAACCCTAACCCCCACCCCACGTTTGGACACCCCTGATTTAAATACAGGTATGGGATCCATTATCCAGAAACCTGTTATGCAGAATTACAGGAAGGCTGTCTCGCACAGACTCCATTTTATCAAAATTTTTAAAGACTATTTTCTTTTTCTCTGTCATAATAAAACAGTACCTTGTACTTCATTCAGACTAAGCTATAATTTTATTTTAAGAAAAAGCTGCCTATTGGGTTTATTTAATGTTTAAATGGTTTCTAGTAGATTTAAGGTATGAAGATCCAAGATCTGTTATCTAGAAAACCCCAGGTCCAAAATATTCTGGATAATAGGTTCCATACCTGTATATTGTGTTTGCTAAAAGTTACCCATAAACCGTAACAGACTCTGAACCATGTCCAAAGTTTTCATAATTTTTTTGGACAGGGGCTCCACTATTGATGGATGCTTAGAATTTTAGTTTATGAGTTGCTGGGTGGATTCTATTTGTATTATACGAAAACCTCAATTTTACATCCCCTGGTTTGAAGTTTTCCCTTTTTTTACATGATTTTTTGTGGCCTCACGTATATTGTATGCATAATTAATTTCCGTGGGGGTTTTACTATATAAGTAATGTGCCACCCACATTGTATTTTAACTTGGGTGCCCCAGGATTAAGAGCAAACCTAGTCAAAAATAGTTTGATAAGGATAGAACATTTCTGTTTCCAAAGCAGTTGGATATTAATTTAATGATCCTTATCAAACAGAACTTGAAGGTCTGTGAAATACAGCTTTTTTCATCATGGTAACATATTTAATCAAGGCAGTGCAATTTTGTTTGAGATATATTTGTATGAAAATTGGCAATAAAATGATGTTTCAGGGAAAGGTCAAGCAGTGCAGAGGAGTTAGAAGCAATGAAATTGGAAAGACTTAGTTTAATCAGATTAATCACAGTCCAACAACTGTTTCATTCTGAATTTTAGAAAAGGTCAAGAAAAAGAAAAATTGTAGTGAAGAAGAAAAAGAAAAATTAGATTTCTTGAAAAAAACAGCATTTCAGCAGAATACTTTTTTTTCCTTCCTAAACTATACTGTACCTACCAGCACCTGCCTGCTCACCTCTGGAAGAATGTTGATCTTTGTAGGTCAAGGACTGCTGCTCTGCCTTATGCCGGCTGCACTGCTCTAGAAATTGGGAGGGATCTATTCTTTGGAATCTAATTAATTATAGTTTTCACTTTCCTATAGTGTCCTATTTAAACAAACAATTCTTCATAGTCTCCTCATTTGCTTTTGCTCTGTTATGATGAGACAGCATAAATACTTGCTGATGATGAAAAATAATGTTTATATGTATTAGTAGCCTATTAGTAGCCTTCAGGTTGTCATGATCTAGGGCCACAATGAAGTCTCATGTGCCACTGGTCATAGCATTTGGCATATAGACTGTCGCAATTACCCCATATCAGACGCACGTGATTTTAGGTAATTTGCTCAATCTCTCCTTCACCTTGAACACATGTTAGACAGCACCCCAAAGACCAAAGAACCAACACCCACAAAATACACACAACTTGTTACATCTTGTGAACAAGAGCTGACTATTTATCACTGACTATTTATTTCTGATTTCAGGGGCATTATGTACCTGAACCTTATGCCCTCATGAAGGCAAGGGGGCATAGTTTAGCACTATACAGCTTAAGTTTTTTTAACCTCCTGTGAGTATGGACTGGACTAAGAATCTTATGACCAAAACTCCTTATGGGAACATAGGAGCAAAATAATATTTTATAATAATATTATTATTTATAATGTAGCTATATGAACTCTAAGTCACCCCCTTGTGGGTTTTCATTGCTCCACATGGCAGAGCTCTTAATAATCTGTCAGCCAAGGCTTAGAAACGGGCATCGCAGGTTGTGACCCTTTTATACATGTTTTTCGTGTTTTCTTTACCAACAGAGTATATTTTATCTAGCTTGCTGTGCCATATAACTTTTATATGTCCTTTTTCTTGACATGGGCCAAGGAAGCAATGGTAACAGGAGTACCAACGACAGGTAGAGTGCAAGAATAGGGTATTTATAGGCAGTCTATACTTTTGGGACATTGGGAATGATGTACAAAACAGCTTGGAGCAACTGTGTTAGGACTTGGGGCACAGAGTGGAATAGGTAGGGTTCAGTTCATAAATCTTGCCCCTGTAGGATAGGGGACAGATATCTACAAAGTGCTAGGTCTCAGTTCAAATCCAGCAGAGAACAACAAAAACATAACAGAGACATGATGCTCCACATTGCAGAAAACACTTTATCATCAGGCCCCACTCATAACAAATCCCTATGCTTTCATGATGCTTTAGTTTCAATATGTTAATTTTAATAATGACAGTAAATGTCAACATTAAATGGTATTTTATGTACTGCTATATTACAAATGAGGAAGGAAAGTGACCAGTAATACACATTACAGAAATTCTGCTGAACTCTCTCTTGTGAAGAGCTACATATCTCTCACAGTTGCCCCTTTCCTATGTAAAGTGTAAATGTAAAGTGATCACTCGGTAGAAAGAACTGAAAGAGAATTTCCTAATATATTTCAGATATTATTATGTGTTTTTCCTTGCTCCTAGTGGCTCATTCGTGTTAATAGGTTCAGTGGTCATGTTGGTGCAAGTAAATTTAGGTGTAACCACTTTGTCTATTAGTTTTCTTCAGGCCCAGATTTGTGGAGAGACTACAAATGCCCAGACCAAGGGCGGCAAGATTTTAGGGGGGGCATGCTGCTCAGCCACAACCTATAGAGGGCTGGAGATGTGCACACGAGTAGAGGGAAGGGAGGGTGGTGCATGAGGGAGCTAAGACCCAGTGGCCTAGAGTGCGAGCCTGGTTTTATACAAGGGACATACAACATACAAAGGACATACATATACACTTATAGTATTATGCCCTCAATACTAAATGAGACCCAGAATCTGAAAATATAGCTAGAAATAATTATATTAAAGGCATAGTCCTGCAGCAGAAATGTAATTGCACACAACCTCTCTCTGGCTCTCTTTCTCTGTTCTTTACTAGCACAAATGTATCATGATTAGGTCTCAACTCTGATTTTTGTTGTAAGTTACCATTGAAAGTGATTATTCTGTTATCACGGATAAACATACAGCAGTGCATACATGGAACATTTTGATTGATTTCCATCACTCAGAATCTCTCAGGTCACTTGAAACAGGATGGGAAGTTGTACTTTTGCAGTAGCAAAGTGCTGCAGGTTGGCTGTAGAGATATATTGATGGCAATTATATTTGTTACTTATATATCTTAATTTATCTTGTGTATCTGATATTGCAAGACTTGGTTCTGTATTAATCTTAAGTTCTCTACAGATAGAGTCACTTGGATTTGTAAGTTAAATGCGTCGTGACTCAGCATTAATTGAAGAAACTGTGTTATCTAAAGTTATCTTAACTCATTTAATGCATTTAACCTTTTCATTAGCATACCAAAGCCCCATTGTTTTCAGTGGTGAACTATTTAATTGGATGGGATGCTGTGACACAATATTCTGTGCTAAGTGGGATAGATGAGATAAATGAGTTAAGTCGCGACGCATTAAACTCACCATCCAAAGTGACTGCATCTGTATGTGCTGTGCTAGGAATGCCCGTAAATACAAAATAGTTATACATAAAGAAGCAGTAACAAATAAAATAAGGAGAAAGAGAGTAAATTTTAATTGAAAAGTCTAAAGCCTAAAGTGACTTAAGAGAATGGAGGCTTGCATACTATATGAAAGAAGAATATCCCTGACAGGGAAAAAAGAAATTATTGATGCAGATGAGAAAAGACATACTGTTCCCTTTTGAATGTGATAATAATCTATACACAGGTATGGGACCAGTTACCCAGAATGATGGGGACCTGGGGTTTTCCAGTTTAAGGGTCTTTTTTGTCATTTGGATCTTCATACCTTAAGTCTGCTAAAAATAATTTAAATTGAAATTAACCCAATAGGATTGTTTTGCCTCCAATAACAATTAATTAATTAATTTGCAAAAAGTGCAAGGTACTGGATAATTAATACACAGAAAAGGAAATAATTTTTAAACATTTTAATTATCTGATTAAGATGGAGTCTATGGGAGATGGCCTTCCCATCATTTGGAGCTTTCTGGATAAAGGGTTTCCAAATAACAGATCCCATACCTGTACAAGGCAATGTTTCTCCTATTATAATTATTAAGGATATTAGTAGTCAGTGGAGTGTCCCATGCCCATATAAAACAAGACAACAGGTCATATAACTTAAAGCTGCAGGTTTTAGTGATGCTACTTGTCCTGGGAATAAAGGCACTACTGCACAGTACAATGCCATAGCACAAGGATCATGAGTTCATGGACCATTCGTACCTACTGTGGTGGTATCTGCATTATTCATAAATGTAATTGTCAGCCACTGCTGGATGAAGTTCAAATATCAGTGCAGTAAGGACAACATAATTGGCTGGAAAATTTGGATAAAACGATCTAGTAGCAGACATTTCAGGGGAGTGGAAGGAGGAATTTTGGTGCTTCTAAAACCAAGACCCTAGGTCAGTGACCACCTAATACTAACCCTGAGGTATGTTGCTATTCCTGCAGCTGTCCATTACCACCATACAATATAGGATAGGTTTGGATTAAACAAGCTGGTGCTCTACTCCTGATGTGTCACTCATTTTCCATTCACATAAAAAGCCAAGTGTTATTCTTTAGTTAGTTAAAGGATCATTGTTGTTTTATGGATTTGTTTCTGCTTTAAAAACTGCTATTATATCCGTATTTGTCTGGCCATATTGCAAATGATATGTCACCTCAATGGACTTCTCAGCTGCACCACCATGTGGCTTTTCTTAATGGAAAAGCTTAAGACTACAGTAGAACTCCAATTTAATATACCTCCTTTTCATTGATTATTCACCAATTATTTGGAGTCTGGTGCTCATATGCTATGTTAGGTTCTTACTTTTTCCCAAACTTATGTTCATTTTTAGCGGTCCCTTGGGAAATATAAAAGTAGGATCCTACTGTCAGCCTTCCAATAAAAGAGTAGCTGCTTAGGTAAAGCAAAACTAAAAGCTGAACCAGCAATACCTTCATACATGATAGAGAATTGAAGAAGGAACTGCAATTTTCTGAAAGCTTGCTGTGATTATCATCTTAGTTAGCCAATAAAGGTATCACCTTTACACTATTTTTGTTATGCTTCATATCAAAAGTTCTTCCCTATAACCTTCTCAACAGACTAACATGGTGCAAAAAACGTTAGCAGGGTCCCCAAACATTTTTACTCGTGAGCCAAAATGTAAAAAGAGTCAGGGAGCAACACAAGCATGAACAAATTCCTGGGAGTGCCAAATAAGGGCTGTGATTGGCCCCAAACTGTTTTTTATGGAATTGAAACTTGCCTCCATGCCATTATTTTAGACCACTGGGAGCAACATGCAAGGGGTCGGGTAGAAACATGTTGCTCATTTGCCACTGGTTAGGGATCACTGTGAAAAGAGAATAAAACTTGAGGAAAAAATAAAATAAAAAATCTCTTTCCATTAAAAAATGGATAGGAAGAATAAACAAGTCAAGGTGTAATGTATTTTATGATACTGTGCACAGTGTAAATCCCAGTCATGCAGCTCTTGGTCTAATACAGATCCTAGGGGGGTAATAAAAGAAAAATATTTTGCACCAGCTTTAAAAACAGCTCACTACTAAAAGCTACCTGCTGACTGGTCGATGTGTGTTTCCTTTTAAAAATGACCCACTAAATTTACTTTGTATGTCATGGTTATAAAATTATAGTTACACAACCCTCTAATGGAAAGCAAAGGGGTTCTATTTACTGGAAGTGGAACAACATTATATCATGTCTTTATATTTGGCTTAACAGGTTAATGTGAGAATGTCACTTTCATTTCCATTATGATGGTGCCCCATGTTGTGCTGCTGCAGCTCTGGGGCTCACTTACAAATTGACGTGTTTGGTTTTAGCTGTTGCACAGTTAGCATGCTGCATAGCTTCATAGATTGCAAGAGCTGCTGTATATTAAGAGCTCAGTGAAAATCAAGTCTAGTAAAAGGTGTCATCAGTGCTCCATGAAAAATGATTTCTTGAAACAACTTTGTTGTAGCTGAAAGTGCAGCCTAATTCTGGACATAATTCCCAGAGGTGCAGAATCATTTTATACATTTTATTATATATTACACATCATTTTGCATATTTGCTACATGAATCATAGCAGTAGCGGAATAGAATATACTAACTGGCACTCATGTTGGCATACAAATCAGCATGCTCTAGTGAATCCAGCTCAGGCTCCTGTGACTGATGAGACATTTAAATCACAAATTTATTTTATTCTGCTCCTTTCCGAGACTTCAATCAGCATTGAATTATGGCCCTGATTTCACATTCAAACCAAAACTGTATATGCGTATGATATCAAAGTACCTAGCATATCTTCATTAGAAACCTGTTGTGAGAAGGGCATTTGAACTCACGCAATATGAAAACTCCAGATATTTATGATAAGAGACAGAAGCATATAGGGTGTCTTAGGTTTTACTTACTATAGTGTTAGCAGTGTAATTCAGTCATGCATCAAATGTTGTTCTATGATGCAGGTCTGGGACCTGATATTCAGGATACTTATGACATAGGGTTTTCTGGATAATAAGTATTTCTATAATTTGGATCTTCATATATTTAGTGCCAAATTTAAGAATGCTTGAGCCTTAGGGTACTTAAACCAGGCAAGAGTTTCTAAACTGGCTTGTGGTTTCTTCCTAGGCGTACTGTCAGACAAGTTTTTCCCCTAACCATAAAATAAAAATCTTTGCAGGTTTTAGGTACAGAGCTTTTTATTCTATTTGGAACAACCTGCTCAGGGGAAAAAAAATCTCTTGGCAGGGAGCTGAGGTATTAGAATGAAGGCTTTCTTAAATTAGCCCCTTAGCCTACTAAAAATAATTCAAACATTAATTAAGCTCAATAGAATTGTTTTGTTTCCAAGACGGTTTAATTATATTTTTCTAATAAAATTAAAAGAATTTAAACCATTAGGTTTGTATTGTCACACAAAATCAGCTACAAAATCAGCAGAAAACCTCTAAAACCATGAATCAGAGAAAGATCTGCCATTGACTTCTACATGATTTTGACAGTAAATGTACTACTGTATACTATAAGTATAAGTCTGATAGTCCTAAACCCCCCTTCTCTTTAGGCCTTGTTAGTATTTTATACTTCAGCCTGGGGGTTTGCCTAAATATATCAGATTAACATAGATTTTAATGATCTAAAGAACATCTGAGGTATTTCATTCGGTAGTACCTGAACTATAATATATAGGAATTACAATCATTTTAATTGCTTGAATCCTCCCAAACCAAGATATCTTAAGCTTTTTCCAGTTATCCAATAGCTTCTGAATGTTTGTCAATAGTGATGGGCGAATCTCAGGAAATTTGCGAAACGGTGAAAAATTCACGAAACGCCAATGGTATCTTGTTTTGGATGCCAGCGTTCATAGACACCATAGAGTCTCATATAGACTCCATTTAATCCAAATAATCCAAATTTTTAAAAATGATTTCCTTTTCTCTGTAATATAAAACTGTGCCTTGTACTTGATCCCAGAGATAATAAGATATAATTAATCCTTATTGGAAGCAAAATAAGGATAAGGAATGTTTACATTAGTGATGGGCAAATTGGCGGCGCTTTGCTGATTTTTTTTGTTGCAAATTTCTCAGGAAATTTGCTAAACGGTGAAAAATGTGCACAATTTTTCCTAGCATTTGGCGTGGCGAATCACGGGAATTCACCACAAATTTGCCCCAGGCGAATAAATTCGCCCATCACTATTTGTCAAAAATTATAATTATCCTGATATAATTTATATGCAATCAGCCTGAATATTCACCCCCAAGTGTTTAATAGTTGATTTAGCCTATTTAAATGAAACCTTTCTTTTTATAGTTTCCATTGTATGGTCTGGTAGATTAACATTTAAGATTTTGACAGGTTTTAATTGGAGTATTTTCATATTCGGAATTGTTGCAGTTTTGTTCCAAAATAAATCCCAGAAAATCCCAGTTTTAGGCATCAAAAAGACTGACCCGAAAAAGTTGTGGTTTAATAAATTGGCCCATGGAGTGGGAGAGAGAGGCCTGAGCAGAACTTTAATACAGTTCTTTACTTTTTGGGGCTATAAAATACACAGGTGTTCCTGGGAATCCCTTTTACAGTTGGATGAAGGTAGCATATTTTCACCTTGTCTCAAGGAAGCTCAACATTTTTTTAAAGCACGGTTTGAATAAATCTATTATTGTTATGGGAGTTTGATAAGATGGTTTTGATTATTTTAGGATCACACATTTCAGGGGCAAGTTGATTCTGCCCAGATTGAATTTTCTCCAGTTGGGCTCAGACTTTGTTTCTGCTACAGTTCCCTCATGATTTTCCATGTTTCCATGCCAGTGTATCTTGCTTTACCTGTAACATGGTCCTTTACAAAAAAAATCAGTTGCCAGCTGGGCAAGCCCTTTTAGCACATGACAAAATAATAGGATGAATTGTGTTTATGAATTATTACATTATTTTCCAAAAAGTCCATGAAGTGGACAAACCAACGCCCTAAAATACATTCTGATTTCTTTCCTTTAGTTTCTGCCAATACTGTATGTTTTACAGCAGTCGGCTTGATTCATTTGATCCCGTGGAACACTTGCAAAAGAAAAGCACAGCATAGGATCTGAAGATATATATCACTTTCACTGTTTATTGGTTTATATTGAGAGAAGCAAAAAACTCACAGGTTAATTTGAAAAATGCTGATAATTCGTTTAGCATAGGATCTCTATGGCAAATAAAAGAATAGTGTGGGAGGTTCATGGGTTTCATAAGGCTGCATTGTAAAATATTGCTAAGCATTAATGGAAACACAATTAGCAATACATCATGCTGGGTCTTTAATGGCCCTTTAAGTTAAAGGGTAAGTTAGAACTTTTTTCTATTCTAGCTCCCTATAACCAGAAAACTAAATTTCTGTTTCTTTGTCAGTAATGCATAACAAACAGAAGGACGATTCAGTATGACTAGATTTATTTTTATTGTCTACTTACAATAAAAGCCACATTTTACATTTTTAGGGGACCAGATAAATAGTGTAAAGTAAAAAAAATCTGAGAAATGCATTATATATTGGTGGGACAACAAAAAGCATTGTTAAAGAAGGTAACACTTAAAATCAGGTTATGTAAAATTGAGGTTTCACTATGAATGAATTCAGACCTTTTATTGTTAGTCTACCAAGCCATTCATACTGTGGTTGCCAGAATAAGTGAATCCTGAACAGTTTTAAGTCCAAACTTCATGCAGAACAAAGGTCCTTGCTTACCATCCATGAATACGAATATAAATGTAAACTTCAACATGCCCCTATCAGGTGAATAGTATTTTAAGCAACAGTGGGGTGATGTGTTCAAAGTCTCAAACTTTTTGTATGGTATGGTCACCTAGACCTATCCATAATGCAAAGTGAATAGCTTTTAATAGATAACTCCATAAGGTGGGAATGTATTAAAATGTTAAATATTTGCTCCAGTTCCAGTACACCATAGCAAAAAGTTGATAGCTTTGTCTGAGGTTGGGGATTATGATTTTAAGGCTTACACCACCAAGAGGCTGGCTAATGGTCACAAATAGAGTTGTATGCGGTAGGGTTGCTTGAAGGACTGTCCTGGTCAAAACTGCCTGTCCGGTTTTCCAAATTTGGAAAACCAGGCAGGTTTCCCTGAGATTGACTGATCGCCACATCTTAGCCCCAAACCCTGACATCACATCCTGCCCTGTTAAATCACATCACGTAACCAGAGTTAGTCAGGAAGAAAGGTGGCCATAATGCAAACAGTAGTATATGTATGGGACCTGCTGTCTACAAACCCAATAAAATTGTTTTGACTCCAATAAGAATTACTTAGGTTCAAGAACAAGGTACAATTTTATTATTACAGAGAAAAAGGAAATCATTTATAACAATCTGAATTATTTAATTACAATGGAGTCTACAGGAGATGGCCTTGACGTAATCCCTCAATAACATGTTTCCGGATAACAAACCCCATACCTGTACTGTCATACATACATACCTGTATGTATCATTATGACTACATCAACTGCAAGCTCCTCACACTACGAATTACTGAGCTATTCAGAGCAGCTATGCTAGTTGCGGCATAAAATTCCGTTAAGAGGTTTTGCCATGAACAGTCAAACAGATCCCCGGAGACCTCCAAGTTAGACTTTGTAAACACTGGCCAAGTTTGAGAAAAAAATCCTAAATTACTTCAAAGCCAAGCATTTTCCGTAGATGCTTGTATTAAAATTTCTACGCTGAACAGTTTCTCAGCTGGAAATGCTGGAAATGCTGTGCCTGTGTTGCAAGGCAATTCTCCGAAGCTTTCTGGTTCATTCAAAGACAAGGTTTGAAAGGTCTCTTTCTTCCCCTGTATAGTGATGCCGTGAGCAGAGCTGAATTATTTATACCAGCCACAGACATGGAGGAGTGAGCATTTCATGTCACAAAATATGCAAAAATTCACAAGAATGTTTGGAAAGGTTTAGGATCTTATAATCACTGCCTGCATTCCCTGTCGCATATTTATTTTCTTCATTGATCCTTACATTAGAATTCTAATTTAGAAAACAAATTCAAATTCTAAGAATCAGGTCATCATTTTTTTTTTTTGTTATGATTTTTTATTTATACAGCGTATAGTGCAAGAGCAAGTTATCAGAATGCCAACTAACAGATCATTACACATGGCCTGGAAAAGTTTCCTAGGATTAAGGCTGCAGCTGAAATAGAATTTGAGAAATGAGAGAGGATCAAAAGCCTTCACCCAAGCAATCTGCTACACTTTATTGCCTACATTTGTTTCCTCTAAATATTATGTACTCATATAATAGATGTTGATGCAGTGCCAGCCCTGAGGTCATCCTAGGTATTCCATAGTACTATACTGAGTATTATGCTGCAGATAATTTTAGCATATAGTGATCCTTTAAAGAAAGTGTTAGTGGAAATTTGTTCAGGGGAGCAGTTCCTCAGTGGTTTGGCCAGGTGGATACCACAAAATGTCTTATTGGTGTGCAAAGAGACCTAAAAGTCTCATTTAACACTACAACTGTCTTCAAGGGGTTTAGTGTGATGTAAAGAATGATATTCTGAGATAATCTGTAATAGGTTTTCATTTTTTATTATTTGTGTTTTTTAATTATTTGGTTTTTTATTCAGCAGCTCTCCAGATTGCAATTCAGCAATCCGGTTAAGAGAGAGATTGAGAGATAGTGATGAACTAATTTATTTTCCAACCATAGATTCACAGCGAAATTCTCAACTTTGCCATGTGGGGATTGTTTGCGAAGCCCATATGAAAAAAAGCCCATTGACTTTAATGCATTAGGACAAAAAACGTTGCCACAAGAAAAAATGTCCCTCGCCTTTAATGCATTAGGACAAAAAAAATCACCATAAGAAAAAACACCCTTTGACTTTAATGCATTTGGCCAAAAAAGTTTCCATAGGGAAAAAACACACATTTACTTTAATGCTGTAGGATTAAAAGTCTACATAAGAAAAAAACGCCCACTGACTTTAATGCATTTGGACAAAAAAGTAGCCCTAAGAAAAACTCCATTGACTTCAACGCAGTTTGCACATTTTTTTCCGCAATTGTTTGACAAAGCGAAAAAGGACAGATTCACTGAACTCGAGTCTGTTATATGATTAAGACAGTGCCTGAATAGAAAGATGAGTAATAAAAAGGAACAATACATTTATAGAATGTATTATAGAATGTATACATTTATAGAATTTTTAAGATGTGGTCAGTGACCCTCATTTGAAAGCTGGAAAGGGTCAGAAGAAAAAGGAAAATAATTCAAAAACTATAACAAATTTATGATGAAGACCAACTGATTGCTTAGGATTGGTCATTCTACACCATACAAAATCACCCCTTTAATACACGTAATGCTCAGCAGATTTGCTGGCACCTACAGGGTTAATGATTGTTCTGCAAAGGGCAACCTGCAGCTAGTCTCAGTTGACTAATACAGCCTGCTGGCTTTGCAGTTGTCCAGGTGCCACCATACAGGAAACCTAAAACACAGAGGCACCTATTAGTAATAAACAGATGTAAATAAATGCACACACATGCAGACACCTTTTATAGGAACAAACAAAAAAGTGTGCTATTGCCCAGTAGCTTCATTTCCCTAGATACAGTATGTCTGAAAACTATGGCGATCTCTGCGGTGAACAATTATCCACCCAAACAATTCACTTAAAGTAGACATATTATGTAAAAAACAAGAATATGCAAGTGAATTCAACTCATTTAGATGTCGAAAAAATGTACTTTAAAAAGTAGTGTTGTCACTTTATTTAAAATTTCTGCAAAAACCCTACTAGTCCTGTTCATCTCCTGCTGCCTCCTTTCCCAGGCTGTGCAGGGGAGCCGTCGGCATTCTACATTTCACTATATGATAGGAGCCAATCAATACCTAGGCTGACCTGATAAGGAACTGAAGCCTGTCTTTGCTTTTGTGACCACCGGGCTGTGATCGGTTGTCCCCTCATACTGTGCTTCTGGCAGGGAACTCAGAAAATGCCTACCCCTCATTTGAAACAGGAACCAAAGAGCTCCAATGGGGAGCTCCAAATAATAATAATAATAATAATAATAAAAATAATTTTGAAAACAGTATTCATTTACAGCCAAAAGTAAAACAGTACCATATAGTAAACATTACAGCCTATAACATTAGGAGGGTTTTCACTTAACATATATGTCACCTTTAAGACAATATCAGACCACCTAAAGTTTTAGTAATTATTCATGCTAAAGGTGCCAACACTAGTTATTAGGTTTTTAGTTATTCATTGCTCTGCGAGGCTAAAATGTTAGTTATGTTTTATTACTCACCCAACCACTTCCTATGCACCTCTACTGACCTGCTACTCAACTCTTCTCTCATTACCTATTCACATGCTCACATTCATGACTTTGCAAGGGCTGCACCCCTCCTCTGGAAATCTCTCCCACAGTCTGTCCGACTTTCTCCCAACCTTTCTGCTTTCAAGTAATCTCTTAAAATGCGATTATTTGGAGAGCCGACTCTCACTCTGCTTAACTACCAAATGTAATATCACATACAGTACCACATCTCTCACTCACTTAATTCTGATCTTGCCCACTCCCACACCTTGTGTATCATTCCCATCCCTTTAGATTGTAAGCTCTTTCTGCATAGGGCCTTCCTCACCTTTTGTACCAGCATTGATTGTGATGTATGTAACCCCAAATGTTCTATGTATGTAATTCATGTGATTTAGTTGTAAAAACACATTTATTTTACAGCTCTACGAAATATGTTGCCACTATATTAATACATAATAATAATAATAATAATAATACTTGTTTTTCTATTCAGGTCCTCTCCTATTTACTGTATATACCAGTCACCCATTCAAACCACTCCCTGGTTGCTTGGGTAATTTGATCCCTATCAACCAGATACAGTAACTGGTGAAATTCCTGTAGAGTTGCTGAACAAAACGTGAAGTAATGAAAATATCACAAATAAAAAAAATGAAGACCAATTGCAAATTGTCTTAGACTATTGCTCTCTACATAAGTGAATGGGGCAGTTACTGTTTCACATGGGTGATATGGGTGTAGGATGAATGTATTTAATAAGGTTCTTCTTGACTATTGTTTTTAGATTGTGTTAAAAGCTAAGAAACCATCCAGTATGACAAAATACCTCCCGACAGTCCCGACAGCTCAACCCACAACACACACTTTTTTGTCCCACTTTTTATTTCCAAAATGTTGGGAGGTATGTGACAATAGGCAGTAAGGGAAATGAGCATGGGTCTAGTTTATGCAGAATAAGGAATAAAGGTAAAAACATAAAACATTAATAGTACCCCCTTTGCCTACAGAGCCAGGGGGTCACCATACCCCTCTGAAAGATCCTACGGATTCCCTGAAGCACAGGGACAGGAGAGGACCATCCCCAGGCTTATTTAGCAGTTAATTACATGCATCTACCCTGTAACAGACTGCAGTTGTTATTAAAGCCATTTTATTTCCTCTCTCAGTATATATTAAGAATGAAATAAAAATGAAAATGCTAATGTTGATGCAGGGATGAAAATTAGCATATTCATTTCCCATAACAAACGATTAAAAGGAAACTAATTATATTTCTACAGGACTGGTTCAACAATAATAACTTGCTGATAGGTGCTACTGAAACACTATTTAGCAGCTCCTATAATTCTCTGCTTTATAACGGCTATAATAAACAGAATAATGGCAAAGTATAAAGTGTAATCATTTCTATTAGGTTTCACACAATAAAACTTACTAGCACTGAACATAAATGTGTGGTGAATAGGGTATATATACTGTGAACATGATAGGAACCTTAGATTGTTAGCTGCACTGAAACAGGGGCCAATGTGAATCATAAAGTGCTGAGAAAATGTTTGCACTATATAATTGATGATGAAAGGGGTGGTTCACTTTTAAACGACCAGTAATATCAATTTTTTTTTATAAAAAAATGTGTTAGTCTAGAATGAAAAAAAAACGCTGAGACATATTAAACTTTTAAATCGCTAAGTCTTTATTAAGAAATAAATTACCGAAGCTCTGCTTGCGCTTCAGAAAAGGCAATCCATTGATCCATCATGTGGCGCTCGATTTCTCCTCCCTGCTTTCCTTATAGGAGATAGCGAGGGAGGAGAAATCGAGCGCCACATGATGGATCATTGCTAAGTCGCCTTTTCTGAAGAGGAGCACAAGCGGAGTTTTGGTAAGTTATTTCTTAATAAAGACTTAGCGATTTAAAGGTTTAATATGTCTGTTTTTTGTTTTTTTCCCTCTGTACTAACACATTTTTTAATTAAAAAAATTGATGTTACTGATCCTTTAAGTTAACTTTTAGTATGTTATGCAATGGGCAATTGTAAACTGTTTTTTAATTGGACTACATTATTTATTTTGCATAGTTTTTTTTAATTATTTGCTTTCTTCCTCTGAGTCTTTGCAGCTTTCAGGTGGGAATCACTGACCCCATCTAAAAATGTTATTCTCTGTAAGGCTACACATTTATTGTTATTGCTATTTTGTATTATGCATTAGGCCCTTATCCTTTGCTATTTTCTAAACTTTTTTTTTGTTTTAATTGAGAAGAAGCAAAGAGATGTACTTGCTCTATCAAATGGGGTTGATTTTACTTTCTTTTTTTATGAACAGGAGCTCAGAAAAAGCAAACTGAAGATCATGCAGATTTAGTTCAAGAAGAGTGTAAATCAGAAACGGCTGACAACTCCACTGAAGAGCACATCGAGGGAGGACATGATGCAGATGGCGATGAGATGACTGATGGTATAGAGGAAGACTTTGATGAAGATGGCAGCAATGAACTGGTGAGATATTGCAATAATGTAGCTCCCTCCTGTGCACCAGTTCGGTGAGCACATGAAATTAGGATTCAGCGGAAATAAAACTCTAGTTAGTTAATAGTTCTGGGCAAGCAAGCCATTTATTCGCTTATTTATTAACACATCCACATATCACAAGTGCTAGAAAGTGACTTAGCAGCAAAGTGCAATCCTCTAACTGCGGTTGTTAATGTCAAATAAAGATCTATGAGGGAATCAACGTGCTCTGCAGTAAAAACAAGATGTGCACCTACCAGGAAAATGTACTCAATAAATGGAGTTAACTTCCACTCTAATATATAAAACGAGTCATTAATACTGCAGAAAAGATTTCTGTTATCTTTGCATTAGAATTAGGTAAAACTCTAGGCAAAGTAAACTACTAATTGGTCTAAGGTTTTTGTGGATGTTTAGACAAATCTTGTAGATACATGGATAAGTTACATGTATGATCATGTGCGGTCTATCTATATACTGTGCTATGGGGTCATGAATGTTTCTATTTTCCTTTCTTTTTGTATTGTGTTCTGGGGATCATTACATTTGACCAGAGAGCCTATTTCATTGTATTTATTCCTTGAAGTTGAAAACATATAGAGGAAGAAGGCAAATCATTCAAAACCTATAAGAAGTGCAAACCTGCTAGGACACTATTAAACATACATGTAAAGGTGAACTTTACATATCTTTACATAATCTTTAAATAATTTACAAATGTAGCACAATTGTAATTCATAATATTTTACTTGCCAAAAGGCTGTTACCTATGGCAAAAGTTAGGAGATCCTCCAAAACAGTCATTAAGTTGATGTGCACCTCTAACTTAAGTTAGGAGATCCTCACAAAACAGTCATTAAGTCATTAGGCTGATGTGCACCTATGGCAAAAGTTAGAAGATCCTCACATAGAAATCATTAAGTTGATGTGCACCAATGACTAAAGTTAGGAGATCCTCACAAAGGCATCATAAAGCTCAGGTTCACCTATGACTTAAGATAGGAGATCCTCACAAAATAGTCATTAAGTTGAAGTCCCTGTCGGGTGCTATGGCCCTTCCACTAGGAGGGAGCTCCAGGTGTCATGTGGATTATTTGCATAATGAATAAGCGACAGGATCCCTATAATTATTATACAAATTTCACCAAAATATTTAGCAAAATGGAAACTCCTGTTTTTTTCTTTAAGATGGACAATCATGTCTCAGATATAGAAGACACAAGTAATTGAACTATTCTTCTCCAGTAAGTATATTGCTCCACTAAACTAATATATTCAACTAGTACAAGAACCCTGTAGGGCCCATTTATGGCCCTGTCTGATTGTCTTGATGCACTTTGAATACTATGTTGTTCTGCACCCTTGTGGCAGTATTTTGGGGCAAGATTTCCATCACTGGTTGCAGGGGTGCATGACAAACTCGATCTTCCAGTATCTGATATTTTTCTGGTCAGTTGTAAGCAGAGCATCATCACAAGGTTTTCTTTTGAGAAATTCTGTGTATGCAGATCCCCCCAGGAGACCCCCTTACTTGAATGGATTCTGTTCTCAAGCTAGCTTGGTTATTAATATCAAGACCTTGAGGAAGAATGATCTGACTGATTATATGAGCAGTTCTTTGTTTTTCTTCTGCTGTGAAGAGATTTGTAAGTATGTCATATGTTCCCAAGTTTATACAGACTCTGTGATTCCTTTGTTCCAGGTTCTGACTCTTTGTGAGTTCAGAATCCACAGCGCTTGTGTCAAATAAGCTTTTTCTTTTTTACCTCAAGTGATCACTGGTAATTGAAATTCCACGACACTTTTCTCACCAGCTCAACTAACTAGAAAACTGTTTTTTCAATTTCATTATATGAGTGGAAAAAAAACTGCTAATATCTTCAAAACTAGATAAAGTATTAATGCTGTATACTACAACATTGCTCAGAAAAGCAGTCTGAAAAAGCTATTTTGTTTCCACGGTTTCAATTTCCTTTAATTATTTCAACTGTATATTGTTAGATGTATTTATGGCATTGTTCATTCTTTCTATCTGTAAGTTTATAATAAAAATGTAAATTGCTACATATACGTCATGCAATATAAATTGAGATAGTAGCACACACAGACATAAACCCTTGCACGAAGATAAAAGTGAATTCTATTGCTGGAATGAATGCCTGGTGGTGTTTGGATTTATAAGTGAAAATTTAAGGTTTTATTTATCTTTTGGGTAAGAACTAACCCTCTGTGTGTGCCTGTTAATATAATGAATGTATATTGACTTCCCATCTGTCATATAATGGGAATAAAATACACATTTGCCTTCAGCTGTGTGACAGGCAATGCAAATGAAAAGCTTTCCTTGTCACCTTGAAAACAGCAAAATGCTTAGGTTCTGGAAAAAAAACAATATAATTAATTTAGAAATAAAGAGAAGAAAGCAGCCACATCCACGCTGAACATTAGCACAAGACCTTCACCTTTTGTACCCAGACATGAAAATGACAAGTTTTTACAAGGGAAATGAATGAATGGTAGTCTAACGTTGGTAATTTATTTCGGCTATTTAAAAACAATGTCTGTTTAATCCATTTGCAGAACTGTGTGATTATTCACAGTAGCAGATATGAGTAGCCATGAAATCACTTCATGTGACATTTGGGTGAAAGTTAGAGCCACTGTCCTTGCTGTATTTTGCAAATGGATAGCAATGGGGTCCGTTCTCCATTCATTCTTTGTATCATGCTGATACAGTTGGTTGAATTGAACTAATTCCCTGCCAGTTGTTTTTATTCGTGACCAACAACTTTAATCACACTCGATTTTATATTTGGAGCATGAAAGTTGCAGGACAAATACACTACACACTTTTAAAGGCCATTTTTGTAGGGACTACTTCCATTTTTGAAAACACACAATGCTTTATGCTTTCTCCTGAGCAATGACACAGGGACCCCAGCAATTCAACTTAGATAGTGACCCCAGCATTTTACTTTTAAAAATCAAGCACATGTCACCCTTCAATCACTGGTAGAGTGGAAGCTCAAACACTAGTGATGTCATCAGTCATTTTTATCACATGACTACTAAAATCTGTGTATTATAACCAATAAAGTACCCCTTGTTGGAAAATATTTGGATATAAGAAGTAATCTCAGTTCCATGACCTGTATAAAACCACTCGGCCAAATGGTCATGGAACTCCTCAGTGACTTAAAATATCCTTATATAGGGGGTACTTTATTCACTATATTATCTATGGCCCATGCAATATTTTGTGTGTCTCTATCGCTGTTGATTCTCAGTGAGCAATATGTGAAATCCATGCATTATCTTTTAGCATATTTGTTAATGCTAAAAACATTCTTTCCAGATATTGATGAATATATACAGATGCAAAGTCACTTAAATATTAATGATTTTCAGGCTCACCAAATTGTTTTGCTCATCTGTGTACATAAAGCTGCAAGATTACAGGGATTAGTGAAGCTTTGGCCCTGCAGTGAGAATGAAACAGTCGACGAATGCCTTAAACTCAGATGCAGGAGAGTTGATTATTTAGCTCAGGATTATTTATCTGGAGGTCTGTGGACTAAATGCAGCTCTCTAGGAAATTTTTAGGCCCCCAGGCTGAATACCAGACCCCTAGGCTTCTTTGCATACAATATTTTTTTTTATGTATTAGAACTCCTAAAACATCAGGTTGAAAATGTAAAAAAATGCTATTAGGAAAAACAGATTAATGTGAAAAAAATGGACAGGCTTATAATGCTTTTTTCTGACTATGCCATTCAGTACATTTCCATTAAGTGCATTAAATATTTGGCACAGTGGAGCCCAAAGAGTAACTCAAGAGTTCTTTGCACTTTTCAGAACTTATAGCATCAAGAAATGGATAGGGGTTACTTTAAGTATCATTTTATAAAGTTCAAATTTTCATGGCATTATAGCATCATTCAGACTTGAGGTAGCAGATCAGGATGACCTATTTTCTATAAAAGTGTCAAGGCCTGGCTCTAGTAGGTTGAAGTCGGGACCAAGGAGGAAGTACAGACAGAAGTGCAGGCAGGAAATAGTCCAGTATGTGGTACACAAATGGTTAAGCAGATCAAGGTCGGAAAAAGGCAAGGGCAGGCAGCAATCAGTGTAGACAGGAGTCAAAGCAGAAGGACCAGGAGCCAAAATCAGTCTAAAAGCATTTATAGAGGACCCAGGAACTCTCAGAAGATTAACCTATGTTCGGAAATTGAACTGGGTTTCTTGCATACTTCACACCAAGCCCAATGCTGTCACATGCCAGAACAACACTACAGGTCAAGTCACTGGATAGCACCCATGGGCACTGCCATCTTTGATACAAAGTGGAGCACTCCTAACTAGAGCACTCCTGACAAAGAGCAGACATGGCAACAGTTAAAGAAAAACTTTATCGCCAAATGAAAACTTGAGCGACAAATAATGTATATCAAATTAAGTGGCATATTAAAAATCTTATCAAACTGGAATGTAAATTTAAGTAAATATTGCCCTTTTACATCCCTTGCCTTGAACCAATCCCTGATGGTCTGTGTGCTGCCTCCGAGATCACCTGACCAGAAATACTACAACTCTAAGTGTGGAAGCAAAAGACACAACTCTGTTAATTGGCTCATGTGACCTAACAAGTATAGTTTGTTTGGTATGTTTGTGTGCACCGTGACTCATACGATCCCAGGGGGCTGCCATTATTTTTTTAAATGCCAGTTTTCTGTTTAGATTACGCAATGGCACATACTACTAAAAGGATATTATTATGAAAATGGTTTATTTACAGGAAGTATGTTTTTACATATCAGCTGTTTTATGCAATATATTTTTTATAGAGTCCTACATTGTTTGAGGGAGTGTAGTTTTCTTTTAATTCTGGGTACTTTGTTCTTTGTACTTTCAGGATTTTTAGTTAGGAACTCTGGTCACCATGATGCATGGAACTCCCACTGAATACACATCTAACATAACTACAAATGACATTGCATTGCTCTGCTGTCATTTCTGATATTGCTTCTTCAGCATTTTTGAGTTCTGAATCAATAAAGGGAGGTTTTTGCAATTCATGGTGTCATTGACATCGGCCTAGTACAGTGTCGGACTGGCCCACCAGGATACCAGGAAAAGTCCCGGTGGGCCCAGGTGTCAGTGGGCCCTCAGTCTGCTAATTTGGCCAAGTTCATGGCCCTTCCCTATTTCTAGAGGCTAAATAGATGTCAACATAGATTATAGTATGTAAAGAAAATACACCAGGAGAATAGAGGATGAATGAGTAGAGGAAGAATAATAGTACTGAGAGCGGGCCCCTGGTCTAAAATTTTTTGGTGGGCCCCCAGTGTAAGGTTTTTGGGTGGGCCCATGATGTCCCAGTCCGACACTGGCCTAGTATAACAGTTTAGTTAGAAGCTTAGAATTCTCATGCACTAGTAAATTGAAAATGCATTACAAAATGAATAGTGATGGGCGAATTTATTCGCCTAGGTCGAATTCGCGGCGAATTCCCGCGATTCGCCGCTGGCGAATAAATTCGCGAATCACTATTCATTTTGTAATGCAGTCGCGCGTCAGTCGTTTTTGACGCGACGAAAACGACGCAACGCGCGACGGAAACAACGCAACGCGTGACGAAAACGACGCGACGCGTGACGAAAATGACGCGACGCGTCAAAGTTGACGCGACGCGCGACAAAATCGTCCCGTGACTCGTTTCGCGAATTTTTCGCCGATTCGCGAATTTCTCTAGAAATTCACGAATCTCTAGGCGAAGCGAATCGCGGGAGATTCGCCCATCACTAAAAATGAAAATAGACTGATTTGGAACCTTGCTTCGACCCATGTGAAAATTGCTGTTTCATGGACCAATACTTAGATCAAGGAATGGATAGGAGTGCAGCATTTCAGTCCAACAGTGGCTTCGGGCCATTTTTTAGGGGTCTAAGCCATTGTTTTTAAAAGGGTTATTCGCTTTTAAATTAACTTTCATTAGGATGTAGAGAGTTTGCATTTTCAGCAATTGGGTTGGTAGGGTCCAAAGTACCCTAGCAAACATGCATTTATTTCAATAAGAGACTGGAATATGAATAGGGGAGGGTCTGAATAGAAAGATGAGTAATAAAAAGAAGCATTAACACTAACCCATTTTTTAAATGGGGTTAGTGACAACCATTTAAAGGCTGGAAAGTCAAAAGAAGAAGGCAAATAATTAAAAACCTATTAAAATAATGAATGAAGACCAATTGAAAAGTTGCTTAGAATTAACCATTCTATAACATACAAAAAATTGAACCACCCCTTTAAAATCTCTGTTCCTGGAGGGTACTTTTATCTAGTCTGCTGTGGATTGTAGCCATCTAGAAACATGCACCATTGTGTGAGTGCTGACTCTGAATCTCTACATTATGGGATTCTATAAAATTATTTACACTAATGCATCCCTGTCAGGCTATATATATTCTTTACTTTCAGCTCTTGGGCACTGTGGGCAAGCATTTTAATGACCTACTCCTTTCATTAGCAGCTTACATACCTCTCATACATCTCAACTGATCCAGCTACTTAACAAAAGTGCCAGCGTTGTTTCATGGAATAAAGGTTTGCATAATTTCAGAACAGACTATTTCCTATCAGCAGTTATTGTTTCTCAGACCTGACAAGATCTGTTGTTCGTGGAATATTAATGTCCCAGTATTAATTAAATGTGTGCAAAAAAGGTTCATGCTGAGTACATCTTAGTTGCCATAAAGAGTTGACATGATTGTCTAGTGATTTGTAATTGCAAATTACACTGCGTTGAAGGTTTTTCATTAAAGGAATATAACATTAAAAAAGCTTTTCCTTTGTGTCTGAAAATGTATAAGGGCTCATTTACAATGCCCCATGCAGATACTGTGTGTGGCATGTGCAGAACAGCAGAGACCTGCAGCAAACCCCGTGGACTGAGCATTGAGTGGGTTAGTTAGAACTCAATCTAAAAGGGTCAGCTGAAAGAGAGGCACCTAAGTGTTCCCTCACCCATGCTGTAAATGGCATGCAAGTGAGGGAGCATCAGGAGGCACAGCTTGGCTTGGGACCTGACAACTGGTAGAAGAGGGAAAATGGTGCCACCATGCTCCCCTGTGAACTACCCCAGTCCATTTTGTTTCTTTATAGAAGAGGCACACTGACACAGGGTAAATGCACAGACTAACTTAATTTCTTTTTATGAGAAGGTGAGCAGGGACCTTGATTCTGGGATGGCAGTGGATGTGATTTAGCTAAAACATTCGATACAGTGCCACACAGAGGGTTACTGGTTAAATTAAGGAATGTTGGCCTGGAACATAGTATTTGTACCTGGATAGAGAACTGGCTAAAACATAGACTACAAAGAGTGGTGGTAAATGGAACATTTTCTAATAGGACCAGTGGGAGTACCACAAGGCTCTGTACTGGGTCCTTTGCTTTTCAACTTGTTTATTAATGACCTGGAGATGGGCATTGAAAGTACGGTTTCTATTTTTGTAAATTACACTAAATTGTGCAGAATTATAGGTTCCATGCAGGATGCTGCCACTTTGCAGAGTGATTTGTCTAAGTTGGGAAACTGGGCAGCAATCTGGAAAATGAGGTTCAATGTTGATTAAGGCAAGGTTATACACTTTGGCAAAAATAATATGAATGCAAGTTATACACTAAGGGGCAAATTTACTAAGGGTCAAATTTTGAAGTTTGAGCATCAAATTTTGTTTAAAGGCCATTTTCAATCGAAATGTTGTAGGAATCATTTGAATGCATTGTTGGATTCAAACTGTTTTCAAAAAAATCTTTTGATTACCTAGGACTTAGAAAAAATTTCAGTACAGGTTCTAGAAGGTCATAGCCCATAGGCTAAAATGGCAATTCGGCAGCTTTATGTTTCCATATTTGAAGGATTTAGAGACAGTACTGCGAAATTCAAATTTTCTAATTTTTTCAATTCAAATCGAACTTTGGGCTATTCGATAGTCGAAGTAGCCCAAAATTACTTCGAAATACAAATTTAAAAAATTCTAATTTAATTTGAATATTCACTTCGACCCTTAGTAAGTCTGCCCATAAATGGCAGTGTGTTGGGAGTTTCCTTATCTGGGGAAGGATCTTGGGGTTTTTGTAGATAGCAAGTTGTCTAATTCTGGGCAATGTCATTCTGTAGCTACTAAAGCAAATAAAGTTAACTGAGGGGATGAAAACATTATTATACCTCTTTATTGATCCCTAGTAAGACCTCATCTGGAGTATGCAGTGCAGTTTTGGACTCCAGTCCTTAAGAGGGAAATAAATGAGCTGGAGAGAGTGCAGAGACTAAGTGCAACTAAACTGGTTAGGGTGATGGAAGACTTAAATTATGAGGGTAGACTGTCAAGGTTGGGGTTGTTTTCTCTGGAAAAAAGGTGGTTGGGGACATGATTACACTTTACAAATACTTTAGAGGATATTATAGACAAATATCAGGAGACCTTTTTACCCATAAAGAGGATCACCAGAGGCCACCCCTTCAGACTAGAAGAAAAGGACTTTCATTTGAAGCAGTGTAGGTGGTTCTTCACAGTGAGGACAGTGAGGTTGTGGAATGCACTGCCGGGTGATGTTGTAATGGCTGATTCTGTTGATTTTAAGAGGGGCTTGTATGATTTCTTGGACAGACATATCAAAGGTTATTGTGATACTAAACTCTATAATTAGTATAGATATGGGTATATATTATAATTTATGTGAGGGTATGGAGGGGTGTGTGTATGATGCTGTATGATGATGGACTTGGTCTTTTTTTCAACCCGATTTAACTATGAACTATAAAATAACAGCGATGGTCATAGAAAGTTAAACATAAAATCCACATTATTTAGCAAATTTGAAATTGGTTTTCATGTTTAATTTGAAAAGGACTTTTATTATACAGATTTTTGTGTCTGGGTGACAGGTCCACTTTAAAAATTATCTACAGGTACCTCGTCATGTTCTTTATATATAATGCTGAACACTTCTCAGTTTTATTTTAATGTAACAGTTCTATTTTATATTTTGCAGGATTAACGTGGAGATTGATGAGCAGGATTCTGGGCACATGTAAACAATTTGTAAAGGAACCTTTGGGAAGATCCATGAGAAATCATATTTTCTTTATTTATGACTTATGAAACTGTATTATGGTTAATTTGATGATAGATTGAAAATGTGTTTTTCTCCACACCTTTATCATATTGCCAACCATAATGTTATTTACATGTTCTTCACCATATCAAGGGGGTGGGGGAGGGGGGGATATATACAGATGTATATTTGTAAGAGCTATTTTTTGAATAGCACATAGTTGGTAAATCTCACATCCATGTTAGAGCTGTCTTTAGGGGCGTATGCAGAGGGAGCTGTCCCAAGCCACACAGATTACAGGTATGGGACCTGTTATCCAGAATGCTTGGGATCTGGGGTTTTCCGGATAATGGATCTTTCTTTAATCTGGATCTTCATGCCTTAAAGGAGAACTAAACTCTAAAAATGAACTGGGTTAAAAATGCCATATTTTATATACTGCTGCACGATAGTGGAATGCTCAACCTGACCTGTGTAACACTGTGTGAATGTGCCGGGTGCTGTTGCCGGAAGACCCTTCCTCTGCTCAGGGTCGGTAATACTTGTAGTAGAGAAATCCAGCCGCACACCGTCAATTGAAATTTGAAATAAGTGTTTTATTGAAGCCCATAGAAATCTGTGAAAATAGGGCCAATTATATATATTTTATATACTGAACTTAATTGTACCAGCCTAAAGTTTCAGCTTGTCAATAGCAGCAATGATCCAGGACTTCAAACTTGTCACAGGGGGTCACCATCTTGGAAACACTTGTAACACTCACATGCTCAGTGGGCTCTGAGCAGCTAAGCTTAGGGGTCGTCGCAAATTATCAAGCAGAAAACAAGGTTGGCCTGTAATATAAACTGATGCTACAGGACTGATTATTAAATCCTGATGCTAGTTGCCCTGGTTTCTGTGCTGCCATGCAGTAATTATCTTTATTAATGACTAATCAGCCTTATATTGTGACTATATTTCTATTCTATGTGTACTGTATATTGTGAGTGGGTCCCTAAGCTCAGTAAGTGACAGCAGCACAGAGCATGTGAATCAGTGAATCAGCAGAAAAGAAGATGGGGAGCTACTGGGGCATCTACTGGGGAGACACAGCACAAAACATCATGTATAACATTTCTAGCTACTTCTTTAGTTTCATATGACTAAGTCTACTAGAAAACAATGTAAACATTAAATAAACCCAATAGGCTGGTTTTGCTTCCAAAAAGGATTAATTACATCTTAGTTGGGATCAAGTACAAGGCACAGTTTTATATTACAGAGTAAAAGGAAATCATTTTTAAAAATTCGTACTATTTGGATAAAATGAAGTCTATGAGACATGGCCTTTCTGTAATTAGGAGCTTTCTGGATAACAGGTTTCCAGATAACCGATCCTAATACCTGTACACATATAATCCAGAATGTTTGGGACCTGGGGTTTTCATGATAAAGGATCTTTCCATAAAAAAAAATCATTTTAAACATTAAATAAATTCAATAGGACAGTTTAGTTACTATGAAGTACAAGGTACTGTTTTATTATTACTGAAAAACTGTAATTATTTTTAAAATATGTAATTCAGAGCTTTTTGGATAAAAAGGTCCAGATAAGGAATCCCATACCTGTATCTATATTAGTAGGGAAAATAGTTTCTGGGAATTTAAATGTATAGTTAGTAATGATAGAATAAAACAGTAATATATTATATCCAAATAAATATTCCAGCAGCACTCCAAGAATGTGAACAAAGTGATTTAATAGTGCCACAACATTGGGGCTTAGCCTGCCTTTTACCCCTTAGTGTTAATTTCAACATCAGCTGATGAGCCATGAATTGGACAGTTCCATGTGCTGGCACTAAAGACAGTTCTGACTGGGGTGTAAACTATCAATTTTTAAACTGTAATTATTAAATGGTGTTTATGTGACTAAATTATTTATATACTGGTACATTTGCACTCTGCGCTTATATTCAAAGACAAAATCCATTCGACATGTAAATATTTTAAATTGTCAGTTGTAATGCTGTAATATTGAGTCTTTACAGTATGGGTAAGATCATCCAATGCGCCGTTCTGTTGCTCCTCCCACTGTACCGCTTTGAGTTTATGCAGATTTATGTGTCTCGGATGTATGAAATATTGCTAAAATAAATGAATTTCTTGTAACTGACCTTACAGGAAGAAGCATATTGCAGCATTTACAGAAATGTTTCATTCATTTCTCATTGTGTTGGCTGATTTGTGTTTTCTTTTTGTTTTTTTATTAGAATGGTAAAAGGGAATTTTATATAGGCAAGGAATAAAAGAAGACATTTCCACTAATATAGTAAATGGTCCTAGAACTAACATGACTAGTAATGAGTCTGCTCTGTTGTCACAAACATACCTTATTGGAGCCTGGAACTGAGGGAAGAGGCCTCTCCTTCACCCCCACTAATAACTGCTGCAGCAATGATGACAGGGCAAAACCAGTAAAGACTGGCAGAATAGTGAGTTTGTCTTCAATTTAAAGGGATTGTACATATACAGTGAATGTAAAACTGTAGTGACGTCATGATGCACATGCTATGTCATAACACTAATTTAATTTTCTGAGCAGAGCAGACATCCCTTTTCTTGCTAAATAAATTTTCAGCCAATTGTAGCCAGGTTGATGGATTAGACATAAATAACAAGTGGAGATGTTTCTAATTAATTTGGTTAAACCTGGAGGTAAGTGAAAAGACACTAAGGGGCACATTTACTAAGGGTCGAGATAAATATTGGACCTACCGAATTGCAATAGAATCCTATGGGAGCACTTCCATGGGCTTCTGAGGCTAAGTCCTGATCGAATAGGATTCGTATGATCGATGACTTCGATCGTTCGAATCATACGAATCATTCGAATGATCGAATAGTTCATTCTAATGATCATTATTCGATCAATATTCGATCATCGAATGATCGAATATAGAATAAAAGGGTAGCCTAGAACTATTCGATTAGCATTCGAAAATCGAATGCTAATCGAATATTGAGGAAAATCGAAGATTTTTTGGGGAATAATAGTAAATTTGCCCCTAAGTGTTTTACAGCAGGAAAAAAAAATGTTACGGTGAGCAGGTTCAATAGCAAACCACTAAATCACATTAGATAAAATATAATTATTAACATTTATTTCTAAAGCAACAACATATTACGCAGCACTGTACAATAACTATTAGATCATACTAAAATACAAATGACACAGAGGCTCCATTATCAACCTTCTCATTTTAGTGGTTTTTAGAGGCTTTTGAAACAACGAATAAACATCAAAATGTGAGTTTAGATTTTAATAAATAAAAACTCACCCACGTTCTGTTCATTCCTATGTGATGCTTTAGCATAATTTTAAATTTAAATTATCAATGGGTGACAGTTAGAAGTCACCATCTGATAAATACGCTCCCTTTGGAATAAATAGGATGTGGGTAAGTTTTTATTTATTAAAATCTAAATTCACATTTTGATAAATCTGCCCCATGCAAATTTTTTCTTAATACCATGAATGTCATGTGCGCCGGCTTACATACGCCGGCCGGGCGCTGTGTCCCGCCAGGTTGCCTATGGCGTCTGCCCGATCTTGCCCAGTGTTGAATGCTTAAATGATTCTCTTGAAAGCGTTTTAAATTAGAGGTTTTTTTGTGTTTTTTTACCCTTTATGAATCCCAAATTTTTCACATTTTAGAGAAATATAATAAAAAAACTAATGTAAAGACGGAGCTGCTCAAAAGATGGACTTCTATACAGAAGTAGTGATGGGCAAATTTATTTGCCAGGGACGAATTTGCAGCAAATTTCCACGTTTCGCAGCTGGCAAATAAATTCAAAAATAAAAATCAAGACTGGCGCGAAAATTTTAATGCCTGTAATTTGACACTAGCGCGAAAATCTGCGTTTCCTGAATTTTTTGTCATTTTACAGGACATTTGCAATTCGCATTGAAACAGGAGAAATTTACCCATCACTATACAGAAGGATGGATGGACAGATTTCTTTACACACACTCAGAGGACTTCACCTGATGACATGCTGCTTTTCTTCTTAATGTATCAGGATTCACTTAGTACATCTGTATGCCAGTTTTCTGATTGCTCGCCCATATGTACCCACTTCTTTATACTCGTGGAAGTTCCATCTGCTTTATTTCTTGCAAATCATTTTCTGAATTGGCTTCTACTTGCAACTCTGAAAAGACTCATATCGTAGGTGTATAAACTCAATTACCCAGCAGAGCTACAGGATGTACCATCAGGATGGCTTTGACCTTAACTGTAATCAGAAGAACTCTAGCAGTCATACAATTAGAAGGGGTTTCTGCATTTACAAACATAATATAGCACATCATTTGAAGCTGAGCAATCTGATATATATATGCTTTATTTTACACTTTTATAGATTACAACAAATACCCTCTTTTCCTTTTTAAATTGTTTCTATTAATTTTAGATGTAAACTGTTTCAAATTCCTTAGGAATGATTGCAAGAACAAATTTAACTATTAACTCTAAGAAGCCTACTACCTTTACTAACAATCAAGTTTCTATTTTTTCCACAACACATTTTACTAAAACACGCATTTATCAAATTTCTTTAAATAAAACATCCTCTAGGTTTATATATATATATATATATATATATATATATATATATATATACTCAGATTGTTACAGAACCGCACTCCAGACTTCTTAATGCTGTGAATCAAATAGCTTTTATTTACATGTGCTTCCT
This sequence comes from Xenopus borealis, assembly GCA_024363595.1. Lineage (NCBI taxonomy): Eukaryota > Metazoa > Chordata > Amphibia > Anura > Pipidae > Xenopus > Xenopus borealis. The sequence goes on from CM044441.1 coordinate 128,739,690, forward strand.
ATATATATGATAAACTTGTTCATCAACTTGGCCGGGTGCTGGTAAATAAGGTTAATAAAGTAAAAGTACCGCCAGGGCCGCTCCCGCCACGAGGCAAGGTGAGAATCTTTCCTCAGGTGGCGTGGAGAGGGCAGTTACCAGGGACGGCAAAAAGGTAACTTTAAGAGCCAAATTTCCAATATTTTTAAACAGAAATTCGGCTCTTCTAGTGCAGCGAGCACATTAGCGCTTGCACTAGCGATGCGGCCCTTCCTTGACCCGCTCTGACGCTAAAAGTTAGAAGCATGGAGCAGGGGGGGTGGCATCAGCAGCCCCTGGAACGCCCCTGAGTACCGCACTCAACGGGAATACTTGTGAAAAAAAATAAAGATTTATTGAAAAAATCTTTTTGTTATCCTTGAGAAAGTTGGTGTTTGAAGCGTCAGATTTTTTCAATAAATCTATATATATATATATATATATATATATATAGCATCCAAAGGACCAGCAACACTGGGATTTTAGTGAGAAAAAAAACATGTACTATTTTCATAGCCAGCTGTATATGCACACATAATTATGTTTTTTGTTTTCACTAAAATCCCGGTGTTGATGGTCCTTTTGGATACTTTACAATACTTGATACTTTACTGTGCACTGTGTAGGAAACAAATAAGCGGTATGCCACCCTACTGACTATATATACTGTGTATACTATAAACTTCCCCCTACCTCGTCCATCTGTAACAATAAAAGGAGGTGTAGCGTAGGGTTGACAACTGTCCGGATTTCCCTGCCATTTTCCCAACACAATAAAGGTGGCAACAATAGTGTGGTGCCACATACATCACTGGGAGGCTTTTGGGCAGGCCTGGAGGGCACATGCATGGGGGGTGGGACAAGCACTTGACAGCAATGCAGGAAGTCAACTGAAACACAGGCAGACTAGGAGTAGCAAACATTGCCCTACCTGATCCAGAAGCTGAAGCCTGGAAGACTCCAGGATATGAGTTAATGTGCTGGGGAACAAAAGGACCCATGGACCAAAAGCCCCTGTCCCTCGGATGCCTTATGGGCAGGCCCAATGCTTTCACAAGGTTAAAAAGAAAATTTTGCTTCCAATGGGAGTAGAAGGAAAATGGTGGGTGTAGTTGGCATTTTAAAGGTTTGGGGAGGGTCCTTCTGATGGGAGCAGGGTGAGGGGGTATCCCAGTACTGATATGGCGTTCATCAAGGGATAGATAGATAGATAGAAAGATAGATAATAGATAGATAGATAGATAAAGCAGATTTACAAATATATGTGTATCTGTTAATATATATATGCATAATACTGTATTATATTACACTGTATGTTTCCAAAAAGAAGGTAGGTATAATTCTCGCTAAGCCAATTATAGTGCATCTTTTTAGTACATGTACGGAGACCTGTTATCCAGAAAGTTCCGAATTACAGAAAGACCATTTCCCATAGACTCCATTTCATCCAAATAATTAAAATGACCTTTTTCCTCTGTAATAATAAAAACAGTAGCTTGTACTTGATATGAATTAAGGTATAAATAAATCCTTATTGGATGCAAACCCAGCCTATTGGGTTTATTTAATGTTTACATGATTTTCTAGTAGACTTAACCTATGAAGATCCAAATCACACAAAGATCTGTTATCTGGTAAACCCCAGGTCCTGAGCATTCTGGATAACAGGTCCCATACCTGTAATACAGTTTCCAAAAAGAAGGTAGGTATATTTCTCTTTTTAGGCTTAGTCCATTATACTGTATCTTTTCAGTACCGGAATGGGATCTGTTATAGTGATGTGCGGGCCAGGTGGGTTTGTGCTGACCTCACACTCCTCTTCACGGGTGGCCACTTTGCACTGCTGGCTTCTGATTTCTTCTTTTATAGATGATGTGCCTTCTTGCCACGCCCCTTTTGTGATATCATCGGTGGGCACGGGTCTATAAAATGAAGTCGGTAGGTGGGTGCAGGCGGGCGCAGGTGGATGGAGGGCAGCCTTCTGTCACTACCCTGAGACCTGTTATCCAGAAAGCTCCAAATTACAGAAAGGCCATGTAACATAGACTTCATTTGATCCAAATAATTAAAAATAATTTCAATTTTTAAAAATGATTTCCTTTTCCCTGTAATAATAATAATAAAACAGTACCTTGTACTTGATCCCAACTAAGACATAATTAATCTATTGGATGCAAAAAAAGTCTTATTGGATTTCATTAATATTTAAATGATCTTTTAATAGACTTAAAATATGTAGATCCAAATTATGGCATGATCTGTTATCCAGAAAAACCATTCCAGAGCATTCTGGATGGCAGGTCCCATACCTATACAAAGGTTAAGGCACCTGATCGTGAGTAATGGAAAAAGAACTGCCTATGAGCTTCTGTACTTCCATGCCCAGCACATACTGACAGTTGGAGAGGGAAAGCTTAAACACTATATGAAATAAAAGTCTAATGGTGGGACATCACCTCTGCTGTTCCGACAGCCCTACTAGTGAGTGACAGAGAGATTTGCTGTGCCATTATTTGTGGTGAAGATATTTGTCTTTTACAGCTCAGAAGAGTCCAGATGACAAATGGATTTTTCTGGCATTGTGACATTACTGTGTCTAACAGCAAAGATACGCTCCATAGCGCTCTCTGATGATTTGCAGCTCACAAAGTTTCTTACATAAGCTGCAAAAATTGTCTTCATCTGACAGTGCAAGAGGGGGATTTGGGTAAGAAGATGTCTGGGGTCTGCTGTCCATTGCTTCTAACTAGGTTTATATATGATCAGCATTGCAGAATATCTTATTTGCATCTACATTGCAAGTTGCTGCTGCTCCATATACAATATATTCACTTAGCATTCACTGATTGCTGATGAATTTCCTTGCACAGGCCAGAATCTGATGTCCCATACAGCCATATGAAACAGTTTGGGAACCCCTCCTAATTCTTTGGAGTTTTGCTTATCAGTAGTATTTCAGCAGTGACATAATGTTTATTGGATTAACAGAAAATATGCAATATGCATCAGAACAAAATTAGACAGGTGAATAAATTTGGGCACCTCATCAGAGATATCATATCAATACTTAGTTGAGCCTTCTTTTGCAAATGCAACAGCCTCCTATATATACTCCTCCTATAGCCCTTGATGAGTGTCTGGATTCTGGATGGTGGTTTTTTTGACGATTCGTCCATACAAAATCTCTCCAGTTCAGTTAAATTTGATGACTGCCAAGCACAGACAGCCTGCTTCAAATCATCCTATTCCAGAATATTGTACTTCTGCATAAAGATAGATTTCGAAGTATGTTTAGGGTCATTGTCTTGTTGGAATATACAACCCCTGCGTAAATTCAACTGATTGATGCTTTTATTAACATTTATTTCAATAGCGCCAACATATTGCGTAGCGATTTAAAGTAAATGTGTTTATTATTTTAGTTATTATAATAATAACTAAAAATTTAATTTCATACAACTGAATACTGCTTCACTAAAAATCTTTGTTCGGAAAACATCCCAGTACTCAGATGTTTCTGGAAAATGAAGACCATACAACTTTTATCTTTTTTTCTTGAAAGTGGAGTAAATTATTATGCAGGCTGAGAGGGGTTCCCAAACTTTTTCATATAACTGTTTCAGGGGGGTTAGACATTAGGGGCCATTTATTTTGCTTGGCAGTTAATGCATGCCTCCCAAACGTTTTTTTGCAGGATAGTCCCCATTTTGACAGCTCAGCCTGCAGTCCCGGATTGTTATGGAAAAGTCCCAACTTTCTCTCTGCACTGAAGAGCCAGAAAAATATATAACGTTTCTAACTTAGTTTGCTTTTGGCAGAGGCACTCAGCAGGTCCACTTGGATACTTTTGTAACAATTTAAGATAAGCACAGAAGCAATTGTAACAATTTAAAATAAGCAGGTCTCTTAGGGAAACGGACTTGCAGCCTAAAGGGAAATTTACCTTCATTAGCAAAACTGTAATTACACATAAAAAACAACTATAGAAATGTGCTCAAACTTTTATAACCTGCCAAATTTTGTAAAAGTAACATGATTTTAGGGGTGAAATTAACATGAAATTAGGGGTGTTCAAAAATGAACATGGTCAAAAAATTTCAACGCACTACATATGGCATCTTGGTCATCTTGGTCTTGGTCCCTCTGTATGTTTCAAAAATGTTGTAAGGCATGTTATGGCCATGCAGTCACTTGTGCAGAAAACTTTTATTAAAGGTATGTGTCAATATGGTGCTCCTTGCCCTTTTTATAGCTTCACTGGGCAGCACTTCCTTACTCCTCTCTCCTATTCCAAATCAAGTGGAACCCTGGAGCTACCTCCACTTCCAAACCAGTCAGAAGCTGTAGGATCAACGACCGTTGTGATCTAACGCAACTCCTGTGTGCCGGTGAAAATTCTTCTATTTGCTGTGCACCAGGATAAGAACTTTTGAGTTTGTGTGGTGTGCGGTATCTCCATATCTTTTTGGTATTCCTAAAGAATCGGACACACACATACCTTTCACACATCTACCACACTCAGAAATACAAAAAAATAGTTATAACAACAACAAAATTTAGATTAAATTTCAAATTCGTGTTGACCTCTCAATGGATTAATTTCCTGTTTCTAATGCAATGTGACTGAACTCAATCATTGGTTTCTTTAATAGGGCTGAACTCGCCTTCTGTAAACATATACAGATATGTTCCAAAAACATATCCAAAAAGCTCAGAATTACGGAAAGGCCATCTCACGGACTCAATTTTATCCAAATAATACAAACTTTTAAAGGAGAAGGAAAGTCCTTTAACACTTGGGGGTGCCAAAAGTTAGGCACCCCCAAGTGATCGCATTTACTTCACTGACACCTTGGGCTGGTGCTCCTATCAGCTATAAAAATCAGTTATACCAGTGAGCACCACAGAGAGATCCTCTTCGGGCTTCTTCTTTCTTTTCGTGGCTTCGCATGCTCAGTAGAGCAAAAAGCTGAATGAAGAAGTCAGGTAATATGAAGAAGGAAGAAGCTGGAAGACGATTGCTCCACGATGCTCACTGGAAGAACTCCTGGTTGGTGCATTTTATTTTCCTGGTAGGAGACTGGGGTGTCTGGTAAGTAAATATAATCACTTGGGGGTACCTAACTTTTGGTAATCCCAAGTGTTGGTGATTTTCCTTCTCCTGTAATAATGATTTCCTCTGTAATAATAAAAACAGTACCTTGTACTTGATCCAAACTAAGACATAATTCATCCTTACTTGAAGCAAAACCAGTCTGTTGGGTTTATTTAATGTTTATATGATTTTCCAGTAGACAAGTTTTGAAGATACAAATCCAGAAAACTCCAGGTTTTGTGGATAACATTTCCTAAAGCTGTACTGCAGTTAGAGAAGGTTCGCCTTTAACTGTAGATGTATTCTAAGAGAATGTGCAGCTGGCCTTTATCTTTTATTTTTTTGTGGGTTTTGAATTATTTACTTATTTGTGCAGCTTGTCGGGCTTAGAATTTTAACAACTATGTGGATTCTGGGACTTGCCTATCCTTGGGAATCAGAATAGAAGATGAATAGCAGATGGCCTGAATTCAAATATCAGCAAGACAAAATACGACTGTAAGATAAATGCTCAAAGTTATTAGGTTTTTTTGTTGTTGCTGGGTCAGTGACCCTGAGATCCAAACGGCATTTTCAGTTGCAGTACAAAAAAAAAAAGAAACAATAATATGAAATAAATAGAAAATGGAAGACCAGCTAAAAGGTGTTTAGTTTATGTCCAGCTATAACTTAGTAAAAGTTTATTATAAGTGGATTTCCCTTTTAATTTCTTTAACTATTTTCCAAACAAACATTATTCTCTTTATATAGAACCTCTTTATAATGGTACTTCTGTTATATAATATATAATATATATAATTCTTACTATAGGTATGGGAACTGTTATCTGGGACCTGGGGCTTTCTGGATAAGGGATTTTCCATAATTTGGGTCTTCATACTTTAAGTCTACTAGAAAAGCATATAAAAATGAAATAAACTCAATAGGCTGGTTTTGCTTCCAATAAGGATTAATTATATCTCACTTTACAAGTACAAGGTAATGTTTTATTATTACAGGGGAAAAGGAAGTTATTTTAAAAATTTGATTATTTGCATAATTGATCTATTTGCACAGATTATTTTTTTCGGGTTATGGCCCGAAAAGCAAGTATTTTTTTGGGTTACTGGACCTCGACAGGGATGGCGGATTTTTGATTTCTGAGTTTTATGCCGCTTTGGGATATAATAAATCTTGAAAAATTTGAGCTTTTTTTTGCCCAAAAAAAACCCTGTCCAAAAACCTCTACTCCTAAGAAAAATCAAGAAAATCAAGAAAAATCAAGGTTTAGTAAATAACCCCCTAACTCTACAATAAAATCATGTAAACATTAAATAAACCCAATAGGCTGGTTTTGCTTCCAATAAGGATTCATTATATCTTAGTTGTGATCAAGTACAAGCTACTGTTTTATTATTACATAGAAAAAGGAATTTTCAAAAAAAATTTGATTACTTGCATAAAATGGAGTCTATGGGAGACTGCCTTTCCGTAATTCAGAACTTTTTGGATAACGGTTTCTGTATAACAGATCCCATACCTGTACAGGTATAGGACCTATTATCTAGAATGCTGTAAGCCTGCATTTGTCCAGATAAAGGGCCTTTCTGTAATTTGTATCGCCATACATTTAGGGGGTTATTTACTGAAACTCAAATGTATCTAATATTTGAATTAAACCGAACTTGACCAAACTCCCATTCATGATTTTATCTTATTTATCAATTAAATAACTCGAAAAGGTTGGGTTGGGAAAAAAACACAATAAAATTGTGTGAAATCACAAAACATACAAATTTTTCGGATTTGATGTCCGAAGCCCTTGATTTTTTTTGGTTTATGGCCCGAAAAGCCAGTATTTTTTTTGGGTTACTGGACCTCGACAGGGATGGCGGATATTTGGTTTCTGAGTTTTATGCAGCTTCGGGATATAATAAATCTTGAAAAATGTTAGCTTTTTTTTGCCCAAAAAACCTCTCTCCAAAAACCTCTACTCCCAAGAAAAATCAAGGTTTAGTAAATAACCCCCTAAGTCTACAATTAAATCATGTAAACATGAAATAAACCCAATAGGCTGGTTTTGCTTCCAATAAGGATTAATTGTATCTTAGATTGGGATCAAGTACAAGCTACTGTTTTATTATTACAGAGAAAAAGGAAATCATTTTTAGAAATTATATTATTATATTTGATTATAATGGAGTGTATGGCCTTCCCTTAATTCAGAGCTTTCTGGACAATGGGTTTCCGTATAACGGATCCTATACCTGTGCAGTGTAAGAGCAATAAAAAGATAATGATGATATTGCTACTGTGCAAATAAAATGCGTTGCTGTTTCCATGGCAATTGCACTTTAGAGGAGTGAAGTGTCTGATTTAAACAGTATTGACATTGTTTTGGATGTGATTGTTTCTATGCGTTTCAGGTGGGACAAAAGTTTTTTTATAAACTCAACAAATGAACTCATTTCAAAAATGCTATGCCTCAGTGCATAAAGGAAATATATATAAATATAAAGGAAGAGGAACCTTTATCCATAAACCTGTTACTCAGAAAGCTCCAAATTACAGGAAGGCCATCTCCCATAAAGTTCATTTTAAACAAATAATGCTGTCGTTAGAATTCCCCGTTACAGGAGAAGGAAAATCTAAAATGAATATGGCTAAAATGTCATGTTTTATTTACTGAATTTATTGCACCAGCCTAAAGTTTCAGCTTGTCAATAGCAGCAATGATCCAGGACTTGAAACTTGTCACAGGGGGTCACCATCTTGGAAAGTGTCTGTGACACTCACATACTCAGTGGGCTCTGAGCAGCTGTTGAGAAGCTAAGCTTAGGGGTCATAGAAAATTAGGTTGGTCTGTAATATAAGCTGATGCTACAAGGTTAATTATAATTTTTTATATTCTATGTGTACAGTATATTGTGAGTGGGCCCCTAAGCTCAGTAAGTGACAGCAGCACAGAGCATGTGAATCAGTGAATCAGCAGAAAAGAAGATGGGGAGCTACTGGGGCATCTACTGGGGAGACACAGATCTTTACTGCTAAAGGGCTGTGGTTGCCTTGGGCTGGTACACAAGCACAAAACAACATTTCTAGCTACTTCTTTAGTTAGAGTTTAGTTAGAATTTAATACTCTAGGTAGACTTACCTCTCCAAACTACCTCTCCTAGTCAAAATCTCCTTGGTAAATCACTGGCTAGAGCTGGCACTTGTACCAGTAAATTAGAAATGCCCTATAAATAAATTTACCCTCTCCATGCTGATCTCCCTTTCTAAGCACAGGTCAGCCCATTTCTCCACTTAGTCTTCTCATTTCCCTACCCACTTTGCCTTTTTCCCCTCACATCCTCCTGCCCCATTCACCTTTCTTCCTCTTAACCTTCAAGAGGGCTGCAGAATACCACAGGGAATGGAGGTAAGTGCCTTCTACGGCCTACATGTGATTCTGAGATGTTCTGAATTAACAAGATTTAATGAAAGGGTGATTCTAGGCCCCCTCAAATCCTAGCCATACCTTTAGGAAAAGAGGACAGCCCACAATAGTATAAAAATGAAATGTTGCTATTTTAAATTGGCAAACTATGGGATGATATTCCTTTAACTTTTTGTTATTCCTTTAACTTCTCATTGTTGCTAGTGAAGGTAATACATCTCTGCATAAATACATGGGAACTGTCCCCTGCTGCTGATTTATTGTGCAGATACCCAGAAGTAACAGTGGCAAAAATCAATCTATTAAATAATTCTCCATCTGAAGGCACAATGAGCATAACCTCTTTCCAGCAAATATAATGTAAAGCCTACAATATAATATGATGGCTGTTTACACTGCTCTGTCATTCAGAAGGCAGTTAATGAGACAGGAACATGCTTTTCCCAAGTAACCATCAGAGCTTTTAGCAGACTAAAGGCACTACATTCATTATGGAGGCACATCGGGTGCATGCTATATAACAACCATGCACCAAGGGTTGATTTGTAGTCATAATCTAACAAAACCCACATGTATTTCACTGTTACCCTTTCAATTACCACTGTACTGTTGTGTTTTACTGGAGAATGGATGTTTCCCGTCAAGAGTTTCTTTTATTCCTCCCTCATGGTGTCTTCTGTGCAGATTTGCCTGCTAGGTTCATTAAAATGATATTTTCCAACCTGGAATGTAAGTCTGTAACACTGCAGCCTGCAGAGACATTTGATGGAATACTTAATGGCCACGGAATGGAAACAGGAGATGCAGAGAGTTTCTGATTGACAAAAAAGACGTTTACTTAAATGAAATCGCATAATCTGTTTGCCATTAATGATCCCCCCGTGACAGCAGCACAGACAAACAGCATGCCCCTTCCCTTAGAGAGGAGTCCATTTATAGGTCTTCTGGTATCCACATAAAATCAAAGTCTTTCTTTTGTCAGCATCTCCCATGGGAGCCTTTGTGCAAGGTATTTTGTCAGTTTTTTGTATGATACAGAAAGAAATGTTCGAGCAGGTAGTAGGGACAGATATAGGGGGCATAGCCTATAAACTGCAATAATAATTGGCTCAAGGGCATCACAGAGAGACTAAAAAATGAGTGTCAATGTGTCTCCAGATGTCAGAATCTAAGTTGGTTCATGTGTACCTGCAGTTAAACTCATTTCATCAGGGTGCAAAAAAACATCTATAAGTCACCATGTTTATCTCACTTTGCACTCTACCAACACCATCAGGGCTTTTAGCAATTCTGGAGCGTAAGGATCTGCATTCAGCCCATGAATACAACACAGCCTGCATTCAGCAGCAGAGTATTTATGGGGGTTGGATGCAGGGTCTCCTGACCCATCCCATTCAGACACACAAGTTAGGGAGTGCCACATAAGAGCCAACTTGCCGTATGGCAGGCAATGAGGACAGGGTCTTGGACAGCCAGTATCATCCAGCTTTCTGCAAGTCGCAATGTATTTTTTATCCAAAGAATGGTGCAAAGTTCTGCAATACCCTGGCTGCAAGGCCTTTTGAATCAGCATTAAGGAGCACAATTTTGTAGGGCTCTAGCAGTTGCATCTAGGCTCATTGTAAATTACACTTATCTCATATCCAAATATCTCATGCACTGTGTGATTTATAATATAAGGCTCTCATACACAAGTGTATTATCCTGCATTCACTTGTGGCAGATTTTTTATGGGTTACACCTGTGTTTGATGGCCCCGTGTGGCTCAGAGAGTACGGCAGACATTGAAGAAAGCAAAATAATGGGCTGCAGTAACTTCCTTCAAGTGGAGCATCCTCAATATTCCCATGCTACTCAGGACATACTAAATACAAAGCTCTTGTTTTCTGAAATATACATTTAGATAACACATATTTGACCAAGGAAATTCCCCAGGGAATGAAGGTGGGTGAGGGGTAAGTTCCTCTGGACCCTGCTTCTGAGATTTCTTAATTTAAAAAAAAAATGTGGTACAACTTTTCAACTGCCCTTCATTTTTTCTTTTTTACAGTTTTTGAATTATTTGCCTTTTTCTTCTGATTCTTTCCAGCTTCCCCATATAAGAAAGAAATTCTCAATAAGGCTACAAATATATAGTCATTGCTACTTTTTTTTATAACTCACCTTTCTCTCCAGCCCCCCTCCTATTCGTATTCAAGTCTCTTAATCAAACCAATGCATTATTGCTAAGGTCACTAGCAACCAGATTGCTGAAACTGCAAACTGGAGAGCTGCTGAATCAAAAGCTAAATAACGCAAAAGCCACAAAAATTAAAAATTAAAACCAGTTACAAATCGTCTCAAAATTTCACTCTCTACATCATACTAAAAGTTAACTCAAAGGTGAATAACCCCTTTAAAAAAAAAAAAGCAAGATTCACTATTGATTTTACTGTATCTCAGTTCTGCCTGAACCTAATTACCCTTCCAGAGCTGCCAGTCCCCATTGCCTCACATGCTTCTTCTTGAACAAGCCAAGTAATTCATCTTTCAGCCATTGTAATATAAAGTAGAGAAAATGGAGCAGGAAAGAGTAACCTAAAAGGCCAGTTTAGAGCTAAGCAGGGAAAAGTCTTGCAGGTTGGCAGTAGAGACACTACAACTTAGAATATAATACACAAATACTGTGTCTATGGTTTTTAGAGAAACACATAATCAGTGGCATCTGATCATTTTCCAGACGACAGTATATGGCATTCAGCCAATTGTAAGCTGCAATAATAATTAACAGGTGAATCGGTGACTTACTGTATGCCAATGAACTCTTTTTCATGGAAAACCTGTAACATGAGTTGAGAAGGTTTTGACCTAAGGCAAGGGGGAATGCTGGGTCTGACTGCAACAGCGAATACTTACACCATTGTCTGGTCTTATCTGTTGATAACCGAATACCCATTAACTAATGGGCAGCAAGTTATATGAGGGTCATAAAAATATCCACTACGTTCCCACAATTTATCATTTTAAAAAAATATTTATGGTTTATTTTTAATTCACTTTAGATCAGTAGGTTTTCTGTTGTGCTTGGCAGATGCAGGTTGTTTCCACTGCTTGACTAAGCTTCCTTAATTTTGCAACTTAATCCTGTTTAGGCAATGGCAATATTTAAAAAAGCTGATCCTGTCCCAGTAAGGGAGTTGTTAATCTTTGAGTTTTCTTTTAGTGTGATGTAGAGAGTGATGATCTGAGACAATTTACAATTGGTTGTCATTTTTTATTATTTGTGTTATTTAGCTTTTTATTCAGCAGCTCTACAGTTTGCAATCTGGTTACTAGGGTCCAGTTTATCCCAGCAACCATGCATTGATTTGAATGAAGAGACATTGAATAGGAGAGGCCTGAATAGAACAATGAGTAATAAAACATGGCAATAACAATACATATGTAGCCTTACAGAGCATTTGTTTTTTTTAAATTGGGTCAGTGACCTCCCCCCCATTTGAAAACTGCAAAGAGTCAAAAGAAGAAGAAGGCAAATAATTCAAAAACTATAAAAAGAAAAAAGCTAGGTTAATTGAAAAGTCATTCCATAACATACTAAAAGTTGAATTAAAGTCAAACAACCCTCTAAGGGGCAAATTCACTAAACGGCGAAAATGCGCTAGCGTTGCCTTCGCTAACGTTCGCCGCACTTCGCCAGGCGAATTTTCGCCAGCACTACACAAATTCACTAAAGTGTGAAGTTATGCTCTGGTCAGCGAATGATAGCGTAGTTGCGCTAGTGTTACTTCGCCAGGAAAAGCGCATATACGCTAGCGATGCCTAATTTGCATACGGTGGGAATTTCAAGGTATAATAGAAGTATATGTTACAGCCACTACATTACACAAGAAAGGAAACCTTTAATAAATAAAATAAAGTTGTCCTATTGCCCTACATGTGCCCCCTGTATAGTTGAGTTGCCATATGTTAGGAAATGTAGGGGGGAAGGAGGGTAAACCCCCCAAAAAATTCCGCTCTTTTTCAGACTATCAGCATAAAAAGTAAAACACGCCAGCGTTTTTTGGGAATTAGAAAAAATTTCAATTTTTTTTCAAACTCCTATCTATTCTATTGAACTTTGCCAGGTCTAACCTGGCAAAGTAATGTTTAGCATAAGAGGTAACGTTTAGTAAAACGATCATCTTAGTGAATTTGCGTAATTACGTTCCTTCATCAGTGCCCAACTTCGCCTGGCGTAAGGGTGCGAAGTTGCGCTATTCTATCTACTTCGCTAGCAAAAATTCATCAGAGTTGGTGTTAGTGAATTTGCAAAGTTATGAAATGACGTAACGCTGGCGAATTAGCACTAGATTTAGACGATTCGCGCTTTACTTAATTTGCCCCTTAATGTGAACAGGAAGCACTCTGGGTACTGTGGTACTTCATGGTGTGCAAAGTACAAAATAAGCCAGATCGCACCCATTTATTGCACTTTGCAATTTCAAGTGTCAAAGATACTGGTACGTTTTCAAACAGGGGTTTAGCTGTGGGGGGAGATCTGATCTGATTGTTCATTATTATTACTAATTACTCAGAAACGCCACATCCACGCACAGAAACCAGTTTCCAGCAGACAGGATTTTGGGCCAATAGGCATCAAGCTGAGCTTTGCCCAGATATTGGTCAGACAGGCCAGTGGGTTGGCCCCATACAAAGCAAATAAAGACTGGCCAATCTGGAGAAACTGAGTTGAGCAAGTTGAGAACCTTGCCTCAGCAGCAGTTCCGCATAAGTTACCAGGGTTCACCTCTGGTTGTAGTAATGGTTAGGGATGAGTCACTCTTAGGGGCAGATTTACTAATGGTCGAATTTTCGAAGTGAAAAAACTTTGAAGTTCGACCATCAAAGTTTTTATAAAGGGCTTTTTGAACGATTTGAACGATTTTGCCCAAAATCCTTCAAATTCCTAGGACTTAGAAAAATTTAAAGGTGGCAAAGGTGGCTTAAAGGTGGTAAAGTGTCGAAGTCGAAGGATTTGAAAGGGCCAGTACTTCGAAAATTCAACTTGTCCAATTTTTTTAATTCAAATTGAATTTTGGACTATTCGATAGTCGAAGTAGCCCAAAATTAATTAGAATTTTATTTGAATATTCACTTTGACACTTAGTAAATGTGCCCCTTAGTGATTACCTTATTTTAATGGAATCTTCTGTTCAGCTGAAGTATAGTGTGAGGAATATGCACTAATATACCTTTTCCATTACCACGATAAATAATTTTAGGGCAATGGCACTGTAAAATGTGTCTCCAAAAAATCCAACCCCCTTCCGTAACATTAGAATCTCTGCCAGTAAATTACATTACTTGCTGCAAATCACAGGGAAATGCCTTCCATCACAACAGTGTTTAATGGACGCAATCTGTGATGAAGTGCACATGCAATTACAACAGACTGAATGTACCTCTGAACCTGCATTGATGCTGGAATTATGGATAAAAAAACACTGCGTTATTGGAAAAAAACAGGTTTTTGTTTGAAATTACACTTAACTGACTGCACTTTCTGATGTAAATGAGCACTATGGAAACAGACAATAAAATGACCTGACTCAGTGCTATTATGAATACTTTTAATTAAATCTATTACCAGCTAGAGACTGGGAGTAACCTGGGTGACAACTACTTTCAACTTCCTAACAGCTTATAATAGGGCTTTATAAAATAATACAGGACTTTAGAAACCAGCTACCAAATCACACTGCAGTTATTTTACAGTAAATTAGTTCAAATATGAAAATTAAATAATGGAAATATATATATATATATATACACACTTCTTTTGCTGTGTGCCTTTTTCTATAGCTGCTGCCTTATCTAATATGTATTCAAAACACTGAAGTATCCTACCTTGCAATGAATATACAAATGCCTTTTTTTCCAAAGTATAGCTGCTGCACACATGCATTGGCCAGAACCATTGGGATGCAGTGGATAAAAGAAGGTTATTTGAAATTTGCAAAAAAAAAACCTTATTCCTCCCCAAACAATAGACTGTTGAGAACAATGGTCTGTTTTCAGTTTGCAAAACAAATAGCGGCTCTGCGGGAAGCACTCACACCACAGTACCAATCATGCATTGCTAAATGCTTCCACAGCTTTGAATAATTCTTTCAGGACAAAATATTCAGTTGGTAGATATAGTCAGGGAGACTTTGGTTTGCATTTCATAATACCCACCGTAATCTAATGCTTCATGACAAATAATTAAAGAGAAATAACAGCTTTCCAGTTAACAGATTGCATTTTTCTAGATCATTTACTAGTGATTCATACATACTGTTCCAACAATGAATTGGCGATCTGAAAAAGTTTTAGATCTTGCAGAATGATGCTAGTTGCTCTTTTCCATTTGATTGAGATTATTTTAAATATAACTGATTGAAATAAATGTGAGAGTCAGAATCACAAGGGCCAGTGGTATAACTCTTTGGTACCCCCCTCCCTTCCCAACCAAATACTCACTCTGGGCAATCACGCAAAAACTTAAAAAGGTAGAGGAAAAGGTAAGGGGACTTGAATGCTGAGAAACTGTAACCTGTGGTCTTGGTTCCCATGTTCCCTGTTCTATAGTTACGCCATTGACAAAGCGACATTTACAGACTTGAGTTGGGGGTCTGGCTGTGTTCTGCACCTTTTGCTGAATACAAAAACTCAGGTGCAGAGCTCTGGCAAGTGCAATGCAGCCCTCTCCTTACTGACTGACATGGATAAGGCAGTAATAAAGAGCCAAACTGCAGCCTAAACCCACCAGCACTTAAGTTGGATCTCCTAAAGACATGCAAGTTAGGGGACTTTAGGGGGAATGCTCACATGCTTCCCACTGGCCAGTCCCCCATGAATACAGTGCTACCAGACATTGGGCCCAAAGCTTAATTTTGGAACACAAAGACTTGCAGCAATTTTCCAATGCACAGGGCAGAGCAGAAAGTGCAGAAAACTCAGTGACCCCTACAGCTTTTTAAACCGCCAGAAACAGAAAGGAAAATGTAAACTCTTTATTTTTACAGTATGTGGGGAAAAAATAAAGTACAGCTTCCAGTGCCCTTTTAACAGACAACAAGCAGAACGCTGCATCGCTCATGGGGAAAGGGCTAAGGATTCACCCATCCAGGGCCGCCATCAGGAGGAGACAGTTGGGACAAGTGTCCTGGGGCTGAAGGGGGGCCTGGCAGTGCTGCACTTCTCAAAGAACCAGGCCCCCCTTGACTGCTCCAAAGCCTTGCCTCACGAAGTCCTGAAGAGGCAGAATGCGGAAATGCTGAACATACAAAATCCTGAAGCGACGGAAAGACCCAAAGTCACAAAAGGGGCTGACACTGAAGTCCTGAAGTGGCGAAAAGACCTGAAGTCCCGAAAACAGCTACAATTGAAGTCCTGAAGGCACGAGTTCAATTCTACTGACACCAATGTGGGTTTTTTTTAAATCCCCTGGCCACCAATGTTTTATTTTAATACTCTATAGGCCCCTGCCACCAATTTTTTTAACTTGTAAGGGGGGCCCTAGTGCCAATGTTTTTTTAAAAAATATTTTTGGGGCCCCAATTTTTTTTCAGCTTGTAAGGGGGGCCCTGGTGCCAATGTTTTTTTTTTTTTTAACTTATAAGGGGGCCCTGACCATCAATATGTGTGGGGGGTTATTTTTGTAGCGTTGATGTGTGTGTGGTCTTTTAACTGTGAGGCTAAGTGGGCTGGATCAGGGGTGGGGCCTTGGCACCAGGGTGGGCAGGGCCCAGGGGACCACAAAAATATTGTAATTGCGGCCCTGCCATCAGGATTTGATAAACCGTTCTGGCCATAGCAAAACTAGGATTCCTGAGAAACTGGCGTTATCATATGCAGATTCCCCTTCAGATAAAATGTTCTCATCTTTTAAAATCGATAACTTGTATTAACCTATCTTAAAAGCATAAAGGCACGATGAGCCTTAGGCCTAACACGTTTCCAGGCTTTAGAGAGCCACTTCCTCAGAAGCAATTCTAGCACCCCGTTGACAACTCACTGTTAATGATGAGCGAATTTATTCACCTGGGGCGAATTCGCTGCAAATTCACGCGATTCGCTGCAGGCGAATACATTCGTGAAACGCCAGTAAAATTTTGCCTGGCGAAAATTCGCCAGCATAACTCCAGCAACATCTGCAATTTCCTGTACAGGTATGGGATTCATTATCAGGAAACCCATTATCCAGAAGGTTTCAAAGTCCATCTCCTATAGACTCCATTATAAACAAATAATCCAAATTTTTAAAAATAATTTCATTTTTCCCTGTAATAATAAAACAGTACCTTGTACTTGATCCCAACTAAGATATAATTAATCCTTATTGGTGGCGAAACCAGCCTAGTAGGTTTATTTAATGTTTCCATGAATTTCTAGTAGACAACAAATGAATATCCAAATGATAGAAAGATCTGTGGGAAACCCCAGGTCCCAAGCATTCTGGATAACAGATTCCATACTATATTTATATGTAAATGAAACAATCAGATGAATAACCAACACCCCTCTCATGCCTAAACCCTTTCTATCTGCACATTATTACACATAATCACAGTCAACTAGAGATGGCTAGCAACAATTAAAAGTGTTTCCTACAACTGATAAAAATAAACACAGTAAGATTCACAGTAATGTTCACTAAATCACAAAGCAGATTCCTGGGCTTAAACTGGTTCCCCTGAGATGTAAAGTTAAGAGATCCTGATATAAATAAAAAAGCTTCAGCATTTAATGGCCCATATTTTTCAAGGGTGAAAGATAGTCTGACACCGGTCCCTAGAGTGAAATTCCAATGCTTGTTATTTACTTGTATAGGATTTATAGAATGAATATTTTATTCAAGGACAAACTCTCTCTTTCACCCCTTGAGTACTATCTCTCTAAAAATGCCACTCAAATGAATATAGAGCTTTAATGCCACAATATCCTCTTATGCTAATTAACAAGGCCATATACAATGTGACTGTATTAAAAAAGTTACTAGTTTAATGGGATGATTCCCTTTTCAGTTAACTTTTGGTATGTTATTGAAAGGCTAAATCTAAGCAACTTTTCAATTGGCCTTAATTTTTTCTTTTTTTATAGTATTTAAATTATTTGCCTTCATCTTCTAACTCTTCCCATCTTTCAAATGGGGATCAATAAGCACATGCTCTGTAGGGCTACAAATGTATTGTTACTGCTACTTTTTATTATTAAAGAAAGTCAAAAATCAACTTAAGATCTAAGGGGCAGATTTACTAAATTCACATGAAGGATTCGAAGTTCGATCGAAAGATTCGAATTCAAATTTTCAAATGTTTTTGAAGACCACTACTTCCCCTTTAAATTTTTATTCAACTGCCTAGTTCGCCAGATGAAAGCTACCGAAAGCTACCGAATTGGCTTTGATTATTTTTGACTGAATAAAAAAAATTCGATTGAATGGTTAAAATCATTTGAATCGTTCGATTCGAACAATTTTATCTGTCGATCGAATTTTTTCTATTTGATTGTTCGACCAATTGAATTTCGGTAAAATCCTTCGAATTCAATATTCGAATTTGAAGTATTTTACTTCCCACACTATTCCCAAGTATTCCCATGGTACCATTTTTAATGTGGTGTTTCAGGAGGAGGACTGATGGCACACCTAATGAAGTAGGTTTTATTTGTTTTGTTTCCTTCTCCTTTAATATTTTCCCAAATAAAAAAAGATATCTTTCTATAAAACTCATGACAGCATATGAATTACTTTTTTTATAAAATTATTTTAAACCTATTTGTAAATGTAATGGCAAATAAAATCCATATCTGCCTGTCCCTTGCTATTCTCAGCATTCACTGTGGTCCTGACTATTGAAACAATGCATCAAAAGCTTAGAGAGATACTGTCATGGGAAAACGTGCTTTTTTTTTTAAAATAGTGCTGCTTCAGCAGAATTCTGCACTGAAATCCATTTTTCAAAAGATCAGATTTTGTTATATTCAATTTTGAAATCTGACATTGGGCTAGACATATTGTCGATTTCCCAGCTGCCCTCAGTCATGTGACTTGTGCTCTTATAAACTTCAGTCATTCTTTACTGCTGTACTGCAAGTTGGAGTGATATCACCCCCCTCCCCCCCAGCAGCCTAACAACAGAACAATGGGAAGGCAACAGATAGCGGCTCCCTAACGCAAGAGATCTACAAACAATTTGCTGGTTATTCCCGCGATCCGCCACAGGCAAATGAATTTGCGAAACACTGGCGAAATTTCGTCCTGGCAAAAAATTCGCCAGCGTCTCGTTTTGGACATGCGCATCCGTTTTTGGACGCTGGCTCCCACTGCCATCCAAAAACGGACGCGCATGTCCAAAACGAGATACAGCGGCATTTTGCTAATTTTTGACGAAACGCTGCCGATTTGCTCACTAACAAACAACACTCAAGAGTAAAAGCCAAGTCCCACTGAGACTGATTCAGTTACATTAAGTAGGAGAAATAACAGCCTGCCAGAAAGTAGTTCCATCCTAAAGTTCTGGCAAAAGTCACATGACCGAGGCAGCTGTGAAATTGACAATATGTCTAGCCCCATGTCAGATTACAAAACTGAATATAAAAAAATCTGTTTGCTCTTTTGATGCGTTATGGAAAAAAAAAATTTCCCATTTAAATGAACAGTAACAACAACACAACAACAAATGGAAATTTTTAACATAATCCGAGGCACACCAGAAGATAACAGATGCACTCTGCAGAATACCATTGTATTCCATTACAGAGCTTATCTGCCTTTTCTTCTTTATCAGTTTGAATTGCTGCCCCCATGACTGTGCAACAACTTATTTATATAAACTATAGTTGTGTTTCCAAAGCTAACACAACTTTTTACCAGTGCAGGACAACAAGTTTATACACTACAGAAAACTTGTAATGAATGCATATTGGAAAGTTGCTTAAAATTACTTTTTCTTTAAATAGAGTATATATTACTTTTAGGTTTACACTCCCTACAATTCTAGAAAATACAGCATTTCTGGCATAATGAAACCCATATGACCAGAACAAAAGAAATGTGCTCTTTAAAAACCAAAACCCTATTTAAAGTATATTTTCTGCAGTCTGGTGGAATTACACGATCCACAAATCCTTTCTAATGGATGGCATGTATTCCGAATTTTGATAATAAAATAAGACAAGTTTTGTTTGACATTTTCCAGCTTCATCTCAGTATAATTAATTACCTTCTATAAATAGGCTTTCAATTTAAAAGAGAAAATTACATTAAACGACACTGTGAAATGCTCAAGATCCGTTTTGCTTATGTACATGGGATTTATAAGCATTGGGGATGAAGTGAAGCAAAAGGAATGTGGTAAATATCTCTCTTGCAGATCCACAGGGTCAGTGTGTTGCAATCTAGTTCTCTAATTATAACTAACCTTATACCTTACACATTACATATGGTTATTAGTCTACTTCTTAGGATAAAAGGCCAGACGAGAAGATTCGGGGAGATTTGTCGCCCCCCTGAATCTTCCCTTCTGGCCTTACCCTTAAAGGAGAAGGAAAGCTTCTGAGACAGTTTATTGCCAGTAGATTAGCCACAACAGTACAAGTTAGAACACTATATTTATTCTGTAGAAATAAACAGCTCTAGAAGCGCTCTCTGCTTGTTTATGATACAGCTGACATATTAGCTTGCTGTGACATCACTTCCTGCTGCTCCCTCATAGCTCTGGGCTCACAGAGGGGAGGGGGAGAGGAGCAAACTGAGCATGCTCACACCCAGGGCAAAGAGGTTTAAGCTGTAAACAGGAAGCCTGATACAGAAGCCCATGTGTATCCAATAGAAAGAAAGAAATGCAGTGTTTCTTTTGAGGATTCAGGGCAGGGTTTATTGGTGTATTTATAGGCCTTTCTGATAAAGCTTACCTAGTTTTAACCTTTCCTTCTCCTTTATTATCTATGTTATCAATGCATCCCCTGCTAGTCTATGGGAATAATAACAAGGAACATGAGACTTTGGGAAATTTGTATCTCAAGTTTCTCAAACATGCCCCTGCACTTGGTAGCACTTGCAAATGTTTTTAATAATGACTCATGTGGTCCAGCCAACCATCCTTTTTGAAGGATTAATAAAGGCTAGGATACTGGACTTCATAGCAAATAACAATACTATGAGTTTGTGCCAGCATGGTTTTATGTGTAATAGATATTTCTTTTTATGAGAAGGTAAGCAGGGACCTCGATTCTGGGATGGCAGTGGATGTGATTTATTTAGACTTTGCTAAAGCATTCGATACAGTGCCACACAGAAGGTTACTGGTTAAATTAAGGAATGTTGGCCTGGAACATAGTATTTGTACATGGATAGAGAACTGGCTAAAAGATAGACTACAAAGAGTTGTGGTAAATGGAACATTTTCTAATTGGACCAGTGTTGTTAGTGGTGTACTGCAGGGCTCTGTACTGGGTGCCTTGCTTTTCAACTTGTTTATTAATGACCTGGATGTGGGCATTGAAAGTATGGTTTCTATTTTTGCAGATGATACTAAATTGTGCAGAACTATAGGTTCCATGCAGGAACTAAAGCAAATAAAGTTCTGTCTTGCATAAAAAAGGGCATAAACTCAAGGGATGAAAACATAATTATACCTCTTTATAGATCCCTAGTAAGACCTCATCTGGAATATGCAGTGCAGTTTTGGACTCCAGTCCTTAGGAGGGATGTAAATGAGCTGGAGAGAGTGCAGAGACATGCAACTAAACTGGTTAGAGGGATGGAAGACTTGAATTATGAGGGGGAGACTGTCCAGGTTGGGGTTGTTTTCTCTGGAAAAAAGGCACTTGCGAGGGGACATTATTACACTTTACAAATACATTCGAGGACATTATAGACAAATATCAGGGACCTTTTTACCCATAAAGAGGAACACCGCACCAGAGGCCACCCCTTCAAACTAGAAGAAAAGGACTTTCATTTGAAGCAGTGTAGGTGGTTCTTCACAGTGAGGTTGTGGAATGCACTGCCGGGTGATGTTGTGATGGCTGATTCTTTCAATGCTTTTAAGAGGGGCTTGGATGATTTTTTGGACAGACATAATATCAAAGGCTATTTTGATACTAAACTCTACAGCTTGTATAGCTATGGGCAAATACGGTTTGTGTGAAAGAGTGGTGTGTGTGTATGCTGGGTTTTAATTTGGAGGGGTTGAACTTGATGTACTAGTCCTTGGGCACAAAGACGTCACCTAGCTTATTCTAGCCATGCTTCTGAGCTCCTTAAAACTCACACCTTCCTCATGTGTTGACTCTTGATATGACACCGCTCCCATTTGTAATTTTCCAAACTCACTGAAGGCCATAATACTAGACAGCCTAATCTGAAACGAAACTTGTTGCCCTAAACAGGGGGTTGGAGAAACACGGTGCTCAAGAATAAACTGTAAATGACTCACCAAAAAATGAATGTGGTCTGGGTGCTCCAGCCCCAGACCCCCAGCTTTAGGGAGCAGTACAGCAAAGGATATAAAGAAGAAACAGGACCGACTAGCACTCCAATGGATCCAAAGGACCAGAGAAAATCAGTTAAAAATATTTTTTATTTGCATAAAGTTAAAAAATTTATATTTGCATCTCCATCCAACCTGCGCATTTCCACCCGTTTCATACCCACCTGTCATGGGCTCTGATGTCAGCCACAGGATTTGAGTCTATATACAGAAATCAGATACGATAATGAAAGAAAAAAAGAAACACAATCCTTACAGAGACAACGTCTATATATATATGTCTGTAAGAGACTAAACATCACAAACATTTTTTTAAAAGAACATACAAAATATTTGATAAAATTAAACAATAGATAATCATAAAATCAAAATGTAGACATGGATAATAGCAGCAGAGAATGCACCAAATATAGATATATACAGTACAAATGAACATAATCAGTCAGAATTCAGAGTTTATGCCAAAAGGTATCCTTGAAGTCTTTATGTTGAAAATTCAATAAACTTCTCTCCTCGAGGGAATTTTTGACAATACCCTTTTTCAATACCCTGAATACAAAAGCAGCCTAGGTCCCCAGAATTCCATAGAGGGAAATGCTTAGAAACATCAGTCTCTTTCTGTGTGTTAATATCAGAAAGATGCTCTTGAATTCTCTCCTTCAGTTTACGTGAGATTTTTCATACATATCGACTAATTTTTCATACATATTGACTGGACCTATTATCCAGAATGCTCGGTGATGAACCATAAAATAGTTAATGCTGTTGGCTTGTTTGTACACTCTTGCACAACAGTTGTTTAGTCTCTTAAGTTTCAGAGCAACCTTGAATCCAAGGCTTTTTCCTGTGTATCTTGGTTCCAAGGCCTCTTCTGATAAGTTACATTTTGATGAGAGATCACTTTTGTAGCCAAAAACTAATTATATTTTTGCCCATAGCCCATTTCCCCATATTCATGATGTATTTTTCATCATCATAATGGAATGTCTTTTTCTATCATACTATATAACCTGTGTGCACACCCATGATAAATCGAACTTGTATTCAGCTTACATCTGTCTTGGTGTGTTCTGTGCAAGTTCCCGGATATCCGCATGCCTGAAGTAGACAAGTACAGATGGTCTGTCAGTGACGGTTAAAAGCGAGTGCACTCGTAGCTACAAGTCCAAGGATAGGACCCTAACACTCGGGACCTGGCGTTTGCCGGATAAAGGATCTTTCCATAATTTGGATCTTCATACTTTGTCTACTAGAAAATCATGTAAACATTAAATAAACCCAAAAGGCTGGTTTTGCCTCCAATAAGGAACAATTCTATCTTAGTTGGGATCAAATACAAGCTACTGTTTTATTATTACAGAGAAAAAGGAAATTGTTTTAAAAATTTTGGATTATTTCATTATAGTGGAGTCTATGGGGTATATTTATCAAGGAGTGAAGCTAAGAGTGAAGTTCTGCCACTAGAGGGAAATTCCGCAGCTCTCTATTCATTTCTATGGGATTTGTGAAGGCGTATTTATCAAAGGGTGAAACTTCACTTCACCCATTGATAAATACGCCATTCAAAATACCATAGAAATTAATTGAGAGCTGTGGAATTTCACTCTAGTGGCGGAACTTCACTCTTTGATAAATTTACCCCTATAGGAGATGGCCATTTCGTAATTCAGAGTTTTCTGGATAACAGGTTTCCGGATAAGGGATCCAATACCCGTACCACATTTTTGGTGTTACAATTAATTTACTGTTTAATTTTATGAGTTATGTCCTCAGATTGATTTGTAAAGCTGTCACTTCTGTCATTATAGGGGCAAATTACACACCATTTTTGGCCAAATATGTAGTTCCCTTTGGTTACTAAGGGGCAGATTTACTTTTGGTCGAATTTCGAATTGTAAAAAATTCGAAATTCGACCATGGGAATAGTTAGGGAATTAAAATCCTAAGAATTCGAAGGATTTTACCGCAATTCGATTGGTCGAACTATTGAATTGAAAAATGATGAAATCTTTTAAAGAATTTTCATTACTATAACGATCTAGATAAAAAGATATGGCCTTTAATCCTAAAGCAAGTGGGATGCAAGAGTATAATGAACATACATCAATTGTGGCCCGATTAAAGTCCTGACACCAAGTCATATTATTCATAGTACAAAGGACAAGAGGTTGGAGATATTAATCAATGAGTTCGGAAAGGGGCTCACCTAATGACTCTATCATTGCCCTATGGGTCTACCTTTTGGGGGGTCTATCCTGCTTGTGAACTTTTGGTAAGTAATAGAAGATGGCAACAACTGGATTCTCAACCTTTAGAAAGTCACCGGTGTGTGCACTTATAACACCCAGAAAACAGAACGTATTCCGACACTCAGGGTGTTCATTGCAGATCTTATTCCTAGTAAATCATTATGCAATATGCATAATGATATACTAGGAATAAGATCTGCAATGAACACCCTGAGTGTCGGTACCTATTGGAACACACACAGAAGTGTCTCAGGTATAGTGCTGAGTACTGTGTGTCCAGGGGTACTAGAGGATGTCTCAGGCATTTAGAGATCAAATTCCTGTTCAAAGTTTTGTGCATAAACCAATTTTTTTACAAAGTATATCTTTAATCTAGTTTATGACTATTCCTTTAATGTAACAATTTTTATTGTAACATATTGACACAATTGTTGCACAATGTAATCACTATTGATTCACTTTGGATGCTATGAATATCCTTTTGATATTATATCTCACAATAACAATTAACAGGATGTGAAGACCCAATTGGACTATTATGAAAAGAAACAAGGACATTATATATTCTGACCCTGGGGGCGGAACGAGAGGTGGGGTCTTGCCTCTCTTTCACTTTAAATGTTTGTCACATGTTATGCACCATTAAGTTTGACAAAGGGCCCAGTGGAGGCCCAAAAAGTTACCTCTCTGTTTGTGAGCTGAATAAACACTGAACACAGATTCAACACATCGGTTGTGCCACAGATTTTTGTTTTGCTATATACATTTTTGGGCTTTGGGCAGTATTGGGCCCTATATCTGAAGGCACCCGACACCAACTCGGCGTACAGACCTGTAGCAGCACTCCATTCTGGAATTCTATTAGGCGTTCTGGACTTATACATTGAACTCTTAGGGGCCGATTTACGAAATTCACGTGAAATGATCGAAGTTCGATTGAATTTGATCTAATACCGTTCGTACAAATTCTTCATGAAATCGGATATGCAAATTTGGCCTCTTCGATCATTGAATAACGAATAGATCGAATGATCGGATATTCGAATTGTAATAGAAGCCTATGGGAAGCTCCCGGCTCAAATACCATTCGTACGATTGGAGCATTCGATTGTTCGAATTGTACCAATTTTCCGGACACTCAAAGGAAATTTCACAATTTTTTTGTGAAATCGAACGAACGGTATCCGATAAGGAACAATCAGTCAGTGTTTGATTCCAACGTGTCATAAAAGTAATGTTATCATTCAGAGAAGTGGGGGAATTTCTTAATAGGGATCATTTCCATATCAATATATTTCTAGAAACTTGATATTTCCCACCATGTTCGTAATTCTTTAAATGTAAGTGTCTCAAATTTCTAAAACAACATTTTTTAATTTTTAAGTTAATCAAGGAATTGAATAGAGCTAATAAATAGGATTTTTAGATAGTATTTGCTCCCTACCTGCCCGGCGCGGCGGGGTCTCGTTGCGTTCCCTACCTTCCCGGCGCGGCGGATTCAAGATGGCGGCGCCCAGGACTCCACGTGGGCGCAAGGACGCCGGTGCGGTGACGTCACACGCTTGGCGCCAAATTCAAAAATAAAAGAACACCGGAGACCCAGGTTCAATGCCCAAGTATAGCTCAATATACTTATTGTGTTCCTGGGTCTCTCTACCTTGCCTGATACTCCTGTTGTTGATCTCTTGCCTGTTCCTGACCTTGAACCTTGCTGCCTGCCTGATTGAACCTGTTTGCCTGGACTTTGACCTCTCTTTTGGATTCCCCTGTATTGTACTTCGCCTGGACTCGCTGGAAAGGACTTCCTCCTTGATCCTGACTACACCCCCTCGTGGGAGCCGGAGGCCCCCGCTGACACCCTTATCAATTCATGAATTCCAATCAATGTAAAGTCAGTTGATTAATGCTTAAAAATTACAATAGACAGAAAATATGCAAATCAATTTGTAAGTTAATTTTCTATATCAAGATCAATGGTCCTAATTAAATTAATGTATTTAAATAGAATATTTTAGTCATACTTAGGAGAATAGAATAAATAATAATGTAAATATGTGAATCAAGAAAAAAGAATTAACTCAAAAGCCAAAAAAATACCCAAATGAAATTGAATATGATAATGAAATTAATTACTAAGAATTAATATCCAAAAGACAAAATACTGTGATTAAATAAATAGAATGTCAAAATATGGAGATTATACCTTTTCAGAAAATGTGTTAATTTTTATGGACGCTACACTGATGATTTGCTCTTTATCTGAAAGGGTGAAAAAACAACATTCAATGAGTTTATGGAGTACATCAACACTAATGATATAAACTTACGTTTTACACATGAATATCATGATACCAAGATTAATTTCTTTGACATTAAGTGACTACACCACTTTATTGAAAGGAATGTGCAGCCAACACTTTATTGCGAGCCACCTCCTCACATCCTAAAAATCTTTTATGAAATATACCAATGGGGCAATTTCTTCGTCTTAGGCGACTATGTTCCAATTTTCACACTTTTATAACAGAAGCATGGCATTTAAGAGACAGCTTATTATTTAGGGGATACAATATAAGTCTGTTGACAGAAGCCTTAAAGAAGACTTGTTACCCCTAGGAATTCTCTCTTTCAGAAACGTATCTCTAATAGGGAAAAACCATTATCTATAGTGATGGGCGAATTTATTCGCCAGGGGCGAATTCGCGGATAATTCCCACGATTCGTGCTGGCGAATAAATTCACGAAATGCCATGCGACGTGACGAAAAAGACGCGCGACGAAAACGACGCAACGAAAATTACACGATGCGCGTTGAAAACGACGTGAAGCGTCGAAGTTGACGCGTCGCGCGTCAAAATCGTGCCGTGACTCGTTTCGCGAATTTTTCGCCAATTTGCGAATTTCTATGGAGATTCGCAAATTTTTAGGCGAAGCAAAACTGGGGAGATTCGCCCATCACTAATTATGTATACTTACCTACAGTTCACAATATCCCATAATTAAATGTATAATCGAAAAAATGTTTGCTATTTTAAAAGACAGATGACAAAAAAAATTATATTTTGAGCTAAGGATGTAAATTTGTCACTAGAAAAGGCCCCACACTTAGTAACATGTTATCACCAAGTATGATAAACAACAAAAAAGAGCAAAATAACACTTGGCTAATGACAAAGGTGAGTGTGTGATTTGCTCCTATATGAAAAGAAGCGACAGCTTTATGAATCAATCTGAGGACAAAATTCACAAAATCAAACAGTAAATGAATTGTAACACCAAAAATTTGGTGTATCTGATCACGTCTGAAAAGTCAATATGTATGAAAAACCTCACATAAACGGAAGGAGAGAATTCGAGAGCATCTTTCTGATATTAACACACAGAAAAATACTAAGGTTTCTAAGATATACATTTTTTTTTGGACTGATTACGTCCATTTGTACGTAGTCTCAAGGCATGAAAAGATCTGTTATCTCGAAAACCCCAGGTCCTGAGCATTCTGGATAACAGGTCCCCTACCTGCACTAGATGCTGCCTTAAAGGAACAGTTCAGGGTAAAAATAAAAACTTGGAAAATAGATAAATAAAATTCGAGAAACGAGTCGCGGCACGCTTTTGATGCACGTCGCGTCAACTTTGGCGCGTCGCGCCGTTTTCGGCGTGCGTTGCGTCGTTTTCGGCACGTTGCGTCAAAAACGACACGCGACTCGTTTTTCCGGCGAATTTTCACCAAGCGAAATTTCGCTGGCGATTCGCGAATCGCGGGAATTCGCCCCGAATTCGCCCCTGGCGAATAAATTCGCCCATCACTAGACATAACTGTTCAGTGAGTTTGCAATTGATCCTCGGCAACTATACAGTTCACACCACCTATTTCAATAAGTAGTTGAAAATAAATGTGTCATTCCAGTCTTCACCGACAAAACATCTTCAAATAAAAAAAAAATAAAGGAGTAAAAACTGAGAATATCTTGTTCTGTATTGTGATATATAACATATATAAAAGGATGCACTTGCAGGCAACAGTTATCAAAGTGATTACGGCACAGTGTCAAATCTCTCTGTTTTTTGTATAAAGAGATTGGAAAGCGCAGATGGAATGTTCCCAGGTATGCAAATGAATAAGGAGCAAGCATTTCATTTTGGAGTCATTAGCTTCATGGATTGGTGGTTAAGCTAGGAAAAAATGCTCTGTGGTTATTCAGCTGTCATATTATCGACTTGGCTTAGTTTGCTGCACTGCTATAGAGCAATGAAGTAGATTATAGTGTTCCTTCTTCCCAGCTCAGAGCCTGTGCTTCTGTTCTAGCTGACTGTTTCATGCCATTGAGTGCAAGCAGAGACAAGATAAAATTATCTTTTACATAATTCAGAGGGCAGATTTCCCTCTGGTTCCAGCACAGCTTTTAAAGTATAACAATATCTCAGTGACATATTTGAAGTTATGGCCCTTGCCAGTGATGTATAAATCAACCACACTGGGGAAAAAATAATTCTACGTACAAAATATATAGAGATATATATTTTATTTCTCAAGCCCTTCTATTTAGCAAAGTCATGTTTTCCAATCCACAAGAGATACTGAATATCCAGTAGATAGACCCAATGCTAAACTGTAGTGATTGTTGAATAAATCTGTTTCATAAATATATATATATTTTTTTTTGGCTGCAAGCACTACATTCTAATAGGTTACACCTTCTCCAAAACAGAACTAATTTTAGTGTACCAAAAAGTCCAAAAGCATAATTTTTGTGCATGTTATTGCAACAGAGCTAACAACAAAAAAAAGGAACATAGAATGTTTGGCCCATCAAATTCCGTGCTTGTGGGTTTCATCAGGGTCAGACTTAGCAGGGGTGCACCAGGAGAAAATCCAGTACACTTATGAACCACCAACTTAGGACTGTTATATTCCTTACTGGTTCTGCAGGCCCCAGATCCTCATTAGCAAAGATTTTCTGGACCACCTTCCCCCTGCTGCAGACCCAAGACCTCTGGTGTCCCCCATGACTGACTAAAATATGAGGGCCCAGGAGGAGAGAGGAGGCAGGCAAAGGGTGTTGGGAGGCAGGGGTTTGCAAAGGGGTGATGGTGTGCCCTTAAGGTGCCAGCCACTGTGAGAACAAAACACTACAGTCTGAAAATAGGAGACCCATTTATCAACATTGTAAAAAAAGGGGGGTAGCAGTGTACACTACTATATAATATATTAAGTTTACAAAGCCTGATAGTACAGATGGTGTGTGAGATTTTTATAATACTCGTTAACATACAAACATGATAGAATCTCCTTTAACGCACTCAGTAAATTGGAACTGGAATGAATTCATTGAGATTTTTATTCATATTCAAATTGTTAAAAAAAAGCATAATTGATTAACTATTCATAATATCATGTAAATTATTGTTTCCACATAAATATTTCATTGCTCTAATTACATGTTAATTGCACACAATAAATGTTTGATGCATAGCATTGATATTTCATGAAAATGACTTGAGGAGGTGGCAATATGTGGGTAAACTGTTCTTCAACTGGTTAATTGTTCAGCGCTATTAATGTCCGTAGTACACTCTTGTACTACCTACTGATCAGCTCGGGAGTGAAGAAGTAACAAAGTTATATAGTTGTGAATGTAAACCGCTTAATTGTAGCTTGTAAAAGGCTTGTAAACATGTAGGGCTATTCGATTAACCAGCCCTCAGTTGTTTGTTGCAGTTAGCGTTAACATGTGCGCTCACCCAGCACACTAGCAACCCACGGACAATTCACTTGCGCAAATCTTCATATTGCAAATAGCCCTTACATGCATGGCCACCATCGGGGGGGGGGACAAGTTTCCCGGGCTGAAGGGGGGCCCGGCAGTGCTGCATTTTTCCAAGAGCCGGGCCCCCTTACGAGTGCCTAGCCTGTGCGGCTCCTTCCGATGTTCCAACGTTGAATGCAGAAGTGCCGAACAGACACAAAGTCCTGAAGCGGCGGAAAGACACAAAGTCACGAAGGAGCCGACACTGAAGTCCTAAAGCCACAAGTTCAATTCTACCAACACCCCCCTGGCCACCAATGTTTTCTTTTAAAACTCTATAGGCCCCTTCCACCAATTTTTAAAAAAAATATTTTATGGGGCTCCAATTTTTTTTAACTTGTAAGGGGGGCCCTGTCGCCAATGTTTTTTAGAAAAATATTTTTTGGGGCCCCAAATTTTTAAGGGGGGCCTTGACCATCAATAGCTTTTTATTACTTGTGTGGGGGGGTTACTTTTTTAGCACTGATGTCTATGTGGTCTTTTAACTGTGATGTGGAGTGGTCGGGATCAAGGGTGGGGCTTGGGTGCCAGGGTGGGTGGGGCTTGGGTGCCAGGGTAATTTAGTTGTACGGGGCCCCGTGATTTCTAAAAGCGGCCCTAATTAGGGATGACACCAAATACACTATTTTGGATTCGGCCAAATCCCCAAATCCTTCGTGGAATACCGGCTGAATACTGAACTGAATCCAAATTTGCATATGCAAATTAGGGGTGGGAAAGGAAAATGTGGGAAAAAATTGTTTACTTCCTTGTTTTGTGACAAAAAGTCATGTGAAATACCGTCTTGTCCACAATTTACATATGTAGATTAGGATTTGGATTCGGTTAGGCCAGGCACAATGATTCAGCTGAATCCTGGTGAACAAATCCTTGATTCAGTGCATTCCTACCACAAATAAACTAATTTCCACTAAAACCATGAATGCCATGTAATTTATTAAAAGATCCAAATATAAAAAGCACAAATAAAAAACAACGCTGGATGATGTGACAAAAGACACATAAACCTCAAAAAAATCAAGTTTTTTTAAACAATCACTAGGGAAAAAAATCAGAAAGTCTCAAAAAGTCATCAGGCCAATTTATCAAATGTTGGATTTTAGAGGTTTATGAGAGCATGACTAAACTCTCAAAGTCTATCATAAAAAATTTGAATAAAAAAGGATAAATCTGAATAAAAAATGTAAAATTACACTGCATGATGGACTAAAAAAATATGAACACCTTGGGGGAAATTCACTAAATCTCAAAACATCTAACGTTCGCGCTAATTCTCCAGCGTGACGTCATTTCGCAACTTCGCACTCTGGCGAATTTTCGCTAGCGAAGTAGATAGACTTGCGCAACTTTGCACCCTTACGCCAGGCGAAGTTGCGCATTGACGAAGGATAGTAATTACGCAAATTCACTAAGATGTCCATTTTCCTGAACGTTACCACTTACGCTAGATATTACTTCGCCTGGTCAGACCAGGCGAAGTTCTATACAATAGAGATAGGAGATAGGAGGAGATAGGAGGTTGAAAAAAAAAATTGGAAATTTTTTCTAAGTCCCAAAAAAACGCTGGCGTATTTTTGCATAGGAGGGTGATAGTCTGAAAAAGATCGATATTTTTTTGGGGGGGTTACCCTCCTTCCTCCCTACATTTCCTAACATATGGCTACTCAACTATACAGGGGGCACATGTAGGGCAATAGGACAACTTTATTTATTTATTAAAGGTTTCCTGGTGTAGTGGAATTTATTATTAACATGTATTTCTAGAGCGCCAACTTGTTTCATAGCGCTGGAATGTAGTGACTGTAACATATACATCTATTATAACTTGAAGTACCCGCCGTATGCAAATTAGGCATCGCTAGCGTAACAGTGCTCTGCCTAGCGAAGTAAAACTAATGCAACTACGCTACCATTCGCCGACCTGAGACCTGACCTGTAAATTCGCACTTTATTGAATTTGCGTAGTGCTGGCGAAAATTCACCTGGCGAAGTGCGGCGAACGCTAGCGACTTTTCTGATCTTAGTGAATTTGCCCCCTTGTGTTTTTCAGATAATCCTTAGAGAAAATAAATATGAAAACCTCTAAAAGTCCAAATTGTTTTAAATCGGTCCAATAGGATCAGAGGCATTTACACTTTATAAACCTCCAAGTTTTATATTTTTTTTTTGTTTTAATGAATTTATGGAAAAATGTTTTTGTTTTAAATGAGATTCGTGGAAAAAAAATTCAAAATTCAACTGTTAGTAAATGGCTAAACAACGGTCCAACAGAATCAGGGCAGCTCCCATTGACTTCTATAGGACCTTGACTGCTTTTACTTGCCGAAGTTTTGTATTAAAGTTTTTTTGTGGCGTTTACATTTCATTAATCTTTTTAGCGTTTTAGAGTTTTAAAAAAATCATGACTTTTTAGAGAAGAATTTCAATTTGTAAAATAAATAGAAATGCAAATGTTAACAAATAGGCCCCTAGGTGTTATACTATCCTGGATCGCTCTGGTAAGTTTGATACGGTGGTAAAAAATACTTTTGTTTCATTACTGCTAAAGCCAAATACTCCTGACTTTGTGCCCTATTCATGAAATATTTGGAAAAAAACACTACTTGTGTAGCAACAAATTCGCAAATGAAAAACTAGGCTGAAAATGGTTCTATCTATATAAAAGATGTGCATACAGCAATAGCAAAGTAATAACTGGATAATGTTAATAAAATGCCTTTCCTTGAATCTCTGGTTTCCAAATATGCTAGTTTTATGGGCACGGATAAAGTTTCCTGCAATGCAAATTGCTATTTTGTGAGCATTTCTGCTGAGGAATAATAAATAACCAGCCCACATGATTAGCACATTTGATAAGTCACCTGAAAATATCTTAAAATATACAGCTCACTTGAAAATATATTACGATATTTTACCTGAATTTTAATAATGTTACTTAAGATTTAATTATGCTTTCACATCATTCTTGCGCTGCAGGACTATGCATTTACTGGCATGTAGCCTGTTATAAAGTAATAAATCCACAGTCAGTTCAGTTAGAAGCGTCACAGCTTGAGAGTTCACTCCATTTCTACTTTGAAGATCAGTCTTTTAAACATTGGTTTATTAGTGAAACATCTTATTTTACCATATATTTCCTGGTTTCAAAGCAATGGTTTATTAGTATGAGAAAGCAAAGACAACAACATTACTTTAATCAATAATCATAGTAAGATGTTGCCAAAAAAACAAATACATATTAATGTGAATTCAATGAGTTACATATGAAACCAGTTATCCAGAAAGCTCTGACTTACAGGAAGGCCATGTCCAATAGACTCCATTTTAATAAATTTTTTAAATTATTTCCTTTTTCTCTGTAATTATAAAACCGTGTCTTGTACTTGAGCCCAGCTAAGATAATAATTCTTACTGAAGGCAAAACAATTCAATTGGATTTATCAAATTATTTGTTGTAGACTTCACGTATGGAGATCCAAATTACAGAAAGACCCTTTATCTGGAAAGCCCAAGGTCTTGAGTATTCTGGATTACAGGTCCCATACCTGATATTAAATATAATAAATATATATATATATATATATATATATATATATATATAT
>CM044441.1:128775339-128809901 GCA_024363595.1 Xenopus borealis
CTGGATGGATGTTAAGCATTCAATTCAGAGCTTGTATGCAGTAATTTTTGTTTCTAATCCTTATTTGAGTCAAAAATTTTTATTGGGTTTGTCTGCAGAAATCTGCAGAAAAAGTTAAACTGCACCTTTTATGCACCACAGAAAATGCAGGCAATTGAGTGATGCAAAAATAAACATCATTGCCCCAGCCACCTGATTCTCATTATAATTTTTGCTCCAGTGTTTTAATATAGCTTGGCCCAAGAGGCAAATTCAAGTTCTATACTATTTACTCTTGCTTCAATAGTTCATGAGGCACCGTTGGGTTCCAGTTTTCTCTTAAACACCAGAGAACTTCTCCTATTTCCACAAAATCAGTCCCTCCTTTCTCTGATGGTGGAACAGCATGGAGAGATCTGCAATATATCTGCAGCACTTATCTCAACTAACAATCACAGCCTTTGTAAACATCCATTTGTAATACAAAGTGTGCGTCCAATGTGCCAATTTAAAAATCCATTCCTGTTACTTATTCAGCATACTACCTCAAAAATTGTGCTAATTACATTGATATCAAAAAAGTCTATAATTTCAGATCATGGAATCATAGATCATAATAGATTTAAAAAAAACGAGTTTCATCTTGATTTGTACATCTGAGTAAACATCAGTGGTGTCATCAAAATAATATATTTAAGCTTTCCCTTTTGGCAGAGGAAGATAAACAAAAAAAAGACATCTCCTTGGTAAAGACCTCACCAAATCCCTTCATATCCCTGCAGTTTACAAACATATATAAATAATACAGCCCTAATATTATAGCAAATAATGTCCCACTACTATATTCAGGATATAAAGTCAGGGCTGTATTTAGGTCCGATGCCTCCCTAGGAACCTGATCTAAACACAGCCCTTACGTTGAGCGTGTGACATCAATGCATCATGCACGTGACGTCACATGTTGTATACCGCAGAAGAGATGTCAGCGTGTGCGTGGTTCCATTCAATGCGATCCCTTGGGCCCTTCTACCACTCACCCCCCAGCTCCATCACCGGATTTCCTATGGAAATCCATGGAGGAGGATTCAAAAAACAAAAGCCGGAAAAACTAGGAACCCAAGGTCCACTCCTTGGTTACTCTTCTTTAGATGTTAAAATCCAAAGCAGTAACATCACCTAAGAGGGCTGTTAATGGAGAAAGTGAAAACTGAGAGAATAAATTATAATTCAAGAATTCTTTTACTCCCTTCCAATAGTTTTTAATTAGTGGACATTCCCATAACAAATGATATGTATTGGGAGAAGGAGTCACACTTGGGGCATGTGTTGAGATAATTACTGTTTTTAGATGAAAATCGTAATCCTTTATATGCTAAGTGAATTCATTTTGTCCTCTCCATATTTCTGAGGAAATTAGTTGGTCAAAATGATTAATAGACTTTACCAAGGAATCTGTAGAAATTTCTTGTTGAATGTGAGTTCCAAGATGTGATGTCCCAGGATGTTATTATTATTATTCCATAAATTCATCTGAATAAATCTGACTCTTTTACCTGGTGGAGAGGAAGATAAATTATGCATAAATGACATCAAAGAGGAATTGTAGGAATAAAGAAAGTCTTTTGGTGTTAATTCATTGAACCAATGAGCCAATTGTATATAATGGAATTTTTCTTTCTCCTGTAACAGAAATTTTGATTTAAAGCATTCCCAGGATAATATTTTCTTAGAAATAGGAGATATGACGTCTCTTAGAAATCGTATTCCTCTAGATTTCCAGGAAGTTGAAAAAGGTGGTGAGGATGAACTTGGTAGACGACAATTTTTTACTACAGGTAAGCATGGGATGAGTTGAGAGTTGGACTTGTATAGTTTATGAATAATTCTCCATACAGCAAAAGTATCCCGATATATTGGGTTTTCTTTAAATTCTATTGAATGGTTTTTAAAAGGTTTGTGCATTGTTACTACATCATCTTTGCAAGATTATGTATATAATTCCAATGCAGTATTAGTGTATTTTCCAGTATTACCAATCCATTCAAGAATATATGGAGTAATGGCTGATAAACTGAATGATCTGTAATCCGGTACTCCTAAACCTACATGTTTTTTTGGACATTTGAGTTTTTGAAGGGCTATTTTTGGTGGTTTTCTTTTCCATAAAAATTGTGAAAGAGAAGTTTCTAAAGTCTTAATGTCTTTGTGTTTCATCAATAATGGAAGATTTATATGAAGATAGATGCATTTAGGAAATGCTACCATTTTATATAAGGCAATTCTCCCTTTTAGATTTAACACTGCGTTTAACCATTTGTCACAGAATTTAGTGATATTCTTTATTATTGGTGTGATATATAAAGAATATAATCAATGTAGATCGACCGGTAATAGAAGACCCAAATATTTTATGTAGGATCAACTCTTATCAATTCCTAAATTATTTAGGATCTTAGTGGATGTATGGTCATAAATATCCATTAGTTCCATTTTTCTAATATTTATTTTAAACCACGATATTGCAGTAAAATCTTGGAATATGGAAAAATAATTCTTCAAAATTAATGTTAGGGTCCTAAATAATAAGCAGAATCATCTGCAAAGGCAATTTAACTAATACACCATTTATTACCAAACCAGATAAGTAAGTAGATTTCTGTAAAAAACTGATTAAAGGTTCCAGAGAAAATTTAAATAGGAGTGGTGAAAGACGGCATCCCTGTCTGATACCTCTCCTCAGGTGAATAGTATCTGACATTTCTCCTGCTGCAATTAGCTTCGTTGAAGGGGAAGAGTATAGTAATTTTATAAGATCCATGAAGGGTCCTTGAAAACCATAGGCAGATAGAGAGTAATTTAGGTTGTTCCAACAAATGTTATGAACACTTTCTCCGCATCGATTCCAACTAATGTAGGAGGTATTTTTTTTGCTTTAGCCATATAAAGGGCGTTAGATTGTTCTTATATTTTTAGTTCCATATCTCCCTTTTAAAAAACCTGCTTGTTCAGAGGAGATAAGATTTGGGAAAATCTCCGAGGGTCTGTCTGACTTGACCCGTGAAGGACCTTGTCCCAAATTGACCTTCATAAAAGGCTCACAGATTGAGGCATCCTGCACATGAGACACTGAGAATATGAAACATACAAGGTTTCCAAGCTTGATATTTTCAAACTAAGAACAGATATATGTCCAGAAAGAGACATTCCAAGAATGAAAACATGGAATGACTTGCCACAGTGTAAGACCTACCAGATACACTTCCTCCTGTGAGAGACATGGGTGTGACATACAAGTGAAAAACTAACTAATGTGGGACATTCAAGAACCAAGGGGCAGATTCGGCGCACCAGGTTTTAAAGGCGCATATGCACTGGCTTGATTATGCCAATGCGTAATGGTGCAAATTTCAAATATTTAAAGGGAACTCTGTTTTGTGATCATTGCCCGTGATAGGTGTTGTACCTGGTGCTTTTGAGCTTGTTCTGATCCTGTTTTGATTCTGATTCTTCGTCGTCACCCCTACCTGGCTTTGACTACTCTACTTTCTGAAAACTGACCCTGCCTGTTATTTTACCCCGATCCTGCTAAATCCCTTCTGACTGATTATCAGGTTTTGGCCTCTGGCCACCTGACTACGATTGATATCCACCTGCCTCGACCCGGCCTGTTCTGACGATGATTTTTGCCTTCTTGTTCTGTATCGTGACCCTCGGTCCTAAAGACACTGCTGGCCAGAATTTTCACCTTGCACCTCTCGTAAAAGTGGCATCTGAGTAGCTGAGGGCTCCTCCCGAAGCCAAAGACGGTCACACTACTGGTAAAGCACGAGCCAAGACCAGGTTGCATGGCATTTGTTCTGGTTTTGGGTGCCAACCGTGACACCAACGAGTGCAGGCGCCCCTTTGCTAGCGAAGATGTACACTAGCGATGCTTTGCACTCTAACGCCAGGTGAATTTTTGCTCAGGTGAATGGACATTACTCCGCAAATTCACTAAGATGCAGATTTTACTGATCGTTACCTCTTTCGCCAGACTTGCCTTCACCAGCTCTGACCTGGCGAAGTGAATTACAGTGTATAGAACATCCTCAATCTTCAGTTACTTACCTATTTAACTGTGGGCTTGTGTGTAGGGCATTAAAACAACTCTATTGACTTTATTAAGGTTCCCTTGGCGTGTCTAGTTATCAGTGTAAATGTAATGTATCAGATGCACCATGTAACATAAATAGCTCCATTCCACTTTAAAGTGTCAGCTATATGCAAATCCTGAGCGCTAGAATTCTAGAAAAGTTGCACTGGGCAGAACAGGACACTAGTGCAGCTTCGCTTTGATTTGCTCACTCTGCCAAAGTTACGCTAAAGAAAATTCACCAGCATTCTGTGCCCTGCATGCAACTTCACACCTTAGTGAATTATCATTTTCTGAGTGAATTTTCACCTGATGAAGTGTTGCGATGGCTGCAAAGCCGTTGCTGGCAAAGGTGGAAGCTATATATATTATTGTTTACTTAGACATAAATCTCAATTATAAGTGCTCGTCTGAGCAGTTTTGGAAATTACATTATTAGACACCATGATTAGTCATTTATATACTTTTAAAGGGGTGGGTCACCTTTATGGTAACTTGTAGGGGCAGATTTATTAAGGTTTGAATTGTAAATTCGAATTCAAATTTTCAAGTTGGAATTTTGGTCATAATTCACAAATTCCTGTTGGGAATAATACAAACTCTAATTCGAATTTGAGATTTATTATAACTTGACTCTGGGAACAACTCAATTCCATAATACACCACCTAAAACCTGCTGATACGGCACAGTCTTACTGAGATTACTGAAGCGGCTGAAGATGGCCCCTGTGAGTTCTGTGACTCTGCACCAAGGAGTAATTACCAGCATGGGGGGGGGGAGGGAGGGGGGACTATGGAGGGTAGGGGGTTTTATTAGAAAGGGGGTTGAGTTCTCCTTTAAAGGTGAACAACCCTTTTAATATCATGAATGTGGAGATGGAGCACCCACTGATTTTAGCTTGGGTAAGGGTCAGACATGGTGCGTTGGTGAGATATTAATGGTTTTACAAAAGCCACTGTATATTACGTTTATACTGGAGGGTATGTCTCCTTTAAAGTGATTACATTTTAACAAAAGAAAAAAAAATCACTACATTCCACCTATGACTTTCATTACCTTCCTCGAATAGTATTTTAAAGATAATGTGCAGTGAAACAGATACAGGTAGAAGGAAAACATTTAACGGTAACTGCAGATGATCACTCTAATAAAGGGCTGCTGTAAATCTCATGGTGCCTATACAACACAAATGGATCTTGCTGCTACTCTGTAATGGCATTGGAAGTGTATAAATGGATATAGTATTTACTATGCTGGGTGTATGCACCATAATGACAATAAACAATGCTCTTTATCATTTAAGTTGCTTTGCTGCTGCTTTAAATACTGACACCGAATTTCTATGCACTTAAAAGGACCCCTTGTCAGTACGATGACTACAGCAAAGCTGCAAACCTACTTTTTACTGTTTTGACATAAGCTCTAATGTTTCCTTTCAATTCATAGCTGTATGACCCCTTCATGTTATGGTTTTTTTTTTCATTTACAATCTATATGCAAAAAAAGAGAATCCATATCATATTTAAAATGATATTCCTTCATTGGGTTCAGCAGACATTCAGATCTGCAGTAAAAATTTTTACAATATTTTAAGCATATGACACAAAATAAAATGTATTTGCAAAGATGTAAAGGCCTGGGACCTGTTATCCAGAATGCTCAGGACCTGGGGTTTTCCAAATAAGGGATCTTTCCGTAATTTGGATCTTCTTACCTTAAGTCTACTAGAGAATCATGCAAACATTAAATTAAACCAATAGGCTGGTTTTGTTCCCAATAAGGATTCATTATATCTTAGTTTGGATCAAGTCAAGCTACTGTTTTATTATTACAGAGAAAAAGGAATTTCATTTAATTTTAACAAATTTGGATTATTTGGATAAAATGGGGTCTATGGGATACAACCATTCCGTAATTTGGAGCTTTCTGGATAATGGGTTTCCGGATAACGGATCCCATTCCTGTACATGGATTAGCTTTCCAGTAAATGTGGTTGGGA
This sequence comes from Xenopus borealis, assembly GCA_024363595.1. Classification (NCBI taxonomy): domain Eukaryota; kingdom Metazoa; phylum Chordata; class Amphibia; order Anura; family Pipidae; genus Xenopus; species Xenopus borealis. Next base: position 128,781,451 of record CM044441.1, read on the forward strand.
ATACAGCAAAGAGCAAAAAATGTATGTTATATATATATATAGATATATATATCTATATATATATATATATATATATGTCATTTTAAAAAAATTGGCTTATTTTTATGTCTATGGGAGGCGGCCTTTCCATAAATCATCCATAATGGGATTCCAGACAATGGATCCTATTCCTGTAGTACATTTCATCAACTGCAGGGAAGCTGCATGAAAATTCCAATTTTGGAACTTCTTCCTGCAAAGAGTAGACACAATAGAACCCAACTTGGTGCATATTTGTGCTTGGCGTTATACGTCCCCTAAAATTTAATTTGCCATAGTCATATGTCCAGACATATTATTACCTTTTCCTTTTCTGTTGATAGTAAAGAAACTGTCTTTCTTAACAGATCAGCCATAAGTAGATGAATTGTCAACCCATGACTTATTTTTGCTGTAATCTTTTTGCCAGAAAATTAGAAGTAGAAGTGACCTATTTCAAATTTACATACAAAGAGGTCACATTGAGAATTGTCAATTGACATTGCCTATGACTAAGTGCTAGGTAAGCATGAAACGTGTTAGGCTCCATATGGGGTTTGTTTGAAATTTTAATTATTTATTAATAATAATTATTATGTATTAATAAAATTATTAATAATTATGTATTAATAAAATGTTTTTTTTTATACTTTAATCAGCATGCTTTTGGAAATTTTTGTATTGTTTGGAGTTATACCTCATTTGGCCACTAGAGGTTCCATAGCATGCTATTAGATATATACTGATGACTTTTCCCAAGTGTCTGCAATGTTTGTTTGCACATTGAGGAATGTGTCTAAAGGACATATTGGCATATTATGATGAATAAATCAATTATGTGAAAACCTGAGAAGTGTCACTATCCCTTTAAAGGATAAGTAAGAATGTTAAAATGCGTGAATGTAAAATTGATGGGAGTGCTATTTTAGGCACTTTTTCCAATTACCAAGTGGTGCTGTCAGTGCTGACTGAAAACCATTAGGATTCTGTACAAGTCCAAGGCAACCACAGGCCTTTTGTTTACTGAAAGCTATATGGTCATTGACAGCGCCATTAGCGAATGTCTTTAAAACGCCTTTATTGAAACATGGCCCAACACTGCGGCTACTTGAAAACTGTAGCATCTTAGGGTATACATATGTATTTGGCCTTTCCTTTATGAGTTGCAATTTGGTTCCTGAATTCATCCTTTAATATAGTAATAGGATGTTCAACTGTTTAGTCCATAATTCTATACGTTTACTACATAGCAATTATCAGAAGTAACACATCTGAAGTCAGACATGATTGGACATGACTGAAGGTAATTAACCGATAAATTGATCACCCAACTATGTCACAGGTTAAGAGAAGTGCAAGAGGAAAGATAATCTGAAGTTAAGAAAAATTGTCGTTAGAAAATGAATTTATGGGAGTTATAAAGTCACAAGACCTGAGAAACATCTGATAATATATATGTAGCAAAATAAACAAAAAGAATTACAAGAATTACAGACTGCCAAAGTACAGATGTATATAAATCTTGGTTTATTATAAAGCAAAAGAATCATTTATAAACTCCTTCTCATAACCTTAAAATCCCTTCATCCATCCACACTTTATTACATGTCTCCATATGTTCATGGCCATCTCCTCCTCTCCTCTCACACAGCAATGGCTTGGTCACACCACCCACTAGCACTGCCCCATCCCACCTTAAACCTTTCTGCTCCTTACATTTGGAATCCCATCCCTGAGTTCCTCTCTCTGTCTCTTAAAGGAGAATTCAACCCCTAGCATAAAAAACCCATATCCCCCTACACGATGTAGACCCCCACCCTACTGTCCCCAGCCTAGCTGCCCCCCCCCCGGGGCAAATGCCCCCAATTTTTTACTTAACCCTCTATGTAGATCCTGTCCTTGGGAGTGCACAGGAGACATCTTGTTTTGTTTGGTCTTCTTTTGAATCTGAGCGGAGTTTCAATGCATTTTGGAGTAATTTTAAGGTCCCGAGCAACTGCGCATGCGCTAAAAGTCCAAAAAAATTTGGTGACTTTCGATGCATGCACAGTTGCTTGGGATAGGAAATCTACTCCAACTGCACAAACGCTGGTCTGATTCCGAAGTTTAACAAAGAAAAAAGATGGCAGAGGACACGGGGGCAGATACAAAATCAGTGGCATTTGACCAGGTTTGGCAGTTAGGCTGGGGGGGAGGGAGGTGTTCTACATAGGGTAAGGGGGTGGGCTTTTTTATGGTAGGGGTTGAATTCTCCTTTAAAAAATAAACTCAAACACTACCTCTTGCATTATAAGCTCTTCCTCTTGTCTCATTAGCAAATTGAATCCAAAACATATATCAGCAGCACTCTGGTACAGTGAAAATATAATTTATTTGTGCAACAAGTGAAGCGACGTTTCAGGCTTGACCAGCCATTTATCAACACTACAAAAAGTGGTGAGAGTGATTGTGCAGCACTACTTTGTGTGTTTGAATAGATTTATAAGCAATTTTAATGTTACTGTAATTATGAGCCTTTACTGTTCTACTGTACAGCACTGTGTACATAAGTAGTGTTATATAAAAAATATACATATATATAAATAATACAGAGCAACTCCAGATATTGTTTTCAAGCAAATTTGCCTTAGGTGCCAGCATGTATTCCCATAATGGCTCAATGATCTGACTGGTATCTTAATGAAGCATGTTGTCACAATGGAAAATCTATTCAACCAATGATCAATCCATTCCAGGCTGCTAGGCTACCAGTAATACAGTAATTTTGTCAGCTTTTCAAAGACCAGATCAGTGCCTTTAACCTTTTTAATGACCATTTAATTCCTGCACAAGTTGGGCTTTTACAGAGAAAGTTTTGGCATGTTTTATACATTGCTGTTTTATTTATAGAAGAATTACATTGACTGAGAAAAATTTAATATGTACTGATTTTCCTTAATGCAGGGGTCCCAACTGCTAGTCCACGGTCCAGAACCAGGCCGAAGACAGTCGTAGACTGGGTTGCCGAAATTAATCCAGTGTGCTTGAATTGGACACCGGTGACCAGAATTGGACGAAGCCCCCTTCAACACCCCACCTGACCCCCTCTCAACCCCCCTGAATCCTCCCCCCCCCCCCCCCCCCTGGTCCTTGCAAAAAAATTTGCCACTGTACCGGTCCCCGGACCAAAAAAGGTTGGGGACACCTGCCTTAATACATTGATTAGTAATCCATGTTTTAAAACAGCATTTTATTTATTTTTTTCACATCTAGTGGAGGCCTACTTATCAAAAAACAGATGTGTGTCATTTTTTAGAGGTTTCTACTTTGAATAAACAATTTAAAAAGAAACTTAAATTCATATTTTATTGAGCTTACATGTAAGCTTCTGTTTTTGAAAGGTGAATGGATATCTGATCACATGCTGATTTAGTTGAAACAAATCTTCTGAGTAGTTCCCAGAGCACCACGATGATTGTTTATTTAAGACAGCCACCCAGGAGGTTATATTGCATTTTCACTGAACTTAAACACTCTGCAGCTTTTCATCCACAAAATTGCTTCATCTATATACAGAACTGCAGGCTAAAATCATTTATGGAAGCTTTGCATATTGCACTGAACTGAGTTGGATGATATGAGGGATTGATGGCGTACTACTGAATGTTTCAGAATTCACATTGATCTATTTGCTTGTGGCTATAAAAATATAACCAGACTGTCATAATGATAAATCATTTAAGGGTCGTTTTTTTGTCTATAGTCCTTCTGTTTTCAAGAACAATAGACATTTGGGTTCTACTGTGTTTCTCTGTGTTCTCTGACTGTATCTGCGCCATTAAACCAGTGGTATTGGATGCATAGCTAGCCGAAGGAAATCTAAGGAATACCGCAATAAAAACTAATACAAAACAAAAAAAAACAACAAAAAAAAGTTCTCTCATTTCTGGTTTTGTGTTAATACCACGGGGCTGGAATACTAATATTCAGATTTCCTTTTTTACATGAATCAAATGTGTTCTTTTATTTCTCTAAAACTCTAAAAAAATGAGGGTACCATAGAAGTCAGTGGGAGCTGCTCTGATCCTACTGGACCTTTTTTAAACCATTCAGACATTTTTAGGTTTTCAGATTTTTGCCGTTATAATTGTCTGAAAAATTCAAATATTAAGAGGTTTTAGAAATGTTCATATTTTGTTGTACACTGTTAGGAATGTAAGATCACAAGTTGCTTACCCTTGAATGTAATAGTAGCCCCACTCAATATGCCATAGCCTTTATAATATGTAAAATACTGTGCCTGTCTTTTTATTGTAACCTCTGTGGTTCTATGTTTGGTTTTGTATGAACAGATAATCATAGAAAATGGGTTTATAAAGAGTTCTTAGCAAATCATTGTCATTGGATGGGAATAAAACTCTGTCACCAAGTTCAAATTCTTGAAAGCAGATTTATTCCAAAATCAGTTGAGATTGTGTACAAAGTAACCACACAGTTTAATCATTTACAGGGAAAGTGTTATTCGCCATGAAGAACCCTGAAAGTACAGTTAGCATAACCAGGATGTAACTACAGGACTTGGTTTGCTAGCAGCTCATACACGCTGGGTCTACATTTCGCAGGGTAAATATTAACTTACCATTCTGGCCTAAACAGTGCCCAATGGTGCAACAGTGGGAGGGATGAGCTATTAGTTCTATACTGGTCAGGAGTGTCAGGTGTCCTTGGTCTTTAAAAGTGGAGTCAACACATGGTTCTGTCTCTTAAAGGAGAACCAAACCCCATAATTTGTATCCCTCTTCCCACTTACCCTAAATAGGCTCCCTCCCTCCTCCCCCCCAGCCTCCCTCCCCCCCCCAGCCTCCCTGGTGCCCTGTGCAAATGCCCCTAACTTTCTACTTACCCCTCTTTGCAGGTCCTGTCCAGGGGAGTTCACAGCAGCCTGTAGTGTTTTCGGTGCATGTGCAGCGGATCTACTGCACATGCGCCGGAAGTTGCAAAAATTTCCAAAATGTGACCTAACAAGTATAGTTTGTTTGGTATGTTTGTGTGCACCGTGAATCATATGATCCCAGGGGGATGCCCTTCTTTTTTAAAATGCCAGTTTTCTATTTATGATTACCCAATGGCACATACTACTAAAAGAAAAGTATATTATTCTGAAAATGGTTTATTTACATGAAGCAGGGTTTTACATATGAGTTGTTTTATGCAATATCTTTTTATACAGATCTGCATTGTTTGAGGGGTATAGTTTTCCTTTAAGAAAGCATGCTCTGGGAAAAATACCTCAACTAAGGATGTTTTTTCCCTCATGACTGATCATGAAACAAAGTCTTTGACCAGGGTCTAGCAAAGTCATAACATGTGCTTATTTTTGAATTCCAGGCTAGGAAGCAAGTTTTAATTGCATAAAAACTAAATATAGTACCAAGCAGAGCCTCCTGTAGGCTGCCAGTTCCAAAGGGGCTACCAAATAGCCAATCACAGCCCTTATTTGGCAACCCGAGGGACTTTTTCATGCTTGTGTTGCTCCCCAACTGTTTTTACATTTGAATGTGGCTCACGGGTAAAAAAAAGGTTGGGGACCCCTGATCTGGAGGTTTGAGCTAATTCAATTACATTGCTGGTACATGTATATAGATATATGCCTAATTTATATATGGAATCATATTCTCTCTCTGTACTCTGATCCACTGTGATATCTGAATCTGCCTTGCAATCCTATGATCCTGATGATATATTTAGAGTTCCTGCAATAAAGCATGACAGGATCAATATTTCTCCTCAGTGTGACATTAGCCTAGGTGTGTAGTCACGTTTTATATTTTCCACAAAAGCTGTAAAGATTATTATTTATGTTTAAACAGGAAGATACAGATTTCTATTTCATAACCTTGGCAGTTTGCATATAGACAGTTTATGGAGTTGATATAGTGCTGTCTGGTACACTTTGATCATGCTTTTATAGTACATTTAATAGATATCTATTTAGAAAAAACCTATTGTTATACGACAGAGATACAGACCCATTTAAGATTTTTTGGCCAATTGTAACCACAGTTCTCGACTATACAGGCATGTAGGATATCCTTTCTGGTGCCAGCCCTAACCCTGACTGGTGTCGATGTATTCAGATATTGCTGAGATTTAGTCACCTGGGGACTAATTGCCTCTTCTGCAGGGCGACAATCTCCCCAAACTGCTTTTTTCCTGCTTCCGTCTGCTTGAATGAAGAATCGCCTGCGCTAATGCATTCACAGCGCTTTGATTTCCTTCATTCAAGCAGACGGAAGGCAGTTCGGGGAGATTGTCGCCTTGCAGAAGAGGTGATTAGTCGCCAGGCGACTAAATCTCCCCGAATCTGCCCTAACCCTTATTGCCTGTATTTTGGATATTGCTGAACCTGACATTCAGTCACCAGCATTTTTGCTATTTTACCTCTAAGTTGTGAAACATCGGGAACAACAATGGTAACAAAATCCATTTTCTATCCACTAACGTCAACATAACATTTAAGGCAAAATTGGGTAATATTTCCTCTGACTTTTCTTTCTTTTTTCTAGGCGAGATAAAAAAAAACCCTGCAAGAACATTCCACTCTGTACAATAACAGCCGTGTCTACAGTGATTGCCTTTTATTTGCTGGTAAACATCTCATGCCTCACAGTACTGACACCAAGAAAGAAATAGTTTCTTCGGATACTGAAATTTCTTTTTGTTACTTTCTCTTGTTAAATCATCAGATTATATCAAAAACCAGGGAGTATATTAAAACAACAATAAAGTGTTTTTTTCCCTTTCATATTTCTTTCTGGGTGTAATTATTCTTAGAGTTAATACAATTATGTCATTTAATTCCTTGAGAATCAATTCACTTAAACAGAGTCTGTTCTGCCAGATTATTTGTCATCACACATGGTCGGCAAAAATGGCCATTTAAGGACAAATCTGATCATTCAACAATCATCCATAAGATTGGATCAAGCAGATCCAATCAATACAGTTCTCGCCACCTGCTGGCTGGCTTGCTATTGGTCATCTGTTTAAATACAGATATCTTATGTTAACTTTGGGTTACTGCACTTGGATGTTGCTCCTTTTATATCAAATGGGAGTATGAATGATACATATGTGAGGCTAATCAAGAATTAAATTATGATTTCATTACAATTACTCTATAGTGTCATAACATAAAAAAAAAAACGGACATGCCCAAACCTAAATCTTAACCCTAGAGCAGCAGTTTGCCATTTGTAAAGCTGGAGAAGTCATGGGGAGCTCAGCTTGAAGACCAGTTAGGGTAAGATTCAGGAATAATACCTGTTAGCTCTCCTAGACACACCTGAAATCAAGTTTAGAGGTCAAATAAAGTAATATTTGAGAGGACATTTACATTGTGGAAAGCAGGGTGCAAACTACTACATTTTATTTACATTTTCATCAGAATAAAACATAATTCTAATAAACTGAATGCAATATAGATTCATTACAAATGTACAATAGTTTTTAAATTATGTGTATATGTATTTCTATTGAAAGCAGTGTTTGTCCCTTTCTATTCTCTCTCCAGGTAACTCAGATTCGCCACAATTCGCCGCACTTAGCCAGGCAAATTTTTGCCAGCTTGCCACTAATTCACTAAAATGCGAAGTTGCGCTCAGGGAGGCGAAAGGTAGCGAAGTTGCACTACCATTACTTTGCCAGGCAAAGTGCATTTACACTAGCGATGCCTAATTTGCATAAGGCGCGAAGTTAAACATATATTAGAAGTATATGTTACAGCCACTACATTACACTACAGAAGCCCAGGAAACCTTTAATAAATGAAATAAAGTTGTAATCTATTGTATTGAACTTCACCAGGTCTGACCTGGTGAAGTAAAGTCTAGCGCAAGAGGTAATGTTCAGTAAAATGAGCATCTTAGTGAATTAGTGTAGTTACGTCCCTACGTCAGTGCGCAATTTCACCTGGTATCAGCGTGCAAAGTTGCGCTAGTCTATCTACTTCGCTAGCGAATTTTCACCAGGAACACTTTTAGTGAATTGGCGAAGTTGCAGAATGACGTCATGCTGAAGAATAAGGGTTAGCGTTAGACGCTTTGCGCTTTAGTGAATTTGCCCCTAAGACTTTTGCAACATTGTTCAAAAACAACCAGAAATTAAACAAACGCTACTGTCAATAGCAATTTCTTTTACAAATTACTTGAAGAGCACTAATAATAAATATATATTTGAAAGTCACTAAAAGTGCAATATTTCCATGCCATAGTTACATAGTTAAATTAGGTTGGAAAAAGAAAAAGTGCATCAAGTTCAACCCCTCCAAATGAAAACCCATCATCCACACACACACACACACCACCATACTTTCCCATAAATTATATATGCCTATATCTATACTAAGGGGCAGATTTACTAAGGGTCGAATTCGAGGGTTAAAACCCTCGAATTCGGCCATGGGGATAGATAGGAAAAGTCTGGGAAGTAAAATTTTACCGCAATTCGAATAGTAAAAATTCGATCGATCGATAAAATCATTCGATTCAAACGATTTTAACTGTTCGATCGAATTTTTTTATTCAACAAAAACAATGAAACCCAATTCGGTAGCTTTGATCTGGCGAACTAGGCAGTCGAATACAAATTTAAAAGGGAAGTACTTCGACTGTCGAATAGTCGAATATTGAAATAGATTTTTATTCGAATCATTCATTCAATCAGATTTTGAAAATTCACTGGTCAAAGTGGTCTTCAAAAACATTTGAAAAATCTAATCTTTTTGAAAATTCGATCGAACTTCGAATCCTTCATGTTAATTTAGTAAATCTGCCCCTAACTGTAGAGTTTAGTATCACAATATCTTTTGATATTATACCTGTCCAAGAAATCATCCAAGCCCCTCTTAAAAGCATCAACAGAATGAGCATCACAACATCACCCGGCAGTACATTTCACAACCTCACTGTCCTCACTGTGAAGAACCACCTACACTGCTTCAAATGAAAGTCCTTTTCTTTTAGTCTGAAGGGGTGGCCTCTGGTGCAGTGATCCACTTTATGGGTAAAAAGGTTCCCTGATATTTGTCTATAATGTCCTCTAATGTATTTGTAAAGTGTAATCATGTCCCCTCGCAAGCGCCTTTTTTCCAGAGAAAACAAATAAGAGAAAAATCCCACAGGATTTGTAGCAGCAGGGCGAACCCTTGCAATTTTAATTAATGCAGAGCAAAATGCAACGTTTATGGGCCACGCCCCTTTAGCAAGCATTTCCAGAGAAAACAACCCCAACCTGGACAGTCTACCCTCATAGTTTTTATGCTGAGCAGCTCATTTATTTTCCCAGCATGTCCCATACTTTGATGCAATCACTTGCTACTTACAGCAACAGGATATAGTTCAAGACCTCATAAGCCCCAATAGTATAAGTAGCATTTACATCTCAAACTGCACTGTTTATAGTATATTGTCCTCTCCCAGCCTCTCAATATGTCATTTGAAATGTACCATTCTGTTAGTTGGCTTACAATATTAGCATGTCTTTACAAACTTTCTCCTAAATCAGTTCCAGTTTGTTCCCGCAGGCTTCAATAGAGTTTTCATGTGATAAACCATGAGATGCATTTTTCTGAGTTGAATTGCATCTCAAATTGAATCTTGTCAATGAGTTTTCACATGATAAACCTCCTTGAACTGTATGTGGCCCAATGGGTGATCTTTTACTGATGTCCCAAGTGCAAGTGCTATTGGGGCATATTTACTAAAGGACGAAGTGGCTAAGGCTTGTGGCGATTCACCAGCATTATCGCTCACAGGGACTTTGCCGAATTGGGCGCAATTCGCTAGCAAAAGAGATAGATACTAGTGGTGATTCGCCTATATCTCCATGCAATGTTTTATGAACCATGCCATATGGAGCACAGAGACCTGCAGACATACAGGTAAGGGTGAAGGGCAGGATGGAAAATGTAAAAAAAAGCGACTTTTCTCTGCACGTTACATTTATCACCAGACTTGCCTTCATCAGCTCAGACCAGGCGAAGTGCAATGGAGTGCATAGATCTTCCTCAAACTTCTATTATTTACATAATGTTCTGAGACTGGAAAATGCATCAAAGTTCAAAAAACGCTGGCAACTTTTCAAGGTGCAAAGTTCCTAAATTTTTTTTTGGGTAACCAGTTTCCCCCATACATTTTCTAACATATGGAGCATTATTTTACATTGGGCTCATGTGTAGGGCATTATAACAACTCTATTGACTTTATTAAGGTTCCCTGGACATATCTAGTTTTCAGTGTCAATGTAATGTATTTGATGCACCATGTAACATAAAGACATCCATTCAACTTTAAATTTCCCTGCCGCATGCAAATTAACCTGAGCGCAAGACTCTAGTGAATTTGTGCTAGGCAAAACGGACAGCTAGCGCATCTCTGCTTTGTACCCCTTGGAGTACAGTGTTTTCTTGGAGCCTATCCAGATTGTACCCTGGGTTTTGCACAAGCTTCCTGCTCCGTCTGTTTGGCATTTACCAGATGGCATTGGGAATGATGATAGACTCCTTTTACTTTTCTGGATATTTACTCAATGTGTGTTTTAATACAGATGACTATAAATGTTTCCTTGAAAGGCAATAAGAATAGTGTAGTTATTGTTTAAAGTTGTTTTCTGTAATTATAAATACTGCAATCGGTATCATTTTTAATCATGTTTTTTTTGCTGTAATTATATTTTTTCACACAGTAGGGTTTCATTATTCTCTGTTATAATCAATGTTGGACTGGCCTAGCGGGACACCAGGAAAAAACCCAGTGGGCCCGACCCTCGTGGGCCCCTGCCAGACCCCCTCTCCCCATATTGTGATGCCACAGGAAAAGAAAAATTTGGCACCATTCACGCATGCATTTTGTGCCTAGTGCGCCTTCAAGTGTGTGCGCCGTGCAACGCCTCAGTTGGGGGGGCAGGCAGGGAGGCTGGAGGGGGCCCTGGACAGCGATCCCGGTGGGCCCAGGGCCCCCCAGTCCGACCCTGGTTATAAATAAACAGTTCTTTCGACACTTCGACACTTAAAACCTGCCGATTTGCTATTTTAGCCTATGGGGACCTTTAAGAAGTCTTTTTGGAAATTTTTTAAATTTGAAGGATTTTGTCCAAAATAGTTTGAATCGAACAATGCATTCAAACTATTTTTATTCGCTCAAAAACGGACCAATTCGAATGAAAAAGTAAAATTTTCTATCAAAAATACAATTTAAAAAATTTGATGGTCAAATTTTGAAGTTTTTTCTATTTGAAATTCTACCCTTAGTGGCATATTTATCAACGGTCGAATTTAGTGAAAAAAATTCAACCATCGAATTTATTTTCGATCATAAAAACGGTTTTCAATCAAATGAAAATAGTTCAAATTCTTCGATTGAATCGTTCAATTCGAACGATTTCCTCCTAAAAATTAAAAAAAAATTCGATTTGTCAATTTTTTCAATTTGAATCGAACTTTTTCTATTCGAATGGAATTTTGGCCTATTCGAAGAACCCAAAAATTACTTCGAAATTCAAATTTTTTAAATGTGAATTTTCACTTCGACCCCTTGAAAAATAAATCTGCCCCTAAGCTGCATGGATCTATATTGGTGGCAAAACAACGCTATTGGGGTTTATTGTTTTTAGCAGACTTAATGAATGGAGATCCAAATGGGAAAATAAGGGAAAACACAAGGTTCCAAGCATTCTGAATAATAAATCCTATAGCTGTATTGGTTTTCCTTCAAATAAGCATCTCTTTTTAAAAGGTGAATGGCTGTATGATCACATGTTGATTTAGTAATGTTCAAAGTAGTTCCCGGAAATGCCACAATATCACTACAAGAGCAAAATGATTGTTTATTTAAGACAACCACCCAGGAGGGTATATTGCATTATCACTGGACGTACATACTCTGCAGCTTTTGATCCACAAAATTGCTTCATCTATATACAGAACTTCAAGCTAAAATCATTTAAAAAGCTTTGCATATTGCTTTAAACTGAGTTGGATGATATGAGGGATTGATGGCGTACTACTGAATTTTTCAGAATTGGTCGATTTGCTTGTGGCTATAAAACAATAACCAGACTGTTGTAATGGTAAATCATTTAAAGGTTTGTTTTTTGTCCATAGAATAGCTTGCCTTTCTGATTTCAAGAACTGCAGAACTGAGCTAATGGCTGTATCTGTGCTAGGGATGCACCCAATCCAGGATTCGGCCTTTTTCAGCAGGATTCGGATTCGGCCGAATCCTTCTGCCTGGCCAAACCGAATCCAAATCCTAATTTGGATTTGCAAATTAGGACCAGGGAGGGAAATCACATGACTTTTTGGCACAGTTCAGTATTCGGCCAAATCTTTCTGGAAGGATTTGAGGGTTCGGCCGAATCCAAAATAGTGGATTCGGTGCATCCCTAATCTGTGCCATTTAACGAGAGGTATGTGTCTCACATTTCTTTACTTTTGTGTACTGTATACAGTAAAATATTTAGATTACCATCTGTTCAAGAACGTGCAAATTATAAATAGTCATATATAATGCATATAAGGCAACAAACAAACAAACAGCTAGGTATAAAGAGAAGTGTATGACCAGTCAGTTGTACTTTGTTTTAACCTGACGAAGGGCCTTCACTCTGAAACCTTGTGCATTTGCATTTTTCTCAAATAAATATGGCTATAAATCTTGCACCTTCCTCAATAGGGATGTCGCGGACTGTTCGCCGGCGAACTTGTTCGCGCTCGCCGAATGTTCGCGAACGTCGCGCGACGTTCGCCATTTTGGGTTCGCCTTAGCTGGCGCTTTTTTTTTTACCTCTCACCCCAGACCAGCAGATACATGGCAGCCAATCAGGAAGCTCTCCCTCCTGGACCACCCCAACACACCCTGGACCACTCCCCTTCCATATATAAACTGAAGCCCTGCAGCGTTTTTTCATTCTGCCTGTGTGTGCTTGGAAGAGCTAGTGTAGGGAGAGAGCTGTTAGTGATTTGAGGGACAGTTGATAGTAAGTTTGCTGGCTAGTAATCTACTTGATACTGCTCTGTATTGGAGGGACAGAAGTCTGCAGGGATTTGAGGGACCTCTGTGCTGCAGTGGCTGCGACAAAAATTTTTTATATTTTCAGCATTTATATGGCATATTTTTTCTGGCCTCTGTGCTTCAGTGGCTGCGACAAAAAAAACATAATTTTTCAGGAAAGTACACATGCCTAATTTTTCAGGGTTCTGCAACAGTGGCAAAATCGCATCTTTTATGGTCACCGCAGGTGATCAATAAAGTAGACCAAAACTGGGCCCACACTGCAGAATCAGTGTTTTTTGGTTCACTTCACTGTACATTGAATTACCTCTGCCTGACCGTGCACGTGCGCACAAGCACGGTGACTGCTAAACACACCACTACAGAAATATTGCCACCAACAGGACGAACATCCTGGAGGTGACAAGCTCAACTAGTAATTAACAACTATTATTTGCTCACTTGACGGTATCATTCATTAAAGCTCTTTGCGTTTTTTTGCGTTGCAGTAAGCGCCGCGTTTCGTCTTTGCGTGTGAACAGGCTGTAACCTTTACACGACTTGATTGGCATGTAGACGCCAGACGTTTTAAAGCAGTTTATTATACAGGTTTAGAAATGTAGTGTGATTTCTGCCCTTTACAGCACAAAACGCAGCGCTGTGTCAACAATGGATTTTTCAGATACATTTTTGCTCTTGATCCCCCTCTGGCATGCCACTGTCCAGGTCGTTGCACCCTTTAAACAACTTTAAAATAATTTTTCTGGCCAGAAATGTCTTTTTTAGCTTTTAAAATTCGCCTTCCCATTGAAGTCTATGGGGTTCGCGACGTTCGCGAACCGTTCGCATTTTTGACGCAAGTTCGCGAATATGTTCGTGAACTTTTTTTCCGACGTTCACTACATCCCTATTCCTCAACCATGAGGCCCCAAGTTACTATACTTTCTTTTTTGATTTTCAAAATACTTCTACGGAAGCTGGGTGCTCTGATATAATATAAAAGACAAGGTCGGGCATGTGTAAAGATGCTAATTTATGTCTCTTTAGACTTTCTGATTAACTTCATTTCAGGGAAAAATATCTGCCAATAGTTTCTAATCACCTCATTGGGGGCACACATAGTAGGGTTACAATTTTAGAAAAATATTACATTCCTGCTTTTCTAAACACACAAAAAATCTATTATGTCTAAACACTTTCATGTTTTGTTTCTCCACTCTTTTTGCAAAAATAGTTTGAAAAGAGCACTATTTAAAGGAGAACTTAGTCCAAAAAATGAATATGGCTAAAAATGCCATATTTTATATACTGAACTTATTGCACCAGCCTAAAGTTTCAGCTTGTCAATAGCAGCAATGATCCAGGACTTCAAACTTGTCACAGGGGGTCACCATCTTGGAAAGTGTCTGTGACACTCACATGCTCAGTGGGCTCTGAGCAGTTGTTGAGAAGCTAAGCTTAGGGGTCATCTGTAGAAATTAGGTTTGTCTGTTATATAAGCTGATGCTACAGGGCTGATTATTAAATTTTGATGCTAGTTGCACTGGTTTCTGTGCTGCCATGTAGTAATTATCTGCATTAATTACTGATCAGCCTTTGGGCTGGTATAGAAGCCCAAAACATAATGTACAACATTTCTAGACAACTTTTCTTTAGTTCTCCTTTAAGAATAATTTCTAACATTCTGAACAACCATTGCAGAAGCAGACCTTAATGGTACATTTTGTCTATAGAATTATGCAGACAAGTACAAAGTCCAAAAAGTATACAGAGCTAGAGGTTTGGAATTTAACCTTTTCGTTAGGAAAAAAAAAATCTTGTGAATCATGCCAATATAAATAAACATGAAATCACTAAAAGATTGACATAATTAAATTCCTAGCAAAAAGTCATGGAGCAGCAGAGAAATTCAACAGGTGAAGCTGAAATTTACAATACTAAAGAGGAGCATGTGGTTCTGAAAAGGACTATTGGATACTTTAGTGGGGTTAACTTCATTGTTGGTGTCATACTTGGGTCTGGGATTTTTATTTCACCTGGTACGGTACTGCTTTTTTCTCAGCTGAATGTTGGCATTGCTTTAGTGATATGGGCTTCCTGCGGTGTATTGTCAATGCTAGGTGCTCTGTGCTATGCTGAACTTGGAACCACTTTAGCAGCATCTGGAGGAGAATATCTTTACATCAAAAGAGGCCTAGGACCTGTGCCAGCATTTATATTCTTGTGGACATGTATTATCTTTATGAGACCAGCTGCAATGACTGTACAAGCTCTAATGTTCTCAGAATATGTCGTGCAACCATTTTATCCAGAATGCTTTGCTCCAACAATCGTTAAAAAGACCACAGCAATTGCCGTCCTTTTCATTGTAGGAACGCTTAACTGCCTGAGTACGAAATGGATTGTTTTAATCCAAAATGTATTTACTGTGCTTAAGATGGTTGCCCTAAGTGCCATAGCCATTAGTGGAATCGTTTATTTGGGAATGGGCAAAACAGAGAATTTTCATGCAGCATTTGAGGGGAACATTCCTACTGTGTCCCAGATTGGGGAAGCTTTCTATCAAGGAATGTTTGCATATGGTGGTTGGAACTGTCTGAATTACTTTGTAGGTAAGTTACTGAATAGTTATATTTAAGAAGCAAATGTGTCATTTATATTGTAATGAAAACTATTTGCCTCCAAATTAGAAGAAAAATAAATCAGACAGGGCATTCATTTCTGAAATAGTAAGGGTATTAAAGGGGTGGTTCACCTTTAAGTTAACTCTTAGAGGCAAATTCACTAAGTGGTGAAAATGCACTAGCGATGCCTTCACCGCACTTCACTAGGTGAATTTTCGCCAGCGAGTCGCTTATTCACTAAAATGTGAATTTGCGCTCAGGGAGGCAAAAGTTAGTGAAGTTGTGTGAGCTTTCCTTCCTCAAGCAAAGTGAAGTTGCAATAGCGACGGTGCGATTGCATACGGTGTGAAGTACAATGGACGTATAAGTACAATGGACGTATATGTAGCCACAAACACAGTACACTAAACAAGCCTGTGAAACAACCAATAAAATATCATGGTTATTGGGCCCTACACATGTGCCCACTGTTTAGGTGCCAAGGAGGGTACGCTAAAAAAAAATAAGATCTTTTCCAGCCAATCACCCTTAAAAAAGTAAAAGATGCAAGCATTTGTTGGGACTTAAAAAATGTAAACTTTTTTTAAAGAAACTCCTATCTACTCTATTGCGAAGTTGCGTTAGAGTCTGTCTACTTCGCCAGGAACCATTAATAAATCGGCAAAGTGTCAAAATGATGTCACGCTTGCGTTTAGTGAATTTCCCCCTTAGTATGTTGTAAAATGCCTAATTCTAAGTAGCTTACAATTGGTCTTCATTTTTAATAATTTTTTAATGATTTGCGTTTTTCTTCTGACTCTTTCCAGCTTTAAAATGAGGATCACTGACCCCATCTAAAAACAAATGTTCTCTAAAGCAGTGATTTTCAACCTTGTGCCTCCAGCTGTTAAGAAACTACAAGTCCCACAATGCATTTGCCTGACTGTGGCTGTCAGACTCCTTCATTGCATTGTGGGACTTGTAGTTCCTTAACAGCTGGAGGCACAAGGTTGAAAATCACTGCTCTAAGCTACAAATGTATTGTTATTGCAACTTTTTATTACTCATCTTTCTATTCAGGCCTCTCTTATTCATATTCAAGTTTCTTATTCAAAGCAAGGCATGATTGCTAGGGTAATTTGGACCCTAGCTACCAGACTGCTGAAACTGCAATAAGGAGAGCTGCTGAATAAAAAGCTAAATAACTTAAAAAGAACAAATAATAAAAAAAGAAAACAAATTGCAAATTGTCTCAGAATATCCTTCTCTACCTTATTATACCTTATTGCGCCAAAAGGGTTTCCTTCTCCTTTAAAAAAAGGACAAGTCACCAGCATTTTTACAACTTTTATGCATTTCCGGCATACAGGAAAAGATTGAGGAAGATCAAGCTTCATTTTAGCAGTTTGTCTGGTCTAAGGTGGTGAAGTCAACTCTGGTGAAAGAGGTAACGTTAGCACTCAAATTCACACTTTACAGAATTTGTGGAGTAATGACCGTTTGCCATAGTGAAAAGTCGCCTACCAATAAAGTGCAAATGAAGGCTAGCGATGGTCCCAATTACTAGCGGATTGTTGTCTACACCTGTTAGCAAATTTGCAATGTCCCTGCGGATGGCATTTCTGGTAAAAAGTCTATAGCATTAGCTGCCTCGCACTTTAGTAAGTCTGCCCCCAAGAGAGCTGAAACACAGGAACTAGTGTTCTGGCTATTATGTTAGACATCCAGTCTAACAAAGCCACAATGAGACTTGACTCCTGCATTAGATAATGCTGGAGTGGCTGTTCTTTTGTGCATTAAGGGCAGAGACATGCTGCAATTCGGGGAGATTTGTCATCTGGACAACAATCTCCTCTTCTTTGGGGAGTCTAATCTCCCCAAACTGCCTACCCTGCCTTGGCATGGGACTTGGAGCTCTTCGTTTTCCGAAGTTGCCCAATGAGAAAAATCGACAAACCGGGTAACTTTACTTGCCAGCATCTCTTTAGCATATCCAAGGACTGGGTATCATTCCTAGGTTCAAATCCTGTGTTTATTCTTTTGTAAACTTGGACAAGGCCTTAAATCTCACAGTACCTTTAACATCAGAAAGTCTGGATGAGCTCTATACAAACACTAACATTAGAAAAGGAATACATACAGTATATAGTATTTTGTATTTTTCTCAATTCCTTTTTTCCTCTTTTAAGTTCATGTTGTTTTTAACTCCGCTTAAAGATTGCAGTGTTAGAGAGCAGCCCTCTAAAGTAGTTCCATTGGTTAAAGTTATACTTTATGCTCAGGTGCAACAAACCAGAACACTATCTGGTGTAAGCACTCTAGTTCCACAGAACTCTGTTATATCCCATCAACTCCACTGAGCAGTTTTGAACAAAGAATACATAACAATCATATCTAAAAAATAAAAGGTTTTCAAAATAAAATACTCATCTTCTGTTGATTTTAAATTAATTTAGTCGCCAGTCAGTAAGTAGGCAGCAGATAAAAATCTACTGAGACTTAGGCGGTCAATGTGAAATTGGAAGGTGTTTATTTAGGGTTTAATATGTGATGCATTGCACACCACTCAGCATCAGCACTTGTTAACAGACGTGAAAAAATTAAAGTGACATTCTTCTATAAAATTTGCACTGAGGGAGAACAAAACTCGCCATGCCAGGAAGAGAAACAGCAATGGAGCATGAGAAAACGCTCAACCTGGCTAATAAGAATGTTTCTCTGAAAAGGACCTTGGGGCTTTTCGATGGCATCTGCTTTCTAGTGGGAAGTATTGTAGGTGCTGGAATTTTTGTTTCTCCCACTGGAGTGCTAGAATATGCTCAGCTTAATGTCGGTGTGACCTTATGTATTTGGGCTGCTTCTGGGCTCTTAGCAATGATGAGCTCCCTCTGTTATGCTGAACTTGGTTCTGCATTACCTTACGCTGGTGGTGAATATTATCATGTAAAACGAGGACTTGGACCTTTGCCTGCCTTCATTGCCATCTGGACATTAATATTGTTCATAAGACCTGCATCCAATGCCGCACGAGCGCTGACATTTGCGGAATATGCCACTCAGCCATTCTACTCTGGATGCCCCGTACCAGAGCTGCTTAAGAAAATAGTTGCACTTGCAGTTCTTTGGGTTTTGGGAATTATAAATACAAAGAGTGTAAAGATGACAACTTGGGTTCAGAATGTTTTTACTGTGCTGAAAATGTTGGCCTTGATCTTCATTGTTATTTGTGGTCTCAAAGAACTTGGAGGAAAAACAGAGGTTCCTGGGCACTTAAAAAATGCATTTAGTGCTGATGCTCCCAATGCAGTTCAACTAGCAGAGTCTTTCTTTCAGGGTCTATATGCATATGGAGGTTGGAGCTACTTAAATTACATTGCTGGTATGTATGTTCTATTTAAATATGGAATCATATTCACTCTCTGTACTTGATCTACTGTGATACATGAGTAAGCCTATGACCCTAATGATATATTTAGTAATCCTGCAACAGAACTAGGGATGCACCGAATCCAGGATTCGGTTCGGGATTCGGCCAGGATTCGGCCTTTATCAGCAGGATTCGGATTCGGCCGAATCCTTCTGCCTGGCCGAACCGAATCCTTTGCATATGCAAATTAGGGCCAGGGAGCTAAATCACATGACTTTTTGGCACAAAACAAGGAAGTAAAAAATGTTTTCCCCTTCCCACCCATAATTTGCATATGCAAATTAGGGTTCGGATTCGGTTCGGTATTCGGCCAAATCTTTCGGGAAGGATTCGGGGGTTTGGCCGAATCCAAAATAGTGGATTCGGTGCATCCCTAAACAGAACACATGTTTTTTTAAACAGAAAGCTATCAGAAAATGCAAGCACATAAACTAACTTTTCCAGGAGTAAAACAAAAGTAATAGACATTTTCTTTAATGAATATTGTAGTTACCATTATCTTTCTGCAGAATGACTGATGGGCTAGCACCACGGCACTGATGATAAAGTAAAACTGAGCGCATTACTCAGCCAGCACTGGTTCAGTACTATCCTTGCTGATTGCCACTCAGTTTAATGGCAAATGTCTGTTTCTGTCCACATGGGTCATATTTTGGCCAAAAAACACTTGTGTGCATTTTCATGCAGAAATTCTGCCTTTTGCCATTAAAATAAATGCCAGACAACAAACAAGGCCATTACTGCTACTCATTGTTACATTAGCCTAAACGTGTAATCACATTGCTTATTGGTGAGAATTCAAGTAAAGGTTACTCTTCTTTTGTAAATATTAAATTAAACTGTAAAAATGATTTATGTTTAAACAGCAACATATTATAGAGTTCTGTTTTATAACTCTGTCAGTCAGCATATAACTAGTTTACGGCTTTTATACTGGTCTAATGCACTTTGATTGTGATCTCACAATTTTAAAAAAACAAAAGGGTTTGTCTTATTAGACAATAACATACCTATATGTGGTAGTGTGGCCAATTTTGACCCACCCAACCACCTTTGAATGTCCCTTAGGGGGACTGCTTTAACAGATCATCTTGTTATGCCATTAAATTTAAGTTTATTTTGTAAAATTCAAAATTTTATCTTGGCAGATGTATATATATGAAAGTCAGAGGAAACAACTGTTGTCAGTTCTCTTGAGATCTGGTCATTTAGATCATGAGCCAAACATATGAAAGAATGTTAAACATTAGTCTAATGTAAACAGTTAAATAAGTGTCTACTGGAAGTGTGGTTATATTTTAATTTGCAATTTGAGGTTTTGTACAGAACTAAAAATCCGTACTGTAAAGCAATGTCTGTAGTTCTTGTTCCCTGGCTTAAATAAGGGAAGGGTGCACATGTGGTTCTGCCTCTTTGGACTGCACCTACTGCCAGGGGTGTATGGTGAGGCCTGGGGTCTCAGATAAGATAAGCCTTAAGATAATCAAATCCTTAAAGGGATTCTGACATGATTTTTATGATGCAGCTTTTATTTGTAAATTATACTGTTTACACTGCAAATAATTGATTCTATCACCTATAATGACATTTCTGAAGTTGTGAATTGGTGTGTAGGAAGCCATGTCAGGTCATTTTGCCTGTTATGTGCTTTCAGAAACAGCCAGCACTTTAGGATAGAACTGCTTCCTGGCAGGCTGTTGTTTCTCCCACTCAATGTAACTGAAGGTGTTGCAGTGGGACCTCGATTTTACTATTGAGTGTTCTTCTTAGATCTACCAGGCAGCTGTTATGTTGTGTTAGGGAGCTGCTATCTGGTTACCTTCCTATTGTTCTGCTGGTGGGCTGGTGGGGGGGTAAGGGAGGAGGATGATATCACTCCAACTTGCAGTACAGCAGTAAAGAGTGACTGAAGTTTATCAGAGCACAAGTCACATGCCCGGGGGCAGTTGGGAAACTGACAATATGTCTAGCCCCATGTCAAAATTAAATATAACAAAATCTGTTTGCTCTTTTGAGAAATGTCAATGCAGAAGTCTGCCGGAGCAGCACTATAATGCATTTTGAAAATTTCTTTTTCCCTTTAAGGAAGTTGGTGATATGGGACCCAATCTTCTGGTAGTGTTAAGGTGGCCACACACTAAGATCCACTCATTTGGTGAAATCTCTCCCCGATATATGCCCACCAAAGGCAGAGAGATATCAGACTAATCTGATTGTTCGGCTTTAGGGCCAAATGATCAAATTACAACAATGGGAATAGGCCCAGACGGGACGAGGACAGGAGCGAATGTGGTCTTCAATTGCAAGGGAGAATCAAACCTGCCCAATCGATATCTGGCCGATTTTTGATAATTTATCAGTCATGTATATGTTATCATCAATGTTTATCAATCATGTATGTGTATGGAGATCACAAATTAAACTATAATCTGGGGTTGTTCCCAAACTGACACTCACTAAGTTGTCGGACACAAGTGGTTAGGTGTAATCCGTTGGACCACTCTTAGGAATTGATACACTGTGAGCACACAACTGTGGTGTTTTGTAATGTGTTATTTTGCATTTGTATGTAAACACACTCTTAACCCTGGTTAAGAAAAACTGGTGCACTAAGCTCATTGTAAGAATGAATGCGAGGGCTTGAATGCAAAAGAGAATCACAATGTAACAGTGCTTTAAGCAGCTAGAGTACATTATAACCATGTTACACCTACAAAGGGGCCCACTTATAGTCTTACCAGAGTTTGTTTGAAAAGACATGTGATGCTACTCCTGGTCTCTGTTTGGTTCCATTCTTGGCACACTGCATTACTGTGGCCTTTCTCTTCTTGGGCACATTTTTTCTGTTTTTCCCAAAAGTTTTGCATTTCCGCATAATATAATCAGGCATTGAACTCAGGTGCTCTGTCTAATTTGACCGTGACATGATGATATCACAACATTACTATGTAGGCAACAATATTTTCACCACACAAGACCCAAGTGATGGCCATGGGCACTGCCATTTTGGATGCTACACTGGGTGCAGCTCCGTGCAGGTTGACCCTCTATCTAACATCTACATAACTTTTAAAGAAAATTTAAGTTACATTTTGCACTGACTCTTTATATTTTTTTTCTAGAGGAGATAAAAAACCCAAGCAAGAACATTCCACTCTGTACAATCACAGCTGTGTCTGCAGTAATTGTCTTTTATTTGCTGGTAAACATCTCATACCTCACAGTACTGACTCCCAAAGAAATAGTTTCTTCAGGTATGAAGACTTCTTTTGGTTATTAATTTAAACATACTTAAAGATGTGTTTTTTAATGTATTCTCTTTCTGGGGTTAACTGACAACCAGTTAAAACTGCTACATACAGTCTATTCAACTAGATTGTTGCCAATTTGTCATCAAACATGGTGGGTGGCATTGGCAAAAGGACAAATTCAATCATTCAATAGTCATTTGCAGGATAGGATTCAGCAATTCAACTGACTTTCCTAAACCATAACCTGAAAAAAAAACAATTAACCATTCAAAGTATGCAAAATCTCATTGGAAATATGCATATTTATAAATGATATATTAGCTATATTAGCAGCTGCTGCATTAAACCCTGGAGAAAATGCCAGGTTTGTTTCAGTAGTATGAAGCTGATGGGTCCAAGGGGATCTATTAGTCTAAGGTTGTGACACTAGAGGATAATACCAGGTCATTCTCATGCTGTATTACAGCCAGGTCTGTACCAATAGAGAAATCAGACCCAGAGGCTACTGCAGTCTTACGAAAATGGAGTTCATGATTATTAGCATTATTATTAACATGTATTTCTATAGCGCCAACTTGTTTCGTAGAAGGCCCTAATTAGACAAATGACCCCCCAAAAGAAAAAACATATTAATATATGCTAGAATAAGTTGTTTTATAAGATATAAGATATTTTTGTTAAATATCACTCCTAATATCATGACAAAAATGAGCCATATATCACTTTTAATGCTTTACATATACTTTACATCCCATATGCTGTCCTCAAAAACATTGTCTTAGGGGACAATGGCGTTACTGAATTTTTTGTACAGGTACATAGGATCCAGCTATCTGGAAACATAGACTTAGGTGCAGATTTACTAAATTCACATGAAATACACATGAAGAATTCGAAGTTCGATCGAATTTGTATTAAATTCAAATTTGAATCTTCGAATATGCATAGTAGGCAAATATTTGAATGATTCGAATATTTGAATAAAATTTTATTTGAATATTCAAATATTTGATGGTTGAATAACTACCCCTTTTGTATTCAACCACCTACTTCACCAGATCAAAGCTACCGAATTGGGTATCATTATCTTAGATCGAATATAAAAAATTCGATCGATCTATTCAATCAAATTTTTTATATTCGATCATTCATTTGATCGATTTTACTTCCCCACTATTCCCATGGTCGAATTTTAAAAAATTCGACCAATAGTAAATCTGCCCCTTAAAGTATGGAGAACTAAATGATGGAAAAGTACCTTATCCATAAAACCCCAGGTCCAGAGCATTATGGATAACATGTCTGATATCTGTATAGCATCATCTTTTATGAGATATAGTCCATAGACATTGAATTACAGTTATTTTTGGTCCACTGGAACATGCAAAAAGAAGGGATTATGCTCTGAAGCTTTACTGTTTAGTCCAATACTCAAAGTGCAAATGACCATAATCTGTTATGATTTTATTTCAGCTGCTGTATCTGTTACCTGGGCTGACAGAGTGATTCCCACAGTAGCCTGGATAATACCTGTCTCGGTCGCTATTTCGATTTTTGGTGCTCTAAATGGTGGCATGTTTATGCTTGGGCGACTAAACTATGCTGGGAGCAAGGAGGGTCATTTACCTGCCCTTATATCGATGCTTCATGTCAATTACTTAACTCCAGCTCCAGCTATGATCCTCTCAACCATTATTGCTTCAATATTTGTCATTCCTTCAGATCTTCTCTCATTAACTAATTACTTTGGCTTTTCTTCTTGGCTTTTGGTTGGATTAACGGTTACAAGTCTGATTGTTCTACGCTACAGAGAACCAGACCTTCCCCGGCCATATAAGGTAAGATAGAATCCCAAGACATGCCTGAAGCATGAAGAAAAGAAACATGTGACTTTATTTAATAAAAGGCACAAAGTATGGGGCACAAAGTATGGGTCTAGTCTTGAACTTTAATACATGTGGATATGAATGATAAGTGCTTAAGAAATAAGGTAAGAGAGGAAAGAGTTAGACAATTGATTTTTGTTACAAGGTTTATTCACCCCATTAGTAAGAAAGCAGGAGTTTGGATGACATTTTTAAAAATATTTTCTTCCCTGGACCCAATTAATGAACCAATAACAAAGATCTGACCTTTCCCAACTCACCAGGTAATGTATCCAGTAACCTAATGTATAGAAAAGGTATTCTACCGATGGACCACCCATCCCAAATGGTTAAAGCCTTATGCTAAAGGAGCAAGGGAATCTCGGAGTCACTGCAAGAACCAAAGGGGAATAGAATAGTTATTCATAGGGATGCCCTGAATCCAGGATTCGGTTCGGGATTCAGCCAGGATTCGGCCTTTTTCACCAAATTCTAATTTGCATATGCAAATTAGGGCCAGGGAGGGAAATCACATGACTTTTTGGCACAAAACAAAGAAGTAAAAAATTTTTCCACTTCCCACCCCTAATTTGCATGTGCAAATTAGGGTTCGGATTCGGTATTCGGCCGAATCTTTCGGGAAGGATTCAGGGCTTCGGCTGAATCCAAAATAGTGGATTTGGTGCATCCCTAGTTATTCACCTCCTTGATTGGGGACAACTTCAGTAACATATGCATAAGACGAAAAAGAGGCCCAGGAATGCTGATTACAAGAACCACTGACACCCACAACTATAGGACAGATGTTTTTGTTTATTCTTACAGTACCTTGCTAGTAAATTAAAAATGATGCATTCACATTATAATGAGATTTATATTTTCATTCACAGGTCTTTCTGCCAATCGCCTTTGGAGTTGTGCTAGTCGCAGCATTTTTAGTTCTAGCACCAATAATACAATCTCCAAAAGTGCAATATTTCTATGCCTTACTGTTTATGTTGAGCAGTATGATCATTTATTTTCCATTTGTTTATTTCAAATTGCGTATTCCATACTTTGATGCAATCACTTGCTACTTACAGCTGTTGATGGAGGTGGCTCCAACAGATATATTTGAAGATGCCAAAAGAAAATAAGTAGTATTTATATATCAAACTGCAATGTTTATATTACATTTTTCTGGTAAATGAGTATGTCCTTTAATATGCAACATTTTGTTTCTTGGCTTACATCATAAAATTGTTTTAAAAAATATAATAAACTTTGTATAGAAAATATCTTTTTGCAAAATAAATGATCAGTTTCTTCTGCAAACAAATGTGGGTATTTTAAGAAACTGGACCTTTCTTAATGAAAAATATTATTTCTAGCACTGATCAAACAAAATGAATGGAATTTGGCTGGGCAGTGCATTATTTTAGCATACCCCCCCTATATTTAGCAAACTAAGTTTGCTCAAGAGCATAGCAGCCAATAGGATATTACAGGTGACCAGTAAATTCTACCTTTTGGTTGGCTATGGGTTACTGCTCCTGGGTAAACTTAGTGCATTTTATTACATAACACCTATATGGTTCATTTGATTAGTATCCCTGATGAAGGTCCCTGTAGGGATGGTAAGTCAAAAGTCACACCAAGCGTTGGCTCTTCTGCTCTCCATCTGCACCAAAAGCAGGATCAGCCCAGAAAAAACACAAAAACAGGTGGAAAGCAGCAGCGCAACACCCTGTGCAACTTTACCATTATTTTGGATGTGCCGTGGCTTAAAAAAGAGTTGTAGCACAAATATAGAGTGCTGAGATTAAGGGGCCCATTTATTAAACCTCAATTTTTTCTGGTCAAGGTTTTTAGGGGTAAAACCTAAATTTTTTGTGGATACTGACCCCAAGAGATGCTAAAAATCCGACTCTGAAAATACACCATCTCGAACCTGTCAAGGTCATGTGGAATTCAATGGCAGATGCACCTGATGTTTCTTGACATCATGATTTTAGCTGGATAATCCCAAAAAATTGGAGATTTTGTTCAGTAATCTGGAACTGATCAATTTTTGGGGACTTTTGTCACTACCATTTTTGTGAGGGAGTATGGTAGACTTTGCTTTCAAAAATATAAATATAAATTAGAGTTTTAGTAAATCAGCCCCTTAAACTAGACCTAATTGTTTTCCCCAAAAATTCATACAAATTGCATCAACTTTAATCCAATGCAGGGTAATGATGGATTAAAGATTCAGAAAAGCTCTTTTCCAGACTAGAACAAACAACTCGAGTACTGAGAAAAAGTTTTAAAATCTGATAGCATATGTATTTTTACTAAGTAAAGATGGCTGGACTTTCTTCATATAAATTCTGTACAGCTCTATGTTGGACCCATTGCCATAAAATATTGTGTGCACAATCTTTTTCTTTCTGTTCATATATATCATTGCAATCCAGTGCTACCCAAAAGCAAGATTCATTTAAGGAATGCAACTGGTCGGATATGGCCAACCAAGATATTTTTATTTTAGCCCCACCCATCTATTTCTACAATATAGTGGATAATCATCCTGCTCTGTGGAAGAAGTTAGATAACACTTTCAAAAACCATTCGGCACAGAAAAGTGTACAGCGGCACTTACCAAGAAGTGGAATGAGTGTCATGCTTCTTACAATAATTTAATTTAGAGCATTGCTTTGCTGGTGTATAATGGTTTACTGAGCACTAAAGAGCAATTCCTATTTTCAGACAGAAAGGCAAGTATTTTATTTATATAAAATAGCTTGATAGTTATGAATGCCAAACATGACTTATCTTTTCTGTTGAAAAGCTTTTTCAATGGATGCATGTATTGCACTGTATTGATATATTAAAATGGAACAGTCGGACCACTGAAGGGATAAACAAAACAAAACGTATATGGCATAAAGTCTAAGCTCTGTTAGATACTGTATCTAAAGGGCAATATGATCCCTGAACATAAAAAGAATAAAATGCAGGGAATGAGAGAAATTATCATATTGAAACACATCCTTGACAGGCATTTCATTATTTGTTTTCCTTTTAGAAGCATTTACACAAAATAGCAATAATTGGATAAGGCTACACTCAACAGCACCATTAATTGTCTGCCAAAACAATGAGAAAAAAATGAGCCATGGGCTTAGGATAATACATTTGCTATATTTTTACTAAAGCTGAACATTTGACTGTCTCCATAAAATTAACAGAAAAACTCAGTGGAAACACATTTAGCTCTGGAATATGGAAAGTGCTTATGTTTGAGACCAGAACAGTTAAATACATTTGTGGAAGGCAGTGTGGTAACACACATTTATATTTGGCTAATCTAACCTGTTTTACTTAAGCTTTTGGCGGTTAATTTTAGCCTCCATGTCTCAAATAATTGAGAATTTATGGCAGCTTGAGCCCAGGAAGGTTCCAGAGCCATATCTCTTTCACCCTCTAGCCAAAAATGCCACTTATGATTACTCCCTCCTTCCCAATATCATTCATAATCTTAACCTGCTAGGTGCATGAATTAGCAGTAGACAATTTAAATTAAGCATTCACTTTAAAATAGTTTTGGCTTTCTCCTTATAATAATCGGCTCCAGACAGCCACCGTAATCAGACCTGTCACTGATCACATCTTTCTACTTGTATATCTGCATTGTTTTAAAGGTGGATATCTGCATTTTAAAGGGATTCTGTCACCAGAATTTTTTTCTCAAAACACATCAGTTAAATGTGTTCCTTTCCTGTAATCAGTTTTCAAAAGAGCACATTTTTTTATATTTAATTTTTAAATCTGACATGGGGCTAGATACATTGTCAGTTTCAAAAGTGATGTGACTTGTGCTCCGATAGACATCAGTCAGTCTTTACTGCTGCACTGCAAATTGAAATAGTGTCACCCTCTCCCCCCACCAACAGCCCATCAGCGGAACAGTGGGAATGCAACAACATAACAACCCCCTGACACAAGCTCCCTCATAGATATGACAATATCACTCAATAGTAAAAATACCTCATGAAGTGCTGGCTCTTTCTGAAAGCACATGACCAGGCAAAATTCATCAGTTAATAGTGCTGATCTAGCAGACTTCTGCACTGAAATCCATTTCTCAAAAGAGCAAACAGGTTTTGTTATATTTAATTTTGAAATATGATATGGGGCTAGACATATTGTAATTTTCCTAGCTTCCCCCAGTCATGTGACTTGTGCTCTGATAAACTTCTCACTCTTTACTGCAGTACTGCAAGTTAGAGTGATAT
>CM044441.1:128810116-128848911 GCA_024363595.1 Xenopus borealis
CCATCCTAAAGTGCTGGCTCTTTCTGAAAGCACATGACCAGGCAAAATGAGCTGAGATGGTACCTACTAACCAATATTACAATTAAAAAAATACACTTGCTGGTTCAGGAACACGATTTTAAATGGCTGAGTGAATTATCTGTAGTGTAAACAGTGTAGTTTAGAAATATAAACTACAACACAAAAATCATGACAGAATTTCTTTAAAAGGATCAGCACCTACAATAAATCATAGGGTAATATGGATGACATCAAACCTACATTCTGAGGAGAATATGGAGAACAACAGGTGCTTACATTTCAAGAAAATATTTCATTCCTACCATTGTTTAGTTCGGTTCTCACTTTGCACCAAAGGTAACGAACTAAACGTAAACATTTTTTGGATGGATTAGGTCCCTGAGGAGATATTTATTTAAATATATGGCACTATAAACTATAAATATACACTGCATTATAAAAAATCAACCAATGTAATGAATGCAGTATTCACAACTATTTGCATTAATCCCCTACTCATGCTTTTCTTATTTTAGAACTTCAACAAAATTGATTTTTTTTTTGTTCTTGCTGATGCATGGACATGGTTAAAAAAGCCTGAAAGGATCATTTGCTGATGGCACGGCAGTTTCACTTTTTGAAACTTTTCACCATGCCTTACTGGCACCTCCTCTGGCCTAAATTCTTCTGGATTAAATGCAATCCTGATGTGTGGAAATGTCACCTGTCACTTTCTTTTACAATGCAATTTCCTCAAACTGTGAAGTTATAGTGTTAGAATGGGCCTCCTAGGGTACACCAGAGATGTAAACAGTACTAAACATAATATCTGTTTCCACAATCATTTTCTGCCTGTCAATTGAAATACTGTCTAAAATTTACTACAATTACTCCTGATCCCTTTTTTGATTACTGCGAGCGCTAAGAGCCAATAGGCCCCTGACAGTATAATCGGGCCAAGGACCCCCAATAAGGAAGCTACGCCTGATGTCGCAAGAGCTCTCTGGGGATTGGCGTCCACCATTTTGGGAGAAGAATTCTCTGACCTTCGATGCCAAGGCTTTCCTCCAAGCATTCTGTACTGTTTTTGATACCCCCCAGCCGTGTCGCTAATGCCTTTTCCCAACTTCTAGAGATCTGGCAGGGAAACAGCAGTACCAGTGAGTACGCCATTGATTTCAGAACTTTGATGGGTGAAACTAATTGGAAAAACAAAACTTATGCAACGGTGTTCTATCAAGGCTTGTCAACCAGACTCAAAGACGTCTCCAGGGATCGTCCTGAAATACTGGGACACCTGATTGCTCTTGCCATTAAAGTAGACACCCGTCTCAGGGAGTACAAGTCTAATCAGGAACAAAGCAAAAGATTTGTCTGTTCTGGCACCAGGCTTCCAGAGAACCCTCTTTCCTAATTCTGTCACTTTGCCTTGTGTCATTCCCTCAGAGGAACCTACAGTATCCTCACATACAGTATCGTCCTGGTTCCAAAAACTGGAAGGCAGATGCCCTCTTGAAGGGCGCATCAGTGAGGAACAAGAACCTATTGTTCCTCCTACAAAGATCGTCATTTCCTTGTTCCCTCAACTGGCCAGCCTGATCCTATCTTCAAATTTCATGGTTTCCCAGAGGAGATTGTATCAGAGGTTCCCAGTTTGTATCAAAGTTCTGGCATTCTTTAACAACCTGGGTATCACTTTCCTCTGCCTATCACCCTCAATCCAATGGGGCAGCTGAGAGAGTAAACCAAGAGCTGGAACAGTTCCTGAGAAATCATGCATCCCTGTCAAGATGATTGGGCTGATCTACTTCAATGCCCGATTATAGGAATTATAATTAAATTGTTCCTGATTGCCTTTCTGGACTTTGACTCTTGCCTGAACCCGTTTCCATAATCCTTTTCTGCCTGCCAATTTGAACTACTGCCTGGAATTGACAACAATTACTCCTGATCCCTTTTTTGATTACTGTAAACTTGAACTTTGTCTTGAAGCTTCCTCCTTTGTCCTGACTTCTCCAACAACAAAAAACAAATAATAAAGGTGCTAAAATTCCTTTCAAGCTTTTTTGCCAAAATATATAAGCTTTCATTAAAAAATGTTAAAAACCTGACTTACTAGGTTGAGGTGCCCCAGTAAATTCAGATCACTCTGAAAAGAAAAAGAGGCAAAATCCTGTACAGCTTTTGCACAAATTACTAGAATTAACAAATACGGAAATTACTTTCAGATCCAACCCTGATGTTATTTAAGGGCATAGTGCTTAGAAGATGTTCCATTTATGACCACTGAATCTTCTGTAACCCTTTCTTGGCTGTATTAAAACCAAACCAACTAGCATGAGCAGAGCATTGGTTACACGCAACTCTCTTTTCTCAGGTAGGGCTTTCGCTAAGTGGAAATACACGTGTGAGGTAGTGGAACTACAACTCAATACTGCAAAGTGTGTAAAATAACAGGTGTTGGATGCCAGGGGTTCTTTGTAAACCAAAAGTAACAGAGTTTATTTACATAGAGCACCACAGGGTAACAAATGATACTCACAAACCAGTGGATCATAAGTAGCATAGCAAATCAGAATAGCCACAGGTACAGCATTAGGTATTGCCCTCAGGTAGGATTTGTATTAGGAGTTGGTAGGTTCACCAGCCAGGTTAGCAGTACCTCATGTGGTCCGGATCCCAACAGCAGATATGGGTAGATCAGGGGTTAAATAACTCTTCCTGCAGTCCCTGTACACTGAGGTCCCTTCACTGCAGACAAGGTAGAGCCTGGAGGAGAGCTACTCCCTTCTATCCTCCTTGTTGGAGCTTGAGCTGCCCGTGCTATCTTCTCTCTCTAATCTCACCTCTCCTAGAGAGTGCTATGACAGAGCTAATCTATAGCTAACTAGTCCTCATTCACGGGGTCCCTGTATCCCTGACTTCACTAAAGGTGGTAGTACCTTTAGGGCCGAACGCTTCTGGGGCCTTGTTGACTCCCAGGCTCAGTGGATACACTGCCCAGATCGACTGCTGCAGGCCAAAGAGGAAGTGCCCCTCCCTGCAAGTACTTTTATTACAGCACTGCAGGGGGTGGTCACAACCTGTATCAATAATTTGTTACATGGGACTTAGCCCAGTAACAGGAAGAGGAAGGTAAGGGGTAGGGAATGAAGCCATAAGGGCCATACTACTTATGGGTCCCTACACTTCAATCAGTCAGCTTTCAGTCTTAGTAGAAATCATTTTATTAGCTGCAATGCCAACATTTAGTTTTCTTCATAAAAGGAAATAAAATTGTCTGGTTAGGTGTTTTCTATAGCACTTACAGAAAGCCCTATACCAGCCAACATGAACCCTTTACCAGCCAACATGTGTCATACATTTAGGGAGTTATTTCTCAAAGATAGAATAGAGATTTGTATACCTTGAATGAACTCACAACTCGAATGGTTTTATTTAAGGAAATACTCGAAAAGAAAAAAATAGTTTCAGCAAGTTCTGTTGTGAAACCCGAAAACTCAAATTGATATGAATTTATAGAGTTTTCAAGGCAACCCCCCAAAAATACAAACATCAAAGGTTCAATGGACCTATGCAATTGACTCCTACATGACCTCAGCAGGTTTTAGATGGTGTGCTTTTGGATTCTAGCTATTTGCAGGGTCAGGGGTAATTTTTGTGGAACTCAAACCATGATAAATAACCCCCTTAATATACAGTAAACTGTTGTTTTAAACTCAAATCACTAAATCTAGTGAGTAGGCAGTGAGCAACCCTCCAAAAGTCCAAGTGGCTATAGTTATTATATCTAATCTAGATCTACAGCAGACTAAATGTTATTTATCAGTACGATTCATTACTATGGGTATGTGTTCTGGTTGTGGGTCAGGACACAGAAACCAAAATAAACTTTTTTTACAGGTATAGGATCTGTTATCTGGAAGTCCATTATCCTAAATTACAGGAAGGCCAAATGAAGAGGCAATCATCAATGTATCTCTTCCTCAAGATTCCCCACTAAGTGGTTAATATACATCTCCTCCCAGAACCACATAAACAAATTGGCATAGCTAGGTGACACTTTACTTCCCATGGCAATACCTTGCTGTTTGAGATAGAAGGAATCCTCAACCCAATGGAAGAGATGATTGCGTTTTTATCTGGGGAGGGTATATAGAAGGCCTAAATCAATTCTTGGCCTAATTAAATACTAACACCTGGTACATACAGTTTACAAGTCAGTACAGTCAGCAGGAAGTCAATTGCCTAGATTTAACCATCTTTTCTTTGAGTATTAGGTTGGGCCCAAGATATAACGAAAGCCAACTGATGTGAACGGTATATAACTTATTCAAGCTGCCACCATAGGAGGTGGCTTAACAATCATCCCTGGGCTCAGTATGGTAAAATAAAACATAACTGTACAGAAAAGGGAGATTTTTATAAGGCCTGTGAGGGACTGCATACCAAAAAAGGGAAAAAGGCTACATGGAGGAAATGATTGACCAGGCAAAAAACAAAGAAGATACATCCACGGGAGTGGCCCTTATGGTAAAAAAACAGTTTGATAAAGGAAATAGGGAGGAGGTCACCTTTATGACCCAGTACAATAATGGCCATAAGGCACTACAACGGATAATGAGCAAGCATTGGCATGTTCTAAAATTGGGTAAGAGTATGGATTCTATTATTGGAAATAAACCAAAGTTGTTTTACAAAAGGGAAGATAACATCATACTTAAATTAGTTATGAGTTTTCATAGGACCAGTAGGCAATAAGGTATGTGGTTCAAGAACAGGTCAGGGTTCACCCACTGTAGGAAATGTGTGCGTGCAAAGCAAAGGAGGGAAAGAATTTAGGACAACCGCAAATGAGAATAGTTACACCGTAACCATTCTTTAAACTGCAATTTGAGTGACATAGTTTACTTCTTGGAATGCCCTTGTGGAAAACAATATTTGGGGAGGACTATGAGAAAGTGAAAGACCAGATTGGGGGAAAATATAAGGAATATAAAACAGGGGTATATGAAACATTATTTATCTGAACATTTTGCTAAGGCACCCAATAAAGATCCAAGTGTCTTATGTTCATGGGGATTAGCCATACAAAACCCAGCTAGAGAGGAGGCAACACAAAACTCTTCTCTCCCAAGAAGAAACTAAATGGACATACCAGCTGGGGATGTTGGCACCTCAGGTGTTAAATATTGATTTCAATTTAACATGTTTTTGTGAAAATTTCTATGAGTTTGCATTTTTACATATTCACAACTATGGTTTTTCTAACTTACAAGGTTTTAAACAAGTGAGTGTAAAATGTTTTACTTATTTATGCATATTTGAATTGGACAATCCAGTGTACCATTATGAAATGAACTTTAACCTATAAATACTAGGGGAGGGTGCCCTCTAGTATACACAAAACAAGTCTGGATTTATGATTTTGTGTTAAATTGATCAAAAGTCTTATCATTGTATTCCAATTCTTGTACTGTTTGGAGTGCTGCGAGTGAGATTGTAGCAGAGAGCACTAGGACCCTGCAGACACTGGGAGGAAAGTCAAACAGGAGTATGGGAAGCAAGTTACGGATTTGTATAAGACCTTTAGCCTCAAATGATCCTGGTATATTCCACCTGGAAAAACAAACTTCTCTTGGGACTGTTATGCACTAAACAACTAATACACCATAGTTTTTAACTAGGGATTTAGAGAGCAGAAAATACAATGGCAAGTAAGGATAAATTGAAAGGAGTTCATTTAAAGGTAATACATGATGCAGTGTACACTGTTTAAAACTTCAAGACCGAAGATCCAGTTCCCTCTAATAGGGATCAACTCCTACCATGCAGGAAAGAGAAGCTGCCACAAATCATTTTTCGTTAAAAAGAAACTTGGGTATTTTTGATTGTGCTTGCTTTCTTGTGGGAAGTATTGTGGGTGCTGGAGTCTTTGTCTCTCCCACAGGTGTGCTAGAATATGCTCAGCTTAAGGTTGGTGTGGCCTTATATATTTGGGCTGCTGGTGGGGTTATATCGATGATGTGCTCCCTCTGTTATGCGGAAGTTGGTTCTGCTTTACCTTATGCTGGTGGTGAATATTATCATGTAAAACAAGGACTTGAACCTTTGCTTGCCTTCATTTTTATCTGGACATTAATATTATTCATATTACCTGCATCCAATGCCACATGAGCGCTGACGTTTGTCGAATAGACCCCTCAGCCATTCTACTCTGGATGCCCTCCATCAGAGCTGCTTAAGAAAGTAGTGGAGCTTGCAGTTCTTTGGGTTTTGGGAATTATAAATACCAAGAGTGCAAAGATGAACACTTGGGTTCAGAATGTTTTTACTGTGCTGGAAATGTTGGCATTGATCCTCATTGTTGTCTGCGGCCTCATAGAACTTGAAGGAAGAAAAGAGATTCCGGGCCATTTAAAGAATGCATTTACTTCCCTGGATCCAAATGCAGCTCAAATAGCAGAGTCTTTCTTCCAGAGTTTATATGCATATGGAGGATGGAACAGCTTAAATTACATTGCTTGTATGTGCTGTATGTACTATTTCTATATCCCCACTCCGTTCTCTAAATTGCCATATTAAACACCAACTTGTAAACCTCTGATCCTGATAGTATAAGGTTGTAGAATCCTTGCCAAAAAACAAGACATAGCACCATATTCCACAGTACTTATTTTAATATACCTGTACTTGTGGTGGTATGTGCTTATAGCTGGCAAAATCATTAGCTATAGTTTCCAAATAGAGTAAACAAAACTTTTACACCACTTAAATGTTAACAAAAAAGACCATTTGGCTGGGGTGCAATGAGGCTGTGAGGCTGGGGTGCAATCTCTGGTCAGATTCCTATTAACACAAAATCCATACAAAGACTTTTTTACTTTATACTTTAAATTGAATTTATATTGCACCCACTATGCTGATTTATCAAAATGTAGGGAAACATTAGAAGCAATGAAAATTAAAAATGTTATACATTATTCACTGACTTTCCTTTGTTTATCTTTTTTAGAGGACATTAAAAACCCAAGCAGGAACATTCCACTCTGTACAATAACAGCTGTGTCTGCAGTGATTGCCTTTTATTTGCTGGTAAACATCTCATACCTCACAGTACTGACATCCAAAGAAATTGTTTCTTCAGGTACTTAAAATGTGTTATTTTTAGGCATAAAACTGCCAGTGTTGTAACAATATAAAATTACCTTCAGCTGTCTTTTTACTAACAATTCTATTTATTTTTATGTAAATGTATTGTTGTATTCATTAATGAAAATATGGAAGCTGTTATGCTTTGCATTTACTGATTTATTATATCTCAAATGTATTCATTTGTATGAGATTTAGGCTACTTTTGGTGGTGCAATGACTTGAGAAAATAGTAGTGTGTCACATCTACACTGAATAACAGTATTTTCTTTTCTTTCTTTCTTTTTTGTGTTGGTCACCGCCGGGGTGTTTCTTACAGTTACCATAGGTTAAACATGTAAATCCCAATATATCTCAAACTTCTCAACTTCTCATCCAAGAAAGTTAGTCCTTTAGCATCAGTCCATGGCTACCAGATTTTATTTTTTTATCAGGGCAACCCCTTGCTAGGTATGCAAGTTTGATCATGGGGAGCATATTGTTAAGTTGTTTTTGCCACATTTCCAATGTGGGAGCTCTGGGTCCCATCCATCTCAAAATAACACACATTTTTGAGTTATATAGAAGACATCTAGTAAGAAGGCTCATGTGTTTGTCCTTGTCTCTGCTGTGCACTTCCCTGTTCTGACCTCTGCTTGCCACCTGCCTCAAATTCTGGGTATTTATAATGGACTCCTCTTTTGCCTATCCTGGCCTCTGGTTTGTTTATCACACTCAGCCGCATGAATCCATATTGGTGGCATAACAATCCTATTGGGTTTATTTCATGTTTAAATCATTTTTAGAAGATGTAAGGTATGTAGATCCAGTTTATGGAAAGATCCCTTACCAGGAAAACCCCAGGTCACCAGCATTCAGATAATAAATGTGCTTTTATTTTAGAAAGATTGAACTGGCTCATTGCTTAAAGGGCAAGGAAAGTGTAAAATAGAATAAGGGTAGAAATGCTGTATTTTGTATACTAAACATAAACATGAACTTACTGCACCACAAGCCTAATCAAACAAATGATTTATGCTTTCAAAGTTGGCCACAGGGGGCTGTCATCTTGTAACTTTGTTATACATCTTTGCCTGACACTGGCACTGCACATGCTCAGTATGGTCTGTGCTGCTTAGGGAGAGTCATAAATGATTAA
Source organism: Xenopus borealis (assembly GCA_024363595.1). NCBI lineage: Eukaryota > Metazoa > Chordata > Amphibia > Anura > Pipidae > Xenopus > Xenopus borealis. The sequence goes on from CM044441.1 coordinate 128,818,407, forward strand.
AAAACAAAGCTGTTTGAGTTCTGCATGGCTGGTAAGTAAGGCAGGGGCTCCCCCTGCTGTTCATAAGTGATTGTTTCCCTGCCAGAAGCACTAAATGAAGGGAAAATTTCACTGCATACAGTCAGGTTTCTTATAAAAACGGTACACATTTTAAAATTAAAGTATATTGGAGATAGATTTATTTTTCATTAAAGAAAGTAAAAATGGGATTTTATTTCTTTGCCTTTCCTTGCCCTTTAAGTCTTTTGCTATGTAACATTTTGTTTTATGTGAATTTTTTCTGATTAAATACTCAGTGAAAGAAAATATTTTACTCAGTAGAAAAGTTAAGCAAAGTTTATTTGGTTTGACTACCACCATAAAGAAGGATTTAGAATTATTTCTTAGGGTGACAGGAACCCTTTAAGTTTTTTTTTAAACACAATCTTTTGACACAAGCAACCTTTAAGGAAACTCTTTTTTTAGTTTACTAATCACACAGGGTTTTTAAAAACACAGGCCATCTTTGTCATTTTTAGTAAACAGTCTTTTGAAATGAAGAACAACTTTGTCACCACTCTTGGGTAAAATGAAAAATATTGTGGAGGTTTTTTGGTGTGATGATGTTACTAACCTTATGAGGGGTTACCTTAAAGATTGCTTGAGACAAAAGGCTCAAGCAATCTTAAATTGTCACCTAAGAGTAAAGGTTTTAAAAGTGACATTCCATGACTCTAAGATGTACAGGTTTTGGACCCGTTATCCAGAATGCTTTGGACCTGGGGTTTTCCTGTTAATAAATGCTTCCATAAATTGGATCTTCATACCTTAAGTCTACTAGAAAATCATTTAAACATTAAATAAAACCAATAGGCTGGTTTTTCTTCCCATAAGAATTAATTATATCTTATTTGGGACTGAGTTATTATTACAGAGAAAAAGGAAATCCGTTTTAAAAATTTGGATAAAATGGACTCTATGGGAGACAACCATTCCATAATTCGGAGCTTACTGTATAATGGATGCCATTTCTGGTCCTTTACTCTTATGTAAAAAAAGGAAATGTCTTTAATTCATTCATACCCTGTGGCTTACATATAGGGGCATATGTATCAAAGACTGAAACTAGAGCTTCCCACACTTTGCTTGACTGCATATTATTCAAGATCAAACACTATTAAAATGCAATCAAGTAATACTTCAGTAGTATGTTGCATAGTCCTTTATGACAAATTAAAGGGGACCTTGTCACTCTAAGAAATCTTTCAAAATTCTATTTGTGGTGCTAGTAAAAAAAAAAAAAAAACTTTACTTACACTATATAAATTATTTAAATTTGTTTCCTTCAGTCTTGGAATTCACAATCACAGCAAGCAGACAGTCACCATTTTGTGAACACTGTTATTAAGGCGCTAACTACACAATTATAGATGCTGAGGGTAGAGAGGGAGTGTGGGGAGTGCATTGACATCTAGAAAAGTAGCAAAATAGAAAGTAAAAGTAATTGCCTGCCCGCCTCTATGCCTAGGGCACATTAGAGAAGAATGTGTCATTCTGATGATTCATGAATAATTCCTTACAGTTAAATGAATACTTCCTTGCAGTTAACTCTGTTGTTGGTTCCATACATGGCTATGTGAGTATTATGTCATCGGGTAAATTACCTGTTTTCCATCAGCTTATTGTTGGCTATGTGTTATGAGGTGTCTGTGGCATACTGTCAGTGCTAGGGAATCTGTCCTATTCTGAGCTTGGAACAACTTTACCATCACCTGGAGAATCAATGTTTACACCAAATAAGTCTAGGACCTGTGCCAGCACTTTATTAGACCAGCTGCAATGACTTTAGCATTAATATTCTGTGAACATGCTGTACAATTATTTTATCCATAATGCTTTTCTCTACCAGTTGTTAAAAAGTCCAGGGCAATTGCAGTTATTTTTGTGGGGCTCCCTTGGAAGTGCTGGAGCAAAGGTTTGGTAAGTTGTGCAGCTTATCTCTTGAGCATTTATAGAGTGCCAAAATAAGGATTCTTTAGCCCGTCTCTTGCATTTTTGAATTCCAAGATGACCTTCATGTATTATAGATAGCATGTAATTTCACAGAGATGAAGGCACAACAATTTGAGATCCTTTGAGCAATACTCCATCCGATGTAGAACCTTACTCCAAGTAGAGAGTCTATCACAATATTGACAATATGACTTTGGAAGATATTTTTTGGGCTTGTTTGAATGTAGTACAGTTATAATTTCTTGTAGATGATCATCAGAGGCAGTGTTTGTTTTAATGAAAGCACAAAATTGTTAGAGGGCTCTTTTTCGACTCATATAAGTCTGGAACATCAATAAATAGTACAAGTAAATCTAAAAAGCAATTTTTATTTTCCACCATGCCAAGCAGAGCATATTAAAATGACATACAATTTAAAACCAGGCAGCGCTGCCAAGAAAAGAAAGGGATCCCTTGTAAGCATGGGTAACACAAATGCTATATATGACTATAGTATGTAGTGGTCATTTGTGAAAAAATGAGCTTAGTAACTCTAATAGTGGTAAGTATCGCCTTGTATTCGGAAATACTATCTATAAATTTGCAGACTGTCACTGTGAACTTCGGCTGTGAGTAACAAAAATGTGCTGAATAGCCACAAACAATAGGACCGTGCTCGGCCTCAAAAAGAGCCTCAAAAGGCTTCTGTTGTTAGCTCCATTTGAACGGGTATGCAGTATGGGGAAAATGGAGTATTGCACTGAAGTAGTGGCGTAACCAAGCCAAACGATTTCAATCAAAAATTGTTCGTAGGACCCATTAGCAGTACAACCGCCATATATCGTCAGTCCAGAACCTACGCACTTATAGTGCGTTAAGGCAGTGCTTCCAAAGTCCCGCAATTGTAGTAATAAAAGACAGTATACAGACCAATGTCGTGTGTGATGGTCCTGGAGCGTAGAGGTACATGTGGCACTTAGTAGATTTTGAAATCTCCCATTCCGGCTGCCGAATACAGGGATCCCGTCCAAGTCTGCGCAGTGCTGCAACTTGTTACCCCAACAGCCTGTTTCGCTGCAAACACGGCTTTGTCAAGTGGCCCAAATGCGGAAGTTACACCTTCTTAAAGGTAAGGTCACGTGTGTCATGATCACATCTGCGGTGATAGGTGGAGAGCTTGTATAGTCCGTTAGAGAAAAGTCTTTCATTGAAATATAACCAAAATAAGATATGCATTGCACAATGTACGATGTCAGCCCAGATAAAATACTAAGATCTAGATTGACTGTATTGTCGTGTATTTTATCTGGGCTGACATCGTAGATTGTGCAATGCATATCTTATTTTGGTTATATTTCAATGAAAGACTTTTCTCTAACGGACTATACAAGCTCCCCACCTATCAACGCAGATGTGTAAATTTTTCTGCTTCTCTGTCCAGTTCCACTCAGAGTGCTTTACCAACAAGCTCCTCATATGGGTCGGCTTGTCTGCCAGACTGGGAATGTACTTGCCAAGGTAGTTTCTTAAAATCAGATTCACTGTACTTGTGTGAGCCCTTTGTGTGAGGATGTGGCTACTCTGCTCACTTGAGAAGAATTTTTCATGATAAATTAGATATGCAAAATCTTTACCTACGGCCTAAGGATGTAAATGGATCAATTAAAACTGTTAAATCGGGAGGAAAGATAAATTGATATATTATTAAAGTCAGAAAATCCATATTTAAAGACTATATGAATAATTGGTCTCTTTATTGGAAGTTTTAAGGTTGTATTCCAACAGTATGTAGGTTCCATATTTCCCAACTTACTTAAAGGAGAATTCAACCAGTAAGGGGAAAACCCTCCCCTGTGTAGGCCCACCTCCCCCCTGGCCTACCTGCCCCCCGAGCAAATGTCCCTAACTTGTTACTTACCCCTTCCTTTCAAGTCCTGTCCAGTGGAGTTCACAGGCACTATTTTGTAAAGTTCGCCCTTCATCCTTTCCCCTTACAGGTTGAATTCTCCTTTAAAGGATAAGGAAACATTTAAAATAAGTGAAAATTATGACTGTGCTATTCTAAGCACTTTCACAATCTATATAAATTTTTTCAAGAAGTTCCAAGAAATTAAGGCATACATGTCCTGGTAATATGATTCAATTTCATTACAACAGTGCCACCTGCTGATCAGTTTCCCACCAAGAAGTAGCCAGGAGGAAGAAAGAGGGCTGGTCTGTAGTGATGTGCCGGTCCGGATTTTCCTAACCGCCACCCGCCTTCCAGGTTTCTTTCATAGACCCGCGCCAACCTGCTCCGCCAATGACATCACAAAAGGGGTGGGGTGAGCAGGCGCACATCTATAAAAAGTGAACCCATAAGTCGGAAACTGGCAGTTGTAAGGTTGCAGGTGGGGAGAGCAGTCAGAAGAGATCAACCTGCACCCACCCACGACCCAGAAGATGGGGTGCAAGTTTAGCACAACCCGCAGGTAAACCCACAGGTCCTGCACATCACTGCTGGTCTGGTGCACTTTAATCAATTTTACATTCACTTGCTTTACAAAGTCAACCTATCAGGGGGTAAACACCATGCCCCCTTCCCTTGTAAGCCCCCCTCCTCCCTGGCCTACTTTCCCCCAGGCAAAATGCCCCATAGTTGCTACTTACCCCTCAACGCAGGTCCTGAGCGTGGAGGTTGCAGGCGCCGTCTTCTTCCAGGATCCATCGGCGTTTGGCTGCGCATGCGCAGTAAGAGCATTTTCGAGTTCAGCTCTACTGCGCATGCGCCGAAACTCACAAAGTTTCAATCGGAGTTTCAAGTTTTCAAGTTTCAAACTCCACGTTAGAACTCAACGTTCTAACATCTTTACCCCGGCTGTTTCAGAACTATTCACACATCCATTCATGCAACACCTGTATCTAGGAATTGACACATTGGTAATCCTATCACAGTAACTACACAGAACCAACACCTCTGAGAATTTCAGATGTCACCTCTCTGAAGAGTTACAATGTGCCGTTGTGATTGGATTGTTGGAAGAGTCTATATGCCGAAAACTCCCCTACACCAGTCAATTGAACTGAAGAAGCTGCTCGGATGAGCAGTGAAACGTCCTCATTAAAATTTCTCAGCAAGTCTTGTTGTTTTGAGTTACTTGTCTTAAATATACCATGACCTGGATGAATGAGAATCTTCATAGTCATAACACAGCTGATCAGTCTTGGACTGGGATGCCAGGGGCCTACCAGAAACCTTAGACCAGGGGCCCAACTTTCCAAACTATTATTCTTTCTCTCCTCACTTAACCTCTTTCTTCTATTCTTTTAGATCTACTTACTATACTCTATTCTTCCATTATTAAGCCTCTTTTTCCACATAAAGAAACAGGGAATAATCATGAAATAGGCTAAATTGTTAGAAGCAAGAGGGCCCACTGACACCTGGGCCCACCGGGAGTTTTCCTGGTATCCCTGTGGGCCAGTCTGCAGCTGATCTCCTGTTCCCTTCAGATCATTTGATCCTTAGGTCACAGTTATAGAAAAAAACTTTTTGGTTCTCTGCATGAATGGGAAAATAGCACAATGTTGGACTGTTCAGGCTTCTGGTCGTTCTCTGTTCTTTGACAGTCAATTTGGTCAGCATACCTGAACTTGCATTGTTTCTGCACATCAGTGTCCAGACAGTGAAACTTTAGCAAATTAGTCTCAATAATATAATGTGCAGTTTTATTATAAACAGAAATTCCATGTTTAGTATCGACATAGAGAGAGCACCAGGAAAGTCTTGGTTGCGCAAGCAGGGGAAAAAAAGCATGGCTTGAACAGTTTTAAGCCATCATTAACAACATTTATTGGGGCCCTTAACCAAAATTTCCACACAAGCAGGATCCTATAATAAGAATAGCCATATCACTTAAAAGTATCATATTTATCTTTTGCATACTTTTGTTTCTCTAGAATCATTATTAATGCAGCATTATATTACCCAGTCTTTAGTAAGAACTTCCAGTTAGGAACCTTTTTTAAGAGCAGCCCTTTTAGGAAATGTTTGTTCATGTTTATCACTTTGCAGCAGTGGGGACATTAGTGGGCACCCGATATAGCAGGCCAGATAGTATCCTATGCCTTAGTGATGATGCAGCTATGTGGAGTAGAGCTGGCAACTTCAATCTTGTTTGTTATATGACAAAAAGCTTTGTTCTTATTGGTTCAGTAATGTGACTGACAGAATTGCTTCACAAAATGGATATGTTTTGTGAAACAGAACTTGCATTTTGTTTAAAGAATGAATCTTCTACTATAAAATCTTGCTTTCTGTCATAATTTTTGTCATTTAAATCTAGCTTAGCATGCACTATTTAGTTACTATTAGTAGCTATTATATATTCTGCGCAAGTTTATTTTTAAAATTCATTTTGTAAGTAACTTTGCACATACGTAAATGCTTCTGTTACATGGAAGTTATACATTTGTGAGACAGATTGATTGCTAAAATGTATGGAGTTTGTCATATAATGACATCCTTTTGTGCACTAACCAGATTTTGTTCTCATTCTTTAATAGAAATGTCTTTGAAATATACTCCCATAGGGTTTTTCCAGCTTTTTTTAAATCGAATAAAAAAATTATTTGTTCAAATAGTTAAATTTTATCGATCAATCAAATTTTTTTATTCCACCATTTGATTAATCGAATATCGTTAAAACCCTTCAAATTCGATTTTTTGTTTTTAAACCCTCGAATTCGACCCTTAGTAAATCTGCCCCTATGTGTTGCAAGAAAAACAATAACATCTGCTCTACACAGGTAAATGCATAAATAAAATAGATGCTAAATATGGGCTCTAACACCTTCATGTTTTATACTGCAGCTTTACTGTCTTGTATTGGTTTAGCTCTGCCAGTAACAGTCTCTCTCAAAGTCCAATATCTTTTCTATATTGGAAAATTATTTTGTGGGAGGGATGGTATAACTTGTACTTTAGTAAATGGTACTGAGAGTCATACAATGTTTAACCTGTTCAGTGCCAAACATCATAACATTAAAGGGGATGTAAAGGCAAAAAACAAAATCCCATTATTACTTCCTTTAATGAAAAATAAATCTATCTCCAATTTACTTTAATTAAAAAATGTTTACTGTTTTTATAATAAACCTGACTGTATGCAGTGATATTCTCCCTTCATTTACTTGATTTGACTGCTGTGGATAGGAAGCTTCAGACAGTCTCTAACGGCTCTGCAAAGAAAGGATCATACTTTCAAACGGCAGGGGGGAGACCCTCACCTTACTGAACTCGAGCAGTCAGTGGCCATGTAGAGATTCATGCCAATGATGCGTGAAGTGACCAGCAAAACTGCACATTCCAGGCAAAGCATTGAAACTTCAAATGAGAGGTTCCAGACAGTTACAGAATCACTGTACAGTTCAGCCAGTACATACTCAATACTTCATTATCAGACAGTTAGAAGAGATCAGAAGATATTGCAGTTGTCTGAAAATGTGGTGCTGTCTGATCCTAACAGGGACCAAAGGTTCTGGCTCAGCAGCATCACTTTGCCCCTTCTGCCATCTCCTTGCAAGAGGACAAGTGTATCTACAGTGACTACTGCCTGCAAAACTGCTCTACTCGCATCTGTAGCTAATCACTACTTTACTGGGTAATGGTGTAGTGACCCATGGGTAGGTGGGTTTGGACCAGCTACAGCCAAAAAGTCTTTGGGCCATGACCCGCCTGCTATCTAATACTGCAGGCTTCCAGTCCCTGAATTTATAAACGTGCACCCGCCCCCCCCAACCCTTTTGTGACATCACCATGGGGCGGGTACAGGTCTATAAATAGAGGGGACAGAGCGGGCAGGTCATGGTCAGGTGCAAGTCGATCTTGACACAACCCACACATACATATAATGGTGGGCTGCTATAATGTCACTTCCTTTGATACATTAGTACGCTGTTCAAATTGATTGACTGCTTTTAATTAAGTATGTATTAAAGATAAAATGCAACAATACCACCCATTGAATTGAAAGGGCAACTCACATCCAGGAACAATAACAGCATGCAATTTGGCGTTCACACTGTATACAATATGATGAACTATACTTTTCCATGGTATTGGCATTAAACAGCTTATACACTATAAAAATTATGACCGTCAGTGTATTTTTGGTGCTGGGGCAGTGTCTCCAACAACCAGAAAGCATTTTCAATTGCAGGTTGGAGAGAGGCAGAATAGGAATACTGGCAATTAAAGAACTGTACAAAACAAATTATGAAGACCAATTGAAAAAAAAAAATTTGAATTTGCCCATGTATAAAATACAGCACATTTTAGCCTGACCACTAAAAGCACTAAAAAAGATCCCTAAAAAGAGAAAGGAAAATAATGCAAAGCATGGGCTGTATTAAATGATTAAAATGGCAAGAATCTATTGGTTCCTCTAGTGTTAACAGGATCAAATTTATTTCACAAAATCAGTAGAGAATGGGAAATTAGCCTACTGAAAAACATCCCTGATAGGCAGCTCAGTTCTTTCTTTCCTTTCGTAGCATTTATATAAAATAGCAATCACTGGATATGGCTAGACTCAATAGTGCCATTAATTATCTGCCAAAGAAATGAGAAAAGAATGAGCCATGGGCTGAGGATAATACATTTGATTACCTTAATTCATGTGACTGATCTGTTAACAAAGAGATACTGTGCTATCTACAAAAGAAGGAAAGGTTAAAATACATTTAAAAATAAATCTCCAACTATTTCATTATAGCTGATCATATGACCTCTTCTGTTATATTAAAAGGAAAACTTTCTGCAAACACATTCAGCACTAAAAGAAGATAATTGTAAAGATAAGGCACCTAAAATGCAGGTTTGTAGGGGGCAGATAATTTACTCCACAAAGAGACATGTTTTATAACAGTAAATAGGTTTTGGATAATGAAATAAAAGCTCTTTATAAACCACCACATCATCACTTTAAAAATCCATATGGGTTAATCTGATCTATTTCTAGTAAACTTGCCAGACATCAGCCAACATCTGAAATAATTTGAAAAATAATTGTGTTGGAACAATGGGATGTGTTGTAAAATATATTCAGTCGATGGTTCACTTTGACCCAGGCAGTGAGGGTCTCTCTACAAGCCAGAGATCTGGCTAACTGTTGATCAGTAGTGACGGGGGAATTTATTCGCCAGAGGCAAATTCACGGCAAATTCCCACGATTCGACGCTGGCGAATAAATCCGCAAAACGCCAGCGAAAATTCGCCTGGTGAAAAATCGCTAAAAATAACGAGTCGCGCGTCGTTTTTGACGCAACGAAAATGTGCCGCGACTCATTTCGCAAATTTTTTCGCCAATTCGCGAATTTCGCTGGAAATTAATGCTCAGTATCACCATCCATGTTTATAACAAAATGATGCATGATACGTTTGAAATCAAAATTCATTATGAAAGGAATTGGACAGTATCTGATGGCAGCTAGAACTTTATCAAAGGCTACAGTGTTGCTCATAGTTGATCATACATGAGACAGCCCCACTTAAAAAATATGGTGATCCAAATTACAAGCATTCCATATTATATCAATTCTACCATATTTGGGATTTACCCAATTGAGTACAATCTTATTTCAAATCTGTTAATTTATTAATGGTATACTGTACAGTGATAAATATTATAGAAAAGCCACCAGGTTCAAGCTGGCAAATCCAAGTGCCACATTAGTCCAGTGTTGCTCATTTTATCTTGACCCCAGTGCTTCAGTGGTTTAACAATTAAAAGGCAATATCAGAGGATGCTGCATCATGTTAATGATTGTCCTCTCCAAGATCTTGCCTACTAGTATCTTGTTATGCAAAAACAGAAACCTTTGTAAGTAATGTTTTACTCAACTAAAGGTGGCCATACACGATAAGATCCGCTTGTTTGGTGAGGTCACCAAATGAGTGGATTTTTCTCTGATATGCCCACTAACGGCAGGGCAATATCTGATTAATCCAAACGTTCGGCCCTAGGCAGTGTTAATCTGCCCTTGTATTAGCTACAGTACTTTGAATTGTTGCAAGCTTAATGTGACACTTAAGGGGTTATTTATCAAAGGTCAATTTCCATACCTTGAATGAACTCACAACTCAAATGGTTTCTAATATAAGAATAAACTTGAATGGAAAAAACTCGACTCAGCGAGTTTAGGGTTAAGGACCAGTACATTTTTTTTTTTTAATTCATTAGTATCCTATGAAAAAACCACCAACATATATTAACCTTTTAAATCTCAAAGTTTTCATTAAGAAAGAACTTAGCGAAACTCTACTTGAGCTACCTTTCAGAAAAGGCCAGCAGAAACTGAACTAAACTCATTATTGGCCTGCACAGTATTTATAACTAAAGTTTTTATCAAGTAGTTTTTTACTTCCAGTTAACAAACATTTTTAAGTTGACATTATTTACCTTTTTTACAGGTGATATATAAAAATGGTCATTTGAAGATATGTTCAAAGCATTGCTGCTCAAGAATTACAGTATATGTTACGCTGCCCAAGTTTCTCAAAACGAGAAACAGTATAACTTTGAGGTGGAACTACTATTCTTGTATTGTCCTGAGGATGAATTGAAGCTGAATGCAACAATATATACTGCACATATAAAGAAAGGAAGAAATGTTTTTGATCTTCTGAATAGCTGGCATTGCACTGACCAGGGCAAAGAATGATTTCAAAAGATGAAGCTGCCTCTTTGTGTTTGCTTGACAGTTTAACCATTCACCTGTAGCAAATAAAGAAACTAATTACTGATCGGGGATATAAGAAATAAAGGCAGAAAAGGAAATGAAGTCCAATGAAGAATTTCAAAAGCAGTAAAATGAATAGGTTCTACAAAAGACATATACTGTATTATTGCAAGGCCATTAAAAACAGTTTATTTAGCATAAAATGCTAGTTACTTTATACAGGTAGAAGCATACTCAAAACAGAGAAAATGGGCACAAACAAAACAATATTTAAGCAGTTATACAAGGGGCCTTTATTCAGTAATATTACCTGCATTGCCTTGAATTGTTTCAGCTGTCCAGCCGTCCTGAGTTAAAAATTATTGCCAAGTATTCTTTCTTTATATTGGCAAATATTTCTGCAGGAAATGTCAATAAACAGTCCTGTGCTTCAACTACTTGTTCAATGGAAAATGGCAAAACACCTCTAGGGACACTCTGCTGCTATAATAAAAAAAACCTTAAGAATCAAAAGAGTACTTTTGGTCAGTTATACTCACTGTGTTCTCTAACATTGTTTTCTGTTGTTTTTTTGTTGTTTCCACAAAACTCACTGGGAACATCCATAAAAAACCTAAAACCCTAGATTACATTTGATCAATTTCACCTTTTGCCTTCTCTTAAATTAGTCCTTTTTCCAAAATTTTCCTAAATTGCACAAATAACAGTTGGATTTTCTGGTGCCAGAGCTTAGATCCTAAACACGAGATTACTTTTTTTCAATTTCAAGCATTGTCTTCCTCTAAATTAGTCCATGTATTGTATTCTATATAATTTGCTAAATATTTGTGAATACAAAAAACACTAGGATCCACTAAAGACAAGCATTAAAATCCCAAATTACTTTTGGTTGATTTCTTCTCCTATGTAACATACCAGATTTGCTTTAGGAGTGTGGCTTCTTAGGTATGCCCCTTTTAAAGGAAAACTATACCCCCAAAATGAATTTTTAAGCAACAGATAGTTTATATAATATTAAATGGCATAGTAAAGAATCTTACCAAACCGTAATATATATTTAAATTGATACTGACACTAAAATACTACTTTTTAAAATATGAATGTACATGAAAAGTTACCTATAGGTCATGTTTATCATTTCTTGCTGAGAGGTTTGTTCTTGTATTAAGTTTTGTTTGTTTAAGTTTCTAAACCTGACTGTTTTGCCAACCTGTCAGTCAAAGTTTCCAATGCTAACAGAATCCTGCTGCTCATACAGGAACATGAAGCAAAGGCATTATGTAAAAAAAAAAGGGTTTAATTTTAATTTATGGTCAGAATCTCTTTAAAACACAAGGAAAGTCTAGAAATGCTGTATTTTGTATTCTAAACAACCAAATGATTATTTTTCCAACAATTTCTCCTCTAAATTCGATTTCACCTGGGTCTTGAGCACAAAGGAGCAGAATTGTAGTTTTGGAGGCAGGGGCGTAACTACAGAGGAAGCAGACCCTGCGGCTGCAGGGGGGCCCAGGAGGTATAGGGCCCCATGAGGCCCTAATTCATGTAGAAGTTAAATAAATATTGGTAAAACAGGTCAACAGCTAGAGATTTTTGGGGCCTGAAAAATAATTTGCTGTGGGGCCCATTAATATCTAGTTACGCCACTGTTTGGAGGTGAGAGATATAAAGAGTGAATGCTCTGATAGTATTGCTGGCAATTAACAGTAAAATATACTTTATTTTTTGTTTTTATTTGTAAAGTTTCTGGACACAAACACGTCAGGCTCTGAGGAGACCAAATACCTACAGAGCTCTACACTGACTAGCAGCAACATGTACAATAGCAAAGTGCGCAGGTCACAGCGTGATGTGATACGTCCTTTCTAATCACGCCCCAGGCGGCGGCGTGCTTCGTCACTGCGCTTGCATACGCTGTAGTCTTGACTACACATCTCTGCGAAAGCGGGGCGGCAGGAGCTAATGAGCGGGAGGTTTGAACAGCAGGACTGTGTTGTGTGTAATGCGTTATGAAAGTCAGTAGTGTCCTGCAGGGAGGTGTAGTTTTACTGTGGGAGAATGGCAGGCACGGACACAGGAAGCAGAGAACTGAGCCTTATGGACAAGCAGATCCCCAGGTAAGCAGGGCTTCAGTGCAAGGCAAAGTTACAAAGGTGAAGCTTAGTTACAAATGCTGCTGTATGTGACAGCCTGTGCAGCAGCCCATTGTTGAGTGGATCTGACGACACATGCAAAGTTGTTGAGTGGATCTGACGACACATGCAGAGTTGTTGAGTGGATCTGACGACACATGCAGAGTTAAGGGCCCCTTTTCTTTGCTGCCACCCAGTTTGATCACGTGCTGAGTGCTTCTTGCTCTAGGACTAGTCCAAAACACTGACTGGGTGTTATACTGGGCAATGAGAACAACTATACTTATACACTTTATTAATTACAATGGGAAGCGCATTTGCTCTCCTAGAGTGACAGTACAACCATAATGGAGAAGGAAAGTCGTTTGACACTTGAGGGTGCTGAATGTTAGGCACCCCCAAGTGAATGTATTCACTTACCTGAAACCCTGGGCCTGTGCTCCTATCAGCAGAAAACTGCACCAGCAGGGGTTATACCAGTCAGCAACACAGAGCTTTCCTCTTCCGGCTTCTTCATGCTTCTCACGGCAGAGCATTAGAGTGAAAAGCTGAACTTTAAAGGGATACTGTCATGGGAAAAAAATTTTTTTTTCAAAACACATCAGTTAATGGAGTGCACTGCAATCCATTTCTCAAAAGTGCAAACATTTTTTATATTCATTTTGAAATCTGACATAGGGCTAGACATATTGTCCGTTTCCCAGCTGCCCACAGTCATGTCACTTGTGTCAGCACTTTTGGATGGAACCACATTCTGTTTGGCTGTTATTTCTGAACGCAGTGGGTCTTGGCTTTTACTATTGAGTGTTGTTCTTAGATCTACCAGGGAGCTGTTATCTTGTGGTAGGGAGCTGCTATCTGGTTACTTTCCCATTGTTAGCCTGCTGTTGTGGTTGGGGGGGGGGGTAGATCTCACTCCAACTTGCAGTACAGCAATAAGGGTAGGGTGAGATTCGGGGAGATTTAGTTGCCTGGCGACTAATCGTCTCTTCTGCAGGGCGATAATCTCCCCGAACTGCCTTCTGTCTGCTTGAATTAAGAATCACCTGCGCTAATGCACTCACGGCGCTTTGATTTCCGAAGTTGACTCACAGAAGGCAGTTTGGGGAGATTGACGCCCAGCAGAAGAGGCGATTAGTCGCCAGGCGACTAAATCTCCTTGAATTTGCCCCTGACTGAAGTTTATCAGAGCACAAGTCACATGAGTGGGGGCACTCATGTGAAACTGACAATATGTCTAGCCCCATGTCAGATTTCAGAATTGAATATAAAAAAAATCTGTTTGCTCTTTTGAAAAATGGATTTCATTGCATTTAACTGATGCGTTAATGTTTTCCCATGACAGTATCCCTTTAACTAAAAAGCTGGATATTGCAATCTATTGCGCATATTTGCCCCAGGAAATTTGAAGAAAGAAGAAGCCAGAAGAGGATCGCTCCGTGGTGCTCTCTGCTATAAACCGGGGCCAGTGCAGTTTTCTGCTGATAGGAGCATCGGCCTGGGGTATCGGGTAAGTCAATACAATCACTTGGGGGTGCCTAACATTTGTCACCCCCAAGTGTGAAACAGCTTTTCACAAATCCAAGTGGCTGGTGGAATTCTAGTCCTTAAAAGTCTGGTTGTGTCATGTCAAGTGTGCCTGCCCTTCTTTAATGTTTATCAATTCTGCTTCTGTTGCTAAAGGTTCGAGCATTGCAGCTAAGACCCATGTCTACTCAGCTGAGCAATATTTTGCCCCTTTTTTATTAGTCTTTCACTACTCATGCATAGTCTGTTAAGCCCCAGTGGAGATAATGTAAATTATATGTGACCAGGTTCAAGTAGCAGCTACTTATTTCCAAGTATGAAATTAGGCTTCATGCGAATGTAATGTGAAATGGATCCAATTCACTAGGTTTATTTAATTTTTCTACAAAATGTACAGTAGTTGATTTAAATGCATTTTTTACAGCTTGCTGGAGATTTGCCTGAACTCCAATCTCTATTCCATCAATTTACATTGCAATCAAATATCCAAGATTGAAGGACTTCGCCACCTCTGCTACTTACAGCATCTGGACCTTTCATCAAATCTTATAACTAAGATTGAAGGGCTCGACTCTTTGGCATCTCTTCAGAGCCTGAATCTGTCTTGTAACAAACTGACAAGAGTGCAAGGTATGTGTTTTAGATTACGCTGCCAGTAGTGATTTGTTAGATTAAAGTGCCAATAATAATAATTCTGTAGAAGAATATTCCCAAAGGTCCCAAGCCCTAAGAGAGGTCAAGAGAGTTGTAATTATACAGCTAGAAGGATATGAGTTGAACCTCTGTAATGTGCATTAAGGTTACTGTCCATATTTTTATGTACATATTTATAAAAACATTTCTTTTCCCTGGTTCCCACCAGGTCTGGACTGATGTTAAAATAGGCCTTGCCATTTTAAGTCCCTAAAAGCCAAACAGCCTCCCTGAAGCCCAGTAAATTGTCACTGTCTATTAGTGGCAAAAAGTTGATGCGCACCTGACCCCAACCTGCCTGCTCCCTACCTGGCCAGGCACCTATGGCTTATAGACCTGCGCCCAACTACAACTGCACCCTATAAATAATGTCTGCTTTAGACAGAAGCTGGGCAGAGTAAAGTTGCAATTGAGGAGAGTGGAATGAAGAGCTCAACCTGAACCCACCTGGAAACACTGTGTGAACGCAGGCCAGACCCACTGGTTTTAGGCCAGCCCACACATCACCGCTGCCTATGGCATTTTACAGCAGTCCCGTTGGAATTTGCCAGCATATATACGGACTCCCAGTCCAGTCTGGCTCCCACCATGATTTGGGAGCTCTTGAGACTATACCCCGGCCTGAAGGTTAACACAACTATTAGATCTTTTATCACAGAACTGTGAAATGGCCAGTGCATTAATCATATATAAGAGATGTTGGTGGATTAATATGGTATGATTAAGAAACGTGTAGTCTCTGTGGGCAATGGTGTTTAGAAGAGGAGGACACATACCAGATTTGCTTTAGGACTGTGGATTCTTAGGTATGCTCCTGTTAAAGGAAAACTATACCCCCAAAATGAATATTTAAACAACAGATAGTTTATATCATATTAAGTGGCATAGTAAAGAATCTTACCAAGCTGTAATATATATTTAAATTGATACTGACACTAAAATACTACTTTTTAAAATATGAATGTACAATAAAAGTTTCTTATAGGTCATGTTTATCATTTCTTGCTGAGAGGTTTGTTCTTGTATTAAGTTTTGTTTGTTTAAGTTTCTAAACCTGACTGTTTTGCCAACTTGACTGTCAGTTAAAGTTTCCAATGCTAACGGACTCCTGCTGCACAAATATGGCAGCCCCCTCATACAGGAACACAAGGCCTCGTCTTTCAAAGGCAATATTATGATAGATGTAAAAAAGAGTTTGATTTGTGGTCAGTATCTCTTTAAAGGACAAGGAAAGTGTAAAATAGAATAAGGCTAGAAATGCTGTATTTTGTATATTAAACATAAAGATGAACTTACTGTACTACAAAGCTAATCAAACAAATGATTTATACTGTCTGTTAATTGGCTTGTGTGAGCTAACGTGTATGTTTTTTTGTTTGTTTGTGTGTACCATGAATCCTACGATCCAATGGGCAGCCCTTATTTTTTTGCCAATGCCAATTTTCTATTTATGATTACCCATTGGCACATAGTACAAAAAGTATATTGTTATGAAAATGGTTTACACAAAGCAGGGTTTTTACAAATGAACTGTTCTATGCAATATATTCTTATAGAGACATACATTGTTCAGGGGCTATCGTTTTCCTTAAAGTACAAAATATTGGTTAGTTTAGATTGGTACATTAATGAAGTGCAGAATATTTTGAGATGCTGGGATCGGTCAAATATATCTTAGGATTGAAGAGAGTATGGCTACATTTGTGTGATTTGTACTGGAAAAAAAAGCGTCGTCATGCACAGACTGATAAAAGCTTCATCAGACTATTGCAGACCATTATTGGCAGCCTGTGTATGGGGCCCTCCTGCGAGCATTCCCAACCAGTATCTTTCAAGTTAATCCTGTTGGTTGACAACAGCATTGGTGTATTAATGTGTTCTCTGATTGCCCAGGGGACAAACTAACGAACCTCATTTGGCCCAGTGAGAGAGTGGCCATCTTAAATTGTAAATGCTTTAAAGGGAAACTGTCATGGGAAAACATGTTTTTTTTTTAAATGCATCAGTTAATAGTGCTGCTCCAGTAGACTTCTGCACTGAAATCCATTTCTCAAAAGAGGAAACAGATTTTTTAATATTCAGTTTTGAAATCTGACATGGGGCTAGACATTTTGTCAGTTTCCCAGCTGCCCCTGGTCATGTGACTTGTGCCAGCACTTCAGGAGGGAACTGCTTTCTGGCAGGCTGTTGTTTTTACTTCTCAATGTAACTGAATAGTACGCAGTGGGACATGGGTTTTACTATTGAGTGCTGTTCTTAGATCTATCAGGCAGCTGTTATCTTGTGTTAGAGAGCTGTTATCTGGTTACCTTCTCATTGTTCTTTTGTTAGGCTGCTGGGTGGGGGAAAGGGAGGTGGTGATATCACATCAACTTGCAGTACAGCAGTAAAGAGTGATTGAAGTTTATCAGAGCACAAGTCACATGACCAGGGGCAGCTGGGAAATTGACAAAATGTCTAGCCCCATGTCAGATTTCAAAATGAAATATAAAAAAATCTGTTTGTTCTTTTGAGAAATGGATTTCAGTGCAGAATTCTTCTGGAACAGCACTATTAACTGATGCATTTTGAGAATTTTTTTCCCATGACAGTATCCCTTTAAGCTGTTCATACAACACTTCCCCACACCCTTTAGTTCAGAAGCATTCTTCACTGCCCTCTAAATGACTGTATCTTACCAATACTTTTCATAAAGCAACTCAAACTTTTCCAACTGCTTAATGGTTATATATGAAAAGAAAAATACTTTACGCAATATATCATCAAAGAAATATCCAGATCATTTCCAGAAATACAGCAGGACATTACTAAAAAGACTTTCAATAATGCCTTTCAATAAAGTGTAATTTCCTCCTGCAATAAAAAACAGCATTTCAAAAGCCATGACTCTGACTGCCAGACTAAATCTGGGTCTCGTCTAAAAAAAAGGTTAAAAAAAAAAACCCTCGGAAACAGGAAATATTTGTTCTCAAGACTACGCCGTTCAATTAGAAAAGTTTATGATCCCTGCCATAGTAATGGTTGTATTTTTTGCTGCCATTAAACCATTTTACTTGATTGTTTTGCTCAGGGTTGGAAAAGCTATTTAATCTCAAGAAGCTGAATTTGTCATATAACAGCATACGAGACCTTACCGGTAAGTGGAAGTATAACTTCCTATCTCAATTTCTCATTGAAAGGACTTAATTGGGACACAAAAACAATTCCGCTCTGTTATGAAATGTTATTATACACTATGACTAATAGAACATGTTGCTGATCTGGCATTTTATATTTTGTTGTAATAATGGGATATAAATTTGCAATAAGAAGAAATTTACCTTGTTTACAACTGGGGCTTAGTGTCTGGCACAGGTCCAAATGGCACTATCTGTCTTCAAAATGTTGTTCATTAGCTCTAATTAGAGTGACCTTTGCTAACCAATTTTAATGAAGAATAGCAGAATGCACGCTGTCTATTACAAAGCAAAATTACTCTCTAAAGCATAGAACCATTGCATTACTCTGCGAGAAAATCCCTAAGACATGTCTATTGCTTTGCAAAATCATAACTCGGAGGCAGCCCCCTTGTTTTAGCAAAGCTCTGTTTGTTGCAGTGGCTTAGATTTGTTATTCTTAAAGGGACAGTACATGGTAAAAATAAAAACTGGGTAAACGGGGTGTGCAGAATAAAAAATGTTTCTGATATAGTTAGTTAGCCAAAAATGTAATGTATAAAGGCTGGAGTCACTGATGTCTTAACATACCAGAAAAGAACACTTCTTCCTGCTTTTCAGCAACTTGAAGGGGGGCCACGTGGGACATAACTGTTCAGTGAGTTCATAATTGATCCTCAGCATTCAGCTCAGGTTCAAAAGCAACAGTTATGGCCCGTGCCCCCTCAGGTCTCTGATTGGTTACTGCCTGGTAACCAATCAGTGGAATCCAAGAGAGCTTCAAAGTAGGAAGTAGTGTTCTGTTCTGTTAGGAATCCAGTCACTGCTTTTTTATACATTACATTTTTGGCTAACTAACTATATTGGAAACATTTTTTATTTTGCACATCCTATTTATTTACCCAATCTTTTATATATACTAAACAATTCCTGTAACCTTTGTATATATCTATAGTACCAACATGTTTCAAAAACATGTTACAGATATTAAACTACCATTATCCTACACCTTACTTAATTTAAGGTCCTACACTTATTTTTTTATATCACAAGTCAATTAATCTCCCTGTGTGTTATTTGGAGAAAGGTAGGAAATCGTTGTACCAATATCAAAATGCTTGCCATGGTTAATGAGATCTGTATGTGATTCAGCTGGGGCTGCTATATTGAGAAATACTTCTGAATTAGTTAGAATCCAGAGTTTTTGACTAATGGGGGATTATTAACAAAGGTGAAGTTGATTTTTAACCAAACAAAATGTAAGTTTTCAAGGGTATTTTCCAGTCAAAATTCGAATTTTGGTGTTTAAAAAAAAAAAAAAAAAAACTAGAATCTTTTGAGGTTTTTTTTCTTTTAATAAGATTTATTATATCCCAAAGCTGGAACTAGTAAGAATCTGAAATACACCAGCTAAAAACCTGTGTCATGTAGAAGCCAATGGCAGAGGTCCCTTGAACGATTTGAAGATGCTTGTAGCCTTCATGATGTTAAAAAAAAAACTTCGGTGAGTTTCACTTGAAAACTCGATTAATTTGAGCAGTTCTTGTTTTCAGCAGGAAACCTCGAGTTTTCTGTTTTTTTCCATTGGAGTTTTTGCTTTAATATGGAAACAAAATTGAGTTGTGAGTTCATTCAAGGTATAAAAAACTTCACAGACCTCTAAAACTCAACCTTTGATCAATGTTCACATGACCTGATATTTTTTTTACCTTGCTCAGTTTGCATAAGCAATTAGGGTTTGGATTCAGTATGTTAAACAGCCTTATACACATATCAAGGATCCCAGTGCATTCTCTAGTCCTAAAAACCCAGCTAATTTAAAGGGATACAGTCATGGGAATTTTTTTTTTTTTTTTCAAAATGCATCAGTTAATGGTGCTGCTCCAGCAGAATTCTGCATTGAAATCCATTTCTCAAAAGAACAAACAGATGTTTTTATATTTAATTTTGAAATCTGACATGGGACTAGACATTTTGTCAATTTCCCAGCTGCCCCAAGTCATGTGATTTGTGCTCTGATAAACTTAAATCACTCTTTACTGCTGTACTGCAAGTTAGAGTGATATCATCCCCCCCCCCCCAGCAGCCTAACAACAGAACAATGGAAAGGTAACCAGGTAATAGTTCCCTAACACAAGATAACAGCTGCCCGGTAGATCTAAGAACAACACTCAATAGTAAAAACTCATGTCCCACTGCGTTCCATTCAGTTACATTGAGAAGGAAAAACAACAGCATGCCAGAAAGCAGTTCCCTCCTAAAGTGCTGGCACAAGTCACATGACCAGGGGCAGCTGGGAAATTGACAAAATGGCTAGCCCCATGTCAGATTTCAAAACTGAATATAAAAAAATCTGTTTGCCCTTTTGAGAAATGGATTTCAATGCAGAATTCTACTGGAGCAGCACTATTAACTGATGCATGTTGGAAAAAAAACAGGTTTTCCCATGACAGTATCCCTTTAATTGTGTTACTGAATATTTTTTTGCCAGCCATTTCAAAAATACATGAATGCTTACCTCTTATTTTTAATATTTCACTTTACCATTTGTTTTCCAGGTTTAATACCCCTTCATGGATGGAATCATAAACTGAGCCATCTGTATCTTCATAGTAATTGCATAAATAGCACTGATGAAGTGCTCCAGGGTATGATTGGATTGAACTGCTTGCTTCATCTTACACTGGAGCAGAATGCAAAAGGAAACCCTGTTTGTCATGCCTTAGGTAATCATAAAGTTTAAGGAGGGTGCATATATTGACCGTCCATACATGCTTAAATGCTTGCTTGGCAAAATTGCCAAATATGTGTATAATACAGTTATGGGATGTGTTATCCGTAAACCCGTTATCCAGAAAGCTCAGAATTACGAAAATGCTGTCTCCCATAGACTCCATTATAATCAAATAATCCAATGTTTTTTTTCTTTATAATAATAAAACAGTAGTTTGTACTTGATCCCAACTAAGATATAATTAATCCTTATTGGAAGCAAAACCAGCCTATTGGGCTTATTTAATGTTTACATGATTTTTTAGTAGATTCAAGACATGAAGATCCAAATTACAGAAAGGCCCCTTATCTGGAAATCCCCAGGTCCCAAGCATTCTGGATAACCGATCCCATACATGTATAGGAAATAAAGCCCATATAAGCAGATGTACTTTGGGTTCAGAATGGATAGAAGCAACGATACATCATAGCTAATTAGTGATGTCACAGTGTTGTGAATACTTGCTACTGATTTGCTATCTTTCCTCATGTTTGCCCAGAAACAATAATGATATGTTCTGCTTTGGAAACAGGGCTATCTAAGGCAGTGAAAAGAACTGGAGGTCCCATCTTTGTAACTATGAAAAAATATTTTGCATATTCTGCTAAAATCTCTTAACGCGGGGATGATTTTACATTGCCTTTAAAGTGACCCAGTAGCATACATAGAAACAGTCAGGGTTATATATACAGATTGTCTGTCAAGATTCAGTTTTATTGTTGGCTTATTGTGTTGCTTACATATTATGACATAATTATATTCGGGTCATACTATTCCTGTCCCGAACATCTGCCAGGTTGCTGGGGTAATAAAGCTGTAGTAGCTAGATAGTTGTTAATATAGAAAGACTGAAAATTGTGCACCAAAAATGGAATTGATTTAAAAAAAAAATAAACATAAAAAATAAACATGAAATAGTTAATTTTAAGGTAAACTCCCTCTTAAGCTTTTAGGTTACAATATTAAAAGAAAACATTTGATTTGCTGCTCTGTATTCCAGGATATGGACAGACTATCAGTGTTTGCGTGGTACAAGTATCAGATCTATTATTGAGAATGCTCGGTACCTGGGGTTTGTCGGATAATGGAACTTTCCATAATTTTGATCTTCATACCTTAAGTCTTCTAGAAAATCATGTAAACATGAAATAAACCCAACAGGCTGGTTTTGCCTCCAATAAAGATTAATTGTATCTTAGTTTGGATCAAGTTCAAGCCACTCTTTTATTATTACAGAGAAAAATATTTGCATTATTTCATTATATTATTTATTATCAAGGCTATGGGAGATGGCCATTCTGTAATTTGGAGCTTTGTGGATAACTTGTTTCTGGATAAGGGATCCAATACATGTAGCATATTTAGGGGAACAGCAAAGGCAAAATTGTCCCCTGTCCAGTAACTCATAGCTGCTAATTTGATGTTCACTCGACCGGGCCAGGGAATTTTGCATGTGCTACTTGTGCATGTTAGTGATTGCTTTATTCCTGTATATATTGGTTACCTAAAGTACTGGTTTCTGTTAGGATACAGAGAAATAATCCTGGAGAACTTGCCACAGTTAAACTCCTTAGATGGGCTAGACCGGTCTGGCGATCCAGTCAAAGCACTTGAGGGGGATTCAATGGATTTAGCAAATCTGGACTTTTTGGAATACCTTATAACTTTTGACAGTGAGAAGAAAGAAGTGAAGGTAATCAATATCTTTTTAACACTCCTGCTTTTTATATGTGTTTTTTTTATTTATTTATATTTTTTACTTTTATGTCTCAAAAGACTAGAACTCACATATGTCACTTTGGTAATCCTTTCCTCTGAATCTTCAACAAATCTTGCTCGTCACAGTGTAAGCTAATTACTAGTATTGAAGGCCCTGCTTATACAAATCTCTGGTCTGGATATAATGAATGTATATATTATACATATCACATAAAATGTAGAGGGTTATGCTGTAACAGGTGTGGTGTGCACCTATAGCAAGCAATCGGATATTTACTTGTAAGTAATTATTGGACCACTGAAGCTGACAGCAGTTGGCTTGAATGGGACACTATAAACCTCAAACTCTATGGGGAACAATAATTTGATGATCTGCATATTCTGATAATTTTACTGTCTTTTAAATTAGGAATCATTGACTGGACCTGTAAAAACAGCTCGAATTGATGAGGTTCTAACCAAGTACCGAAAGCATCGAGATACCTCAGAGTCAATAAACTTGAATACAGATGTGACATCGTCATCTGATCATGATGCTGTTCGGTTCCATGATAACAGCAACATGTTGCGTGAGATGAGAATTAAGAAATTGGAGGACCAGATTTCAGAACTTCTTGTGAAGGTATAAACGGCTATGACTGCAAAGGTATAGCCAACTGAATCTTTAAAATGTTTATATGCCTGGCCATTCATCCATAGATTTTAGGCTCATAAAGGAAAATCAAGGAGTTAAAGTGGATGAGTGGCGAGTAAATATAAGGATTTTTCAAACTGCAAATAATTTTTTTTTTATTTGATCGCAGTGCAGTCATATACCCTACATACCTGCTCAGCAGCGTGCAAAACCTTTACAGCCTGTGATCGTCTTTTCTTCATGGCCCGCCTGCCTCTCTTGCTAGTCCCGTCCACCTACCAATGAAAAAACATTAGGCAGTCTTATTTGCAGATGTCTGCTCGATGTACCCCACCGTCACTCCCTACTTGTCTTTCATTGGTAGGTGGGCGGGACTAGCACCTGCTTCTGATCCCTGTCCCTTATCCGGTTGGGGGGGCGGGGGTCAAATTATGATACCCCCTGCCAGTTGATTGGGAGGAGTTAGGCAAATAAAAATAACTAACTCACCGTGGCCATCCCTTCCTAATGGTGGCCATAGACACAATCCTAATATCCGTAGGATGTTCAGTGCGTATATGGTGGGAGACGAGCCAACCAATATCGGCAGAAGACTCTGATATTGGTCGACTCGTCTATCAGGGCAGATCACAAATTTTGATCTGTCAACTTTGAAAACACCTGAAAATCCCCCATTGTTAGTGCTCAATCGTCAGATACAGGTAGAATTCTATTGTTTTAATATCGGTATATTTCTGATGATTCAGCTCTTTCCTCGAAAGATCTTTTCCAGGAAAGATCATAATTGTAAAGTCTATGGCAACCTTCAGGCCCATACTTTTATTTTTTTTATTGCAGGCTTCCTGCCCAAAGTCAGAACAGACTAAACTAAAAGCAAAGAGAGATACTGATTTCACTACAGAGAGTGACTCTGAAAGTACAAAGGAAAACAGAAAGGGTAGTACAACAAAAAGAACCCCTGGGTGTCGTAAAATCAGCCAGACTTCTAAGAATCAGGCCACCCAGCAGCTGAAGGGTAGAATTTCTTACAGGTACGTGTATATCTTGTAACTGGTATGGTTTGCACATAAGTAAATCAATTCATGTTTTAAATACTGTATTGCTTGTTTTCTACAATAGTGAGCTAAAACAAAATGTATCAAGGAAACAACCCCTTTCCAAGAGAAAAACAGATATTGAGACTAGTTTGTCATCTGGGAAACCTGACACAGACAGTACAGGACAGATACCTGGAAAACCCCATGCGATAGGAGGCAGTCTGAAAAAGAAAGGGGAGTTTGTCAGAAATTCAATAGAGGAATCTACATATAGGGTAAGTATTTAATTTAAAAAGTTGGTCTAATAACATCCCATTCGTACTTTTAGGGGAAGAACTTGTTTTTTTTATTGTCAAAACTCGAATTGTAAATCATCCAAACTCAATCTCAGTTTAATTTGAATTTTCAAGATTTATCGCACACTGGCCCTTTAAGAACTCACATTCAGCTATTCACCACCTAAAACCTTCAGAGTTCATGTATAAGTCTTTAGGAGAGGTCCATGGAACAATTTGTACATTAGTAGCCTTCCTGACATTGGAGTTTTTTTTTTTTCTTGAGTTTTCAGGTTCGTCAAAAATTTGTCAATGTTACATAGTTAAATTGGGTTGAAAAAAGACAAAGTCCATCAAGTTCAACACTTCCAAATGAAAACCCAGCATGCACACACCCCTCCACCCCTCCACTCTTTCACACAAACCATATAGCTATACTAACTGTAGAGTCTAGTATCAAAATAGCCTTTGATATTATGTCTGTCCAATAAATCATCCAAACCCCTCTTAAAAGCATCAACAGAATGAGCATCACAACCTCACCCGGCAGTGCATTCCACAACCTCCCTGTCCTCACTGTGAAGAACCACCTACGCTGCTTCAAATGAAAGTCCTTTTCTTCTAGTCTGAAGGGGTGGCCTCTGGTGATCCTCTTTATGGGTAAAAAGGTCCCCTGATATTTGTCTATAATGTCCTCTAATGTATTTGTAAAGTGTAATCATGTCCCCTCGCAAACACCTTTTTTCCAGAGAAAAAAACCCCAACCTGGACAGTCTCCCCTCATAATTTAAGTCCTCCATCCCTCTAACCAGTTTAGTTGCACTTAGTCTCTGCACTCTCTGCAGCTCATTTACATCCCTCCTAAGGACTGGAGTCCAAAACTGCACTGCATACTCCAGATGAGGTCTTACTAGGGATCTATAAAGAGTTATAATTATGTTTTCATCCCTTGAGTTTATGCCCTTTTTTATGCAAGACAGAACCCTATTTGCTTTAGTAGCTACAGAATGACACTGCCCAGAATTAGACAACTTGTTATCTATAAAAACCCCAAGATCCTTCTCACTTAAGGAAACTCCCAACACACTGCCATTTAGTGTATAACTTGCATTTATATTATTTTTGCCAAAGTGCATAACCTTGTATTTATCAACATTGAACCTCATTTTCCAGTTTGCTGCCCAGTTTCCCAACTTAGACAAATCACTCTGCAAAGTGTCAGCATCCTGCATGGAACCTATAGTTCTGCACAATTTAGTATCATCTGCAAAAATAGAAACTGTACTTTCAATGCCCACATCCAGGTCATTAATAAACAAGTTGAAAAGCAAGGGACCTAGTACAGAGCCGTGCAGTACACCACTAACAACACTGGTCCAATTAGAAAATGTTCCATTTACCACCACTCTTTGTAGTCTATCTTTTAGCCAGTTCTCTACCCAGGTACAAATACTATGTTCCAGGCCAACATACCTTAATTCCTTAGTTTTAGATATTCAATTTTTTTTAAATAACCCCCAGTTGAATTTTGAGTATATTAGAATTTAATAAAGTTAAAAAAAAAAACTCCCAAGATAAATGTCGGTCAACCTTACTGATAGTTTACAACACTTCAGCCATATATTGTATTTCACTTGTAGACGCTAGCAGAGGATTTGATTTCAGAAAGCTGTGGCTGCCTGCTGCAGTTCATTGGAAATGTTCATTCTTATGCTAGTGCGGGAAAGCAAGGATGCTGAAAATGTAGCCCCTCCATATCTGTCATCCTGATGTTGAATATCTGCCACTCTATACTTTTTATCTTTGGGTATTACTGCTTGTACCTTTAGGACCACCTCAGTGAGAAACTCTCAGACATCCTTAGACACGCATACGTTTTTATATCTGGCCTCTCCCTAACCTCTTGTCTATTGATTTTGATAGATTTAAGTGGTGGTTGAATACATCTTGTTTCACAGGCACTTGTGCAAGAACTGGACCAAGAACGAGAACGGAGGTGGAAAGCTGAACAAGTTGTACTGAAGTTAACAGAAAATATAAAAGAACTACAGAGCCAGGCCAAAGAAGAAAAGGGCATTAACAGCATGGCTGTCTATACAACTGATAGGTAAGAGAGTTTTATATGAAGAAAATTCCCTCAACTTTGTGTAAAGAAAATATTTCTTTACATAATTTATATATATATATTTTTAATATGTTGTTTTTATTTATATCGTATTGAAATAGTCTCTCTCTTAAAAAGCTGTGTGTCCTACTATGTTTCTTGTTTCTGGTTGCTTTATTGACCAAATACTGACGAAACTGGGGACCTAGCCAATTAAATTTCTTGATAATATCATTCTCTAGGGCAGTGATCCCCAACCAGTAGCTTGTGAGTAACATGTTGCTCTCCAACCCCATGTATGTTGCTCTCGGTGTCCTCAAAGCAGGTGCTTATTTTTGAATTCCTGGCTTGGATGCAAGTTTTAATTGCATAAAAACTAAGTATAGTGCCTCCTATAGGCTGCCTGTCCACATGGAGGCTACCAAATCACAGCCATTATTTGGCACCTCAAGGGTGTTTTTCATGCTTGTGTTGCTTCTCAAAATCTTTTTACTTTTGAATGTGGTTCATGGGTAAAAAAAGATGGAGGACTCCTGCTCTAGGCATAGCATTAACAGAAACTGCTGCCTACGTTTGCCGACTGTTCATTAAAGGAACAGTAACATCAAAAAATGATAGCTTTTTAAAGGAAAACTATACCCCCGGACAATGTAGGTCTCTATAAAAAGATATTGCATAAAATCACTTATATAAAACCCTGCTTCATGTAAATAAACCATTTTCATAATAATATACTTTTTTAGTAGTATGTGCCATTGGGTGATTATAAATAGAAAATGGCCATTTTAAAAAATAAGGACAGCCTCCTGGGATCATATTATTCAACGGTGCACACAAACATACCAAACAAACTATAAAGTTAGGTCACATGAGCCAATTAACAGACAGAGTTGTGTCTTTTGCTTCCACACTTCTTTCTGTTACATTTTGAGTTGAAATATTTCATGCCTTCATATTCGTTCCGCAGCTGCTCCCCACCTTGGATTTTGCTATGTTTGTGGCACTGCACATGCTCCGTGTGAGAAGCTAATCTTTTTTTTTTTTTCTTTGCTTTTTATTGAATTTTCAAATTACAATCTTCCAGTGTTAAAAACAAACATTGGAATTGACAAAAGAAAAGACATAGTAAGAAAGAGAAAAAAGAATCGAAGAAGGGGGGAATGATATCTTTAACACCCAGTAGTATGTTCCCTTTTTCTGCTAACTTAGTCATATGGCTTTTAACTTTAGAAGTAACTATAAACTTGTTTGCTGAGTTAATTTGCTTTTCCAAGTCTGCCAAATTCGGTTGGTAATTTCTTGTGCTTTAGTTGAATGAGAGTGTGGAAGCACTGAATTCTCATAGGATAAAGTTCCAATAGTTACATTTATTACTTCATCCAGATTGGGGATGTCGGTGGATTTCCACTTTCTAGGGATTAGAAGCCTAGCCGCAGTTAGTAAATGGAACACTACTTGCCGAAATTGGAAAGAGTAGTTTTCTAATACTAAATTAAACAGGGCTAAAGGCAGTGTCAGCCTGGTGGATATGCTGGTGACCTGAATTAAGGGGATACTGTCATGGGAACATTTTTAATAGTGCTGTTTCAGAAGAATTCTGCATTGAAATCCATTTCTCAGAAACAGATTTTTTTATATTTCATTTTGAAATCTGACATGGGGCTAGACATATTGTCAATTTCCCAGCTGCCCCAAGTCATGTAACTTGTGCTCTGATAAACTTCAATCACTCTTTATTGCTGTACTGCAAGTTGGAGTGATATCACCCCTCCCTTTCCCCCACCCAGCAGCCTAACAGAACAATGGGAAGGTAACCAGATAGCAGCTCCCTAACACAAGATAACAGTTGACTGGTAGATCTAAGAACAGCACTCAATAGAAAAAAACCCATGTCCCACTGCGTACTATTCAGTTACACTGAAAAGGGAAATCAACAGCCTGTTGTTTTTTCTTCTCAATGTAACTGAAGGAATCAGTGGGACTATTGAGTGCTGTTCTTAGATCTACCAGGCAGCTGTTATCTTGTGTTAGGGAGCTGTTATCTGGTTACCTTCCCATTGTTCTGTTGTTAGGCTGCTGGGGAGGGAAAGGAATGGGGTGATATCACTCCAACTTGCAGTACGGCAGTAAAGAGTGACTGAAGTTTATCAGAGCACAAGTCACATGACTTGGGGCAGCTTGGAAATTGACAATATGTCTAGCCCCATGTCAGATTTCAAAATGAAATATAAAAAACATCAGTTTGCTCTTTTGAGAAATGTATTTCAATGCAGAATTCTAATGGAGCAGCACTATTAACTGATGTATTTTGAAAAAAAAAACATTTTTTCCCATGACAGAATCCCTTTAAGAATTGGTAGACATCCTCAAAACATTAGCAGTGACATCTGTCATAGAAGATAGCAGGGTTGATATTTCTGATGACTAATGTACTGTTTTATATGCTGTTATGTAATTTGAATTCAAATGAGCTGCTTAATTAACTTTCTGTTGTGAATTTTGCATTGCATATACATGTTATGTGATTCTGTCCCTAAGCTCAAGTAACTGACAGCAGCCCAGAGCATGCACTGTGAATTGGCAGAAAAGAGCTAATGGGTGTGTTTGTGTGTGGCGGCACAGATCTTCACTTCTATAGGGCAGTGGTGTCTTTGGGTTGATACAAAGGCTAAAACACGTGCTGGTAGTCTTTTTACCCTGATATTTTTTTTTCTTTAAATCATTTTTGTATTTTAGATTAATTACTGTTACTATTAATTACTACTCTAATGGAAAGTAAACAGAAGGTAGAAAATATTTTTCAATAGGTCGTATTTAATTCAGGTTAACATTTTTATTGACTTTATTCCAGAAATTTTACTTTGGGTCTATAGCCCTGCCACAGTTAGCCATCTGCAGTAAATATATATGCTCTTTCAGCGCGTTTCAAATGGAGGTTTGATTCTTTATGCTGAAGGAGAGCCTATGCATGTCTGGTCTGGACAGCTAAGCAGAGGGGTAAAATAAAGTTGTCCGCTCTAAATACACTGGTTTGATGCATATATTGCATAATTAATCCGGTTCTATTATCTATAAAGCTCACAATTACAGTACTTACATTGAGTACATTCTAATCAAATCATTTTACATAATTTTAAACTGATCATTCTATGCTTTGTTGAGAAAAAGCCTCGTCGAGATGATTTCCTTTTAACATATGTCCACTTACACTGCAATATAAACGTTCTCTGTAGGTAAGTGTTCATTTAGTTTTTTCCTTCTAATATTAAATTTTAGGATAAAAGAGCTGCTTTTAAAGGAAAGAAATGCAAAATCCAAACTCCAGGAACTTATCCATCATTTGAGAGAAGAGAATGAAAAACTTACAGATGAGCTAAAGAAACTGAAATGCAAGGAGGAAGACTATCAAAAAGCTTATAAATCCATGGAAGATACATTAGCTAAACTGGAAACACAACTCATACAGAAACAGGCCCTTGAGGTATATGTACCATAAATATAATTTGTATAGAAGTATATAATGCCTGCTTTTTATCTTCAAGAAACTTGGACAATCGGCAATGAAACTTATTTTGCCGGATATTGGTCATTTAGGGGGGCTGATCCAGTTACAGGGTATTAAAGGGGATGTTCACTCTGAGTTAATGTTTAGTATAGATAGAGAGTGATATTCTGAGACAATTTGCAATTGGTTTTCAGTTATTTAGCATTTTATTCAGTTAGGATATTCATTTTTTTAAATTATTGTTTTTTTTTTTTTTTAA
>CM044441.1:128867956-128879708 GCA_024363595.1 Xenopus borealis
ATAGCTGTTTTCGTGACATTGGGTATTTTCGCCGCTTCAGGACTTCAGTGTCGACTCCTTCATGACTTCGTGTCTTTCCGGCACTTCAGGACTTCGACTGTCTTAGGCACTTCCGCATCAGCACAGTAAGGAGCAGGACGGCTTCGGCGGCGCTCGTATGGGGGGCCCGGCTCTTGGAGAAGTGCAGCACTGCCAGGCCCCCCCTTCAGCCCAGGGCACTTGTCCCCTCTGATGGCGGCCCTGCATGTGCTTACTGAGCAGTCCCACCTGCAGACCATTATTGTAGTCTGTTTAAAGTAGTTGTTCACCATTGAGTTATCTTTGGTGCTACCTGGGAATGTTACATTTTGATAGCCCTTGCTTAGGGAGTCTGAGCTCCTGCAAACAATGAGAGTTATAATTTAGCAATAGCTACAAGATCATAGCCTGGTGCATTAGTTACCCTTCATTAAGTACGCCAAGTATGATTTTGCCCTTGGGGTTGTTATACATTCAGATCTGCTTAAAGGGGTCATTCACCTTTGAGTTAACTTTAAAGGACAAGGAAAGGCTGGAGGCACTTGGCGGTGCCAAAAGTTAGGCACCCCCAAGTGATTGTGTATCTACCTACCTGAAACCTCGGGCCCCTGTCAGCAGAAATCTGCACCGGCCCTGGGTTATACGAGTGAGCACCATGGAGTGATCTACTCCTGTTTTCTTTTGTCTTCGATTTCCCCAGACTAACGCATGCGCAGTTTAACGAAAAAGCTGACTTTTTAGATAAATTTCGGCTTTTCATTCTATTGTGCATGTGGTGCCACACAAAGACAGAAGTAGACGGAAGTAGATCTCTCCGTGGTGCTCATGGTAAAACCCTGGGCCGGTGCAGATTTCTGCTGATAGGAGCACAGGCCGGGATTTCAGGTAAGTGAATACAATCACTTGGGGGTGCCTAAAATTTGGCACCCCCAATGCCTCCAGCATTTCCTTCTCCTATAAGCATGATGTAGAGAGTGGTATTCTGAGGCAATTTGTTTTCTTTTTTTGTGTTTTTTGAGTTTAGTTTTGTATTCAGCAACTCTCCAGTTTGCTATTTTGGTAGACTGGTTGCTAATGTCCAAATTACCCTAGCAACAATGCATTGATTTGAATAGGAGAGACCACTCTTAATTTGGTTGCTGCTTACCACTTGTTGCTGTTACATCAGGCCTGATAAGCTGGAGATCAAGCAATTTCAGTGTGTTTACCCTTGGGGGGGGAAAATGAAGTATAATCATCTGTCTTTCCGAGGCATGATTAATTCACAACACAACACACTGTTGCAGCCTTTCAAGCTGCGAGGCCTTTCATCCAGAACTGCTGCCCTGTTGTCATTGTCCATATGGTATAAAACATCAGAAGTATGTAGAACAATAATTAATCTAGCTAACAAAGCAATATCGTTTAGTAAGATGCTGATGGTGCACTAAGTGACAAAACACTCTTCAGAATCCTATACAGGTTTGGGATCAGTTATCTGGAAACCCGTTATCCAGAAAGCTCTGAATTACGGAAAGACCATCTCCCGTAGACTCTATTTTATCAAAATAATCCATATTTGTAAAAGTGATTTCCTTTTTCTCTGTAATAATAAAACAGTAGCTGGTACTTGATTCAAACTAAGATATAATTAATCCTTATTGGAGGCAAAACCAGCCTATTGGGTTTATATGATTTTCTAGTAGACTTGAAGTACGAAGTTCCAAATCACCCCGTGTCTGGAGCATTCTGGTTAACAGGTCCCATACCTGTATTTATACTGCAACTAAAATGAGAATGTATCCTATGGATGAGATATATTCTCCAGCCAAGGCTTCCTTTTTCTGCCCTTGTTATTCTGTATTATGGAACCCTAATCTTTGTCCTGTGTGGCATAGGCTTTATCAGTAAAGAGATATACATTGTACAGTGTATGGGTTAGCATTACTATGGCTTCTAGAAACATGCATTTGTGACCCTGGAGTGGCCTAGGCAACACTATTCTAGTCCAAAAAGCCATTGCTTGGTATGAATAATATTTGTTTGCCTTTAAAGGGATCCTGTCATGGGAAAAAAAAAAATTCAAAATGCATCAGTTAATAGTGCTGTTCCAGAATTCTGCACTTAAATCCATTTCTCAAAAGAGCAAAAGATTTTTTTATATTTCATTTTGAAATCTGACATTTTGTCAATTTCCCAGCTGCCCCAAGTCATGTGACTTGTGCTCTCATAAACTTCAATCAGTCTTTACTGCTGTACTGCAAGTTAGAGTGATATCACCCCCTCCCTTTCCCCCACCCAGCAGCCTAACAATAGAACAATGGGAAGGTAACCAGATAACAGCTCCCTAACACAACAGAACAGCTGCCTGGTTGATCTAATTCTAAGAACAGCACTCAATAGAAAAAACCCATGTCCCACTGCATTCTATTCAGTTACATTGAGAAGGAAAAACAACAGCCTGCCAGAAAGCAGTTCCCTCCTGAAGTGCTGGCACAAGTCACATGACCAGGGGCAGCTGGGAAATTGACAAAATGTCTAGCCCCATGTCAGATTTCAAAACTGAATATAAAAACATCTATTTGCTGTATTGAGAAATGGATTTCAGTGCAGAAGTCTGCTGGAGCAGCACTATTAACTGATGCGTTAAAAAAAAAAAAAAAAACATGTTTTCCCTTTAAGTTGTCTATCTCAGAAAGTATAAGCAGAAGATCCTCACTGCTCTTTTACATTCATTATATTTTAAATTTACAGATATTGACTTTCTTCCCAGATAGTTCTCGGATATGGCAGCAACGAATTACATTTCACTACTGTGCAGCTGCTCCTGCCATTATTGTTTTCATCCTAAGGTCAAAGCTTGCAATACAGCAGTTGGTTAGAATGTTACAGTATAGGAAATCAAGTACAGGTATGGGACCTGTTATCCAGAATACTAGAGACCTGGGTATTTTCCGGATAATGAATCTTTACGTAATTTGGATCTTCACACCATAAGTCTACTAAAAAAATCATGTAACATTAAATAAACCCAATAGTCTGGTTTTGCTTCCAATAAGGATTCATTATATCTTAGTCGTGATCAAGTACAAGCTACTGGTTTATTATAACAACGAAAAAGGAAATCAATTTTTAAAAAGTGGATTATTTGGATACAATGGAGTCTATTGGAGACAGCCTTTCCATAATTTGGAGCCTTCCAGATAATGGGTTTTCGGATAACGGATCCCATACCCGTACTAGGTTACTGCTTTCCACATCAGCAGACCCTGTCCTGTGGATCTTGCAGTACATGGGGTAAATTGTTCACAGAGACATTGGGGCAAATTCACTAAACGCCGACGTTCGCCAGGCGTAGTTTCGCCAGCGCTATGCAAATTCACTAAAATGCGAAGTTGCGCTCAGGGAGGTGAACGGTAGCGAAGTTGCGCTACTGTTACTTTGCCAGGCAAAGCGCATTTACGCTAGCGATGCCAAATTTGCATACAGCACAAACTTAAACATATAATAGAAGTGTATTCTAGCCACTACATTCCACTACACAAGCCCAGGAAACCTTTAATAAATTATATAAAGTTGTCCTATTGCCCTAAACACTGTGTAGTTGAGTTGCCATATGTTAGGAAATGTAAGGAGGGTAACCCCCCAAAAAATTACGCTAGTTTTCAGACTATCACCCTAAAAAAAAATAAGACGCCATTTTTTTTGGAACTTTCAAGTTTTTTTTTTCAAACTCCTATCTATTGTATTGAACTTCGCCAGGTCTGACCTGGCGAAGTAAAGTCTAGCGCAAGAGGTAACGTTCAGTAAAATGTTCATCTTAGTGAATTAGCATAATTACGATCCTTCGTCAGTGCACAACTTCGCCTGGTGTAAGGTGCAAAGTTGCACTAGTCTATCTACTTCGCTAGCGAATTTTCGTCAGGGACACTGTTAGTAAATTGGCGAAGTTGCGAAATGACTTCACGCTGGCGAATAAACGATAGCTTTAGACGCTTCGCACTTTAGTGAATTTGTGAGGGCTTCTCTCAGAACTAAACATATTAGCCACAGTTATGTTAAGCATGCTGTCCAGTCCAGGTACTGGGTACTCTTCTAGATATTTAGTTTGATTGTGATCTGTTTTCCCTCATAGAAATAACATTAAAAATATTTGCTTGGAAATGCCATTTCTCAGGTGTGTCACTTGCCCAGGATAGAGGAAGACTTGAAGCCAAAATTGAAGTTCTTTCTAACGAGATTGAAAGTTTGAAAAAGCAGAATGAACGTGATACTGACACACTCAGGATCAAAACCAAAGTTGTGGATGATCAGACAGAAACTATAAGGAAACTGAAAGAGGTACCATTTTCAGATTTACTATGCACAGATCTCTTTTGTTATATTTACAAAGTGATTTGTACTGAATGGATTTTGTCAGTATTACTACTCTCCATTGGACCCCTCAAGCAGTGCAGAGAAGTAGTCTTAAAAGTTGCAAATGTCCCATTCCACTATCCCACACAAACATATGTTTGTTTTTATTACTCTAAATGCCCTAGACCAGTGCTGTCCAAATGGTGACCCACGGGCCGAGCCCCCTTGTGTTGTCCCCCACATGCCTGCTGTGACTGCTTACATTTGTGTAAGCTTTTAAAGGTAGTGCTGAGATAGCTCCTGCATCAAGCCCTGTTCTGTTCACACCTCAGATCCAGACTGAACCTACGCACATTGTTCACCTGTTCATAGAGGAACACCAGCACGGTGTCACTGTATTTAGCACAGTGGTCCTGATAGGTTTCCCTGTCTCCTGCTCTAGTCTGCCTGCCCTATGTTCCCTGTGTGTGCCATTCATTACTTTAAAACAATTTCATTTTTTGATGTTACAGGTCCTTTAATAAATTTGTTTCACATATGAGTGATGTATATGATACTGCCATTAATGTGGAGATGGTCTTAAAAGTTCTTGTAGTAACATGAACATGATAAGGCACTTGCATTAAGTCACAAGTAGTTGACACAGGAAACAGATCTGGACCCCTTGAGTATAGACCGGTGTCTACCTTGTTCCAAATGCTGTTAAAGGAACACTAACATCATTTTTTTTTTATTATTTATTTGTTTTCGTTTACTTTCGTAAAAAAAAAAGAGATAAATCTTTAAAATTGGTAAGTTTTTAATAAGAAATTACTTACTGATTCTCTGCATGTGCTCCCCTTCTGAGATGGCGATGATCCAACGTGCAGCGCTCGATTTCTTCTCCCTGTCTTCTATAGGAAATAGGCAGGGAGGAGAAATTGAGCGCCGCACGTTGGATCGTCGCCATCTCAGAAGAGGAGCGGATGCAGAGAATCGGTAAGTAATTTCTTATTATAAACTTACCGATTTTAAAGATTTATCTCTGTTTTAGTTTATTTTCATAAAAAAAAAACGAATTAAAAAAAAAATGATGTTCGTGTTCTTTTAACTGCTTCTCACAAACATAATAACCTATACACAGTCATTACAGCAATATAGGTTGACCTCACAATAACCATAAATCTATTGTCCTGTGTGTACCACTGTGAGGATATCCAGAAATGATTATACCCTGGAAACAACCCGTCTAACTCATTGGGTTTTCCCATCTTCCTAATTAGAGGTCACACAGGAGATATGCTTAAACTAGTTGCTTAAAGCATTCAAATTAATTCTGGACAACTGATTTACCAGTGGATTTATATCGGCTTGCATTTAGGGTCTGCAGGAGAGAGATGAGCGAATCAGAAAACTGCGAGAGGAAAACATTCAGCTTGAAAAAGTTCTTCGAGAACAAAGTGATGAACGCACAACACAACTGGAAGAGCTGAAAGAAAAGCTGGAAAGGCAGACGGAGAGAAAGGAGGAAGTCAAACAACTTCTAGAGGAAAAAGAAGCTGAGCTGGAAGATGTAAAGAAAGCTTACAGGTGATTAATCCGCCTCTAGAGCAGAGGTGTTAGCAATGCAACTTGTGCTTTTTGATGTCGACTCTGCTCATTTCAAGCATTTGCTCTTTCTATTCGTAGCTCAATGAATAAAAAGTGGCAAGATAAAGCAGAATTACTAAGTCAGCTTGAAACACAAGTCAGACAGATGAAAGAGAATTTTGATGCCAAGGAAAAGAAGCTGATTGAAGAGAGAGACAAAAGCCTTCAGTGTCAGAAGTAAGTAGAGAAATATTAGATTTAGCACAGCAACTACATAACGAGTGTTGAAGTGAGACATAAATCAATCATGTTGAACCTTTTGCTAATGATCACATTATTGATCCAGTTTTGCCTCAGGGGAACAAAAAAGATTCAGTTGTGATGCCAATCGTGCTAATCAGCTAATTTATCTGGAACATCATCCAAACTATATAAGTAAAAAAAAAAATGTCCTTTGCATTATCGGCCTTTAGTTTTTTGGTGAAAGCTTTTGGATGAAAATCACATCTGACCTCTATTTGTATTGTATTTTATTGTGATCGGTTATATTGCTTTTTGTGGTGTTATAATGCAACAAAACATTTGTTCTTCATGAATTTATCTAGATTCGTCATGACAATCCATTCTTTTGATGTTTTCTAAAAAAAATAGTCCACCAGTGAGTTTAAAGGAACAATTACAACAAATTTTCTTTTTTTTTTAAAGAATGACTATAATGTACTTTTGTTATATATTGCATATATTGTTATATGTGCAGGCATGGGGACAGTTATTCAAGCACAGGGTACACAATAGATAACAGATAAGTAATACTATAGTTTATATAAACAAGCTGCTGTGTAGTCACGGGGACAACCATTCAAGCACAGGATTCCTGGTAGATAACAAATAGGTTTTCAAGAATCCCATTGTATACTACAGAGTGTATCTGTTACCTGCTGTGTATCCTGTGCCATGGCTGCACAGTAGCTTAATTATATAAACTATTGTAGCGTTTCTGATGCAAACACATCAGTTCTACCAGTGCAGCACAACAGTACATGATATTTTCATTACTTTAACAAAGTTTTTTAAAACATTTTTGGTGTTACTATTCCTTTAACTCCACCCACCAGAAATTAACAACAAAACTCCTATTTCCTAAGTGTGTCAATTCATTAGTAGTGATGGGTGCGAAAATTTGCTGGCGTCAAAAATGACGCGACGCGCAACGAAAAAGATGCAATGCGTGTCGAAAATGGCGTGCCGAAAACGACACGACGCACGAGCAGCTCTTTCTACAGTGAGCCCATTATCCTCCCCTGCTCCCACAGCCTGTGTCTATCCTGTGTGCCCGGAACATCCTTGTGCAGAGCCAGCGCGCCTTGGGGGAGATCTGTGCCAGTCACTCTGTGCTGCCACTTCCAGGCTTGAGTCACACTGTGATCCTGCTGTCACATCTCTAGTGCATCTCAGCTGCCTTCCAACTCACTTGTCATTCCCTCTCTCCATTCCCTTACACCATGCCAAAGTGTTGGGGGGCACACTGGGAAGCCTCCTCTACCCCTGCCTCCTCCAGCGCACACACAACAGGAAGATCCGCGACTGCCACATGAGCTCTCCATCCTGATCCCGGCTCCTCTCGCCGCCTTCTTCACAGCCAGACACTGAATATCCCAGCACAGGGGGAAAACCAAACAAGTCTGCACTTCGGAGCTGGACAGGGCATCTTGGCTACACCAGACTGGACCTGGATCATGAGTAAAGACTCCAGGGTTAGAAGTTTTCTCTTCCCCTTTCAGGCTTCTCTGGGTGCATATTCAGTGTCAACATTTTTGGTTTTCCCCGTGCTGGGTTCTTTAGAGTCTTGCTGTGGAGAAGGAAGAGAGAGGATCAGGGCGGAGAGGTCATGTGGCAGTCGCAGATCTTCCTGTTGTGTGTGCGCTGGAGGAGGCAGAGGTAGAGGAGGCTTCCCAGTGTGCCCCCCGACACCTTGGCACGTAGCAAGGGAATGGACAGTGGGAATGGCAAGTGAGTTGGAAGGCAGCTGAGATGCACTAGAGATGTGACAGCAGGATAACAGTGTGACTCCAGCCTGGCAGTGGCAGCAGCACAGAGTGACTGGCACAGATCTCCCCCGAGGCGCGCCGGCTCTGTATAAGGATGTTCCTGGCACACAGGATAGGCACAAGCTATGGGAGCTTGGGAGGAGAAAGCAAGCACTGCACTAGATTGTCGCCATGTCGCCGAAGTGGAGTTCCGGTAAGTTATTTCTAAATAAAGGCTTTGCAATTTTAATTTTGTCTTGGTGTTTTATTTTTTCATTGTATTCTTACTAATTTTTTAAAAAAATTTTTTGATGTTACTGTTCCTTTAAAGTCACTGGAGGACAAGTGTGATACTTTATGCAATCAGGCTTTAGCTACATGGGGCTGTGTCGGCCTGTGCATAAGCACAGGACAAAAAACACCCCCTCCACTCTCATCAGCCCGCCCTGGTGTATTCACAAGCACTGCATGAGTGCAGACACAGGCAGATTTTGGCCCA
The DNA here is from genome assembly GCA_024363595.1 of Xenopus borealis. NCBI lineage: Eukaryota > Metazoa > Chordata > Amphibia > Anura > Pipidae > Xenopus > Xenopus borealis. Next base: position 128,876,405 of record CM044441.1, read on the forward strand.
AAGATGCATATTCACAATGACAAAGTCTGGGTTCAAGGTTAGTGATAGTGTACGCCTAAGGAATTGGAACCCCCAGGGTTGTGTTCATTTCTGTGTGCTTGATCATTTTTCTGCAATCTACAGATGGAATGTTTATATCTTGTCATTGCAAGATATAGAGTACAAAGTACTCGCCAGCACACTCTGGCCCTTAGAGCTCATTCTGACTGGTGCTTAATGTCTCCACATGGATTGTCACCCTACAATTTATAGCAAGTAGAATGGAAACTGGCACACAAGGATAAAACCTGCATGTTTTTTGAATGCAAGTGATGTAACATTTTGGGGCAAGCCCCTTTATCAGACCTACTGGGAGGTGAGGCAGTTGAATTATTTTTGGGTAACACTAATGACATCATAAGAATAAACATATTCACTTGATGCAAAACACTTGATGCAAAAAAAAAAAAAAAAAAAACCCAGAAGTTTGAAGTGAAATATCCATAATATAAGTTTGATTTTAAAAAAAAATCTGTCTCTGGTTTATTCAAAATCAATATTGATTTTGAATATACATGGGCCAGATTTCTCTCCTCAACTGACAGGGTATAACGGCTAATTTACAAAATGGCTACTGTTATTTTTTGTTACAATTGAATTGTAGTACAGGTATGGGATCCGCACCCCAACCGAAATACGGAATGGCTGTGTCACATAGACTCACATTATCCAAATAATCCATGTTTGTGAAAGTGATTTCCCTTTTCTCTGTAATAATAAAACAGTACCTTGTACTTGATTCAAACTAAGATATAATTAATCCTTATTGGAAGCAAAACCAGCCTATTGGGTTTATTTAATGTTTACATGATGTTCTTGTCGACTTATGGAATGAAGTCTACTGGTCCCAAGCATTCTAGATAACAGGTCCCATATCTGTATTGTATTTTTTTCACAATGGGACTTAAAGAATGGACATTGGATATGTTTACTCAAACTTGATTTTTTGTATCAAGTGCTTTGCTTCAAGTGAATGTTAATTCTGATGATGTCATTGGTGTTACCCTATAAGAATTGCTGTGCCTCACCTCCTAGTATGCCCAATGAAGGGGCTTGCCCCGAAACGTTACATTCAATAAACAAGCAGCCTTGTCTGCCGGTTTCCATTCTACTTAGCAAGATATTAGAACATTGATTCTAAAGAGGATTCTAATACAGGGGGGTCCCCAATCGTTTTTGGTTCTGGGACCGGTGTCAAGGGAAAAATTTTTTCAAGGGGAGGAGGGTTGGCGTCCAATTTCACGCATCTTGTAAAGGCTCCGAGGCCCACTCCAGGAATGCCTGCGGTCCACTGGTTGGGGACTCCTCTCCTAATATATATGCCATAGTATTAGAGAGCAAATAATACAGAATATGGTAAAATCAACATGCCTAAAAGAAATTTCAATCATTACGTTTTGTTTCTGAAATTACACTTTAGAACAGGGGTGTCGAACTCAATCAGAGAAGGGGCCGAAATCTAAAACCCAGCCTAAATCGCGGGCCGAATGGTTTACCCCCGGAACTCACAAACAGATGGCACAGGGGCAAGTACATGTATAAATACCCCCAGAACTCACAAACAGATGGCACAGGGGCAAGTACATGTATAAATACCCCCAGAACTCACAAACAGATGGTACAGGGGCAAGTACATGTATAAATACCCCCAGAACTCACAAACAGATGGCACAGGGGCAAGTACAGACATAAATACCAGCAGAACACACAAACAGATGGCACAGGGGCAAGTACAGACATAAATACCCCCAGAACTCACGAGTACAAGGCTGCAGACTGCAAAAGATAGGGCTTTCCTTGCTTTGTTTTCTCCCGCGCTGCTATCTGTGCTGCTGGCCAATCAGATGCTCCCTGGCTGCTCTCTCTCCCTGTCACAGCTCAAGTAATACGATCTGGCAGCTCTGTGACAAGGGAGGGGGTTGGGAGCAGCTAGGGAAGAAGGTAAAAGAACACGCTGCTGCACACAAGAAAAATCTTCAAGGGACTTTGCGTCGAGCAGGAGAACATCAATTTCGCCCCGGCCCCCTCTCCTTCTTTCCTTGTAAAACGCTTGTAATTGAGGTAGCTCACCCGCACAACCACATCGGATGCCGGATCCCTGAATCTCGCGTGACTGTCACATTGCAAGGTGCGGGCCACATTGCAAGGCCTCGCGGGCCGGATTTGGCCCGCGGGCCTTGTGTTTGACATGTGTGCTTTAGAAAGTCTTCATGAGTCACTACAATCAAGTCATGTGGATCTATAAGGCTGTGACACCAATTTTGTATTTTACAATGGTTGCTTAGCAGCAATATTACTAGTCCTATTCTATTCTTACGCTGTATCTACACTCCATAGCTGCCCACAATGTCACCCCTTGCTTTTCTTTCCTTATGATGTTCTATTGTGAAGTTTTTTGAATGTGGTAACCGTATATGGACACTTATAACATTGTATTCTGCTTTTTTGTCGAATCACAGATTATTGTCCCATGGGTTACTTTCATTTACTTTTCATTTCTTGCCTTGTCTCAGGGTGACCATGGAGAAGCTGCGGTCTGTGGATGACGCATTTCGGAGGCAGCTAGAATCTGTGCATTCTGCCCACCAGGCTGAGCTCGTCAAGCTGGCGAGTGACAAGCAAAGAGAGATTGAAGCAGCAAATGAGAGAGTAAGTGGTGCACGTTGCAATATATCTATGATTTTACCAATCAGGCATCATCATTTCTTACAGAAAAAACAGCTAGCTTAGAGTTTTATAGGAGGTTTTTTTTTTTCCTTCCAGGTTGAATTCTCTTAAAGGGGTAGCTTTTATTGTGTTATAGAATGTCCTGTTTTTATTAGGTTTTCAGTTATTCTATTTTTTAAGTTTTTATTTTCTGCCTCTTTCAAATGGGATGACTGATATGGTTTTGTGAGGCTGCAAATGGTATTACAGGTATGGGACACATTATCCAGAAACCCATTATCCAGAAAGCTCCAAATTATGAAAAGGTTGTTTCCCTTAGACTCCATTATAATCAAACAATCCAAATTTTTTAAAATTATTTCCTTTTACTTTGCTATAATAAAACAGTAGCTTGTACTTGATCCCAACTAAGATATAATTAATCCTTATTGGAAGCAGAACCAGTCTACTGGGTTTATGTAATGTTTACATGATTTTCTAGTAGACTTAAGGTATGAAGATTACTACTCAAATTACAGAAAGACCCATTAACCAGAATACCCCAGGTCCCAAGCATTCTGAATAATAGGACCCATACCTGTACTATTGTTCCCTTTTA
>CM044441.1:128902739-128921206 GCA_024363595.1 Xenopus borealis
TTTTTTTTTTTTTTTTTAAATCTTTGAACTGTATCATTAATTGTCATGTGGATGAATCATAGAGTGAGGAAATAATTGCTCTTTAGGTCTCATGTACATGTGCTTTTCCATGCCAGTAGGAGCAAGAACTTGCTTGGAAACCAAGCCACCCCAACTCTATACCAATTCCTGTTGGCTTCTGCTTGTTAGCTGCAATGTGGGTCAAATACAGTCAGAGGAGGTAATCTGTATTTAAGGGTGTTAGCAGTTGATCTGACAAAGCTTGCATGGAGAGCACAGATGCCTACATTTACTATATCTCCTACATTTACTATATCTCCAGTCCATAGGTTCAGTACCAGTATAAGCCTATAGGGTTAATGGCAAACATGGAGATTCCACACTTGCTCAATTGTTCTCACTGGAGAGGTGGGTGCATGATAAAATGCACCGAGTCGCCCCTATTTGTTTTTATGGTTCTCACCTGAACATGCGGTTCAAAAGATTATAGCTTAAAACATGCACTAACCAGCATGCTTTTATTGCAACTTTGTTTGCGGGCCATTACCACGGATGGGAGGGGGGCAGAGAAGATTGCGTTACTATGCCTTTAAGGTTTGTCCACACCAGGCGATTCTGGGAGATTAGTCACCTGGTAACTAATCGCCTCTTGTTTTGGGCGACTAATCTCCCTGAATCGCTTACCCCTGTCTCGCACTGGCTAAAATGAAGAGTCGCCTGCAGTAATTTACACACATCGGTGCACTTTCCCGAAATTGCCTGAAGTTGTGTGGTGCCAATATCTATTTTCTTTGGTGCCTTCCTGCACCCAAAGGTATTCGACGGATTTGCTCAATGACCGCTCCTGGCTCCGCTGGGTCAGCAGTAGATGTTGGGCTTTGGGGCTAAGTCTAATAGACTGGGGTGTTATTTATATGTCCTACGTCACTTTGGGACTTCGCCCCACTCCAAATTCAACATAAACATCTGCAGGAGAAGAGCTGTGTTTTGATAAGCAAGTAATTCAGCAATGGACACTGCAGGGGACAGACACAATACAAAATGTAAGATCTAGCGACGGGAAACTTATCAAAGGCATAGCAATGCTTTCTTGTTTAATTATGATGGTGACCGTAACCCATTTAAGATTAAGTACAATTTTGCCTGATTCCCACTAAAGAGACTGACTGCATGGAGGTTTTACTGTTTTGTTTTTTGTACAATGAATTAAAGCGTATGTATAGTGTAACTAATCTGTTTACAGGTAGCAATGTCCTACCAATGGGCTTCTTTGTGATGCATCCACATCCCTGTACTAAAGGGGATATTGTACACTTCTGTAAAATGCAGTTAAAGATTATCTTGGTTGTGATGCTACCAGACCTCATGCATCTGTTGCAATGTAATATAAATGTTGCTAAAACCATGTGACCCTTGTTCAATCTGTAGCTGAATTGTACATAACCCCCCCCCCCCCAACCAAGTTAAAGTTACTGAAATACAATCTCAGAAAATAGTTTGAATTGGTATTAGCTGGTACTAATGCTGAGAACCAATACATTAGACAGGGAGAATTGACTTGTATTTGTTTAGCTAAAAAATTAGTCAAAATTACATAACATGGAAATAGCTGTTAAAGGAGGAGTCAACCCAAATGTTAACCCCCCCAGCCTACCTGGTACCCAGGGAAAATGCCCTTAACTTGTTACTTACCCCTCAGTGCAGATTCTGTCCTCTGGAGTTCGCAGTAGTGATCTTTTTTCTTCTGTAAGAAGCAGAGCGGAGTTCGGCTGGAGGGAGAGGGGGGATCGACGTGGGGTATGGCTTTTTTTTTTGTTTAATTGGTTTAGTTCTTCTTGAAGATGGCCATATGCAGGTTGATATAAGCAGCTGACTTGACCTTCTAGACTAAATCCACAACTTTTTGGCCTAGTATGGGCCATCCAAATAGTCTGCCTCAATGATATTTGACTGAAAATCAGCCAGATAGCTATGGGTGTTGGCATACAGGGAGATTTAGTCACCTGTGATTAATCTTGGCTGCTGTAGGCAACTTATCTCTCGGAAATGCCTTCCCACTGGCGACAATGTGAACCACTGGTGGGATTGCATTCTGTTTTCCCAATTTGCCTCACAAGGAAATTTCAGGTGACTTCAGAAAACTGAATCCATGCCGCCAGCGATTCCCATTCTTGCTGGTGGGAAGGCATCAGTCAGTTGTTTGTCCACATATACTCCAATCCCATGAACTGCCCAATACCCTCTTTGCCATTTACAAACCTAAAAATACCCATTTTGGATGTGGTTTGATTTATAAAAGGTCAATTATTTTGTTTTTATAGCACCAGCTGATTTTCATTGCTATAGGAAGTGTTGTAGCAGCCAAGAACATGTTGGTTTGTTTTCATGTAAATAGTCACTGCCAGTTTCAGTAGTTGGAAAAGATTTGTAAAGTGCCTTGAGAGGCTGCACTTTCACTCGTTTTATCAGTAGTCCACTGTGAAAATCAACTGCTGAGCTACTCTGGTAGGCAGTACAACAGCTAATATGACAGCTCCATATTGTTGTTTTGCTTCCATGAATTTATTAAATGTGCCAATGTGTACTGGTCAAACATTTTTTAATAAATATACACAGACAAATAGTTTTGATTTTATTTTTAACGATTTATAATGTTACAGATGTGAAAACAAGTCTGCAGCTCTGTCTACATCTGGTGGAGCCTCCAGTGTTGGTCTGGGTTTCTGGGGGGAAAAAAGAATTCATGGTTCATTAAACTTCCTATGGGATAATTTGATTTAAGATGTATATACCATAGCATTGCATAAATCCCTTACTAATTTTAGAGAAAAAGTTCACCACTGGGCTGAACTAAGCATCAATTTGTCCATTTAAAGGGCAAGGAAAGTGTAAAATAGAATAAGGGTAGAAATGCTGTATTTTGTATACTAAACATAAACATGAACTTACTGCACCACAAGCCTAATCAAAGTTGGCCACAGGGGGCTGTCATCTTGTAACTTTTACACATCTTTGTCTGACACTGGCACTGCACATGCTCAGTATGGTCTGTGCTGCTTAGGGATCGTCCTAAATGATCAAAAAACAAAGCTGTTTGAGTTCTGCTTGGCTGGTAAGGCGGGAGCTCCCCCTGCTGTTCATAAGTGATTGTTTCTCTGCCAGAACTTAGGGACCATCTGACAATTCCTTAAATGAAGGGAGAATTTCACTGCATAGTCAGGTTTCTTCTAAAAACTGTACACTTAAATGAAAGTATATTGGAAATAGATTTCTTTCATTAAAGAAAGTAAAAATTGGATTTTATTTCTTTGCCTTTCCTTGCCCTTTAAGTCCACTGTTTGCTATATAAAAATAGTATTTGACAACACTTAAAGCACTACCCCAGTTAGAATTCATTTTATTTTCTGAAATCGGATACAATATAAAAACCAGGAAAATATCTAGTGTATTAATATCCAATCAAATCTACTGAGTGATGGCATCTGGCAGCAGCATGGCATGGCTGTGCTGCTGGACTTGTATCAAGAAAACACGTCTTATTCAAGATAGGCATGATCAGGTTTGATTAAGTGTAACAGAACCCTCCCACTGGGAATTAGGGATATATACTGTTTCACATAGTTTAACCCAATATTTGATTATAGGATTAGCCTGGCTTTTCATTGCTAGAGAACCAAACCTGTAAAAAAAAAAACTAGTAGTTGAATAGGAGAGGGCTGAATGGAAAGATAATAAAGTAACAATAACATTGTTCTGACAGAGGATCACATTTAAGCAGGCGGGGTCAGTGGCCCCAATTTCAAACCTGAGAAGAGGCAGAAAGTAGTGATCCTCTGTCAGAACAATTTTATTGTTCCTTTATTATATTTCCATTCAGGCCTCTCCTATTCAACTACTAGTCTCTCATTCAAACCAACTCCAGGTCGCTAAGAGTAAATTGTACCATGATAACCAGATAGCTAATCAATACCACGACGGAGCTATCCAACAAAAGGCTAAATTATTCAAAAACCATTAAACTGCAGTTTGTCTCAATGTAATGGTTTGCATCACAAAATTAGCTGAACCCTTTCCTTGCCAACAAAGTAGTACAGGTATGGGATAAGTTATCTGAAACCTGTTGTCCAGAAAGCTCAGATTTATGGAAAGGCAATCTCTCGGACTCCATATTAATCAAATAATTCAATATTTTCAAAAATTTCCCTTTTCTCTGTAATGAGAAAACAATACATTTTACTGGATCCCAACAAAGATAATTAAGCTTTATTTGATACAAAACTATTTTTTATTAGGTTCAATTAATGTTTAAATTATTTTTTAGTAGATCTAAGGCACGGCAATTCGAATTGCAGAAAGATCCCTTATCCAGAAAACACCAGGTCCAAACCATTTTGGATAACATTCCTGTATTTATTTATTATAATTATGTATTTTTAAGGTTCATCATATTGTGCAGCGTTGTAGAATAAATGTGTTTATACAAAGAAATTGCTTGCATAGAACATACAGTCTTGCATGTATAACTACTAGTGCTGGTACAAAAGGTGAGGAAGGCCCTGTGCAAAAGAGCTTACAATCTAAAAGGGGAAGGGAATGCAACATAAGGTGTGAGAGTGGACAAGATCAGAAATAAGCAGGTGAGAGATGTAGCATGTGGTATTGCATTTGGTAGCTGGACAGAGTGAGGAAAGGCTTCTATAAATAAGTGTGTTTTAATTGATCTTTTGAAAGCAGAAACGTTGAACAGACTGTGGGAGGGAATTCCAGAGAAGGGGTGCAGCCCTTGCTAAGTCTTTGAATGAGAGTCGGTGTATAAAAATCTTAATCTGGAACATCCTCTTACTATACATCCGGGTTAGTTTGATTAATTTTACATCTGTTTGGAGTGTCCCCCAGGTCTTGTAAGGCATAACATAAATATACAGCACAAAGGAAGATGTGATTTACAATAAACCTTTCTCTGAACATACTGAGGCAGCATGGTAGAATTCTAGTTATGATACTACAAAATGATTATGGATTAGAAATGGTATTTACCTGTATCTTCTTTATCTGGTTTGATGGAACATTCTGTTTTGCTTGTACAACCTCCTTTTCAATCTCTGTAAATACCTTGTTAATGGTGCTCACCTTCTCACTGGTACAAACATTTATCTGTTTAAAATAAACACAGATTTAATACTACACTCTGAACCAATGTACTTGTGAGTCAGTGAGGATTTCTCCCCTATCGCAATTGGATATATGAAGGAAAATACTGTATTGGGTAGGGCTGCTTTGTGCTTGCCAGATGTTCTTCAGTAGTTTATTAGACGTATGGGATCACTTATCCGGAAACCTGTTATCCAGGAAGCTCTAAATTAAAGAAAGGCCGTCTATACATAGACTGCATTTTATCCAAATAATCCAAATTTTTAAGATTTTCTTCTCTGTAATAAGAAAACAGTATCTTGTACTTGATCCAAACGAAGATATAACTGATCCATATTGGAAGCATAACCAGCCAATTGAGTTTATTTAATGTTTACATGATTTTCTAGTAGACTTAAAAGGATACAGTCATGGGAAAAAGTTTTTTTTTTTTCAAAAAGTTAATAGTGCTGCTCCAGTAGACTAACAAAACAATGGGAAGGTAACTAGATAACGGCTCCCTAACCCAAGATAACACCTGCCTGGTAGATCTAAGAACAGCACTCAATAGTAAAAACCTGTGTCCCACTGTGTTCCATTCAGTTACATTGAGAAGGAAAAACAGGCTGCCAGAAAGCAGTTCCCTCCGAGAGAGCTGGCACAAGTCACAAGACCAGGGGCAGCTGGGAAATTGACAAAATGGCTAGCCCCATGTCAGATTTCAAAACTGAATATAAAAAAAAATCTGTTCGCTCTTTTGAGAAATGGATTTCAGTGTAGAAGTCTAGTGGAGCAGCACTATTAACTGATGTTTTGAAAAAAACACGTTTTCCCGTAACTGTATCCCTTTAAGGTATGAGTATGCATAGCAGCATAGATGTTCAGCCCAGACAAATCAACTAAGAATCTGGGGGACGGGAAAAAATGGCTGCATGATGCTTGCTAGACTATGCTTCTTAGGTAAGAGATTACAATCACTCAGGGATGCCTAATATATTAAGCCTTATCGTCTCCATTAAAAGAAAATGAATTATTTAAATGAAAATTTGTTGGGAAACCCCCAGTTAACCAAACTGTCAGCCCTAAGCCAGTGTGCCTGGACCTTTACTTTGCAGGGCACAGTGCTGCTAGCTTCTGTCTACTTCTCATGTAGTACTTGCTGCATATGCACAGTATAGTACCTATATTATAGTATTAATGGTAAGCTTAGTGTACTGTGTGTGTGCTCCAGCAAAAGGGAAGAGAAAAAAAAATGATGGCAAAGTGCTGTGCAGTAAAGTACCCCAAGCTGGTACAATTTAATGGATTTTTATGGAGGTGCAGAGGCCCAAGCTGATAGGATTCATATAACCTTCTGCCTTTCCTGATTCTGTTTGGCTTTTAATTTTATAATCTTTTACACTCGTTCTCAACAAACTGCAGCACCCAGTAATTTTTATCATAAGTGACATGGAGAGTAATGGTATTGCAATACATACCTTCTTTAGACTTGTCTTCACTGGCTTTGCTTTGTTCTTGGCTTTTACACATTTACTGTTTGCCACGTGAAATACATTTTTTTGTTTTTGCCCCTTCCCTTTGCTTTTTGCCATTGCTGCTTCTGCTGATGCTGAAAACTTTGGATAGTAAAATGTTTTCTGGGTGTAAACTTCGGTGCAAGCTAATGGGGGGGGTAAAAATAGTGATGAAAGAAGTATTAAGCCAGAGTTGTCCAACCAGATGCCCACCAGCTAAATGTGGCCAACCTATAGATGAAAATGTACCGAATAAAAGAACCTAATTCTAAGCATTTCTCTGTGCTTTTACAGTTATTTGCAAAAGCCATTGCTATTGAAAGCTGTATTTGCTTAAAGGATCAGGAACATCAAAAAATGAAATTGTTTTGTAGTAATACAAATCTAATGCAGTGCATTAGTAAAACTGCTGTATTTGCTTCAGAAACACTTCTATTTTTTATATAAATAAGCTGATGTGTAGTCATGAGGGAAACTAGTCAAAGGAGAAAAGGCTCAAGTTACACAACAGATAAGCTCTGTAGAAAAATTCAGTTATCCATTATTTAGCCTGTGCCATAAACAGTAGCCTTTTTTCAATTTCCGCCATTGCTACGGAGCAGCTCTTTTATATGAACTATAGTAGTGTTTCTGAAGCAAACAGATCAGTTCTACTAATGCAGGGCAACACTGCGTGATATTTTCATTACTTTAATATCACCACCAATTGTTGGTGTTACTGTTCCTTTAACTCCTGGTTGTTATTTTTTAAACAATGCTGCAAAAGTCTTGGCTCCCCAGCAAAGTCAGGTATGCACACACATGCACACGGTTCCTTTTGTGCATGCACACACCTTCCGGAGGGGGGCCCAGTCCAACCCTGGGTAGGAGGGCATTGGATTTTAATGAGGGTTTGTTTCGCCTTTAAGACTGTTGATTCAACCAGTCCTCTCTCTTCTCAGGTTTAGGGCTCCTACACACGGGCGTTTTTACCTGCGCTCCCCTGCGTTGCGTTTTGCTGCGTTCAAACGCAGGGGAGCGCAGGTATAGACGCACTCAATTATTTTCAATGGGGCTGTACTCACACGAACGCAGGAAAAATGCAGCATGTTGCGTCTGAATCTGCGTTCGGCGCTTACACGCGTCTCGTGGGTACAACCTCATTGAACAAAATGAGGTGCATCTAGACCTGCGCTCCCCTGCGGCTGAATGCAGCCAAACGCAACGCAGGGGAGAGCAGGTCAAAAACGCCCGTGTGTAGGAGCCCTTAGAGTCTGGAAAGGCTGTAGCAAGGAGCAATTCTCCATTATTTTGAGTCACAGCAAAGAGTGCAGAGAACAGCCACAGCCTGCTTTCCATAGCAATTACATTTACAAATTAGTTTTAAACCAACGAAAAATTGGTGTAGTTTTAATGTATATTGTAAAGTTGCTTAGTATGACATTTTTGTGGATTAGTCTGTCCCTGGGTGAGAGTTCTCCTGTCAGATCCACACGTTACCCTTCACACGTGTCTGCTGTTTAGCAACTACTTTATCAAAACGAATGTGCCATGAAACCCAAAGATGAAAACCAAGTACAGCCCAGAATAATATGACTGACACCGGCCGATTCCTCCGTTACCTGGTTACCGTTCTTCTAGTCAGCACGGCTCTTCCCCAATGTAAACAGAAGCCCACAGCACTTCCTGCATCCACTTGCCCAACACGCACGTGTGTCTGGTTACGTCATTGTCATGCGCCAAGGTTTTACCTTATACGGAGCGAGCTGGAGGACCCGGGCTGCAGTTAGTCACAATGAGTTGTGGGCGTGGTTATTGTGAAAGCGGGGAAGTGCCGGTCTAGCGAGATACTTCATTAGTGTCTTGTGTGGTTACTAGGGCAGTGGAGATTTATGAGCCCTGGAATAAGTCCCAAATGGCATTTGATGCTAGTCTTGAACACTACTAGAAGTCTCCATATCATAAATAATACATGGAGATTTACAAATACCTTACATTATACGAGTTAGAAATGTAGAACCTTCCGCATCTGATCTACAAGACTAGAACTCCCAGTATCACCTCAGGATTTCCGCATCGTTTGTTGTACATAAAGCTCTTAATTTACAGCAAACAATATCGTGTGATGAATTTTGTTCCTGGCAATTCTAGATATAAGGGAAAAAAAACCTTATTAAGGGCTCCTACACACGGCGTTTTTACCTGTGCTTTCCTGCGTTGCGTTTTGCTGCGTTCAAACGCAGGGGAGCGCAGGTATAGACGCACTTCTTTTGTTTTCAATGGGGCTGTACTCACACGAACACATGTGAGCGCCGAACGCAGGAAAAATGCAGCATGTTGCGTCTGAATCTGCGTTCGGCGCTTACATGCGTCTCATGGGTACAACCTCATTGAACAAAATGAGGTGCGTCTAGACCTGCGCTCCCCTGCGGCTAAACGCAGCCAAACGCAACGCAGGGGAGCGCAGGTCAAAAACGCCCGTGTGTAAGGGTCCTAATGCAGGGGGTGATATTTTTCTTTGTCTGCTTAACTCGTCGTGCCAGTACTGGGGTCGGGCATTAATTTATTGGCAGCTGAGCGTTTTGTTTAAAGCCAGTTGTGTTTTGATAGCAGAGTATGAATAGAGTATAACAGTGCTTTATTAGCAGGTTTATGCAGCCATTACACAACAGTAACATCAACTCTAGCACATTGGGATCAACCATTTGTGCACAAGTACGAGGGGGGATCCTCAATGTCTGCCAGTGGCTAAAATTCTATCATCTGCGCTACACTATTAAAATGCAATATACATTCGTACATTCTCTTTGCGTCTAAAATGAGCAGTCGTACAGGCATAGAATACAAAAAAATAGCACTGACGGAGAATTTAGCTTTTGCAGGAGATAAACTTACCTGAACCTTTGTACCTTTTTCCTTTGTACCTTTTTCCAGGCAGTGTCCTACCAAATTAACACAAGAAATGCCAGCAGCATTTCCATATTTCAGTTTGACACTGAAGGTTGGTAGGTGTTCTCAGGAAGCAATGAGCAAATTCTGCTCAATGTCAGAATGAATGTGCTAATAATTTGCTTGTGTTCTTGGATAAAACAAATATATATTATTTTAAAAGATTAGCCCTCTGTTATTTAATCTATTGTGTTTAATTCCATAACGTTAATCTATTCTGTGCAGTTAATTAAGTCATACTTTTATGTCACTTTTACAGGTATTTAAGACACTTTCTATGAAATGTATTGGCAAACAACTGTAAAAGCTATTCTTAATGGCCAAGATAAAGAATCATACCTCAGATTTTACTGATTGTTTTAAAGGAGAAGGAAAGGCTAAAATTAAATAAGCGTCATCAGAAAGATCTATATGAATACACAGGTAAACCCTCAAAGTAATGCTGCTCTGAGTCCTCTGTGAAAAGAAACACAATATTTCTTTCCTTCTATTGTGTACACATGGGCTTCTGTATCAGACTTCCTGTTTTCAGCTTAAACCTCCAGGGCTAGGGCTTGAGACCAGAGCTATGCGTGAGCAGGGAGAGAGACTCAGGCAGGAAGTGATGTCACACCAATCTAATATGGCAGCTGCTATCCTAATTAAATATAGAGAGCTTCTAGAGCTGTTTACTCAAGTATGATAAAGCATTCTGCAGAGTATATATAGTGTTATAGCTTGGCCCTGTGAACTGGATCCTACAAAAAAGGGAATATATTTATTTATGATTAGTAAAAAAACATAGTAGTTGATCCATGGAGCTATATAATTGCTATTTTAAGAGATATAGAAAGCAGTTGTGTCATTTTCAGATGCGCTTATGGGATCTCTAATCCTGAAACCCAGTATCAGTTAATACAATTAGTATATATTCCCAGGACAGCATTCGACATATCAGACAGCTTGTTATTTTGAGAGGCTGAGATAACTCCTGAAGGCTCTGGCACATGTAAATGCAGACCCAATGGCTGGGAAACGTGAAAGGTTTCCAATTTGCTGCCAAATACAATACAGCCAATGGAAATTGAGTGATGGATATTTATTCAGTAACACTTGTATTCTGAGGGCTTCCCTCTGTGTCATATAAACAAAAGGAACACCAAGAGCCCCAATAGTGTAATATGTATTGGTAAGGGATAATAAAATAAGAGTAAATAGCATATACTCACAAACCAGGGTTACCAATAGGCAACCGCTGTAAAGGCAGGTGGGGAGATTGTCCTGACCCCACTCAGGATTAAGAAGTCGCTCTCTGTAGATAGAAAAAGGGTATCTACCCTCCACCCAGGGTGGACTTATTATTGTATAGAAAGAACAGAGGCGCCAAAAGGATAAAAGGATATAAACGAGTTTAAAAACTTGGTAATCAGAGGAGGCAGTGGTGGACTTACCTCCTCCAAGCAGACACAAAATGACTGTAATTAAGCAGTCAAAATTTATTAACGAACTCCAATCAGTACAACGCGTTTCACGGGCTCAGACCCGCTTCTTCAGGCAATAAACATAGGAGTTACAGCATCTGGCAGTAGTGGCGCTGAGTGTGTATACTACTGCCAGATGCTGTAACTCCTATGTTTATTGCCTGAAGAAGCGGGTCTGAGCCCGTGAAACGCGTTGTACTGATTGGAGTTCGTTAATAAATTTTGACTGCTTAATTACAGTCGTTTTGTGTCTGCTTGGAGGAGGTAAGTCCACCACTGCCTCCTCTGATTACCAAGCTTTTAAACTCGTTTATATCCTTTTGGCGCCTCTGTTCTTTCTATACAACCTCTGTGTCATATATCCAACTCCACTACATTTTCCCTTTGGTTTAGTGCCCCTACTGTTATGCTCCCAAAAAATGCACAGAGATTGCAAGCACTTGTCGTTAAGTGCAGCCCCATGGAATGTTAACTAGCAGGTTCCGCTGCAGTCTCTCGTGAGTAGTACCATGGAGCCCTGAGGGAGGAACTCAATTAGCGCTGTGTTGCTAGGGTCACTGAGAGCTCATTTGGGAAACCAAGGCTATTGGCAAGGGATTTTATCTTTCCGTAAATTGAAGACTAGATCAGCGATCATCTTGGCCTGGTAGAGTAAATAACATATCAATTTATTCTTAATGTAGCTTCTAATATGATTGAGTGATGCATCCTATGAGTGAACTGAACACACACGATCTTCCTCCCTTCATAATATTGGTGACACCAAGGTGTCTTCTAATTGTAGTATGGCTTGTATGGTATAAATGTGCTATTGTATGTATGTGTCTGTCACCATTGCCGTGCAACTGCTGTGTTGTTTTCTTCTATGCACAAGAGATTACCTTAAGGACTGTATGTAACTGTCTATCCTTACTTTAGTTCTCCTAATCTCTATAGGCAACACAGTGTTAACATTTTCATTGGGTTTTACAGGTAAGGGATCCCGTTATCCAGAAAGCTCCAAATTACGGAATGGCCGTCTCCCATAGACTCCATTATAATGAAATTATGCAAATTTAAAAAAATTATTTCCTTTTTCTCTGTGATAATAAAACAGTAGCTTGTACTTGATCCAAACTAAGATATAATTCATCCTTATTGGAAACAAAACAACTTATTGGGTTTATTTTTAGTTTACATAATTTTCTAGTGGACATAAGGTATGAAGATCCAAATTACGGAAAGATCCATTATCCAGCAAACCCCAGGTCCCGAGCATTCTGGATAATAGGTACCTGCACAGCATGTAATTGTTGTATACACTTATATATGTATTTATGTGTGGATATACCCCTCACTATATGTACTTAAAAATTACATCAATTCAAGGGGAAGATTTATCAAGGGTCAAAGTGAAAATTCGAATGAAAAAAAATTGAATTTCAAGCTATTTTCGAGCACTTCAAGTAGGGAATTGTCCAGACTCGATTCAAATTTGCAAAATATTGAAAATTGGAATTTCAAAATTTTTTCATGTATTGTACTGTCTCTTTAAGAATTCGACTTCTACCATTCGCCATCTTAAAACTGCCTGACCTATGGGGGACCTCCTAGAACCTAGTTTGGACTTTGAAAATATCATGATTTTTGGGAAAAACTTTGATTTGAATTCGATCAAATGTGCTATTACTTCTATTCGAATGGTTAGAATTGTGCTGTATAGACAAGCAATAGAACTGGGGACCCTGCTGTGCTTTGCAAAACTTTTAAAGTAAAGTGCAGCACTTTGCAGTCCATTGTAGGAGTGCAGACAGCTGTACGGAAAAGTGCAAAATGTACAGCACTTTGCAGTTGTTGTTTTTGTACCTTGCACTGTGTTACATAAATGAGGATTTTAGAGTGTGTGATATAAAAGATTAAGCTATGAAAATTCTAGTAGATACACATATAAGGGTACATAAAGGTAAACCTGCAAAATTTCTGTTTTAGAAATGATTTTACTATTTTCATCTTTTCTCCCCATGCAGACACATAAGATAGGATGTAGCTAGGGTTGCCACCCAGCCGGTATTTTACCGGCCTAGCCGGTAAAACACCAGCCAAGGCCGGGGCCGGTATTACAAATTTGTAATACCGGCAATGTAGCTGCCGGTAAATTTGTAATACCCCTTAAAAAAGGCCCTTGCCTTGCCTGAAATCCTACAAAAACTTACCTTTCTCGCATCTTCAGAGATCGCTCGCCGTGGCCCCGCCCCTTTTGCGTAATGCCACGCCCCTTTTTGCGTCACGTCACAACCCTTTTTGGCCCCGCCCCCCACCTGCCGGTATTTTATCTTGCAAAAGGTGGCAACCCTAGATGTAGCTTATATATACATATATTAGGTCATTACACCACCTCCCAGATCAATATCACAGCTGCAAAACCAGTGTGTCTCAATGACCTTAAAGGACCAGTAAAATAATTTTTATAATTTGTAGTGAACAATAAAAAAGCACCAAAAAAAATTTAAATTTAAAGTCGCAAAGTCTTTATTAAGAAATAACTGACACTCTGCTTCTGCCCCTCTTCAGAAAAGGCAACAGGGCGACGATTAGGGTTGCCACCTTTTTTAAAAAAAATTACCGGCCAGTGGAGGGGGCGTACTGCAAAAGGGGACGGGGCCCCATCGTGAGAGGGTCTGAAGAGAAAAAAGGGTACCTTTTCACCGATGGGCCAAGGGCTTTTCTTAAGGGTATTACAAATTACCGGCAGCTACATTGCCGGTAAATTTGTAATACTGGCCCTGGCAGTAGGGTGCCACCTAGCTGGTATTTAACTAAAGTTAAAATAAAGATAAACTTGATTATTTCAGAAATTTTTAATCGATTATATTTAGAAAGTTTTTCAGTGTGATGAAGCTCATATTAAATTTTCATTTTCAAGTTTCAGGATAACACTGAATCTTTCATGGAAGGTGTGTTAAAGGGCACCTGTTGGGGCAAAATTGTACCCCCAACCAAAGGTGTGGGCTGATAGAGCCCGCATTCCGGTTGGGGGTTTCGCTTTTTTTTTTTTTAAATGCCCCTCGCCAGCGCTAGCGGTCTCGCTCCGGGAGGGAGCTCCCGGAGCGAGCAGCCGTCTCCCCACACGTCTTACTGACGTCACGCGCATGCGCAGAATGAAAAAGCGGTCACAATACTGGCTGCTTTTCATTCTGCGCATGCGCGTGATGTCAGTAAGACGGGCGTTTGTGGGGAGACGGCTGCTCGCTCCGGGAGCTCCCTCCCGGAGCAAGACCGCTAGGACTGGCGAGGGGCATTTAAAAAAAAAAAAAAATAGTGAAACCCCCAACCGGAATGCGGGCTCTATCAGCCCACACCTTTGGTTGGGGATACAATTTTGCCACAACAGGTGCCCTTTAAGGTGGCCATACACGGGCCGATAAAAGCTGCCGACAGACTGTGGGCCCACGATCGGACCAGACCGATATTGCCCACCTCAAGGTGGGCATGTTGGGGAGAGATCTGCTCGTTTGGCGAAATCTATGTGTATGGCCACCTTTAGACTAAAGTACCCACTCCGGATAGTTCAGAAATAGGGATAGAGTCTGTCAGGATCAGTCCCATTGTTAGGGAATTACAGGGATTACACATGCTGGGAATATCACGCCTGGTAAATGTCACTGCTCTGGGTGTATTATTGGCTCTATTATGATGTCGGGAGCCTTTAGGACTGCAATAATCTTATCTAACTAATATAACCTTTCAGTTCTGCATATTTTCACAATTATGCATTGTTTCAAACAGGTCTTGTTACCCTATATAAGTATTTCATGACTATACGTCCTTGTTTTTCTATTTCAATATTTCTTTATTGCAAATATTCAATAATTACATCTTGGTACATTAATATATAGTGTTTATTTAACCAGCCGTTAAAGACATTAGATCATAATTAAACATAATACATATGATTCAATTGTCTGACTCCTTAATATGTGCTATATGCTACTGAGAGTGTAATAATATTGATTAACAAGGTATTCTAGAAAAAAAAATTTAAACAGAGGTTAGATAAGATAGGGAATAGGGAATAATTGAAAACAGTAAGAAGAAACAAATATGTCCTTGTTTTCGTGTGGTGACTTATGTGTGGTGAATAAATACTTAGTAAAGCAGGAAGCTGGAATTTCTATTCCCTGTTGGGCTATTTTGTGTTAAAAAAAAAAACACACACCTAAGGTGGGGCTTAGAAGTATGTGATTTCATATACTTTCAGCACATATCACTTTCATAGCTGACACTCTATATGCTGAAAGCCTTTAGGGATGGCACCTTATGCCCTTTTGCAGCACTCACAGGCACATTCATATTACCTGTTTGATTTTTAGAGTAAATATTAAACCTTAAAAAGTCTGACAGGCCCTTCCACAGACCTTACTTGTATGAAAAGCACTATACAGGTATGAGATCCATTATGCAAGTGCTTGTGACCTAGGGTTTTCCCAAATACAAGGTCTTTGGGTGACGTGGAGCTCCATTCCTTAAAGGAAGTATAAAAATAAAAACTGAGTAAATAGATAGGCTGTGCAAAATAAAAAATGTTTCTAATATAGTTAGCTAGCCAAAAATGTAATGTATAAAAGCTGGAGTTACTGGATGTCTAACATAACGGAACAGAACACTATGTCCTGCTTTTTAGCTCTCTTGGTTTTCACTGATTACCAGGCAAAAACCAATTAATGACTTGACCACATGGGCCATAACTGTTGCTTTTGAATCTGAGCTGAATACTGAGGATCAATTGCAAACTCACTGAACAGTTATGTCCCATGTGGCCCTCCTTCAAGTCACTGACTAACTCAGATTTAGAGAGCTGAAAAGCAGGAAGTTGTGTTGTATTCTGTTATGTTAGACATCCAGTCACTCCAGCCTTTATACATTACATTTTTGACTGACTAACTATATTGGAAACATTTTTTTTACCTTTAAAGCTAGTGACATTATTAAAACATTAAAGGGCACCTGTCGAAGGTGCGGGCTAATATATAAAAAAAAAAGAACAAATAGCCCCTACCAGCGCTAGGCTGATCTATTAATCTGAGACCCTGGTGGGGGAAACAATTTCAAGACATTTTCAAAGACATTTTCAAAGACAACATAGACATATTCTAGCCTACTTAAAGTGGTTGTTCAATTTGAAATTAATTTTTAGTCTAGTGTAGAGAGTTATATTCTGAGACAGCTTACAATTGGGGTTTAATTTTTTATTAATTCTGTTTTTTTATTTATTTGGCTATTTATTCAGCAACTCAGTTTGCCATTTCAGCAATCTGGTTGCTAGGGCCCAAATTAGTCTAGCAACCAAGCTTGAATGAGAGACTGGAATATACAAAGAAGAACGCCTGAATAAAAAGATAAGTAATAAAAAGTAGCAATAACAATACATTTATTGTTTTTAGATGGGTCAGTGAGCCCCATTTGACATCTGAAAATATTCAGAAGAAAAAGGCAAAAACCATTAAAAAAAAGTTGCTTAGAATTAGTCATTGTATAACATATTAAAAGTTAACTAAAAAGATGAGCTACCACTGTAAAAGAATTGTTTCGTGTAAAATAAAAACTGGGTAAATAGATATTTCTCTTTCAATCCGACTCCTGTAAAGAAACTCCTTCTCCCTCGAGTAAAAAATAGTCCAACTTTATATATAATAAGAGTCAGCTCCAGAGGAACACGCTGCATACCTAGCCTCTGGAGCTTTTTTAGCGCTGACTCTTATTATATATAAAGTTGGGTAAATAGTCTTTGCTAAATAAAAAATGTTTCTAATATAGTTACTTAGCCACAAATGTAATGTATAAAGGCTGGAGTTACTGTTTGTGTAATATAATAGCCAGAACAATACTTCCTGCTTTGCAGCTCTCTTGGTTTCCACTGATTGGTTACCAGGCAGTAACCAATCAGTGACTTGAGGGGGGGCACATGGGTCATAACTGTTGCTTTTGAATCTGAGCTGAATGCTGAGGATCAATTGCAAACTCAATGAACAGTTATGTCCCATGTGGCCCCCCTTCAAGTCACTGACTGACTCCGAGTTATAGAGCTGAAAAGCAGGAAGTAGTGTTCTGGCTATTATGTTAGACATTCAGTCACTCCAGCCTTTTGACTAACTAACTATACTGGAAACATTTTTTATTTCGCACAGCCTATCTGTTTACCCATTTTTTATTTTTACACTGAACTGTTCCTTGAAGGCAATCTGCCCAGTGAATAGCTCGAAACCATCTCTACTGCCACCTAGTACTGTAGCACATGGGCTCTTACCCACTTATAACACATCTAAGTAAACATTCATTTAATGGACCAAATAATAATTGTCTGCATAGTAATAATAATATACACAATGTTTTCCTGTATCTTCTCTGAACTGCTCAGCCCCATTCTGGAAATCATGTTCTCCAGTATCATTCAGTATGACTTGCTGCCAACAGAGACCACAGACGCTGTTTTTTTCACGCAGTGTATTTTCCTCACTGTGCTGTCAGACTGATCGGTACAGTTATTATAATGCTTAAGGTTTCTGTAGCATGCAGTCGTTTATTTCTATGTCTGGGTTTGGACTGATGCTGAATTGCTCCTTAGTCTTTGAGTATTACTCAAAGCTTGAAAGATTATGGCTCATTATTGCAATTATTAAGGTATCTCTTTATATGAAACATGTTTTGACATACAGAAGGTATCCACAGTGAAACAGCAGGAAATAACGTGTGCATAAGACGTAAGCCACAAGAGGGGGGAAAATAACATAGGATTTACGTGGGCTGTGTGTGTGTCTGTATGTGTATGTGTGTGTGTGTGTGTGTGTATGCATGTCTGTGTGTGCTAGGTAACTGCAGTGTTGCATTACGTGTGTGTGTGTGCTAGGTAACTGCAGTGTTGCATTACATGAGTCTGGTTATTACAAGAGCAAATGCATGTAACTGCTCATCCAGTTCCATCCTGTTCCACCCATCTTCTTAAATCGACAGGCTGTTATATGCTGTGGAACCAGTGTAATTTATTTGGCCAGCGCTACCGTATCTCTGATACATATCATTAATCCCAGAGGAGAAGTCAAGCTCAGTGCAGATTGAAAGAAGCCTCAATCATCAGCTGCTCTGTGAGTATACGGCACACGTTGAACTGTCTTTTTATAGAAAGATGATTTGCTGCACTTTCTATCATTTGGTACTAGGCTTATTTTGCTGAGGCTGAGAATATACAGCAGAATAGACAGTATATTTAATTGATCCAAGTGGAAATGTACCAATGGGACCAGCTAGAATATCACTGGGTAATGGCGTGGAGAGCCTGGGGCATAGTATAGTAGGTATGACAGCCAACTGGAACACTGCCATTCTCATTGAAAAATATAATTGCTGTAATTTTGTTACTTTTCACTTTTATTTATATTCTTTCTTTTATATATATATATAT
>CM044441.1:128923529-129110935 GCA_024363595.1 Xenopus borealis
AATCTTTCTCTCTCTCTCTCTCTCTCTCTCTCTCTCTCTCTCTCCCTCCCAAATCCAGTGATTTTCTAGTAGATTTAAGGTATGAAGATCCAAATTACGGAAACAACCATTATCTAGAAAACCCCATGCCCTGAGCATTCTGGATAATAGGTCCCATGCTTAGATCTGTCTCTATGTATGTAAAGTAGTGCTTTTGTTATCATACTGTACAAAGTTCTCTTGATTGATATCCGTTTCCACCCTGTTTGTCTTTAAAGGAGAAGGAAACCCTTCCGGAGCAAAGCCCCTCCCCCTGGGCCTTCTTCTAGGTCCTCTCCAGCTGAGTTCACAAGTGCCATCTTCCCCCAATCGGTCTTCTTCATGGATCCATCGGCGTCTTCTGGCGCATGCACATTAGCAAGCATTTGCTGGTTGCGGATCTACTGTGCAGTGCCAAAAGTCACCAATTTAATTGCGCCGGAAGGAGTTCCTTCTCCTTTAAAGGAGTACCAAACCCCGTCCTCTGTATCCCCCTTCCCCCCTACCCTAAATAGGCCCGCTCCCTTCTCCACGCTGCCTTCCTGGTACCCTGTGCAAATGCCCCTAACTTTCTACTTACCCCTCCTTGTAGGTCCTGTCCAGTGGAGTCAACAGTAGCCATCTTATCTGCTTCGCCTTCTTCCTGTAGTGAAAGGCTTTTTCGGCGCATGCGCAGTTGGAGCTACTGCACATGCACACCAGAAGATTACTCCAACTGCGCGTGCGCTGAAAAAGCCTTTCACTACAGGTAAAAGATCAAAAGAGAGAAGACCTGCAAGGAGGGGTAAGTAGAAAGTTAGGGGCATTTGCCCAGGCTTCGTTCTCCTGTAAAGGAGAATTCAACCCTAACCTTAAAAAAACCCTACCCCCAACCCTACCTAGACCCGCCTCCCTCCTCCCCCCAGCCTACTGGGTACCCAGGGCAAATGCCCCTAACTTTTTACTTACTCCTCGGTGCAGATTCTGTCCTTGGGTGGTCACAGCAGCCATCTTCTTTTATTTAGTAAACTTTAGGAGCAGAGTGGCATTTTGAACTGCATATACCAAGGCCAAGACCTTGAAGTCCATTAACCAAACATTTTACTGCACCTGAGTTTGTATCTAGATGTAGACATATTTTAATTTATCCTGTCCATAACCACTCAGAATCATAACGAATAAACAAGGGAAGGAACTGCGAGTTAGACTCGTGTGTGTATATATATATATGTAGAACGTGCTTTTTCGAAGTTTTCTTAATTCAACTGATTTATTATCTAGAGCTATGATAAGGTTGTGCTGGCAATAAAGATACTTTGGCTGAAACAAGTCATGTGGTTTGGAAACTTGGCATAACGTTCTTAAGTCTGATAAGGAAATGGTTCTCAGTGCTGTACATTCTTTATTGATTATTGAAGATTTACCTCAGCAAAGGTAATGATTATATCCCTTGATGTCAGCACTTTATGGTGCCTTTAATCAATGGGACAAGGTCACACTGATCAGTTATATATAGATTTTTCAATAGTAAGGCTAAACACAAAGGAGCAGCCCACTGCCTCTCTCGAATGAACTCACAACTTGGATGGCTTTAAGAAAAAACTTGAATGGAAGAAACCCAAAAACTCGAATTGATTGGGGCAATGAAGTGTCTAACGCTAGTGATAATTCACCAGTGTGACGTCATTTCGCCCTGGGAAAATTCACTAGTGAAGTAGATAGACTAGCGCAACTTCGCACCCTTACGCCAGGCAAAGTTGCGCACTAACAAAGGGACGTAACTACGCTAATTCACTAAGATGACCATTTACGTTACCTCTTGCGCTAGACTTTACTTCGCCAGGTCAGACAATACAATACAATAGATAGGAGTTTGAAAAAAAACTTGAAACCTGAGTCCCAAAAAACGCTGATGTCTTTAGGGTGATAGTGTGAAAAATAGCGTAATTTTTGGGGGGGTTACCCTCCTTCCCCCTACATTTCCTAACCTATGGCAACTCAACTATACAGTGGGCACATGTTTAGGGCAATAGGACAACTTTATTTATTTATTAAAGGTTTCCTGGGCTTGTGTATTGTAATGTAGTGGCTGTAATATACTTCTATTAAATGTGCTTTGCCTGACGAAGAAATGGTAGCAATACTTCGCTACTTTTCGCCTCCCTAAACACAAATCCGCATTTTAGTGAATTAGCAGCGGACTGGGGAAAACTCGCCTGGCGAAGTTCTGCGAATTGCGGCGAAGGCTTCGCTAGTGAATTTCCACACTTTAGTGAATTTGCCCCATTGAGTTTTCAGAGGAAAAAAATTGCTCAAATTGATCAAGTTTTTGAGCCAAACTCACAAAAAAAAACTTGAAAATCATGAAAGCTATTAACATCTTCAGATGGAACCTCTGCCATTGACTCCTAGATGACTTCGACAGGTTTCAGATGGTGTATTTTTGGATTTGAGCAATTTACACTGGTGAAAGCTTTATCAGAATATAGTGCTAGTCTCCATAACATTTCAGGCAATCTGATTGCACAACATCTGAAAAGCATGACATGGATAGTTAGAATCATCCTAGATGTTTCCATTTTTTATTTAGGTTTAAAAACACAGCTCCGCCTAGAACATGTAGTTCTGGAAACTGTAGGAAAGACCAGTAACACTAAATAGAAAATGAAGTATCATTGAGAGTTAATATACCAGTTATTTCTATCCTGAACATGTCACGTGCTTTAGATGAAGGTGCAAGTTGGTTCTTAGTGCTGCTCTTTTCAGCCATCTTTTTCCTTATGTTTAAAAAGCCACCTTATTTATTGTGTGCAGTGGAGAGTTAGATTATAGATATTCCTGACCTGCCCCCAAAATGTCTTGCAGAATAAAACTACACTTTCAGTTCTTCATCTCTGATTTCTTTATTTTCTGTAATGGCATGGGATCTGTTGTCTGGAATCCTATTATACAAGAAGAGCTAAAATACACTGGCTTTTCCCATAGTGTCCTCTTTGACAGACATCCTTAATACATAATACATTGATGGCAAAATAGTAAGATGATGGGGCAGATTTACTAAGGGTCGAATTGTCGAGGGTTTTTAGCCCTCGAATTCGACTGACGAATATTTGGCGAATAAATATTCGCCGGTTTTGAGCGCATTTTTGACTATTCGCCAGAATCATACGATCGAACGATTCTATGAAAAGTCGCAAAAAAAAAACGATTGAATGTTCGCCAAAATCGTACGAATCGAACATTCGAAGCGTTTGATTGTACAGTTGAAATTCAGCAAAACACTTCCCATAGGCTTCTGTTGCAATTCAGTAGGTTCAATCTGCCGAAGGAGGCAGTCGAATAAAAATTTAAAGTGCAAATTCTTCGACTGGTGAATAGTCGATCGCTCGAATATATATTTATTCGATGCGTCTGAATATTCTTTATTCAATGGTCAAAAATACTTAATTTGCATATTCGAACAGTCGCATTGAGACTATTCAAGACTATTCGCGCGAATATTCTAATCAATCACACGAATTTAGTAAATCTGCCCCTACATGTTGCTTAGTAGTTTTTTTTAGTAGTATTAAGCTGCAGTGATCCAAATTACAGAAAGCGCCCACTTGGAAAACTCCTGGTTCCAGGCATCCTGTATTAGAGATCCCATACCTGTATCATGCTTTTATTTTATATATTTTACGTAAATATTGAAATAATAGGTTATATATATTTTACTTAGGTTTACCGACTAAATAAGACGGCCAATAAAAAAAAAAAATCTCCTAAATATTTACAAGTGTGTGCAGCAGGACTGGACTTGGATTCAAAATTGGCCCTGCCATTTCTATTACACAGAGGCCCAAATAGCCCACACCAGCCCACTTAATAGTCTCTTTTTATGGCAACTTACAGCAGCCCCTCAGAACCCACAGATTGCCAGTCCGGCCTGGTGTGCAGGCAGCTGTGGGATTAGTATCTATCAGAGTCTATCATTTATATAGAGGAATTTTGTATTTCTGCAGGGAATGCTGCCCTCTCCAGTGCTCCTGATGAAACAACCATAGAAGAATCTCTGCACACACCCCACTGATCAGACATTTTTATGAATTCTTAAATTAAAAAAAAAATATGATCTTTTGGTTGCTGAACAGAAGAAAATATAGTTCTATTCATCTTTTCAATATCCATGGATTTGAAACTTTCAGTGGTTATAATAGAGTTATTTGGCATTGCAATTGAAAGCATTTTATTCCTTTATCTCAGGGGAGCAACAATAAATGAGGTCAACACAATAATAGCATGATTTGGAAAAAAAAGTATGAAGAACTCCCCATCTAAAGGCCTTACATTCTAACATATAGTGTAAACATTTTGTAGCTTATTTTGCAGTGGACAGAATTGATACACACAATTACACACACCTTCATATCAATCCTGGGACGCATTCGGCCCTCGGGCTGCAGTTTGGACACCCCTGTACTAAGATTTTATGATATACTACTGTATATCTCCTGTTGCTTCCTAATAAGTGACATTTCAGTTCATTTTCTACAACATAAGATGAACAATGACATGTACTTATTATACCCATTATCATCACTTCAATCACTTCATGTTACAAAGACTTTATTAGTTCCCTGAAATAATCCACAATATGCATGAATCAGAGGCTTTGATGTGTTGTTGAAAATTTGATATGTGCAAATAATAGCTGTAGAAGGTACCCTGAGATCCACACCTTCATTTGTCTTATAAATTGTGTGTTTATCATTATGTAGTCTAATGTATCTGCTTCAAAAGCTGATGAGTGATCTTGCCTGGCATTAGTGACAATAATACTTCTTTATTTCATATCAGCACTACACCTTTTTTGTTTGCATAGGGATAAAAACAACAACAAAACTGAAACTATTTACAGAATATACAGTTTCCAAAAAGGTGAGCAAAATAATATTTGGTTATATAATAAAAGATCTGTGGTCATTTTCATGTGAGACCCCTGATATCCTGCATGTTGCCCACCACTTTTATAGATTATGTTGGTATATATACGTTGGAAAATGGTGGGTATAACTATGAAACTGAAAGGCTATTTCCATCATAAGTTTTTTAAACATTGTTGTACAGATACACATCAACAGCTCCAGACTGGGATTCAGAATAGGCCCTAGCATTTCAAGTACACAAGAGGTCCAAACAGTCCCCCAACCAGTGTCGACTGGGACACCAGGGGCCCACCCAAAAACAGACCAAGGGCCCACAATAAAAACCTTAGACCAGGGGCCACTCTCAGTACCAATATTTTTCATCTCCTGAATCAAACTCTATCTGGACAAAAAAATGCTCAAAAAATGAGGAACAGGAGGGTTTACTAACGTTTCGCCCCAGTCCATGCGTGCAAGTAAGCCTATGTGTAAATGCCCCAATAGGCAAGAAACGCGTCAGGTTGTCTTTTTGTATGTCCTAATAAGTGGATTGAACTTTTAATTACGTTTGGACATGATTATTCTTTTGGAGGAAGTACTCACATGCATTCACATTTAGCTTCTATAAGGGTGCAACTGGCCAGGGCCGGACTGGGAGAAAAAAGCAGCCCTGGTAAAAAAATTAAAGTAGCCTACTTCAGGTATAGAATTGGTTATCTGGAAACCCATTATCCAGATAGCTCCAAATTACAGAAAAGCCATCTCCCATAGACTCCATTATATTCAAACAATCCAATGTTTAAAGAAACACTACTATAGTTCATATAAACAAGCTGCTAAGTAGTAATAGCGGAAATTGAAAAACGGCTATATGGAACAGGATAGGTAATGGATAACAGATAACATTATGTTCCACAGAGCTTATCTGCTGTGTAACCTGAGCCTTTTCTCCTTTGAATGGCTGCCCCCATTGCTACACAACAGCTTATTTATATAAACAATAGTAGTGCTTCTGAAGCAAACACTGCAGTTTCACCAGTGCAGGGCAACACTGCATTATATTTGTATTACTTTAAAAATATTTCAGTTTTTGATGTTACTGGTCTTTAAAAATCATTTCATTTTCTCTGTATTAATAAAACAGTATCTTGAGACAAACTAACAAACAATTAGTCTTTATTGGGAGCACATTTTTTTTACTCCATTCCTTGGACACAATTATACATGTAGGGACCCTGATATTTGGTTGTAGTTTACTCAGGCAGTTCCCCTCTATATTTGGACACCTATGTCCCTCTTCCTTGGTTCAGATCAGTTCAAGGGATTTGGCCACCAGGTGGCACTGTTTAACAATATAAAATGGGTCAGCCCCATGTGTTCAGGGTCTTGCTCCTGGGACCGTGCCTCCCAGAGAGGTGTTACAGGACCAGGGCTCTGGTTCCTTGAAAGTTAGGTTTAGCCAGTGGTTGTAGCTACTGTGATAGTCACTCTAGGAGTCAAAAGCAGCTCAGGGTAGCTATAGAGCAGCTGTGGCTCCACCGAGGAGAACTAGGGGGGTTAGGACCCTGTGGTGTGTAAACCACTAGATCAGGGACTACAGTGGTGAGTTGAGGACCAGATAGGGTACCAAGACCCCAGGCTGAATACAGTGGGTGAGGACCAAATCGGGTGCCAAGAAGCAAGACCCCAGGCTGCGAAATCCAGGACCTAGTGCTATCCACCTGAGAGGAGACATTACCTAGTGAGAGGGTAACTATCCTGTGAAGTGTGAATAATTGCTGCGGCCTATTTGTATTGCATATTGTCTATATCATCCCACTGGAGGGGTTATCAAAGTAACCTATTACTCTGTTCAGTTCAATAAATCAGTTAAAGTTTGCTGCATAGAACTGTGTCTGACTGAATCTCGTTCTGCACTGAACAATACCAGGTACTGGGAGTTGTACGGGTACACTGGGGATCCTGGGCACAAGTTAAGCAGTTAGCCGGATTACACACATTCCACAAATCCACAGCTAAACTGCACTCAAGGGTGTGCTACATACAGAAGAATATTAGGCCCAAAGCCTGCCATGTCCTCATAGAAAACTGCACATAGATAACTCTCAGCTGCCATAATGCAGGGCAGGACTGCTGTGAATAATTAAACTGTATCAGTATCATAAAATAACAGAGTTATGACAAGAGTCCCATATGGGGTAAAAAAATCTGCATTCAAATGTATCCAAACAGGATTTTCATAAAGGTCTATTTACCACAAACTATAATATTTCTATTATTAATATGCTAAACTATAGTTATATAGCAGCATGAGCTTGGGCTATTCCATGCGGGATTGTGCTGAGAAGCTAGATTGATGATAGCAGATTTGAACAGATTGCAAAATTTAACTCCAAATTTTTTAACAGCAAAGGAGGCTGTGATCTATAGGAGCAGTTTGTTGGCACATATCATTCTGGGCTGTGTCTGGCATCAAAGAGTGGTTTAAAGTGTTTTAAACAGACATCGGTAACTGTCTCATCTTAGAAATGTAGTTCTTTCTATGTTTCCATTGTCTGTCCAGTTGATTGGTCAAAACCTTCTATATCCCCTCTCCTAGTCCTCTTATTGTGCTCTCAATCCGGTAAAAATAAGCAATAAGGGGTGGCACTTACATCTATGGGACATACTCTGAAGTCATTGACATCTCTTTACTCATAAGCTTTTTTTTATACCTTTTAGAATAAAAGGCAAAATGGGTCTGCACTATTCACACCACAAGCATTGTTTGACTCACCACCAATCACCTATCAATATTCACACGAGAACGGCAAAGTATGATCCTTCCCTGAAGCCTCTGAAGTTCAGTTACGATCCCAAAACAGCTAAACGGATTGTTAATGTTGGGCATTGCTTTAATGTGGAGTTTGAGGATACATGCGATAGATCGGGTATGTACAGTAGGTTTCTTATACAGTGGTTAGCATGGTTGCCTCAATGTCCTGGGGTCATGAGTTTGATTCTGATCTGGGTACCGTCTGCAAAGATGTATATTCAGTCCATGGTTGTGTGGGTTCCCTGAAGGTACCCCAGCCTACTCCTACACTCTAAAAATATAATCACAGTTACTTTGTTTTGAAATTGACGCTAATGTGTGAATATGATAGGGAACTTAAATTGCAAACACCTCTGGGACAGGGACTGATTAATAACCGGTTGATATAAGAACTCCATAAAAACTGCATCCTAATGGTTGGAGGCCGAAGGGTTGAGAGATAGAATGACTTGCCCATGAGTGCAGGAGGCTACCAGCTAGCTACTAGTAAACTATCCTTTACACTCTTGTCCCAAGTTCTACCTTGCTACTGAAGAAGAAAGCCATTGCATCTAATTGATGGTTCACCTTTAATGATCTCACACAGAGTTATGACTAAAGCAAACAGCTCATTAGTTGATATCGTTACCAGATGGTGAATGTTTTCTCTGATTACTGTATTCCCACCAAAATACTGTAACTGCAATATATCTCTGATACAAGTGATATATGTCTGGATTTCTTGCAGTACTAAATGATGGACCATTAACTGGGCATTACCGGCTGTGTCAGTTCCATTTTCACTGGGGATCATCTGATAAGGATGGCTCTGAACACAATATTGATGGAAAACTGTATCCTGCTGAGGTGAGGGTCACTTTGTGTATTTACATTCTATAATATATATATATATATATATATATATATATATATATATATAATTAATTTGCAATATTTGCTGAATATGTCCTTTATGTAAATAACATGTTTGAATGAAGGTATGTTTGAAAGCACTGCAGCTCCCAGTATAGATAGTACCATCACGAGATGATCCTGGAGACATACAAAGTGAGGGCTGGAGTGATACCTGGATAAATGACTGCCAAAGTATTTTATATCCACATTCTACTAGGTCAAAGCACAACAAAAGGTTTCTACTATAGAAGCACTTATATTGATTAGAATAAATGGAAAATCATTAAATAGGTCCATCTGTTGAGCAAAGTGTTCCCCACAAAACTTGCAGGACCAATGATAATTCAAGCCCAATAGTTGTTATTTCAATTTTCTATGTGTATCAGGTTGTACTAGCAATTACTAAGACTGTATATTACATTTACCCAGGTTTACTCTGATTTGTGTTTGTTCTGGTTTGGCCTTAGCTCTTTCCAAAATGTAATGATGGGGTAGGTTCTTACTGCATTGTGCAGAGTATATAGTTATATGCATGATTTATGTGAATGTGTTTCCAGAGTTGACTCGTTACAATTGCCTGTTTTGTTTTCTAGCTGCACATAGTACACTGGAATTCCAAAAATTATGCTTCATTTGCAGAAGCTGCACAGCATCCTGATGGTGTAGCAGTAGTAGGGGTTTTCTTAAAGGTACGATACTTCACATTGAACTTATGAAAACCAATTTGTTATCTAATATGTATGTGGGAGATGTCATAAAAGTCACTAACATTTTCCCTGTTCTTCCCCATAGCAGCCAAGTAGCAAGTGGCATTTATTGGTCACCTGTTGGAAGACAGGTTGGTTGCTATGGGCTAATAGGCCTGGGACATTTGTTTATCCAGTCTCCTAGAGCTCTAGCTTAATGGCTAAACTTCTAGGTAATTCTGTGTTTAGGCTACATGGCAATGCACAATGAAATTTAACTAATGGAAAAAGACAGACAAACTTACAGGCAGCTAATAAGGTAAAACAAGGTAATGTTTGCAAAATAATTACACTTATTTGAGTATAGAAGTGACCAGTGGCGTAACTACCAGGAGTGCAGAGGGTGCAATTGCACCAGGGCCCCCACCCCCTTGGGGCCCAGCTGAGCAACTATTTTTTTAATTTTTTTAAATTGGTGCAGGGGAGTATTAAAATAAAACATTGGTGGCCAGGGGATTAAAAAAAAACCCACATTGGTGTCAGTAGAATTGAACTCGTGGCTTCAGGACTTCAGCATCAGCTCCTTTCGTGACATCGGGTATTTTCGCTGCTTCAGGACTTCAGTGTCGGCTCCTTCGTGTCTTTCCGCCGCTTCAGAACGGCACTTCCGCATTCTGTGATCGGAATGCGCCGCGTAGGCACAGCGCTGGAAAGGGGGGCCCGGCTCTCAGAAAAATGCAGCACCGCCGGGCCCCCCTTCAGCCCCGGGCCCGGGACACTTGTCCCCCCTATCCCCCCCTGATGGCGGCCCTGCCTGTTGGTCTCCTACACTGCTCTGCCCTAAGCTCCCTGTGTGTGCCATACTCTACCTGCCCTATGATCTTTGTGTGTGTGTCATACTCTGCCTGTCCCATTGCTCCCTGTGTGTGCCATACTCTGCCTGCCCTATGCTCTCTGTGTGTGCCATATTATGCATGCTCTATGCTGCCTGAGTATGCCACCCTCTACATGCCCTTTGCACCCTGTGTGTCTTATACTCAGACTGTGTGCCATATTCAGCCTGCTCTGCTTGTGGGAGGTGAACCTTGTGGGGGTTTGTTAGCATTTGCTTATTAGGGGGTATTTAATTATGTGCTGGGGGTTGCTGTGATATCCACAGGGGGGTAGGAGGCTTATGATTTTAAGGGTATGTTTTAATATGACAAACTTTTTTTCACATATGAATGATGAGTTACAGTATATCCCTGCAGTGAGCACCAATCATTTGGATTTTATGTGGGATATTATATTCACATTTTTGTGATTAAATGGTTTTTGCAGGTGTGGTTTAAAAATGGGCAGTGTTCAACACTGGCTTAAATTATTATCTGCCTTCCACCACGTAGGCCAGGAAAATTCTGGGCCTTGGTATCACAGATGTTGGATAGCACTGTACTAAGGTGCAATACAGGCTCAACCACCACTATCAACCAGGACAAAATGGCATCATATCTAATGGCAGGCTAGATGCCTATATCAAACTATTATTGTACTTTTGTAGTAGTCTTTACTTGTATACAGTGACGTTTGCTTGACATTGGCTGCAGAATTTGTATATATGTATAACCATCATATACATAATGAATGGATTAGTAGGTGTATACTGTAACTGACAGAACAAATTCATATTGTGGTTGCTGCTTCAGTCAAGGAAAATGCTTAAAGCTTCTACTTGATTTCTTCTTCCAGGTGGGAGACGCAAACCCTTCTCTACAAAGCATTATAGAAAATCTGGATAAAGTTAAAACAAAGGTACATTATTTTTGTCAATATTCCTGACAGCAAAATGCCATATGATATGTATGTATCCTGAGTTATTCCTGGATAAAAACTATCTCTTATGAGACTTTTAGACACAGATATTGCTCTTTGTCAGATGAAGCATGTAGGGTAACTAAATACTGGAAATCACTTTCATGCCTTTGTTATCTTTTTAGGGTAAAGCATGTCCATTTACAGAATTTGATCTTGATGGCCTCCTTCCAAAGAATCTTAACTACTGGACTTACATGGGATCGCTGACCACAAAACCTTACTTTGAGTGTGTTACATGGATTATTCTTCAGGAGGCCATAAGTGTCAGCTCAGAGCAGGTAGGTCTTATATTATTCACTCCATATATGTTTCCATCAGTACTGATCATTTCTGTAGAAATAAGTCAAATCAACTGGACTTGCTTGAAGATGTTTCACCAGTCATCCAACTAGCTTTTAATTGAGAAAGCCAGTTGGATGACTGGTGAAACGTCTTCAAGCAAAACACAGAAAGTCCAGTTGATTTGACCCAAATATCAGTACTGATCATTACTGAATGGCAACAGTTGCTGCTGAACCACTTACAGTCTCCAACATCCTTTTGCACTCAGGGAGCTATACAGTTCCATATTTTTGGAGGCTTTATTAAACTATGAAATATATACAGTATATCTTTGCATTTAATTTCAATTCTGCACTGTCAAAAACATGAAAAAAACACAATATACAGGTATGAGACTTGTTATCCAGAATGTTCAGGATCTGGTGTTTTCCAGATAAGTTCTCTCTCCATACCTTAAACTATACCCCCAGACAATGTAGGTCTCTATAAAAAGATATTGCATAAAACAGCTCATACGTAAAACCCCGCTTCATGTAAATAAACCATTTTCATAATAATATACTTTTTCAGTAGCATGTGCCATTGGGTCATCCTAAATAGAAAAATACCATCTTAAAAAATAAGGACAGCCTCCTGGGTCTTGTCTTTTGCTTCCACACTTCTTCCTGTTACAGTTAGAGTTGAAATATTTCTGGTCAGGTGATCTCTGATGCAGCACACAGACCATCACCAAATGGGAGTTCAAGGCAAGAGATGTAAAAGGGAAATATTTACTTAAATATATGTACCAGTTTGGTAAGATTATTTAATATGCTGCTTGATATGATATAAACTACCTGTTGCTTAAGTATTAATTTTGGGGGTATAGTTTTCCTTTAAGTCTACAAAAAAATAATTTTAACATTAAATAAACTCAGTATGATTGTTTTGTCTCCAATAAGGATTAGTTATATCTTAGAATCATGTACAAGGTACTGTTTTATTATTACCCAGAAAAAGAAATTAATTTAAAATTTTTTTGAATTATTTAATTATAATCAAGTCTAATGGAGATGGTCTTCATATAATTCAGAGCTTTCTGGATAATGTGTTTCCTGATAGCGGATCCTATCCCTGCATTACAAAATGTGCTCCGAAAGTAAAAGAGGGTTTTTTTCTACAGCTGGAACAATTTCGCAGGCTACAGTGCACATCTGAGAATGAAAACCCAAGCTTCATTCTGGAAAACCACAGGCCCGTCCAGCCACTTGACCACAGAGTTGTTCTCTCTTCGTGTCCCGTGAAACTTAAACTTTTTCACACTCACTGATTCTATGGCAATAGGGTTTCTTTGAACTTTGTATTTCAGTGTCTTTTCACCTTTCAGCACCATGTGTTCAGTCTATTGTGGGATTAAAGAGATACTGACACTAATAAACTACTTTTTAAAATATAAATGTACACTAAAAGTAACCTATAGGTCATGTTAATTTTTTTTAAGTAATTGTTAGTTGAAGTTTATAAACCTGATTGTTTCACTAACCTGACTGAGTCCCATCTCAGCCTGTCAGTTAGAGTTTCTAATACTAGCAGACTCCTGCTGCACAAATATGGCAGCCCCCTCATACAGGAACACGGGGCATCAGACAGGTAATGTAAAATCATCATGCAAATACTTTATAGCAAAGTTATACGTAGCTTTCAAAGGCAATAGTATGATAGATATAAAAAAAAAAGTTTATTTCCTGGTGTCAGTATCTCTTGAGCAACCAAATATTTTGCTTTGCTATATTTTAATACATTTACATCAACTAGAAAAAGCATAGGTTCAGGTATTAATATAAAGTACATTTTTATACCACCCCATTAAAAACAAAACTTGTCTTTATCCCTTTCTTTTCCCTGGGTCTGACTTTTAAAACAATATAACAGGAGTCAAGTCTCCGCCAGATCCTTTATTTGGCTGGCTAGCAACAATGTCTATAGGATGAGAGCCAAAATGCAAATAGGCATATACAGCATTGGACTGGGTATTCTAGGGCCCACCAAAGAAATTGGATACTGCCAAATGGTCTAGGTTTTTATATTGGCCTAACATGGAAAAAAAGATGGGTAGATGGGAATTCTCCTAGACTGAGGCCCACAGTTAGATTCGTTGGTACCCTGGTAGGTCAATCCAACCCTGCACATATATTGCCACGGGTCAATGATAGGCTCATACTGCAGACCAGGCCGGGCCGCACCGGCTGGGCAACCCAGACGGCCTCATCGCCCCCTCCGGTGTGCACATGCACACTTGAACCTGAGCATGCACATGCACACTTCCCAGATGCGCCACGCGTAAGCGAATTTGTGCGAAAATGAGTGCTACAACCAGGACTGCAGACCAGACTGGGGTAGACAGCAGAAGGTAACCCTAGGCACATGCCTACTCTGCCTACCCCTAGTTCCGGCCCTGCTGCAGACCTACAGAGACTTGTTGGATGAGAACCTTGTTAGTGTACCAAAGTGATGCTCACCCAAAAAGAATTTCAAACCTCTCCAATAGATGTCCATCCAGTTATACCCAGCTAAAAGAAAAGACAGAACACACTTTAAATCCAAATCATATGTATTTGGCTCATGTTGAACACACAGGTGTATATTGTCCCATTAAGAAATGAAAAATGATATAGGCAATGTATATGTGTTCAGGATGGCGCCTAGTGATAGGGAATCATTAGTTGGATTAGTAATAGCTCCCCATACATCTGAAGTACTTATTGATTGATATAAATGTACTTTTGCGTTTATATAATGAATTTAAACATACTATATACAGTATATCTATACCCACCTAATAGGTAATAACTGAGCTTGGGTGAATAGGTTTTTCCCTCACCCTTTTCCTACATCGCAAGTTGGAAATGAAGTGACTATGAAAGAGGAAAATTTAAATGCAAGCTCTGTATTCTGAGCCACTTTACAATTAGTATTCATTATTTGTTCTTTTTGATTTACAGTATTTAGCCTAATATTCATCAGTTCTTTCAGTTTTGAAATCTAAGTAATTTTGTTGCTAGGGTCCAAAACAACCATGCATTTGAATAAGAGACTGGAATATAAACAGGGGGGATGGTCTTAATAGAAAGCTTAATAATAAAAAAAAATAGCAATAACAGTTTGTAGCCTTACAGAGTGTTTGGTTTTTAGATGGGGTCAGTGACCCCATTTGAAAGCTGGAAAGAGTCAGAAGAAGAAGGCAAATAATTTGACAGCTATAAAAAATAAATAAATTAAGACCATTTGAAACATTGCTTAGAATTTGCCATTCTATAGCATACATTTAATTTAAGAATAATAACAAACAAACAAAACATGACCTTTTCTTGTGTGTCCTCTGTCTTGGTTGTATTAGTGAGGGATTTAATCCTAATCTGTTTAGTAGTGTGTAGACTTGGGTGACTGTGAGCTGCCGTCTGGTATACAGATACATAATTCTGAAAAAGCATGCATGTTGCACGAAAAACATAATTCCAACCTAAGAAATGCCACCAAGGTTTAAAAATAATACCAAATTGATTAAAATGTATCCAGAAACTGAACTCTTTTAAGTTGGCACCAAAGTTAATGTATGAATATATGAAATGTCATCAATAAAAATCAACAACCAATTAAGACTGTGTATGTTATATGGGGGGGTCATAGAAAAGGAGGCAATGGCATAATGTTTGGGCTGCTTAAAAACTTGGCCTTTAAACCATAGCATGTGCCATTATCTTTGAAGAATCACAGCAGTTTCTCCAATGCCAGTCTCTACTGGATTTTACTCATTGATTCATTTTCAGTGCAGTATTTCTAAAATGTTGTTTTTGAGTTGTTGTTATTTTAAAGGAAAAGTAAATGTTTTTCTTTTTCTTTCTGTAAATTTGCTCTAAACAGCCCCCAGATTAATGTATCCTAGTCCCTGCTGCAAGTCTGCTCTGGTTTCTGTGTTATCAGCAGCTTGTTTCACCTTCTTCCTGGTGCAGAGTGAAGCCCAGCCCCTTAGTTTACTGAGCAGTCCATTTGCTGCTGTTCCACAATAGAGAGGAAGAGGGAGCCAGTGTTTCATTAGTAAGCTAGTTTCCCCAAGCAAAAGGTGCTACACACACTGGTCTCTGCTATGTCATAGTATGCAAATGATCTCCAGGACTAGTCCAAGAGATAAGGTCAGCTCAGTAAGCTAAGGGGCGGGGCTTCACTCTGCACCAGGAAGAAGGGGAAACAAGCTGCTGATAACACAGAAACCAGAGCAGACTTGCAGCAGGGACTAAGGTACATTAATCTGGGGGGCTGTTTAGAGCAAATTTACAGATAGAAAAAAAAAAGGTTTACTTGTTCTTTAAATGTTATCTCTATAAATCCTTTGTGAAAATTTCCTTCTACTTTTCAACTCAGGCCCTGAACTTAATTCTGCACTGACGATGGTACATGAGTAAATGTTCAAAAAGATACTTCTCTATGGTGCACGGGTTGATCTATATGTTATATGGGTGATCTATGGGTGTTTTGTATGTAGCGATAGAGCATCTGAAATTGTTTCTTCCATTATCTTTACTGGCAGTCACAGATAAGAACAAGCACAAGTGAATTTCAGCTGATTGTCCCTGGAAAACATACCCTGGACTGTTTCTAAGTGCCAGTGCTTTACAGAGAATTGCTGCTGAATATATGGCAGGCTATAATTTCACTTTCTTTTACAATCATGGCCAGTGTCAGATTTACACAGGAGACACCCCTAGGCCTGCTGTCATTCGTTGCTCCTATCGCCTTCCCTTTATTCGCACTAATATTTGGAGCAAATGAGATTGGTGCATGGGAAGTTTGAAAAACTATTGTATCTCTTGGGCATCTCCAGTGTTTTTGAACCAATGTGGGTGTGGTTGGGCAGCATGCCACCCCCTAAAATCCTGCCGCCCCAGGCCTGGGCCTTTGTGGCCTTTCCACAAATCCGGGCCAGATCATGGCACATGATGCAAGTGCAATTTTCCATGCCATCTTATTTTTTACCCAAAATGCAGCATTTGTGTGTGCAGTTGTGTCTATAGCAATTGCATGCAATGTACCAATATGCACATTGCAGCAAGCCTTTTCAGAGTGGGATTTTTTCACTTCTGGCACACAGTTGCATGCAGAATTAATCATGTAAATGTTATTAGTGTGTAATTCACTTGGTGCATTTCAGTGGCGCCTACATACTAGTGGAACTAACACCACATCCTAGCTGCTGTAATGCCCTTGTGTCACTGCTTGTGCACTATTCATTAGATCAGGCTGGGCAGGTGCTTTGGACTCACAAGTACTCACAAGTGCAAGAGCATATTTATTTGTGCAATTACTTTTTAAAGTGATTCTGACACTAAAAAACAACTACTGAAAATGTTAAGGTAAATTAAAAGTTACCTATAAATCATCCTGATCATTTTCTGCTAATAGGTCTGCTTTCGTAAGTAATTGTTACTTGAAGTTCCTAATGATAGATGTAAAAAAAGGTTTAATTTCTGGTGTCCATGGAGACAATGTGCATGGAGACAATGTGCATGGAGACAATGTGCACTCAATTGGACATGCTTTGCACCTGAGTTAGATGAGACTAATGGGGGAATGTAATATTGTTCGCCAACGTAAAAATCATTTTGCAATTAGTGCAACTAAAAGTGAACGATTTTTTCCTTTGCGGACATTCTGACCCTCACGTAACAGTAGGATAGCGATTGCGTTTGCGATAGTGTACGGTGTATGTAGTAAACCTTTATAAAAAAAAAGTTGTTGCAATGTGCAGTTAAGATTCACAATGCAATAAAAGCCTAATGATGAATATTACATTGCCACATGCACATTTTTATTTTCAAATTTGCCCTTTTTGTGGAATTTATTACATTTCCCCTTCCGAATTTTAAGAATCCAAAAAATTGCAGCAGGTAAAGTGCCCAAAAAATGTCTTGTGTGCCAATGGGCAAAATACACGTTTACCTTGTTTATTACAGCCACCAGCAATAGCCATGAATAAAGAATTCTTTATCACCTGCTGCCTCATGTTGTGTCTGATTTACTGAAATTAATGCTAATTGTAATAGTTTTCTATATTAATTAGCAGGTTGTTTTCATCATTATACAGCAAGTTGGCTATGAGTAACTGCACAGATGCAAATTAGCACAATATAGTATTGATATGCAGTTAATAGATGAACCCTTACATGTTCAGGTATATAAATTCTTCTTCAGAGAGCACTCTTCTCTACAATCTTCATTTCTGTACAGCTTTTCCTTGTATAGAGAATAAAGAGGTCTGCAGAGTGGAATATTTTCCTTTTTAAGAAGCTGCTTGGGTTATAAGATTGCCCTTTGGTTTGCATATCATCTCTACTCCACCCATATTTATGAAGTGTGAAAAAGTGGGCAGGAACTAGAGGTAAAATTGCTGCACTTGAGCAACTCCAATCTATTTCTCTAGCTGCCCGAGACTGCAGAAGGTTCTATAGGAAGATTAGCAACTTTACAACAAGGTTAGAGTGGAAAAAACGAGCAAAACAGGAGGAAACCCTGGGACACTGACAACTCTAACATGATGCACCAGTGGGGATATGAAGATCACAATGGTATGTAGAGTGGCTACAGCTGATTCTGTTTATGATCTGTAGAGAGCTAAGTATGCAACAGTGGATGCATGGGGTAAAATACAATCACTAACTAGTAGGACTGGTAGAGGAACTGTATTTTGATGTACATTCTGGTTTGTATAAAAACCCAATAAGTTGCATGAAAATCCTGTTTTGGGGGTAAGTGAATACATTCTGGCCATGTAGGATCCTTGTTGGCGTTGAGTAGAGGACTATGCCTGGCTGGTGAGTTGCAGCTCCTTCCTTCTGAGTGTCCGCATAGATCTAGAATCCCAAGGGTATACAGAGAGATGAATTACATTGGAGGTACCTTCTACATAATCAGTAAATATGAGAACCAACAGCTCAGCAGCTCTGAAAGAGAACGATGGTGCCATATTAGCAGCAAAACAAAAATGCTTATAATTTTGAATTGGCACCAAATAGAAACTTATAGTAAACTGCAAATGTGCTCAGAATTTAATTCAATAGAATTTTCTTTCAAATGTTATCAGTAATATTCTGGGAAAAAAACAATATCAAGTCAACTATAGCATGGTGATTATTCCTTAGGACCATTATTAACATTGCTACTGAATGTTTTAAAGGGCCCAAGTGCAGTGTGCAAAGTGCAGCTTGGGGCACAAATGCAGAGTTTATTTCCCAGAACTCCATCCTAAATGTGGCCATACAGTATGTGAATTTGCTCTCCACTGCGTTGGCCTCCATGTACTGTTATAAATTCACAGTCAGTTCTGCAGCACTACCTTCCCTGGATGTTAAAATTCCAAAAGGGATTCTTTTGGTACAAGTGATGCAAAACATTTCCACACCACTAAAAGGGAAACTTGTGCGTGATTCAACAAAAGACGCAAAATGCATGCCATGTTGATGTTGCACTTATATGGAAGTACAATGTGTGTGTGGAATGCAATCCATGCAATATTTGTGTCCATTTTAGCACAGCCACACCTGTATGTAAATACGCTCTTGTAAATAAAATGCAAGGGTATTAAAAGAAACTAAACCCTAAAAATGAATAGGACAAAAAATACCATGTTTTATATACTGAACTTATTGCACCAGCTTAAAGTTTCAGCTTGTCAATAGCAGCAATGATCCAGGACTTCAAACTTGTCACAGGGGGTCACCATCTTGGAAAGTGTCTGTGACACTCACATGCTCAGTGGGCTCTGAGCAGCTGTTGAGAAGCTAAGCTTAGGGGTCGTCACTAATTATCAAGCAGAAAATGAGGTTGGTGTGTAATATAAGCTGATGCTACAAGCTGTATTAATGACTAACCAGCCTTATATTGTGGCATTTCTATTTTATGTGTACTGTATATTGTGAGTGGGTCCCTAAGCTCAGTAAGTGACAGCAGCACAGAGCATGTGAATCAGTGAAACAGCAGAAAAGAAGATGGGGAGCTACTGGGGCATTTACTGGGGAGACACAGATCTTTACTGCTAAGGGGCTGTGGTTGCCTTGGGCTGGTACACAAGCACAAAACATCATGTACAACATTTCTACCTACTTATGTAGTTTAACTTTCCTTGTCCTTTAAGCTGGCCACAGATGCAAAGATCCGATCGTAGGAATCCTTGATTCATACGATTTTCAAACTGTGTGTAGAGAATCCCGACATTTTTCGTCGTGGAGATCGGTCGTTTGGACTATTGGACAGATTTCTGTCGGCTGCCGATAATATCTCATGTATAGCCGGCCTGACTATATCGCTATGAGCTTCCCAGTAGCATTTGTTAGGCATTTGCTGTGACGGTCAGGACATCGGCTGGTTTGTTCCCTTTGCTGATTTATTTTATCTGAATAGTTAGTGGCAGGTTGGGAAAGGGCTCCGACCGATCTTTCCTCCAATATTCTGCTTGTCTATGGCCACCTTAAAAACCATTTTCTGACATGTAGATCATAAATCCACTTTCCTTTGCCCATTGCATTGCTTTGACACCAACGCAGGTCATATACATACAGTTAGAGACTTCCCTTCTGTATAGAACCATGGGGGGAATTAACCAAGGGGCAAACAGGGAATTACAGAGCTCTGTTTACTGTTATTGAATTTTTAAATGTCTAACAGTCTGTTCCCCCTTTGATAAATATGCCCCAAGTGTTTAGAAAATTGTGCAATACCGAGCAGGCAGTAAAACAGTTAAATATTATCCTCTACCCTCCGGCCTTGATCCTCACAGCGGCACTATCAGCACACACTGCATCTATTCTGTATTGGAGAGATAGGCTTATCTATGCCAAGTGTTTAGTCTATTCATTACCTACTGTTACAAGATATTTATGGTTTCCTCCTTCTAATTCACACGTTCCTTGAGCCCTTGTCACTTTCACTGCATATAATATTATTGGGCTTCATAAAACCCAATTTGTGGGTGCTTGAAGGGAAATAAGCTTTGTTAATATAATGTTCCACTTATTCCACCTTATTACTGTGGCACACACATAACATTTTATTGCTGGTCTTTATAGTGTAAGGAAAGATAAAAGCAATGGAGTTGCAGTGGATGCTACTGCCCTTTAGTACAATATTCCCGAGGTCAATTCTAACTGTATGCAAACAACATTCTTTCCCTAAGGCTTGTGTGGCATGTGATGCTTTGTCATAACCTCTCTCTGGAAATCTTACAGTCACTTTCCACTGTTATTAAACATAATCAGCACATTTCTAGAATGGGGTCAATGCCCCAAACTGCACCTGTTTGCATTTTATTATCATTACTATTTCCCCTTTATTTCTATAGTGCCAACAAAGTAACTAGGGTAATTAGTGTTATTAGACTGCAAGCTCCACAGGGCTGGGAGCTGATGTGAAAGCTTATAGAAGAACTAAACTCCAGCAAAGGATTAGGCTAGAAATGTTGTACATGATGTTTTGTGCTTCTGTACCAGCCCAAGACAACCACAGCCCTTTAGCAGTAAAGATCTGTGTCTCCAAAGATGCCCCAGTAGTTTCTCATCTTCAGTTTTGCTGCCTGTTACCTGAATATAAGAACTATAGAAATGTAAATCAAGGGTTTAGTTTCAGTATAAAACAGTAAGTAATATGCCAATGCTCTACAAAATAACAATATTAATCATTACAAGTGACTGTTCCAAGATCTTGCTTTACAAAAAGCATAATGCAGCCCAACATATTCTTTATCATTTCCATTGATTCCTAGAAATATCAGTTTTCATACTGCTTTTCACAGGTACCATCCCTAGATGATCACTGAACAACACCTTAGCTCTCCAGTTTGCAATATCAACAATCTGGTTCTTAGGCTAAGGCCAGACGGGGAGATTCGCGGCGACTTCTCGCCCCCGAACCTCCCCGAATAGCCAGGCACCGCTGCGCTTAAAAACGCCTGCGCTTGTTCACACGGAGCGGCACGATTTTTAAAGTCGCTCAAAATAGGCAATTTTGAGCGATTTTTAAAATCGCGCCGCTCCGTGTGAACAAGCGCAGGCGTTTTTAAGCCTCGCCGGTGCGCAGCGGTGCCTGGCTATTTAGGGAGGTTCGGGGGCGAGAAGTCGCCAGGCGACAAATATCCCCCGAATCTCCCCGTCTGGCCTTAGCCATAAGGTCGAAATTACTCTAACAACCCTGCATTGTTTTGAATAAGGGACTGGAATATGAATAGGAGAGGCCTGAATAGAAAGATGTGTAATAAAAATAGCATTAACAAAACATCTGTAGCCTTACAGAGCATTTGTTTTTAGATGGAGTCAATGGGGTATATGTTTCAAAGAGTGAAGTTAAGAGTGAAGTCTCGCTACTAGGGATATTCCGCCGCTCTCCATTAATTTCTATGGGATTTTTAAAGTGTATTTATCAAAGGGTGAACTTTTAAGGCTGCTTAAAACTACCTATTCTATTATAACATACTAAAAGTTAATGTAAAGGTGAACCACCGCTTTAATGTCATATATACTGTAATGGAA
Organism: Xenopus borealis; assembly: GCA_024363595.1. Lineage (NCBI taxonomy): Eukaryota > Metazoa > Chordata > Amphibia > Anura > Pipidae > Xenopus > Xenopus borealis. The sequence continues at coordinate 128,945,515 of CM044441.1, forward strand.
ACTAATTGGAGAAGATTTAAAAAAAAGCTTGTTTTAACCTACTTGTGCAATGTGTACCCCTATTTTTAGAATTAAGTTAAAAAAGCACACTTTTTTATGCATGAATGGGACATGGGCACACATTTATATGCCCTCCATGTCTATTACTTCCTGGCCCAGGCTGGTGTTACTTTGAACCTAGAGACTGTTATTGTCAAATCATATTTCAAACCTTCCTCAACTGAATCCAGGTCCAGACGTGTGGCGTGACCTGTTCCCTCTTGCAAATGGCGATCGCCAGTCTCCGATCAATATAATAACAAAAGATGCCATCTATGACCCCTCACTGCAGCCACTCCTGGTGGATTATGATCCTCACTCTGCTAAGGTTATCAGTAACAGCGGCCATACAGTCGCCGTGGAGTTTGATGATGGGGATGATAGCTCAGGTATGTGGAACTGATTTTATTGCTTATGTTTTACTGCTGTCATTTGCACTCTGAATTATTATACAGTTATTTGTTGTATTTCTGAAGTGCTGAATGTGCACGTTGGTTTGTGGCTGTGCCATCATTGGATTGAGCATGTCCCCTGTTCCCGTCTCCCATCAGCTGCCCAAACCTGTTCCCTCTGCTTTAGCTGAGTGAATAAACTAGATGTTTAATGGGTAGAATCATAATTCATAAAGGCAAAGGCTGACCTTTCTTGAGCTACATTACCTTGCGCCATTAAAAGTATTTTTTAAAGTTTTTTCTCAAGGGTAACAGATAAAACAGGGTAAAGTAAAAAGTTACAAGCCTCCAAATCTCTGCATCAATTTTAAATAGCTGGGAGCTCTAGTTCTTCAACACCTGGAACTGCTATACAAACCACTTGTGCAACGTCACCAAGTTGTTGAAAGTTTTTAGCACTGAGTCACACAACTTGAGCTTCTATGTTTCCTACTTAGCGCTCAGGGAATGAAATGTTCACTAGAATGAGAAGTGAAGATGGCACTTGGGTGAGCCTTCTGCACGTCACTTCTGTGGAATGTTTTTGTTTGCTGCTCATTATATCTAGAGCCTAATAATGGTGGCATTATCTCCTGATTCTCATTCATCCAATGAGCCAGAATAACACGTGCACATGTTGTGGACACAAGCACCTTACTAAACTTCATCAATATGGAGTCACAATTTTGTCAATTTAGAGCATCCTCAGACCTCAGTTGTGTTTGTAAACGACCTCTAAAATGTTATAAAATCACCCCCATAATTTTGCCAATGACACATTTTATAAGGTGCAAGATTTAAATTCAGGCTAAAACTATGGTTTTAACCCAATGGGTGCACATTAACCAGATCACCATCCACAGGAGATCAAAGAAAACTTCTAATTTTATTGAAGCTTGATTAATAACATGCTTGATGCATTTTGTGCCTTGCACTTCTAGTCATAAAATAAAAAAGCCTAAAACTATGGTTAATAATAAAATGTATTTCTTCAATGGTATCCTCTCTAGTTCATGTCTGGTCATGCTCTCCTGCCTTAGAAGCTCAGTAGGACTGAATAGCCTCTACATTTCCACAGGGGAAGATACATTGCAGTTCCATGGCAGATCCAATGAGCTGCAGGCATCCTACACTGCCAAAGTCCTGCATGTCACAGGCTGCCTAGTTAAGTAGGTAAATGAAAATGTTAGAAGCTGATTAATCCAGGGATTTAAAGTGTATATCAGCTTACCCCTTTCTCAGTGGGTCCGGGTACCCATGCCCCAGACCTTCAGCTTAGGGAGCGTAGTTCACTCGAAAATCATCATAGCAGGCAGGCATAAATCTGGAATACCAAGGAGTAGAATTCAGGAGTCTAAAAAGTTTAAACAGTAAAAAAGCCTATATGAATTTAGCCTATGAGTTGTCACTTGGTGATACGAAAAAGCTTTTTTTTACTTTTTCAACTTTTTGGGCTGCTGAATTCTACTCCTTGGTGTTCCAGATTGATGCCTGCCTACTATGATGATTTTCAAGTGCATAGTTTAGTAGCCAGGGGAGACAGGAATGGCTGGGTGCTAGAAAGAAGATTGGGAAACTTCTCTAGAAGCAACAAAAAAGGCCAATTTCTTCTTTTTAGGAGTGTTCCATTTCGCAGTGATAGAACAACTGGTAAGAATTAAGATGTTCACATATTGAAATGAGGTTCCTTGAGTAGCCTTTACTTCTAAGCTTCTTGAAGGGGAATTGCATTGTCTTCTCTTAACTTTCATTTCCTCATGTTTAGTGGTCAGGGGAGGTCCACTCATGGGAAGCTACAGACTACGTCAGTTACATTTTCACTGGGGGCCCAGCGATGGCCATGGCTCTGAACACAAGGTAGATGGCGTGGACTATGCAGCTGAGGTATTAGAGACAATTCATTTAATTATTCTTACCTTAAATTAAAAACATGTCTTTCAGATGTTGATAATGATGTATTCAATGAAACACAAAACTATATTATTTAATAATTAAGAGAGTTTATTACCATAATGATAGCAAACAGTGATTTATCAATGCTCCCCTGTGAGGTGCTGTCAGATTTTCACTGTGATTAAACTCAACACCGAATGAAGGTCATCGTCTCTTTTTGGTACTCAGTGGTGATGACCCGTGGTGAAATTAACTTTACTGCACATTTATCACCCTTTACTGAGTCATAAATACCACCGCTATCTGTTATCCTTTTTTTATGGCTTCTATGTTAAAGGGAAAATTTACCCATCAATAAGAATAAGAAATTAGCTTTTTATATACACAGATCATTCTTTTGAATGCTTGCAGTTACAAGTGAATACTTTTTTGTGGCTATTGAGTCTTTCCCTGTTCTACTCATTTGCAGTGATTTGCATGACCCCAAGTCTATCTTGCTATAGAGGTACTTTATATCCAAAATGTTCGGGGCCTGGAATTATCCAGATCATTTTTGGAATCTCCATATCTTAAGTCTACCAAAAAAATAATTTAAACCCAATAACATTGCTTTGCCTCCATTAAGGATTTAATTATATCTTAGTTGGGATCAAGAACAAGGTATTGTACTGTCTTTTTATTACAGGCAAAAAGGGAATAATTTTAAAATGAATGGATTAAAATGTAGTCTTTGGGAGATAGCATTCCCATAATTTGGAGCTTTCTGGATAATGCCCATACCTGTACTGAAGTACAACTTCTTCTTTCTGCCTAGCTAGTATAGGGGCTCAGATTCAGTAAGACGGTGTTAATATATCAGAATTAAAGTTAATATCACTAGAAAGGACTATCGTGTAATGTGGGTCACTCAAATCTGACAAGGGAGGGCCAATTATAATCATTCCCCATATATATATATATATATATATATATATATATCACCAGTACATTAAGATTTTGTAGGGACTGAATGCTGCTCTTAATCTCAATTACATATTCTTTCCCATTTAGCTGCATATTGTCCACTGGAATTCGGAAAAGTTCTCCAGTTTTGTTAAGGCAGCGTGTGCGCCAGATGGACTAGCGGTACTGGGGGTGTTTCTAAAGGTAAGCTTACAATTTGGCACAAGCTGGTACCAAGGTGCTAAGGGGTGCATGTGTCCTCTTTAGAACCCCTGCACCACCTATTTGCAAGCTGTATTTGCAACTTGCATGGGTACATGGGGGCATAAAAAATTCCTTTGCTTCTAGAATTCTGAATGATGCGTAAGGTAAAGGAAATGCCAGGGGGCACCTGTGTCCTGTTTGGAGCTTTGTACTGCTTTTAAATACAAAGGAGTTGTAATTCTAGGCACACACAGAGGCACAGAAGGTACAAAGTGCTTTACACATTTATGCACTTTTTTGTAGCTTGCCTCAGTAAATAAATGTAATGCAATCAGCCAGTGCAAAAACAGTAATAAAGTGCAATATAGTCAGGTAACAGGAAATGCTAAGGCTGTGGGTAAAATGATCAAAGTAGCGATTATCTGAGTTGATTGCTTCTCACAATAAAATAAACTTGCCAACTGCCCTAATTATCATTCTTTGAAGACTTTTTTTTATCTGGTCAACAGTAAGGATTTTTTTTAAAGGGACTCTAAACCAAAATTTAACAAATGCTATTTGAATACATAATGTTCATTTGCGTTTATCTTCCCATCCAGGTTGGTGAGCCTAACAGATACATTGAGAGAATAACAGATACTTTTGGCACCATCAGATCTAAGGTAATTTAAATAGGAATATTTGTAAAATATATTGGCTAATTTTTTTTTTTTTTTGGGTTCTTCTCCTAAAATCTCTTACATTACTGATTCTGTTGATCAATACACTGGAGAAATGTGTCCAACAGAGACAATATCAAGGTTTTGATGTGTTTTATTTAACATTTATAACAGGTGGATTTTTTTGTTAGACTTTGGCACCCAGTTTGTGGCTGAAATTGGGTTGATGTAGCAGTTGTTGTTAGCCCATGTATGACCAACTTTAGTTTGTGCCACTGCCACAAACAATTACATTATTTATTTTTGTTGTCAATATCTCCATTGTGTTTCTGTATGTAAGGGAATGTGTTTCATATGTGTAACTTCATATGCTCACCTACAGTATTTATTTTGTAGGGCAAACAGTCTCCGTTTACAAACTTTGACCCATCATGCCTGCTCCCTGCCGCCATGGATTTTTGGACCTACCCAGGATCTCTAACTGTTCCACCACTTCTAGAGAGTGTCATATGGACTGTTTTGAAGGAACCAATATCTATTAGTTGTGAACAGGTAAATATTCTTCAGTACAGTAAGTGAATCTTGGCTCCTGATACTAGCAAAATGTGTCTTCCCTTCAGGGATTCTTCCTGAACAATACAGCATGGTATCAGCCTCCATCACACCATTGTGAAAATTAAATATATGCATAGTTGGAGTCACTGGTCAAATCTCCAATGGGGCAGAAGTAGACTGCACTTTGAATCACAATAAATTTCCAACTAATTATTATAAATATTGGCTGCCAAAAATAACCAGTGCCTTAAACAATGCAAATGTAAAGTGCACCATTTTTCAATACTGAAGACTATTCTGGTGTTGTTCTGGCTGGAAAGTGAATGACTTGAGATAGACCCAGTTTAGTAAAGCCATCACAATTCCATTACATATTAGCACACAGCCAGTGATAACAAATATGAGTTTAACCTTCCTTAAAAAGGCAGATCCTTAGCAATCAAACATATCCAGAACAACAAATGTGTGACATTTTATTAACAATTTATTTTAAATATACAATTTAGTGTCTCCTTAAATATAAAGACATACTTATTGTATTGTACCATTATGGTCCAGCACAATGCTTGAGCTGCTCAAGTCATAGCGTTTGGTCAAAACTGAAACACAGTTGAAATATTGCTCATTAGGACCAACCTGCTGAGGTACACGGGGGTTCAGTGACTGCCATGCTGATCAGCCTTTGTACTGTAACTCTGGTAGATTTGATTCCACAAACTTTAAAAGTAATGGGCAGGACTGGAAAATAGTCATGCAAATGTGTGAAGAATGAGAATTTGCCTTCTTTTATTTATTCTTTTATTCTGCTTCAAATATTTAAAATAAACATTGCAAGGTTTAGGCCACTGTAATAATGTTATATGTATTATATTTTTTCCAGCTGGCCAAGTTCCGCAGCCTCTTGTCCACCAAAGAGACAGCAGAAATAGAATCATGCTGCATGATAACCAACCATCGCCCAGTTCAGCCACTCAAGAACCGGAAAGTCAGGGCATCGTTCCTTTAGATCACTCTGCAGAAGTATTAATTCAACATTTGCTTGTTGTAGGTGTCCTTAGCTTTAAGTAAAATATATGACCAAAAGTATGGACACCTCTTTGAATGATTGGATTGCCTATTTAACCCACCGCTGCAGATGCAGGAACCACTACATTGTACTAAGACATTCTTGATAATTCAGTGCTCCCATCTTTGTGACAACAATTTGGCGACGACAATCTTCTGTTTTTGCACAGTAATCCCCACATGCACAAAGTTAGGTCTCTGCAGAATGTGTTTCCTGAGATGGCTGGTCTAACCTCAGCAAATGGAACACCTTTTGGATGAACTGGAACCCAGATATGAACCTTGTCTGATCACCAGCATCAGTAGAACTGGAAACAAATTCCACCACCAACATTCCAAAATCTAGTGGAAATTAGAGGGTAGAAACTGTTCTGGCAACAGAGAGGGTACTAATTTCATACTTACATGCTTGAGATTTGAATGAGTGTAGGATAGACAGTTGTATGCAAATTTTTGGCCATATAGTGTTGATGTAATTAGTTTAAAAACATTTTGTGCAGTATTACTTAAAATACTATGGTGTTAACCACAGAGCCTAAGGCTCAATATTTAATTGATACTCTATGAATACAAACTACAGGCCAATTATGCTTTTGCGCACTAACCCATCTAACTGCCTAGACTTGGATGGATTAAATGGAATGTGTTGCATTAGAGGCTCATTTTGCATAACACCTTTTTGTAATATATTTATATCTTGTTACTTTTCTTATAGTTTTAGTACTTTTTCTACCCAATGATTTAAAAATATGATTTTAAACTACTTTTCCCTGGTTGAAGGCATATGCCATTTATAAGACATAGGATGCAAAGACTTAAAATTAGTATAGCAAAATGCAAATAATGACAACATATTAAAATATTTTTATATCAGTGTTAATTAAAAATGGAGACCCTTGAGTTAATTGTATATGGCAGCTCAATTTGATCTGGGATTTTCCACCTGGCACAATATCCTTAATGTGCATCCACATAAACCGTGAACTAATTGGGAAGGTTATTGATTAGGACCTATGCCTTAAACCAGTGCTGTCCAACTTCTGTGGTACCGAGGGCTGGAATTATTCTTGCCTATGTGGTGGAGGGATGATAATGGAAGCCAGTGTTGACTACTCCCCATTTTTAAACCACAACCATGTTACCACAAGGCCATATGCACATTAATGGTGGTAGTACACCAAAAAACCAAAGGGTTGGTGCTCACTGCAGGGATATCACTCATATGTGAAAACATACCCTTAAAGGGGAATTCAACCCCTCCAGCACTAAACCCCTCCCCCCACCCCCTGTAGGCCCCTCCTCCTCCCCCTGGCCTACCTCTCCCCCTGGGTAAATGCCCCTAAGTCACTACTTTCCTGTCCGTGCAGGTCCCCTCCAGCCAGGTTCACGGGCGCCATCTTCTCCAGCAACATCTTCTTCCTGGATCCGTCGGCGTTTGTCGGTGCATGCGCAGTGGGACGCATTTGAACCTGGCTGGAGGGGACATGCACAGAGGGGTAAGTAGTGACTTAGGGGCCCGGGGGTAGAAGTAGGCTTGGATGGAGGGTGGCCTACGGTGTGGGTGGGGGACGGGTTTAGCGCCGGAGGGGTTGAATTCCCCTTTAAATCCATATGCTTCCTCCTCCCCTGTGGATAACACAGCAACCACTCCCTAGCACATGATTAAACAAATTAGGGGCCCCTAAAAACTATTTACAAATGCTAACAAAACCCCAGAACAAACCCTACAAGGATCACATCCCACAGGTAGTGTAAGATAGGCAGAGTATGGCACACACAGGGAGCACAGGGCAGGCAAAGTATAGCGCACACAGGGAGCATAGGGAGGCAGAGTATAGCACACACAGGGAGCATAGGGCAGGCAGAGTATGGCACACACAGGGAGCATAGGGAAGGAAGATTATGGCACAAACAGGTAGCACAGGGCAGGCAGAGTATGGCACGCGCAGGGAGCAAAGGGAAGGCAGAGTATGGTACACACAGGGAGGATAGGGCAGGCAGAATAGAGCAGGAGACCATGAAACATCAGGACCACTGTAAAATTAGCAGTTCATACTGTGCTACATACAGGGACACAGTGCTGGTTCTCCTCTAGCAGTTTACTTGAGTTGTGAACAGGTGAACAATGTGGACACTTTCAGTCTAAATGAGGTGTGAAAATTACAGAGTTTTAGGTATGTGAACAATAGAGGTGTTACAGGGGTAAACAATCCAGGGGGAATTACATGTGTGAACAATACAGTATCTTAAAGGGATACTGTCATGGGAAGGCATGTTTTTTTCATAATGCATCAGTTAATAGTGCTGCTCCGACAGAATTCTGCACTGAATTCCATTTCTGAAAAGAGCAAACAGATTTTTTATATTCAGGTTTGAAATCTGACACGGGGCTAGCCATTTTGTCAATTTCCCAGCTGCCCCGGTCATGTGACTTGTGCCAGCACTTTAGGAGGGAACTGCTTTCTGGCAGGCTGTTGTTTTTCCTTCTCAATGTAACTGAATAGAACGCAGTGGGACATGAGTGCTGTTCTTAGATCTATCGGGCAGCTGTTATCTTGTGTTAGGGAGCTGTTATCTGGTTACCTTCCCATTGTTCTGTTGTTAAGCTGCTGGTTGGGGGAAAGGGAGGGGTGATATCACTCCAACTTGCAGTACAGCAGTAAAGAGTGATTGAAGTTTATCAGAGCACAAGTCACATGACTTGGGACAGCTGGGAAATTGACAATATGTCTAGCCCCATGTCAGATTTCAAAATGAAATGGATTTCAATGCAGCAGTCTTCTGGAACACCTCTATTAACTGATGCATTTTGAAAAAAAAAAGATTCCCATGACAGTATCCCTTTAAGTCTGAATTTGACGTGCAAACAATGCAGGGGCCAGTTCATCTCAATACTGAAACTTTTTAAATCTTACACAAGGTAAACAGTCCCAGCAGGCAGACTTTCATGTGGGGGCCTCACAAGGGAAGGGGGTTGGGGGTTGCCAGTTGGACAGCACTGACTTCTAATTGGTTCAAAAAAGTTGGTTTTCCTTCATCTTTCATTTCAGTAGACTTGTAATTCAAATTTGGGAACACATGGAACCACTGTTTGATGAAGACATATGATCCATAGACTTTACTAATGTATAAAACATTTCTCCAAATTGGTCCTACAATATCCCATGTAATATTCCCTATGGGGCATTGTGTATTGAGATCTTTTCTTTCCATTGTTTAATGGCTAATGACCGATGGTATCTCCATAAGGTTCAAAGATAGTACTAGGTACATAGTCATCTTGGTCAGGATTGCATTTTATCCTTTTTGATAAATGTATATTGTTTTCTAATTTATCAGATCCTGGTGCAGATATGACTGAATAAACATGGTTTTTGATATATGTGTAATTAAACTTCTCTTTTTGCTTGTTTAATAACCTTTGTCAGTGCTTGTTTGTGCTGTATCAGTCATAACAGATATTCAAAATACTAATATGAGTCAATGGCTTTGCAAGATAGACTGCTTATTTATTGCATTTTCAGTTCTGTGTAGTTTGTTTGCTCTTTTCTTTACGTAAACCCTATTTGCCAAGCTCCAAATTATGGAAAGGCCATCTCCTATAAACTCAATTTTATCCGAATTTTTAAAAATGATTTCCTTTGTCTCTAATATTAAAACAGTAGCTTGTACTTTATCCAAACTAAGATATAATTAACCCTTATTGGAAGTACAACCAGCCTATTGGGTTTATTTAATGTTTACATGATTTTCTAGTAGACTTAAGGTTTGAAGATTCAAATTACGGAAAAATGCATTAAAGCATCTGGAAAGGCCTAGGTCCCGAGCATTCTAGATTGCAGGTCCCATACCTGTAGTAGAAAGAACAGGTACCCGTGTCCCTTGCCAAAGAATGTTACTGACCCATACCAAATGAAAAATAACTTTTACATATAGGATTTGCTTGAGTTTCCACTATAAAATATCAACATAGTATATTAATCCTTTAAGACTTAAAGTGTACCTGCCACCCAGACATAAAAAGCTATATAATAAAAGTCCTTTTCAAATTAAGCATGAAATCCAAATTCTTTTTCTTTTTTAAGCTTTCATAGCTGTTGTAAACTTGTTTAGAAATTTCAGCTGTCATTCATATATTGCCTGCCCTACCTCTATGCCTAAAGCTGGCCATAGACGCAACGATCCAATTGTACGAATCCTCGATTCGTGCGATTTTCGGATCGTGTGGGGAGTGTTAAGACATTTGTCGTGCCATGCGGATCGGTCGTTTGGTCGATCGGCCAGGTTAGAAATTTTCTGTCGGCTGGCGATAATATCTTTGCGTCTATTGCAGATCGTACAATCAGTGGGAGACCGTCACTAGGTTTTTAATCGTACAACTTTTGTACAATCCCTGTCAGGGGCAGAACGTCGGCTGATCTGTGCTTTCGCTTCTTTATTTGATCTGAAGGTTAGTGAGATGGGGAAGTCCGATCGTTCGATGATTCGAACCATCAGATCTTTGCGTCTATGGCCAGCATTAGGCAATTACTTTCACTTTCCATTCAAAACTTACTAGATGTCACTGCTCTCCCCACATTCCCCCTGTTATCTTCACCATTTAATTGTGTAACCAGTGCATCGGTATAGACATCAGTTCCCCCATTCTGGAACACAAACAAGATTTTCAGATAATGGAAGGTTTGCCTTAATAATGGCTCTTGCCCGTTGCTATAATTATGAATTCCGGGATGGAAGGAAACAAGATTCAAATAATTTTCACAGTGTAATTAAAGTTCATTTTGCTTGACTAATGTAATAACTAGTAAAAAAAAGATAGCGAGAGAAAAGGAACCCCTTACAATTAATCCAATAAATGTTCAATGTTCAATCCCTTATAAGATCCTACTCAGTAAATACACATGTAAATGTGAACTATATAAGTTAATTGTAGGTTGTTTTTTGTAAACCTCATATGACCATAAATAATATGTGTATAAAGTGCTAGTGCAATAAGTTAATAAAAATATCAATCAATTTCAGTAAAATCAATTCATTAAATAAAAAAATTAATTAATTAGAGAAATGATTAAATAAATAAATAATTCCATTATAAAGTGACCAGTGCCATAATCAGATCCCAATTCATCCAGATAAATTGATTGTTCTAATTGATTAATACTAAATAAGGTTAAAATCTTTCCAATTGCTCCAAGGTTTTTTTGTTAAAAGAGTGAAGATGACAATTCATAGAGGTGGAGAAGTCCCATAGAGCTATCTCAGTTGATTTGCTATCTGAGGGACCCCACAAGGTGGAGAAGTCAGGGTATCCAGAACTGAGGTCTCAGTTATTAACTACACTTGTGAGTTGGAGAGCTGTGCTAAATAACCTCAACTTCTGGGACCCTTTAGATAGAGAGTAGAAGAGAAAACCTTGTGAGCAATGAATTAGGAGAAGCAACCAAAATGAAAATCAAAAGTACAAATTTCAAAAAAGATCCCCCCCAAGGATTTCTTAAAAATGTTATCAACAGAGAAATAATTCTTGTACCAATGCTCGTTTCGCTAGTGCTTTTTCATAGGCAGTAAAATGTAATAACTACTCACCCTGGTGGTCTAGGGGTTTTTAGGGGCAGCCGCAATTCTCCTCTTCTTAGTGCCGGTTCGTTAAGTGCACCAGTTTGCACTTCCTTTTCCTTTTTTTATCTTTGCACTTTGACCTTCTGCCCAAAAGACTTTGCCTTTTGTTTGTGCCCCTTTGCTTGTCCAGAACCCTTAGCTTGGCACCTCTCTTAATAAGACCTGGCGGCATCTGATTAGTCTAGGGCTCCTCCCAAGGTGAAAGATGACTATTATAGGCTGAAGCAAGAGCTGTGAACAGGGTGCTTAGCATTGGTTCTGGATTTAGGGTGCCGAACGTGAGCCAAATGGATGCCGAAGGTCATGCTGCCTCTGCTCCTCCCACTACAGAACAAGGGCAGAACTACCTGATGCAAGGCTTGCACAACCTGTCACGCAGATTTGACACTTCTGAACAGATGGTTAAAGCTGTATTGGACTGGGCTCAGCCTCTTTCTTTACGTGCTACACAAAGGTTCTTAAGTTTGCTAATTATTATTGTCAATTCATTAAAAACTTTTCTTTGGTGATGTCTCCAATCACGGATCTGACCAAAAAGGGTGCAGATCCAAGTATGTGGCCTCCCGGAGGCTATTCAAGCCTTTGAATTCCTTAAAGGGCAAGGAAAGGCAAAGAAATAAAATCCCATTTTTACTTTACTTTAATGAAAAAGAAATCTATCTCCAATATACTTTAATTTTAAAATGAGTATTGTTTTTTTTTATAAGAAACCTGACTGTATACAGTGAAATTCTCCCTTCATTTATTGCTTCTGGCAGGGAAACAATCACTTATGAACAGCAGGGGGAGCCTTTGTTTTTTGATCATTTATGACGATCCCTATGCAGCACAGACCATACTGAGCATGTGCAGTGCCAGTGTCAGGCAAAGATGTATAACACAGTTACAATATGACAACTGACAACTTTGAAAGCATAAATCATTTGTTTGATTAGACTTGTGGTGCAGTAAGTTCATGTTTATGTTTAGTATACAAAATACAGCATTTCTACCCTTATTCTATTTTACACTTCCCTCGCCCTTTAAGAAGGAATTTGTGTCTGCTCCCATTCTCCGTCAACCTGATACTACTCTTTCTTTTGTTGTAGAGGTTGATGCCTCAGAAGTTGGGGCAGGAGCAGTCCTTTCTCAAAGGCATCCGATAACCAACAAGGTGCATCCATGTGCATTATTCTCTAGAAAATTCTCAATGGCCGAAGCCAATTATGACATGGTAATAGAGAATTCTTGGGTATCAAATGGGCCTTTGAGGAATGGCGACACTTGTTGGAGGGGGCTAAACATACCATAACAGTCTTTACTGAACACAAAAACCTGTTATACATTGAGTGTGCTAAACGGTTGAATCCTAGGCAGGTTAGATGGGCTTTATTTTTTACACGGTTTAATTTCTCTCTCACATGCAGGCCTGGTTCCAAAAACACTAAGGCAGATGCACACTCTATGAGTTTTGAGTCTAATATGTCTGAACGTAGTGAGTGTGTACCCATCATTCCTGGTGAATTGATTGTGGCAGTTCTGGGATCAAACCTTGCCACACTACTATCTTCAGTGCAATCTTCTGCCTTGATGACTCTCGCCTTGTGTGGGGTAAGTAACAATATCTTGTACATTTGAAGGGTTGCGGCCATGAGGAGAACTCTTGGGTCCTGTTTGTGACGTGAGGGCTGATCGCCACAGGAAACAATTCTACCTTAAGTCTCCTGAGAAACCTGGGGGTCCGGTGGCCCTTCCTCGAGGGGGAGTAATGTAATAACTACTCACCCTGGTGTTCTAAGGGTTCCTGGGGGTCGGCGGGGATATCTGATTGCCTGTTGTGACCCCTGCCTGTTTGTGACAATTCTGACTTCTGAAATCCTGACCCTGCCTGTGAAGTGTCGAATTCGAAGTTTTTTTTAAAAAGACAGTACTTCGAAATTCAAATCTTTTCTAATCAAATTTTGGGCAATGCGATAATCGAAGTAGCCCAAAATTACTGTTTAAAATTTTCTTTTTTCACTTTGACCCTTAGTAAATGTGCCCCTAAGAGTTGCATCCATGGTAATGCTGACAGTCAACAGCATACACTTGCTGACACAGTCTTTTTCAAGTGCTGACTGGAACCAGTGTGAGAATTTTGTAGATTGAAAAAGGAGATTATACAAATTTAAAAATGATTAGTACATGTATGGGATCCCTTATCCAGGAACCTGTTGCAAACTTGTCCAATTGTACATAATAGTAGTACCCCCCCTAAGATGTCTGAAATATTATTTAGGCCTATGTTTAGATGCTAATGATATTTGGGAGTGGGACAATGTTCTTTCAAGAGGAAGTGATTTAAAGCAGGAACCTTTTCCTCATGCCAACATCACCTTCTCCAGCATTCACATTGACTGTTTTCAAATTTTTCCTGCAGATCCCTGCTTTTCATTATGCTTGCATCCCTTATTATTTATAATGACAGTCACCTTATGCCCTATTAAAGGGGTGGTTCACCTTCAAGTTAACTTTTAGTATATTGTAGAAGGGCCAATTATAAGAAACTTTTCAATTGGTCTTAATTATTTATTTTTCATAGTTTTTTAATGATTTGCAGTTTTCTTCTGTTTCTTTGCAGCTTTCAAATAGGGGTCACTGACACCATCTAAAAACAAATGCTCTGTAAGGCTACAAATGTATTTTCACTGACACTTTTTATTACTTATCATTCTATTCCATCCATCTCCTATTCATATTCCAGTCTCTTATTCAAATCAATGCAGGGTTGCTAGGGTAATTTGTACCCTAGAAACCAAATTGCTGACACTGCAAACTAGAGAGCTGCTGAATAAAAAGCTAAATAACTATAAAACCACAAACAATAAAAAATTAAAACCAATTGCAAATTGTCTCAGAATATCACTCTCTACATTATACTAAAAGTTAACTCAAAGATGAACAACCCCTTTAAAGGAGAAATGAACCCTAAAAACAAATATTGGTAGAAACGTTGTATTCCAGAGCATGTGCAGTGAATCAGCAGGGAAGAAGATGGGGAGCTACTGGGGGCATCTTCAGAGACTCCTAAAACATAATTTGCAGCATTTCAGGCCTACTTCTTTGTGGGGTTTTACTTTTTTACTCCTTTAAAAGTCATTCCTAAACTGACTTTTTTTCCATGCTAGCAGTTATGGTCTTTATGTTTGTTCAGAACCTGTGCAGAGATATAAAATAAAACTAAGCTAGGACATGCATTCTCCTGCACGGTAATACCTTCATTTTATCATCCAAAAAAGTTTCTTAGAGAACAGATGAGGTTCATAGCATGATTAAGACACTTCATGGGAAGGTGCTTGCTGATCCCTTATGTGCAGAAAGGAGCTGCATGTGTATCACATGGTATGTTGCAATGACCAGTTTCAATTATCTTGTTTCATGGCCATGGCTAATGTGCAACCTCACACTGATGAGACGTAGGTTTGATTCACTTTATGATTTTTCATATATTATGATAGAACCTCATACACAAAGGAGTATTAACCAGCCTCTTATGACATTATGTAATTTTCCTACACTTTTATTACTTGTAACCTTTGTAACCCCTCCGACGGCAGTCTTTATTCTTAACTTCCTACTTTGTTTTCTCTGCTAAATGATGTTTCCTCTGTAAGTGACACTGTGAGGAACACTAATACAAATTAAGTAATTCACTTTCAGTCTCATCAGTTTTCACTCATAAAGATAGACATTACTGCTGGAAAACATGACTTTAAAAATCACCTTAATCTGCTCTGGAAAACAAAATCTTTTTCAAAGTGTTTTCCAAATCATTTCTTGAGTATGCTACAGAACTGAATGACCGGTAACCCAATATTTTTTATATATCTGTAATGCTGTTATGGGCTAAGGGGGCCTGTGACCCAAGACAGGACATTTAAAAGAATAACAAAATCCTAAAAATGAATATGGATAAAAATGCCATGTTTTATATACTGAACTTATTGCACCAGCCTACAGTTTCAGCTTGTCAATAGCAGCAATGATCCAGGACTTCAAACTTGTCACAGGGGGTCACCATCTTGGAAAGTGTCTGTGACACTCACATGCTCAGTGGGCTCTGAGCAGCTGTTGAGAAGCTAAGCTTAGGGGTCGTCACTAATTATCCAGCAGCAGAAAATGAGGTTTGTCTGTAATATAAGCTGACGCTACAGGGCTGATTATTAAATTCAGATGCTAATTGCACTGGTTTCTGTGCTGCCATTTAGTAATCATCTGTATTAATGACTAATCAGCCTTAAATTGTGACTATATTTCTATTCTATGTGTACTGTATATTGTGAGTGGGTCCCTAAGCTCAGTAAGTGACAGCAGCACAGAGCATGTGAATCAGCAGAAAAGAAGATGGGGAGCTACTGGGGCATCTACTGGGGAGACACAGATCTTTACTGCTAAAGGGCTGTGGTTGCCTTTGGTTGGTACACAAGCACAAAACATAATGTGCAACATTTTTTGCTACTTCTTTAGTAAAATAGCTCTCCTTTAATTTCGGCTGGAACCTAAGTCCAGCAAGCACTGGTGTAAAGAAAAAGAAGACAGAGGTACCACCTTTGGTCCAGGTGGATAATTACTAGAGATAATAGAAGAAGCATTAAGTGTCACCAAGCTTACCAGATATGATCATTATCATTTGAAATGTGTTAGAGAGCTCTGAAATACGGGAATGCCATTTTTAATAGTGTTCTAATTAAATCAAACAATTCTTTATTTTGACTGTTTTGGTATTCTATGTAACAATATATACCTTGTACATGTCAAAATCCATGCTAATGGCAAAATATTTTCTGTTGACTATGAAGATTTTCATTCATCCAGGTCATTGTATATCTAATATAAATAATTCTACAACAACTGGACTTGCTGAGTAATCACCGAAGATGTTTCGCTACTCATGCCAGCAGCTTCTTGTATGTGGTGTGGGTATTTTTTAACTGTTATGTTTAAAATGTAATTTAGTAGCCTTAAAGTATAGAGGTCCAAAAACATAAATATAATTTATTGAGAGAACCCCCAGTCCATAGAATTCTTCCCTAAGTACATACGGTCTATTCATAATTTTTAGTGATGGGCAAATCCATCCCGTTTCGCTTTGCCGAAAATTTGCGAATTTCCAGCAAAATTCGTGAATTTGTGAAAAATTCGTGAAACGAGGTGACGCGTCGTTTTCGATGCAATTGATGCAACGTCATTTTCAGCATGTGACTCGTTTTTTTTTTTTTACGCCAGCGAATTTTCGCTGGGGTTTTGTGAATTTATTCGCAGCTGGCGAATCGCGGGAGTTCGCAGAAAATTCGCACCTGGCGAATAAATTCGCCCATCACTAATAATTTTCTGTTAAAGTCTATTTTTCCCCACTAAGTGCACTAACTGAACAAAGCACTGCTGTACATGACCCCAGAAAGAGTCACTGTGGATACCCCATCATTAAATTTGATGATGCTTAAGCCATGCAAATAAAAACACTTTGCTAATTCACCAATAATAGACAGCAGGGTAGTTTGCTATATAATTATTATTATTTTAGCTATTGTATTTCATGTCTTCCCAATGGTCTAGTATACTTCATCTCTTCTCTATGTTCATTTATTCACGCATTCATTGAATTGAAATAGCTGTGACTAAAACAATTAGCATGCAAGTAAGGCATGGGTGGTGCAGGTGTCTACATGTCCATTTTGAATATGCAGACCACACTAGATTCAAACAGCAGTCTGCAGGTTTCTGCACTCCAAAACCAAGTTTAGACACCTTCAACTGTTCTCAGAACGCCCCACACAGTGAGTAACATGCAGAAAAAGCCCAATTGAGGCATGTTTATGCTCTTTGCACACTGTGTGGGGCGTTGTAAATGATACATATGGACAGATATTTACTTTCTTTTATGTGAAGAGATATAAAAAAAATTGGACAAAGTGCAAAACACATGGCAGATTGCACCTGTACACTACAAAAATGATACTCAGAGGTGATGTAGAAGTATAAATAAGCAAGCAGCATTGTAAATTTAAATGATCACACAACTTACCTTTAAAATATTGTAAATTCCACTAGGGGGGGCACATAATACAAGTGATTTTAATTGTTCTGACTTTGGTCTTTGTCATCCTATAGCGCAATGACTTTATATGGTCCCAGAACTCATTATATTATAGGATAAAACATCCTATTGTCCATTAGTTATATATATATATATATATATAATACACAAAAGCCGTAAATATCTTGTAAATTATATCCTTAGAAACGGTGAGTTCTGATGTCATCAGTTATAAACGGTGAGTTCTGATGTCATTTCTGTCACATGACTCACTGAAACTTGTGTATTATAATAAATAAAGTACCCCCAGTTGCAAAATACGAGGATATTAGAAGTTACCTCGGAGTTCCATGACCTGTATATGGTCATGAAACTCCTCGGTAACTTATAATATCCTTATATTTTACAAGAGGGGGTACTTTATTCACTATATAATTCAGTCTGTGTACTTGTGACTTTAAATGGCCCCTGAGCTCCATAATGATTAGATCCAGCACTGCAAATATAATACTCAAAGTTCACATTCAAATCAATGGCAGTGATTATTTACTAGTTTACTATTTACTAGCTTTATATGGCTTCAGAACTGCTAACTGACGTCTAATATCTGCATATAATTGATTTCTAGAAGACGATTCTATCTTATGGTACACGTTGGATAGTCGCACTTCCCTGACCTTTCATTCTGCACATTTCTTTATTTATCTGAGACATTACAGGCCTCCTTTAAGATAACAACTATTTACATATTGAACTGCGATATCTTATTTTGTGCTGATGGTCTAATATAATAGCAATCATAAAAGGAGCTGAATTACTGTATCTGTGGTCTGCACAATATATTTAAAACCCTCATGACGTTTTGTACATTTAAATTGACAATAATGTCCTGTTCTGTATATCATTATTTAAACTACATAGTGGCCTAATGAGTGATGACTGTTGCCTAAGGATTTTGTTTCATTCCCCTGAATTTTCATTCAACTTATATAGTGTTGAATACATAAACTTTTTTTTTGTTTGGTTAATCTGTTAAAGTTTTGCTCTTTTTTTAGCACTGTAGACATTAGATAGAATAATGAAGCGCAATGAATGGCAATTTGCAAAGTTTTTTAGTTACAGTGGGAAGCGTTCTATAATTCACCCACTGTATGTGCACTGCCATCTAGAGGTGTCATTACAAATGATTCATCTCTTATCATTGTATTTACCTCTGTTGTATGTATGTATGGAGTGTACAGTGCATAAAAGTACAATATGTATAAAAGTAAACACGGGGGAGACAAATCACATAATAAATATACAAAAATCATATCAGGACAAAGAGCTTAAAGGAAAGCTATACCCCGAAAATGAATTTTTGAGAAACAGTTTATATCAAATCAAGTGACCTATTAAAGAATCTTACCTACCTGGTATATATATTTAAGTAAATATTGTCCTTTTACATCTCTTGCCTTGAACAACCATTTCATGAAGGTCTGTGTGCTGCCTCAGAGATCACCTGACCAGAAATATTTCTGTAACTGTAACAGGAAGAAGTGTGGAAGCAAAAGACACAACTCTGTCTGTTAATTGGTTCATGTGACCTAACTTTATAGTTTGTTTGGTATGTTTGTGTGCACCGTTGGATCCTAGGATCCCAGGAGGCTGTCCTTATTTTTTTTAAAAAAAATCTTCTATTTATGATTACACATGGCACATGCTACTAAAAAGTGTATTATTATGAAAATGGTTTATTTACATGAAGCAGGGTTTTACATATGAGTTGTTTTATGCAATATCTGTTTATAGAGACCTACATTGTTCGGGGGGTATAGTTTTCCTTTAAATGCTATGTGGTTAGAGACATAGGGGGAAGTAGGTCCCTGTCCGGTAGAGCTTACAGTCTGAGTTATATTGATTATGTCTTGCCTTCTATGGTAAACTATATGGTGTCTTATATTCAGTATATGGGACGCTTAATACTTGCGCTTAGAGTCCATGCACTTGTACCAAAATCCGTAGACAGAGCAACACAACTCTCACTGCTGGAAAACTATTTGATACACAAGGATAGTACTGCACAGCCTGAAATAACATCACAATTTGATAACATACTTGTTAACCACTAGATGGCAATAAAAGTGTGGAAAGTGCTACTATCATCCAATTCCTTGGCACAATACACATCCATGCATGTGGATAAGCACAAAATACCGTCATAATTAGCTACCAATGTTCTCTCTTACAGGGCCGGATTTACCTAGCGGGCCCCCCTAGGCCTGCTGTCATTTGTCTGCCCTGTCCCCTCCCTTTTATTTTCTCAAATTTTCATCATCTGGACAGAGCAATGGGAATTGGCACACAGAAAATTAAAATTTCTGAACCAAT
Source organism: Xenopus borealis (assembly GCA_024363595.1). Taxonomy (NCBI): domain Eukaryota; kingdom Metazoa; phylum Chordata; class Amphibia; order Anura; family Pipidae; genus Xenopus; species Xenopus borealis. Next base: position 128,965,350 of record CM044441.1, read on the forward strand.
GGGGGTGTGGTTGGGCAGCATGCCGCCCTCTAAAATCCTACCGCCCTAGGCCCGGGCCTAGGTGGCCTCTCCACAAATCCAGTCTGCCCTCTAAGCTGTGCACTCACATGTGGGGACACACAAGTTTTGAGGACAGTGCACACAGGAAATTGTGAAGCTAGGGTTGCCACCTGTCCGGTTTTGACCTGGACAGCCCGGTATTTTGAAGGGCTGCCCGGGTCAATACTTCCTGCCCAGTCATTTATTGTGACCTGTGCACACAGTTTTTAAAAAAATGCGCACACAAGTTTAAAATGTACACACAAAATAATTTTTTTGCCACACACAGCCAAGAAGGAATTAGAGGGAACATTGCTAGCTACCTTTTCTGTAGCCAACAGTGCTGCCTAGTGTCATGCATATGATTGTGCAGCTCTTACTAATACACCTGAAATTTTTACCATTAAGTGATGGCTATAGAATAGTGTCTGCTGTTTTGCTAGCATATTCACACAATTACACATGCTCGGATGCTCTCCTTTGCTGATGGATTCTGGGAGGAAAGGGATTTGTCGACACAAATCATTAAATTCAGTGTTAGAAGGGGGTGTCCGGGGCCCACTGGAGTTGGGGTGTGGGGGCCCACTCAGCTGCAAGCTCCATAACCCCCTACACACCATTCATCTTACTTTATATTGATCTGCTTGAAGATGCAACATACTTGGGGGACGGTAAGACTGCGATCTGCACCTGCGGTGGGGGCCCACAAGGGCCAAAGCCCACCAAGTTTTTGGTCAGTTTCCCCCCCCCCCCGGCACAGTCTGTCCCTGTTTACATTGACATCAGGCTTTTATTAGCTTAAGTAACTGCACACACTTCATAGGCTCCTTCTCTAGGATTTCCTGTACAGGTGTAGGATTCTTTATATGAAAACCTGTCATCCAGAAAGCTCTTAAGCTGGCCATAGACGCAACGATCCGATCGTACGAATCCTTGATTTTTTTTCGGCTGGCGATCATATCTCTGCGTCTATTGCAGATCGTACGATTTTCAGTGGGAGACTGTCACTAGGTTTTTAATCGTACAACTTGTGTACGATCCCTGTCAGGGGCAGAACGTCGGCTGATCTGTACTTTTTACTACTTTATTTAATCTGAAGGTTAGTGGCAGGTCGGGACATGGGGAAGTCCAATTGTTTGATGATTCGAACGATCGGATCTTTGCGTCTATGGCCGGCATTATTCACAGGAAAACCATCTCCCATAGACTTAATTTTAATAAAATAAAAATTATTTTTGAAAAATTATTACTTTTTCTCTGTAAAAATAGCACAGTACCTGGTACTTGATCCCAAGTAAGCTAAAATGATCCCATATTGGTAGCAAAACAATACTATGGGGTTTATTTATGTTTAAATGATTTTTTTTAGTAGACATCCATATTACCATGTTTAAAATGATAATTTTGCCAGGAAAACTGTGATCTTGCTACACTTTCATATCAAATAATGGATATGATTGGCATTACAAAGAGATTTATTTGTGTATTTAGGAATAGTTTTCCCTTATAAGAGGGACATTTTGTTTTTTTTTTCCTGGGTCTAAAGGGGCTGGAATCTGGAGAAATTGTTTCTCTGCTGATCTGAAACGCTGAATTCTCTTCTGATTTCCTCTCATCAGTATTACAGGTATGGGATCCGTTAAATAATAAAACATTTTTTAATTATTTCCTTTTTCTCTGTAATAGTAAATCAGTACATTTTATTTAATCCTATCTAAAATACAATTAATCCTTATTGTAGGCAAAACAATTCGGATTTATTTAATGTTTAAATGATTATTTACTAGATTTAAGGTTTGAAGATCCAAATTAGGGAAACCCCAGATCCCAAGCATTCTGGATAACTTGAGGTACTGCATTACAACACACTAGGGGCAGATTTATCATTGGTAGAATTTCGAATTGAAAAAAATTCGACCATGTGAATAGGAAGTGAAGTAAAATCCTTTGAATTCGATTGGTCGAACGATTGAATAGGAAAAATTCTATTCAAATTTTTTTTATTAGATCAAAAATTCGGTAGCTTTGATCTGGTGGACTAGGTGGTCGAATAAAAATTTAAAAGGGAAGTACTTCGACAGTCGAATGATCGAATTTTCGAATGAAATTTTATTCAAATCATTTGAATCATTCGATTCGATCGAATTTACAAAATTCACTGGTCGAAGTGGTCTTCAAAAACATTTGAAAATTCTAATGTTTTTGAAAATTCGATCGAAATTCGAATCCTTCATTTGAATTTTGTAGATCTGCCCCTAAGTTTGGCCAGGTGTATTAACCAATACAGGTATGGGACTTGTTATCCAGAATGCTCAGGACCTTGGTAATTTGGATCACCCAGTAATTTGGATGTCTACTAGAAAATCATGTAAACATTAATTAAACCCAATAGGCTGGTTTTGCTTACAAAAAGGATTAAAGGACAAGGAAATGCAAAAAAAATAAAATTCCATTTTTAATTTCTTTAATGATTAAGAAATCTATCTCCAATATACTTTAATTTAAAAACGTGTACTGTTTTATAAGTAATCTAACTGTATGCAGTGAAATTCTCCCTTCATTTAGTGCTGTGGATAGGAATTGTCAGAACGTCCCAAACTGCTGAGCAGGAAAACAATCATACTTATGAACAGCAGGGGGAGCCCCCACCTTACTTCCCAAGCCTTTCAGAAGTCCAGTAGCTTTGTTTCCCTGTAGTGCAGTCGGCGACTGTAGAGATTTATATTGGATTTTATTTTTGCTTTTACATCCCCTGTATTGAAATGTAAATAACCAGTGGCACGACTAAGAGGGCCTGGGCCCCCAAAAAGAAAAATTCGGGCCTCTCTTGCACAAATTTGTGGCTCACCAGTGGTGTGGTGTTAGCACTGACTCACCGGCAACATTTCCTCCCCGCCAGCCCCCCTGTACTCCCAGGCCTCCCCACAGCCAAGGTCGCCCCCCAATAAGGTCTACTGAGATACACTGAATGTTTTAGCATTGAATCTGTAACCATGTTATGTTCTATGGAAGGACCGTCCCACAAGGGCTCAACACAAGAAGTCTGAAGACAACTAAAGCAATGCCTGTAAAGGGTACAATAGTACTATTCCACTAAACAACTTCATTGCTTTGAATCCAAGTAGCAGATGAAAAAGGATCAAGAAAATGTTTATTTTTCCCTTTCTTTATTAATGCAGCTTACAAATGAAATGGTAATTGCATTTTAGTTTATACTTCTGTACATGCTGGCCAAGCCATCACTAAATAGTGATGATTTAATGCTGAGACCTTTAAAAAGCAATAGCAAAGAGAACATTTAATGTTTATTGTTCTAATTGCAGAAAACACACATTATTACAAAATCCTTTTTTCTTTATTGCATCCAGCACCATTCTCACACAAGTTCTACATCTGTTATTGGAATGAAGCTTTGACTTCTCTGCCCTTCAGGGGCTGGATTGGTCGGTAATTGGTCAAAATAGGGCACGTTTTTTCTCCCTCAGCAGAAGACAGAATGCTGCGGAACAAGTTTATCTAATGAAAGAATAAATAGTAGTTAACAAAACTTAACAATATTCCCAGTTCAAGCAATAAGCAAAGCAGGAATTTTCAGAATGCTTGAAGCACAAAGCCATCTGCAGAGACCAGCTGGACCACTGCACCTCCAAGTTGAAGCAGGGACTCCTTGATAACATGGCCACCACCATTTTCAAACTCTCTTATAACCAGTGGTGCAGCTAGACAAAAATGAATACGTAAAATATGGAATAGCATTTAATTTTAGTCTTAAAGTAGCAGGGCATATATTACTGCTGATCTCAGCAGGGTGTGCAGGAGGGTTCTAGGCAACTGAAATCCCTATCGTGAACTTGTCTTTTGGTTCTAAAACATCTAGATCATTGAACGTTGTCTACCTTTGGTTGGAGTAGAACATGTATATTTGCAGTGGATTATCAGTCAAGTTGTTGGCATACAGTATGTCACATGATTTACCTGCTCAGAGCTAGCACTGATTGGTTCCTTGAATATAATCCAGGTCACACACTCAAGTAGAGGAGGGTGAGTCAAAGACCCTTGGTAAGTCCAGTAGTCCATGGAAGCAGGAAGTAAAGTTGAAGCATCAAAATTTGTAAAAGCTGCTTGTTTACCCTAAAACCAAATTATCATATATAAAAATTAAGAGCAATATCATGATATAAGAAGACTCCAGTCCTTAAGAGTGATATAAATAAGCTGGAGAGATGTGCAACTAAACTGGTTAGAGGGATGGAAGACTTAAATTATGATGGTAGACTGTCCAGGTTGGGGTTGTTTTCTCTCGAAAAAAGGCACTTGCGAGGGGACATGATTATACTTTACAAATACATTAGAGGACATTATAGACAAATATCAGGAGACCTTTTTACCCATAAAGAGGATCACCAGAGGCCACCCCTTCAGACTAGAAGAAAAGGACTTTCATTTGAAGCAGCGTAGGTGGTTCTTCACAGTGAGGACAGTGAGGTTGTGGAATGCACTGCCGGGTGATGTTGTGATGCTCATTCTGTTGATGCTTTTAAGAGGGGCTTGGATAATTTCTTGGTCAGGCATAATATCAAAGGCTATTGTGATACTAAACTCTGCAGTTAGTATAGGGCTTATATATAATTTATGTGAAGGTATGGAGGGGTGTGTATGTATGGATGCTGTGTCTTCATATGGAGGGGTTGAACTTGATGGACTTATTTCAACCCAATTTAACTATGTAACCAGGATATGTACAGGTATGGGATCTATTATCCAGAATGATCCGGACCTGGGGCTTTCTGGATAACATTTCTTTCTGTAATTTGAATCTTCATACCTTAAGTCTAATAGAAAATCATGTAAACATTAAATAAATCCAATAGGCTGGTTTTGCTTTCAATGAGGATTAATTATATCTTAGTTGGGATCAAGTACAAGCTACTGTTGTATTATAACAGAGAAAAAGGAAATTGTTTTTAAAAATTTGGATTATTTGATTATATTGGAGTATATGGGAGATGGCCTTTCCATAATTTGGAACTTTCTGGATAACAGGATTCCGGATAACGGATCCCATACCTGTACCTAAAATGTTTACCTTTGAAACCTACTGTTAAATGATTGATATTTTAGTATATGTTTGGGTTACTGCTAGCATTTTTACACAAATACATCTATCTCTTGGTTACTTACTGATGAGTCTGTTCTTCTTGTATTTCATGGAACCAGATATTTCAATATACTCTCATGCGCTACATGCTATATATGGTGCTGCTGCCCACACATATAGTTATAGATGTGCCAACAGAGGTACAATATGTGCAAAACAGAAGGATACTGGGAGGGAGGGGTGTAGTCTACATCCAAATCATATAATTCACATTGTTTGTAGACCTTCATAAGCTTAATTAGCTGCACAAACCTAATAGACTCCCTCTTGAAAAAAAGGTTGTGAAAAAAGACTAAAACCCCATCTTAATTATAGATCCTATATGACTATATACAGCATTTATTTACTTTGTAACTTAATTTAGTAATAATTGTACATAGAAGAAGGAAGACACAGAAGGGCTTTTGGACAGAATTTGTAAAAATAGGTGCAGTTACCCATAGCAACCAATCTGCAGTTTAGTTGTGATCAGTCTACTACCAGTTAGAAAATGAACGCAACAGTCTGATTGCTATAGGTAACAGCTCCATTGTACCTGTACTCATACAGTATACAGTAAATCAAAGCAACCAGTCAGCAGTTACCTTGGCAATATCAAGTGGGATAGGCCTAAATTAGATATCTGGTTGCTACAGAACTTGTGTACCTATGCTAGTATTGCAGCAATACAGCCTTATGATGATGGTAAGGGCATGGTGTGCCAGCCAATGATGGCACATTTTCTTTGATTTAAAAAAAAAGAATGAAGATTGTAGGTGCTGAGAAATAAAAAAAAAAAGGACTTGCTAATATCTCCAGACCTTTGGAAGTCTTAAAAAGGCCTTAATAGATAGATGGATATATAAAAAATATAGAAATACATGTTATTAATTATAATAATATATGGTGACTAGTGATGGGCGAATTCCCGCGATTCGCCGCTGGCAAATAAATTTGCGAAACACCAGCAAAAATTCGCCTGTGAAAATTCGCCCAAAAAAACGAGTTCCGCGCGACGAAAACGACACGACACGCGTCGAAAATGACACGACGCGACGGAAACAAGGCGACGCGCGTTAAAAACGACGCGCGACTCGTTTCGCTAATTTTTTCGCCAATTCGCGATTTTGGCTGGAGATTCGCAAATTTTTTGGCGAAGCGAAACGGGTGAGATTCGCCCATCACTAATGGTGACTGTTTTAACCTCTGATTTCTAAGGTTATTTACCCTCATAGACTGTATTCTCAATGCAATGTAGTTTTTTTGTCAAATATCATTTTAGAAAATCCAAGTACAATGTACTTATTCTTACTGATTTTTAGAAGTTTTGTAACAAACTGCATACAGACCGCTTACCTTTGCAGCAATCAGCTTGAGTGCTTCAACAACTTTCTGCAGGCCTGGATGGGAACTGCCAACCTTTAATAGATAGGACATTAATCAACTACAAACCTTTACAAAATATAGAAATAATAAAGGGCTGGTTATAAACAGAGTGCAAAATGGGGTGCACTATTTTTCTTGCCCACACTGCCCATGCCTTCATTCTTCTTTATCCGGTTGTGGTGGAAGCACATGGGCAGAATGTGGCCGTGCCATTGGACCCCACTTGCCTGCACAAAAAGTCAAAACTGTATTCATTAGTCAACAAATATAATATGAAAAGAAGAAGAATCTGAAAGTTTTCTATGTTTTGTATATTGCCTACAACAGCAGCAAACGTAGTTGGCCAGCTTAAATATATTGCAATATATGGACAAACAATCCCTGTTTTGTTTAAAGGGTAAGGCATTTTTTAGAAGCTGTATGCACAGAATGTCTCAATGTCTTAAATATATTGATAATGGGTTGAGTGCAAATACATATTTTGTGTTCACAGCCTCATTGCACCCCCGCCTAATGTTTTAAAAAAATTTGTGGTGAGCTCAACTTTCCATTGTTTGTTATAAAAGAGAGTATTTTTGTGATGACAGTATTTGTTTTTCAAGACTGGAAAACATCCATGGCCCTGAATGAATCAAACAGACCCAACCTGATTAAAGGGAAACTGTCATGGGAAAACATTTTTTTAAATGCATCAGTTAATAGTTCTGCTCCAGTAGACTTCTGCACTGAAATCCATTTCTCAAAAGAGCAAACAGATTTTTTAATATTCAGTTTTGAAATCTGACATGGGGCTAGCCATTTTGTCAGTTTCCCAGCTGCCCCTGGTCATGTGACTTGTGCCAGCACTTCAGGAGGGAACTTCTTTCTGGCAGGCTGTTGTTTTTGCTTCTCAATGTAACTGAATAGTACACAGTGGGACATGGGTTTTTACTATTGAGTGCTGTTCTTAGATCTGTCAGGCAGCTGTTATCTTGTGTTATCTGGTTACCTTACCATTGTTCTGTTGTTAGGTTGCTAGGTGGGGGAAAGGGAGGGGGTGATATCACTCCAACTTGCAGTACAGCTGTAAAGAGTGATGGAAGTTTATCAGAGTACAAGTCACATGACTTGGGGCAGCTGGGAAATTGACAAAATGTCTAGCCCCATGTCAGATTTCAAAATGAAATATTAAAAAATCTGTTTGCTCTTTTGAGAAATGGATTTCAGTGCAGAATTCTTCTGGAACAGCACTATTAACTGAGGCATTTAAAAAAAAAAATGTAATTAAGGAGAAGACTTTTTCAGCTGTCAAAAAGTCAGTGGCAGCTTTAAAGTACAGCTTTAAATACACAGGAGGATACCATACAATCTCATGCATATTTTACCATGATGGATCTGTTTCTGTTTGGGCAATTACATTTTTGCAAACCTTCAAAGAAAAAAAAGTAATAAAACTACCCCACTATATAAAACTTGGCAGTGGACTGTGTCTGTCCGTTTCACTTTAATTCATGAATTCACATTACTGACCTTTATGAAAACTGTAACGATAGCACATCCATCAGGATTCTTAGCGGCCTCTGCAAAGCTTGAATATTTGTCTGAATTCCAGTGAACCAAGTGCAACTAATACAAGAAGAGAAATAAAATATGGGGAATGTAATATGTGACTTTCTTTATAGACTAGTATTAAGTTTGGAATTTTTTTTAACTGCTAAAGGAAGGAACAGTAGCATAAGAATTCTTAATTAAGAGATTAAAAAAGGGGGTATGAGAGTATCTGTGTTAACTTTATCTACATATAGCATTATTTACACTGCGTATCTTGTCGGCGCTATACAAATAAATGATGATGATTTACAGGATAGGTCGACTGATCTGAGCAGGATATTTTATATAGCATTGTCATATTCCACAGCTCTGTACAGAGATTACAAATACTTATATCAGTCATTGTCTATATCACATTTACACACTCTGTGGTCAGTTTTTATAAGGACACAATTATCCTGATTTTTTTTGAGTTTGGGAAGAAACTATATTACTTGGTGGAAATCCTCTCAGACTTGGGGAGAACATTGCACCGTAATGCAGTTGATGACATTTGCCCAAATATGACCCTCATCTTAGAGTCCTGTGTGGGTTAAATTTTTAAAAATTGGAACTGACCAGCATCTAGCCTCACTAACTGCATTTTGGACCTGATACTTTGCCGGCAACCTGACTTGCTACAGGCCATCCACCATTAAACCAGAAATACTGCTGCTGCAAACCAGAAGTGGACAAGAGTGGAAAAAACAGATCGAAAGCAGTCAACTTGCTACTGAAACCTGCTCACAATCTGTGGACCTGCCCCCATACCGGCACCTTCAGGTCCTTCCCACAACCTGCAGGTTACCCGCTTCTCTGTGCGTAACCCACAGATCTCTGATACAGGACACTATTTGCATCGAAAGGAAGATTATGGTAGTTTATTAGTTGTGCCTCTTTATTGAATAGCCAGGCAAATGCAAATCTATCAGTAGTCAGATGGTACAATCAATGTTCATGTACTGACAATTAAATCCCTGTCTCATTGAAACACTTTTAGAACTGGGGGATGGAACTACTACCCTGAAGTTCACTCTTGGGTTGTTACTCTTGTGATAACCTTGTGATACAAGTTGGTGAACTGCTTGATGGAATTGTGGGCTTATCACACTCTTGCTCTTACTCTTTCTATCTTGAGTTCCTTATGCACTCTACTTGAAGACCTTCTCCTTTCACTTGCTTCTCTGACCTGATGCATATGTGTCTCCTACCCAGAGCAACACCAACCTAGATGAAGGGTATCCAAGAGATTGAGATTAGATGGGAGAAGGGAAGCGGATTTGACTCCTGAACCTGCAGGATCAGTTTGGCTACGTTAAGCTCTCCCAACAAATATCCTAACTAGGCAATAAATGCCATACAGGTAGATTCCTATCCCTTTTACTCACTGATTTATCTCATCCCTAAACTCTTGCCTGTTTAACCAGCAATGTCAGTCCCTCCCATTGCCCCATAAGGGGCCATAATACACATTGCTGAACACAGAATAACCATATTACATATTACTTCATTAGCCACTCATAAAGCCTGCCACTGTACCATGGGGTAAAGCAGAAAGAACATCAACAACAATCTTTTAATAAACATTTAATATACTTTGATGAGGTTGTGCATGTAAAGTTTAATTCTGCATACATGTGAGGCACAAGATAAGAAAAGAAACATTGACACCACATGCATTTGTATTTCACACAAATTATTATTGTTTTACCTCTGCTGCATATCCCTTTCCATCCACGGTATGTTCCGAGCCAAAGTCATTGGAAGCTCCCCAGTGGAAATGGAACTGATTTAACCGATAAGTCGCTTTAAGAGGCCCCTGTGATACAACTGCAAAAGCAAGAGAATTAGCTTAAAAACTGCATTTCATACAGTTCATATAGTTACAGTCACTACATCTTCCTTTAACCCCTTCTGCTGCACGATGAGAAATGTAGTACAGTATCTACTGTGTCAGAATGTTCATAATCATAACTGTCACAATCTTGCCTTCCTATATATACATTCCTACAGCTGCAGCTCTTTCTCCTGTGACACCAACTTGTCATACTATATGCACTGCACTCTATCTCACAATGACCTTCCACTGTCCCCATCTTGCCTAAATATTTACACTATTCCCACTGCCATATTAGTACACCCTACGTACAACTTCAGCTCTGTTGGAGGATTTCCATAGAGATATGCATCTATCTTTACCTGAGGGGTTCTCCTTGTCCTCGGCCAGTACTTGGAATGAATGACCCACATTGACCACGGACTTGATAGAAGCTGCATTGTAGCGAATACTAAGAGACTTCAGAGACTCATCTACTTTTGCTTCATTGCTTTTTATTTCAATCGGAGACTGGAAATCTCCGTTGGCGATGGGATAAAGTTTATGCCACTGGTCCGGGCCTAATAAAAAACAATTATGTCAGTATAATGGAAATTGTTGTCGAACAATATGGACTAAATCAAAATGTGCTCGTCATTGTTATGAAGATAGTTATGAAAATAAGATTTATTAATTTTTGTTTGTTGTATTGGTCAGCAATTTCTCAAACCAATAACCAATAGCAAGCAATTGGTGATTAGTGTTTTTAGCCAGCTATACAGTATGTAGTCGGTTACTAGGGTTAGTAAATGAGCTATTTTGCGGCTCACAGCATGAAGGTATCATATTGTAGCAGGAAAAAATGCTAGGGAACCATGTTAACATATTGAACAATACAAATTTAGTGCAACGTTTCTTACACTCTATTGATTGGACCAAGATTTGGCTTTTTTGAAATCAGCTTTGCGACTTAATATTCTGTTCTAATGATATGTAGAATGTTTTCCTTTTAATAGTCTCTGTCTTTACTAGATGTGGAGGAAAATATATTTTATGAGGCTATTGTGACCTACCATAAAAAGTAAACAGACACATTTTTGGATGAAAGCGGCAGTATATCCCCTTGTTTAACGTGTGCAATGAATACTTTAGGACCTGGGCTGAATATCGATTTTTGTTATGCTTTGAGTTAAACAGGGCATGAAATGGAGGATATTCCATGTTTTTAGTTCTTGTGAGGTAGATAATCAAATTACCAAAGCATAGATAACCCCTGTGCATAATGGCCACACCAAAGGGGAAAGGAACATTTTTTTTACTAAAATCCAGATTTACATTTTTTGGGGCTTTTCTCACAAAAAGCATGATTTTTTTTAGTTTTTGCCCAAAACCACCAAAAATCTCAGATTTTCAAGCTAAAACCAGCACAGACCATGATAACTACAATTTGACATAGGTGCCTCTCCCATTGACTTATACAGGACTTCAACAGGTCAGAGATAGCAGATTTTCAGATTGGGCCTTTTTGCAGCATTGGGGTGTAATAACTTTCAAAAACTTTTTTTTTTCCATGAAAAATTCAAGTTTTTTCCCAAAAAAGCTAGATCAGAAAAATTCAAGTTTTAGTAAATAATCCCCTAAGTGTCAAAACATGGAGTAGCTTCAGTTTACCTTTTTAGTTCAAGAAATTTAAAAATCCATAGATTAACAATAGCCAGAAAGTATAGTCAAAAGAAACCCTATTCATTGAGCTCATTTTGAGCAATGGGGTATACTGCCCCTTAAAACCCTGGGTTTTGTGAAATATGTACTTGAATTCAAATTCATAAATCAGTTATCAGTATTTTCCCTGTTTGTGCAATACTTTGGGGCAGATTTACTAAATTCACATGAAGGATTCGAATTTCGATCAAATTTTCAAAAAGATTCAAATGCATGTTTTTGAAGACCACTTCGATTGGCGAATTTTGAAAATTCGATCGAATCGAGAGATCCGAATAAAATTTCATTTGAGTATTCGACTATTCAACTGTCGAAGTACTTCCCCTTTAAGTTTTTATTCGAACACCTAGTTCGCCAGATCAAAGCTACCAAATTGGGTTTCATTATTTTTGATTGAATAAATAAAATCATTTGAATTATTAAATATTTCCTATTCAATCGTTCAACCAATCGAATTGCGGTAAAATCCTTGGAATTGGATATTCGAATTTGAAGGATTTTACTTCCCTGCCTATTCACATGGTCAAATTTCTATTTTTTTTTCAATTCAAAAATCAACCCTTTGTAAATCTGCCCCTTAATTTATGTTGTACTTCTAAGATCTTTTCTGTATATATTGCATTCCTTAACCATGTTCTTGGTATGCTCTGTGTCTTAAAGGGAAATTTTCATTAAAGTTAAAATCAAGATAAACTTCATCTTGTGCAAATAAGAGTCTTTCTAAGTAAGATTAGTCAAACTTTCTGTTCCGTTATTGAAATAAACAAGTTAAGCTTCACTATCCCTCTCTCTAATACATTGTAAAGGAGCACAGACCAATGTGTCCATCAAAATATGAATCGCGTCGTTTTTGACGCGACGAAAACGTGACGAAAGAGTCGTGACGAAAACAATGTGCGACTCGATTCGCAAATTTTTCCGCCAATTCGTGAATTTCTCTGGAAATTCGCAAATTTTCAGCCAAGCGAAACGGGTAGATTCGCCCATCACTAGGTCTGACGCATTTGGTGGCATTGCACTTCCTCAGAGACCTCTACACCCATTGGTGAACTGCCCCAAATGCTTAAGCTAATTAACCCTTTCTGGACTATTAACGAATATAATAGTATATAGTAAGGGTATATAACCTAAACCCACAATTTCACAGCAGGACTTTGATAGGGCAGAACCATCCCTCTAATTTAATAATAAATCTCATTAGATAGCGTTTCACGAATTCAGATCCTTCTGGGTAATGGGTTTCTGCATATGGGATCCCAGACATTCTGTATGTCCTAAATATATTTTTTCATATTCCGTTGCTCTTAGGTCTATCCATTATGCTGAAACCTGTTATCCAGAAAGCTCTGAATTAAGGAAACTTCATCTCCCATTGACTCCATTTTATCAAAATAATCCAAATTTTTTAAATTTAAAATTTTCTCTTTAATAATAAAATAATGGCAATTACTTTATCCAAACTAAGATATAACTAATCCTTATCAGAAGCAAAACCAGGCTATTGGGTTTATTTAATGTTTAAATTATTTTCTAGTAGACTTGAGGTACGTATGAAGATCCAAATTACAGAAAGATCCAAGCATTCTGGATAGCAGGTCCCATAAAAGTGTAACAATGGTTCTAGATTCGTTGGTTTTTTTTCTGTGTCATAGCTTCATTCATTTTATATTTGTAAGCACCAACATCATATTATTATCTGAAATGCAATGTAAAAAAGAGAAGCCAGCTCTTTATAATCTATACACACATAACGCAAAATGCAGCTTTACACAACTATTCATAATCAAACTGCACATACCATTATGTGAATCGTATCCCCAGTTCAGGCTGCTCATGGTTATCAGTCAGATGTCAATCAACTTCTCTCTGTCTGTAGCAACAAACACTCTTGTATACAGCAATTTATACAGATTCTGAAGCACTGGTTTATAGGCTGGTTTATCACATGATGGCCTCATGGAATGTAATAAAAAGATCCCATTAGAATATACAATAAACAGAAATAAGCTTGCACTGACCTCATAAACACTGTAGGCAGAAAAGGAGAGTTGCAACTATAACCACAATATAGAAAATTAAACCCTGCACTGTATAAAGCCATTCTGAGACGCACAAAGACAATACTGGATTAGAATGCCATTTTTAAGTAAATATTCTATATTTAAGGTTTTTTTTTAAAATATTTTTATTTTTCAGTTAATAACTTTATCACACATTTGAAATGATTCTACTAATGAATCCTGTAGCAATATAAGGCAAGGGTTTCAGTTAGGGTTACTTAGCACCAGGGCCAAAATTAGGGGCAGGCAGAAGAGTCGGGTCAGTCTAAAGCCTGCGGGACCAGTGGCTGGGGGGGGACTCTGGCTGACTTTCGCACAAACTATTGAGCCCAACTGTGGCCCACTTCCACATTAGGTACTGTATATTTAAAGACAAGTGGCGCCCCCTCTGTGAAGTCAGAGATGTGGGCTAATCAGATATGGATGTACAAGAGACACGGGGCAGTGGGCTGTATCGGGTGTAGGTAGTACAGGGTCGGGTTGAAAATTTGGTAACCCGCACATCACTAGCGAGAGACACGAACCTTCTGTCACATGTCCCTGGTACAAGTAGAGGCGGGCCAAACTGACCGGGCACCCTAGGTAACTCTGAACGGCCACCTCGCTCTTCCCCATGAAACCCTGAATAGGCACCTGCCCAGTGCCCCCTCATTGTTGCTCGCTAGGCAGGCGCCTCTTCTGACTACCCCCAGTTACATCCCTGGATACAGTCCTTATCCCCTGTCTGCCTGCCAGTCCCCAATTTCCACTGCATCATCAGGTGGGTGTGCATTTCGCCCCAAGGCAATGCGTCCGGCCACCTTGCACCCTGGCACTGCCTACCACTGTGGTCTCTCTTATAAAGAAAGTTAAAATCCCAACATAAATCATGACATGAGAGAAAAAAAATCTACATTTAAGTATTTGATGACACTCGTCATCAACCTTATACAGCTACGAGGTCAAAGTTTGTTCAGAATATATGTGAATCATCACACCCTTTTCTTTATTGCAACAAGAACAGGTATGGGATCTGTTATCCAGAATGCTTGGGAGTTGGGGTTTTCCTGATAAGGGATCTTTCTGTAATTAGAACTAAAGGAGAACGAAACCCACTGGCCCCCTCCCTGCTTCCTTCCCGAGTAGTGTTCAACTAGAATATGTGTCCTGTCCAGCAACACTGACCGATATATATACTGAGTAGCGCTAGCTGCCAAACATGGCGCCCCTGAGCTACACTGCGCTACTCTGCATATATAGATCAGTGTTGCTCAACAGGACATTTATTCTAGTCAAATATTATGTGGGGAGGGTTGCCAGTGGAGGGTGGCGTATAGGGGCATTTAGCTGTAGGGGGGTTTAGTTCTCCTTTAAAGCAGATTGAAAGGCAATTTACATTGGGGGTGCCAAAAGTTAGGCACCTGCATATATAGGTCACATTCACACATGACATCATGTTTACTTTGTGTGATGTTTGTCCCAGATGTTGGCTAGAGATCAATGTTTCTAACAATTCTTTAGCTGATTCAGCTCATATTTTACTGGAATACTTTCCAGAGAAATGGTCCAGGTGGAGTATCATCTGCTGGATACAGCTTTTTTTTAAAGGTCTATTTGGCTTCTCGCCCTTGATGAAAATCAGAGAATACAAAATGTCACGTACTGGTTGACTTGAGGTTGTAGTGAGTGATTAGACGCCATTAAGGCTGTGAACTATATCCCATAGACAAGTATATATTTTCTTTTACAAGATGGTAGAAAAAGCAGTTTAGATACAATAAAAGTTAATAGATAATTATGCTAGGACTTTTAAGTCTGATAGGGGAATCACTTTGCCAATATAGCAACTTTACACATTTTACACCACAACTGGGATAGGCAACCTTCTCCCCTAACCTACCGCAATAAAACATGGGGATTTTACATTAAACATGTCTTAGCTTTCATTGTTTGAGAGAGCATTTTGGAATGTAAGGCTTTGCTCACTAGGTGAGTGTGAGTGCTCTATCCTGCTTGTTTTTTAGTATCCAATGCATGGCGTAAATGTCCCAAATCACACTCTCTTACTCTATGATTGATTTTCAGAATTGTTTTATGGTCAGAACTGTCAAATTCAACTAAGAAATATCCAAACTTGATTCAAGTTTTTTTTTTTTTTTTTTTTTAATATTTGAATTTCATTTTTGAGATTTATCATTCTTTGGCCCTTTAAGAATTCAAATTCGACTATTCACCAAAAGAGCTGATCTTTCCTCGACATGCCACTAACGACAGGGCTATATCGGGGAGGTTCGGGGGTTATCCGAACGTATGACCCTAAGGCCTAACAATCAGATTGTGTCAAGGAAATGGGTTCTGATGGGTCAATTGGGGGAAAAAATCAAACCTTCCCGATCCATATAGTGGCCAGATATCGATCGGGAAGACCTGTCAGAAACCCCATACGCAACCGAAATCGGCAGCTTTATCCACCTGTATATGACCACCTTTAGTCAATGGAAGAGGTCCAGTGACCAATTTGGAGTTGTTTGCAGCCTTCCTCACATTAAAGTTTTTTGGGGAGAAAAAACTCGAATCAAGTTTGGTCGAATATGAAAGAATTCGATTCGAGTTTTTGGGTCGGTAAAATTCATCTTTTAAAGTTTTACATATTCAATTTTTTTTTAAATAAATTGCCACGCAATTGAATTTCGAGTAAAATCGAATTCACGTGAGTGAAAAAAAACAAAATGAATTTGAAATTCGACCCTTGATAAATGTGCCTCCCAGTGTTTGACATGTAAAATGGGCATCAGGTTGTTATGCAGGCCTAGATGCACATGGCAGGAATTAGCACCTTTGTCAGAGCCAATAAAATTTTATGTAAAATTCATGACTCATAGGCAGAATTTCTGCAGATCAGGGCAATCAAATAGTAAGTGCAGGGTATTAGCAGAAGCCCCTCCCCCCCCCCACATAAAGTGTTCAATGGGAAGGAATAGGAAGGAAAAGGAATATGATGCTGCTTTCAATAACAATTATATCCACAAATAATTTGAAATCATCAAACATTTGTAATAGATGTATGTTGGAAAGTTGCTTAAAAATTACATGGTTATCCAGTAAAAACAAATGCTTCACCTGTAGTACTTAAAGGACCAGTAACATCAAAAAATGAAATTGTTTTAAAGTAATACAAATATAATGTAGTGTTGCCCTGCACTGGTAAAACTGCTGTGTTTGCTTCAGAAACACTACTTTTGTTTATATAAATAAGCTGTTGTGTAGCCATGTGGGCAGCTATTCAAAGGAGAAAAGGCTCAAGTTATACAGCAGATAAGCTCTGTAGAACATAATGTTATCTGTTATCCATTATTTATTCTGTGCCATGTAGCCTTTTTTCAATTTCCGCCATTGATAGTAAGCAGCTTGTTTGTATTAACTATAGTAGTGTTTCTGAAAGAAACAGATCAGTTTTAACAGAGCTGGGCAACACTACAATATATTTTCTTTACTTTAAAACTCTTTCATTTTTTGGTGTTACTGTTCCTTTAATGTTGCTTATTTACATTTACGTATCCATTTAATCCTACTAGTAGATGAGAGTAGCCCAAATTATGTCATTTAAAACTATTCCTGTCCCCATCCTAGGTTCTTATTAGACACACAGACTGATATAGGGGCATCAGCGTTTGACTCCAATTTCTATTGCTGATCTATAGATGGTGTCAATTAATACTGTATGTGACCTCTGGAGAGGCCCACCATCTCCAAACTGTCAATAGGTACAACTCATACACCTCATGTACACTTTTTTACCCATTAAACAAACCTGTCTTGATGTACTCCTTAACTCAGACCCTGCTACAGTTTAATAATGACTCAATGATTACTGTAGGTAAGGGTCATATTTTTTTGCTTATCAGTCATATAATATAAGATTTGTATTTGTGTCAAAGGGTTTACATGCAATCATGTATGATAAACATAGAATGATCCTGCACACTAATCAAGCACAAAAAGGTGAGTGGTACTGCCTTTGGATTTTATACATGCAATCATGCCATTAAAGCATTTATGTGATGGTTATTTGGTTGTATTTTTTATGATTAGATGTCTGTAAAGAATGGTGTTAGACATGAGTATCCAGTAAAGGCAAAATCATTTTGGGTTATATATTTTACAACTCTTATGCAAAAAGATTTGAGCAGTGGCCTTTAGTTTGATCCATCTCTAACCCTATTTTTGTTCGGTATCTCCATATTAGAGGCAAGTGGGAGCAGTTACAGTAATATTTTTGGAGAGGGGTTCAGACTCTGTTTACATAACGAGTGCACTTTGTTTGTTACCAGGTTAAAAAGCTCTTGTCATTAGTTATGGTAAAAATAAAATATGGTAACCCTTGTTATATTTTATAGTTTTCTCTGTACTGAACTTCCTGTCTGTTCATGACGACTTGGTTAAGTAGGTCCCATCTGGAGGCAGGACAAATTAAAGAAATCTTCCTTCTCGTCCTCTTCTTGTGTCTCCACCTCTACCAGGGTCAGACTGGGCTGGCGGGGCACCAGGAAAAAACCCGGTGGGCCCCGGCACTAATGGGCCCCCAACTGCCCAGCTATATTCCCCCGATTATGCACCCCCTTTAAAACAAAACTCTCCCTTCTACACCTACGCACAGGCGTGACGGCGGCGCTGCACTTACATTCTAGCAGAGGGAAGCGAGAGGGAGGTGCACAGAAGGAAGGCAGGAGGGGGCCTCCGGTATTTTTGATGGTTGATCCCAATGTTATTAATAGGAAAAAAAAGATAAATATATAGGCAGGCCGGTATTTTTTTCAAGAAAAGATGGCATCCCTAGGGCCTGCATAAGGCAGTCCCTGTGGGCCCCCGTTACTCCAGTCCAACCCTGACCTCTACTGTCAGTTTTTTAGTTTTGTTCTACTATTTTTATATTACAGTTCACTCAGTGTGCTCCCGCGTTAGGTAGAGTGCAGATTATGTACATTCTTTGTGCTCCTGTGTTAGGTAGAGCCCAGGTTTGTGCATTTATCAGGTCAAGCATGCCCACATCACAGCAGGTCAATTCTCATTGCATTAAAGGGCAAGAAAAGTGTAAAATAGAATAAGGGTAGAAATGCTGTATTTTGTATCCTAAACATAAACATGAACTTGCTGCACCACAAGTCTAATCAAACAAATGATTTATGCTTTCAAAGTTGGCCACAGGGGGCTGTCATCTTGTAACTTTGTTATACATCTTTGCCTGACACTGGCTCTGCACATACATCAGACAGCGCAGTACATCCAGAAAAGTAGTCGGTAGGCAGGCAATGGTCGGTTCATGCAGAAGACAAGAATGATCAAGCAAAGCAAAGGTCTAGTAAAAACGTTATGTTACTGTTTGGCAAGTATATTTCTACTGCATTAGCTAAAAACATTCTATAGAATGTTCATATACCACTTTTAAAGTTAAAGGCTAAAAATAGTGCAGTCAACAAGTTCTTGCCAATAAGGTCCAGTGACATCTATCTAGACTCTTTTGGGATAATGCAGTACCTATATTTTTCTATCCACCTTGTTTTGCTATGGGTGAACAACCCCTTTTATTCAATATATGCCACGGTATTACATAATTGTTTCTCAAACTTTTCAAATAGTCAGTTTTATTTGAAACAACCATAAGCCCTTTCTTATCTGCTGACTTTATCACTATAGAGTTTTTATCTTTTAATTTTCTCAAAGCTGACCTTTCCTCTCTAGTGAGATTTTTTTTATTGGATTTTAGATTGTGATTTAATGTGATCAACTCCCTCTCAACTTGTTGGAAGAATTTAACAACATTATCTCTTGGGTGCACAAGAACTTTGATTTTGCCTTAATCTGTCCTGTATAGTTGAGTTAAATACTCCCTTTCTTTATACATTATCATAACTCTCTCGTAGTAGGTCATTCAAATATTTGGTAGTTGACATGCCCGCAAAGTAAATATTAATTTGAAATGTACTAGTTTCATTAGCAAAAATATTGTTGTCCTGTGTATTATCAGCATCAAAAAATATTTATTTATGAGTTTATGAAAGATTCAGTGGTATAAATAGATTTTACTGGGCCCACAGCAAATAATTTTTCAGGCACCCAAAATGTCTAGAGGCTAAAGTGTAAATATTTATTGAAATTGTATGCAAATTAGGGCCTCATGGGGCCCCTATCCCTCTTGCCCCCCTCTTCAGCATCAGGGCAACATGTAGTTAAACTCCTGAAAGATCTACCATCTGTTCTTATTTCCGCTTAGACAATATTTCTGGCTTTTTTTCTTCCTCTTCGTATTTTCCTTTTCAATCTTGCTTTCTCCTGTGATATATCAAATTCTTAATTTTAAGACCTTTTGTTTACCAGTTTTTTTATTTTCTAATCCCATGAGTTTCATCTGAGATTAATTTGAAGGCCTTTTATTTACGTAATCAAGGAGATGAAGATGAAGAGGACAGGCTAGAGAAAGGTCAAAAAAATTGTCTGATCTTTAACCAAAGGAGGAAGTTGTGGGCAGACAAGGGAACCATAATGTATATTGGAAGTATGGGGAACATAGAGCGTAGTTGAAGGTCAGGCCAAGGTTGATACCAATCAGGCAGTGCAGTACAGAATCGGGAACCAGGAGTGTAGTCAGGTCACGTGCCTGGGTCAAACCAAACAAAAATTCAGTACAAAGTTAGGATCTGGTAGGATCAGGCAAAGGTCAGTATAGGCAACAAACAAAATCGTGCCAACCATATTTATTGTGTATTTATTTTGTGGACGTTAGCTACCACTTTTTTGGAGGACCTACTAAGAAAGAGTTATGATATTGTGGAAAGAGTATATATATAACTCCTATATACAGGATAAATGTAAGGCTAAATCAAGCTTATTCCATCTGCACCTAAGAGATTACTTGGTTAATCTCTTCTAACAGTGGGTTAAGAGGGAGTTGATCACATTATCTAAACTTACTGCTATCTAAAATCCAATAAAAAAAATCTCACTAGAGAGGAAAGGTCGGCTTTGAGAAAATTATAAGATAATGACTTTATAGTGATAAAGTTGGCAGATAAATGAAGGCTTATTGTTGTTTTAAAAAACTGACTACTTTAGAGACCAAGAGACAAGTATGCAACACTGTGGTGTATATGACATTAAGAAACAATTATGGGAAAAAATATTGAAAAAAATATTCAAAAAAGTAGATGAATCCTCAGAAATGTTATGATTTTGACCAATGAGACATCTTAAAGTGGCACATCCCATTTACCCAAACTGTCATCACCTACCTAGGATACACAAGAAAAAGAGACCCCTATCGCATTGGCTGTACAATTATTGCAGGGATTGGTTCCTTAAAGGGATCCTGTCATGGGAAAAAATATTTTTTCAAAATGCATCAGTTAATAGTGCCGTTCCAGAAGAATTCTGCACTGAAATCCATTACTCAAAAGAGCAAACAGAATTTTTTATATTTCATTTTGTAATATGACATGGGGCTTGACATTTTGTCAATTTCCCAGCTGCCCCAAGTCATGTAACTTGTGCTCTGATAAATCAATCTTTACTGCTGTACTGCAAATTGGAGTGATATCACCCCCTCCCTTTCCCCACCCAGCT
The DNA here is from genome assembly GCA_024363595.1 of Xenopus borealis. NCBI lineage: Eukaryota > Metazoa > Chordata > Amphibia > Anura > Pipidae > Xenopus > Xenopus borealis. The sequence continues at coordinate 128,986,675 of CM044441.1, forward strand.
GCCTAACAACAGAACAATGGGAAGGTTACCAGATAACAGCTCCCTAAGGCTAAGGCCAGACGGGGAGATTCGGGGGCATTTTATCGCCTGGCGACTTCTCGCCGCGACTTGTAGCCCCCGAACCTCCCCGAATAGCCACTTCACTAAGCGCACCGGCGTTGCTTGAAAACGCCGGCGCGTATCCACACGGAGCGGCACGCTTTTTAAAATTGCTCCAAATTGCCTGGCGAGGCAATTTGGAGCAATTTTAAAAAGCGCGCCGGTGCGCTTAGTGAAGTGGCTATTCGGGGAGGTTCGGGGGCTACAAGTCGCGGCGAGAAGTCGCCAGGCGATAAAATGCCCCCAAATCTCCCCGTCTGGCCTAGCCCTAACACAAGATAACAGCTGCCTGGTAGATCTAAGAACAACACTCAATAGTAAAAACCCATGTCCCACTGAGTACTATTCAGTTACATTGAGAAGGAAAAACAACAGCCTGCCAGAAAGCAGTTCCCTCCTAAAGTGCTGGCACAAGTCACATGACCAGGGACATCTGGGAAATTGACAAAATGGCTAGCCCCATGTCAGATTTCAAAACTGAATATAAAAAAACCTGTTAGCTGTTTTGAGAAATGGATTTCAGTGCAGAAGTCTACTGGAGCAGCACTATTTACTGATGCATTAAAAAAAAAAAAAAACGTTTTCCCATGACAGTGTCCCTTTAAGGAAACCCTTACCAAATGTTTGAATCACGGTTTGCAGATAACTAATTTATTTGAGAGATGCTGAACATATCTTAGACTCTTTGGATAATTTTGAATGTAACTAACCATACAGTTGACATTACAACAATATCAATTGAAAAACACAGTTCTTACATAGTATGTTGCCGTTTAATTCCTTTTGACACATAATAATTTGTCTTTGATAATGCATACTTTATCCAAAGCTGTAGATGCAAATCTAGAGCAACTGGACTTGCTGATTAATCACTGAAGATGTTTCAGTTCTCATCTGAGCAGCGTCTTTAGTTCAACTGACTGGTATTGAAGTCATTTGCATGTATACCCTTCCAATAATCTATATATCATGGATCAATGAAAACCTACATAGACATGTTTATTCAACACTGTGGCTTGGACATGGGAGCTAAACCTGCTCCTGCTTTTGTAATTTCATATATTGGTTTTTAAAATCAGTTAGAGAAAACTATTTATATCTCACATACAATATTATGGCTGCTACATCGACAATAGTATTTACTTAAAGGGTCCTGCACTTATTTTGCACTTCTTGAATGTATTGGTTACATTCAGAGCAGTATGTTGCATTTGGAATTCACTTATCACATTTGCTCTGAAAAAAATAGATTTTTTAGGTCTATCTTTTCTGTAGTAACTACTATTTAGAGAAAATATTGCATATCAACAGTTTAGGAGACCACATAGATATGCACAAATGTCAGCAGTTTTGTGGAGGAGACCCATTCTCAGAAACCCAATACATTGCCATAGTACAGTTCAATAACAGCAATGCAATCTCATATGTTGCAGTATCAACCTTTGGGCCACCTTCAGCAGTTACAGAGCAAAACCTTAAGAAGAAGTCTGGGAGTGGGACAACCTCTATCAACACAATTCCTTGACTGGTGGTTATTCATTCTTACTCTGACAAGCTCTTTGAGCATCTTGGATTGGGATGTATTCTTTAGATTTACTGCTTTTTGAAGCCTTTCCATGAAACATAATTAAATCATTCATCTATCTCATAAAGATTGATAAAACTCATATCATATATATTTATTTTATGGAAATTCATATTTTTATGCAGGAGCTGTTACAGAATAGTTATCATTCAGTGCCTACGCTTCAGTGTACAAGGTTTTCAAAAGATTTTCTGTAAATCCGAAACTATAAAATCCCCTGGGTGCTGGTCAAAGTCTAGTAATAAATTACTGGCATAGATCTGCCTTTGTAGATCCCCTTACTTACCCCGTCAGAGGTATGAAGCAGTATTTAGTCTTTGATCTGTTTTGTCGTTCACAACCCTATAAATTCTACCATTATAACTTTATCACTTCATTGTAAAATACTGTTTATCCTTTAAAACCAACATTTCTTCTCCTGTATTGTGAAGATGTTGTCATTGCAAATGTTGGTTTGTACTGGGAGTATTTCAGTAACAGCTGCAGGCCTGTAGGTTGAGCTGATATGTGCTATGAAATATGTTGGTGCTATAGAAATGCATGTTATTATTATTATTATTATTATTATTAATAATAATAATATGTGACTGTTGCCATCTTGCCTAACTATGGACTCCTTTCCCCCATACAGACAGCCTCTCATATTAAGAATGGTATATGAATTATTCTTTATTTGAGGCCAATTTATCCATAATTTCCAAAAATTGTGCTTTGTTTGAAAAGTATCTTTAAAGAAAAGGCAGCAAATAATAAATCTCTCAAGAGGTCACAGAAGTCAAGGGATAGTGTATCAAGCTCCTAGCAACTTAGCAGAGGTACGACATGCTGATCAGCAAACAGAAGTTATTTCTTGCATTAAGTGCACATGCTCCTGGTCTGCCATTCACTCCTACTCCTTCCTACGTGCCATGTACCCATCTCTGGGTTTTGTCATGTTTAAATCCTTATAATATTCTCTCCATGTGCCAACACTACATTATGTTCACCTCTTCCGCAAGTGAAAAACTGCTCATAGGACAGGTCTATATCCATGATCAAGGCAAATCTTTCCCTGTAATATGTTACATGCTCCCTGCTCACTTTCTTGGGCTTCTGGATTACCTTGAATAAGTCTAGGGGCTTCCTATATTAGAATCTGTTGCAGAGCTATGTTTAGATCCTTATTGCATTTAGTATTGGTGTGCTGGCTAAAGCTCTGTGATATCATGCTGGCTTTACTGGAGAACTAACAAATGCTTCCATGTATTCTGGATTTCAACTCCTTTCATCACCTGACTATCATATGGCACAAAGGCTTACAGGATTTCTGCTAAGATTTATTATTTTGCTTCCCATGGTTTAGATGGAAAAATACACCTGTCCATCTAAAAAAAAAACCATAGAATAATGTCTATAGTTTGATATTGAGTTAAAACTCTTTGGAAGAAATAAATAGGGGAGATGGTAGACAAATAAAATGAGAAAGTGAAAAAGTGACATGAAGAACACTAAAAAGAAGAAGAAACAGAGGACAGAAACAAAACGTACTCAATGTCAATATTCTGCCTTTATTAATGTAAGCATTAATTAATTATTTATATTTAATTTAATATTCATTTTATTTTATTTTGCTACAAGTTAAAGGGCATATAAAGTGTATTTGATTGTATTGTTTGGTATGGCCTACCAGTTACCCCAGACTTTGCCATGTTTGTAATTGTGTCATAAGGAAGCAGACAGAGTGAATTGACAATTTTTATTCTATATTTAAACTAAATTGAGAAGTGCAATGGTTCAGCCATCTATGAACTGACTGGCTCTTCTAGCACATATATAGAGGTGCCTAATAATATCTAATAATTTATAACTGTGGGTATTTCAACAAATTAAATAGGCACATTATGTTGTTTGTGAAATCCACTGCACATTGATTTCCCATCACTCATGTATTGCTTTATTCTGTGGATTTGCAGAGATAAGCCTCAGTACCGAGGCCAGAATCCTTGGGACCTGTGCCATCTTCTAGAAGCCAATGAGGAAAGAGAGCCATGATTACAGCAAGAATTCCTCTGTATTTATAAGGACCGAGCACATTCTTCCCATTCTTGCCAGTACCGAGTAAAGCCACTTCATTATTGCTAAACTGTTTTTCCACTTATTGGCTCTCGCCAAGATTTTTTAAGCGATTGTAGCTTTACATGTTATACTATATATAGGAATAATATTCATGCCTCAATAACACAAACAGAATACACAATAAAGTTAAACACTTAAATGCCAGGTTGACTGGGGTTAATGGGGTTTCAGCTGAGCAAAATCTGTGTAATGCCACAATGCCTTTGTAACTACAGAACATCAAGTCACAGAATCAATTTCTTGTACAAAATGTGGCATTTGCAGAAATAAATACAGAATGAATAAATATAAAGAAATAGAGATTTAGTTCAGTGAGAAAAAGTATGTCATGGTTCATTTTTATACAGTAAATTCCACTGAAATTTAAGTATCTTTCCTTAATTTGGATCTCCATACTTTGTCTACTAAAAAACATTTAAACATTAATTGAACCAAATAAGATTGTTCTGTCTCCAATTAGAACAAATTATATATTGAATCAAGTACAGGATACTGTGTTTAAGGAAATGGAAATAACTTTTAAAAATTAAACTTCTTTGATGAAAATGGAGTCTATGGGAGATGGCCTTCCTGTAATTCAGAGCTTTCTGGATAACGGGTTTCCAGATAACTCATCCCATATCTGTAATTCCCTGTATAAAGGCAAAATATCTTATATTTTTTTTCTTACATGAGACAGAAGTCCAAGATGTATATTTTATGTTACAGTATATAACACTAATGAAACTGCTTAGCATCAGTTATAACTGATCACAGGCTAATATATTTTATTATACCTATCATACCTTTATTATACCTATTATACAGGCCTCATGTATTTTATTAGCATTAACTCTTGTCAGGATCATGTTACAAACAGAACCCACAAAAGGCATGAACTATGGATCTAATGGAAACTGTTATCATTGTTGCTTTTCTCCCATGTTTGTTTACTTAGGAGTTTCTCGTTTTTTTACATTACAATTTAAAAAAAAATCTGTGTATTGATCCTTTATATTGATAAAGGTTTTGTTTTTATCCCTGTAATACAAATGTTGTCTTACATCACTTACTTGTTAATAGGGTGCATTCAATTCCCTGACCACCTCCAAGTCAAATAACATCCAAGATGTACAGTATATAGGAAAGAAGCAGACCAACTTGTAATGGCTTAAACCTTTGTCACATTTTATTGCAGAAGTTTTATCACTTCTGTTGGGCTACAACTACAACTATATTTTGATTAATCAATGTTAAAGTGGCCATACATGTAGAGATCCTCTCGTTTGGCGATGTCGAGCAGATCTCTCCCCGATATGCCCACATTGAGGTGGGCGATATCAGGCTGATCTGATCGTGGGCCCTAGGGCCCAATAATTAGATCATAATGGAGGCAATACAGGTGGTCAGATCAACAAACAGATGCAGCCGTGATCCAACAGGATTTTGAACACTGCCCTATCGACATTCAGCCAGATATCGATCAGGGAAGCCCATGGAGGGCCCCACACACGGGCCAATAAGCTCATGACTCGGCCTGTCAGCAGCTTTGAATCTGGAGCTGAGCCCAATAACTTTCCATTGTATTAAAAGATGAAATTCAGTTTCACCAGTGACTGATAAAATGACCTATTCTGCACAGTAGCTGAAAATGTCAAACCTAAAATGCACCAAATAATAAGTGTAAAAAATCTCTAATCACTCAGGTAATGCTCCTGCAATGGTACAATGATCCAGCTGGCTATACTTATAAAGTCTTTATAACGACTGGATAAGACCAATTCTAATAGAAAGAAATACCAATACCTGTAGTTGCAGCAAACAAGGTGCATTTTTTTGAAAAGTGATCATTTCAAAAGTGTCGCATAGCACCATGAAATAAATTTGGGATCACCCCGTTTGCTGCAACTACAGGTATTGGCATTTGGCCATTATCCCCTGAATTGACTTTGCATAAAGCCAATTCCAAGCAACTTTTTCATTGGCCTTCATTGTTTTTTTTAAATTATTATTGTTTATGAAATATTTGCCACCTTCTTCTAAACCTTTCGAGCTTTGAAATGGGGGTCACTGACCCCATCTAAAAAATAATTACTCTGAAAGGCTATCATTGCTACTTTGTATTACTCTTCTATTCAGACCATCTCCTATTCATATTCCAGCGTCTTATTCAAACCAATGCAAGGTTGCTAGGGTAATTTAGACCCAAGCAACCAGAAGGTGGAAATTGCAAAATGGAGAGCAACTCCACAAAACCACAAACAATAACAAAAAACACTTGCAAATTGTCTCATAATATCACTCGCTAAATCACATTAAAGGTGGATAACTCCTTTAACAAATGTTTCATTGTTAGAAATGACAATTATACAAATGACAATTATATTTACTTTGACTGATGGTGGCTGTTTATGTAATGGTAACTTTCTCAATATAAAAATGAATTTCTCTCTCTTTCCGGCATGGACCAGCCTGCATGTTAGAAAGGCGCAGAATAGAGTTTATGTAAAATAGAGGAAGCAGCGGTGACTATCGTCGCAGTACATTATCCTGAAGTATCACTTTATTAGGTTTCGGCAGTAAAGCCAGTAGCAAATTGCTATTCCTGTATTTCAGACAGCTGCTATTAATGCTGAAGGCATCCTGGGACTATAGCACAAACCCCACATGATGTGTGCGTGCTTGATTTGAGTACCAGTTTGGCAGCACGAGTATAATAGTTAGAATCCCGCTCCAAAGCTGCTCTTTACAGAATCAATTTGTGCGATTATTTGCAGAAAAGAAAACACCAGGTGGTTTAACTCACCAAACATAGAAATAGCTTTGCTTTCAGAATCCTCCCTGTAAAAAGCAATGGTGCCAGCATAATTGTAGCATTACTTCACTATCATAGGGATACAAGCCAGGTCACTGAAAAGTCCCATGGATCTATCTATGTATCATATATCTATCTATTTATCTATCTATCATCTGTCTGTCATCTGTCTGTCTATATATCAATAGGCACGCATCAAATTGTTGCGGGCATCAAAATTTGCATTTAGCAATCATCTATCAGGCTATCTATCTATCTATCTATCTATCTATCTATCTATCTATCTTAAATCTACTAATATCTACTAATTTATAGTGATGGGCAAATAAATTCAGTATTTATCAATATTTTGATGACCACAACTATTCTGATGTACATTTCAATTATTCTGTCACCCATTGACTTTAATACACTTGGACAAAATAGGCACGCAAAATTGTCGCGGGCATCAAAATTTGCATTTCGCAATCATCTATCTGTCTATTTATCTATCCATCTATATCTATCTATCATCTATCTATCATCTATCTATCTATCTATCATCTATCTATCTATCATCTATCTATCTATCTATCTATCTATCTATCTATCTATCATCTATCTATCTATCTGTCTGTCTATCTCTATCTATCATCTATCTATCTATCTATATCTATCTATCTATCATCTATCTGTCTGTCTGTCTGTCTGTCTGTCTATCTCTATCTATCATCTATCTATCTATCTATCTATCATCTATCTATCATCTATCTGTCTGTCTGTCTATCTCTATCATCTATCTATCTCTATCTATCTATCTATCTATCTATCATCTATCTGTCTGTCTGTCTGTCTGTCTATCTCTATCTATCATCTATCTATCTATCATCTATCTATCTATCATCTATCTATCTATCTATCTATCTATCTCTATCTATCTATCTATCATCTATCTATCTGTCTGTCTGTCTCTGTCTGTCTGTCTATCTCTATCTATCATCTATCTATCTATCTATCTATCTATCTATCATCTATCTATCTGTCTGTCTGTCTCTGTCTGTCTGTCTATCTATCTATCATCTATCTATCTATCTATCTATCTATCATCTATCTGTCTGTCTGTCTATCTCTATCATCTATCTATCTATCTCTATCTATCTCTCTATCAATCTATCATCTGTCTGTCTGTCTGTCTGTCTATCTCTATCTATTTCTATCTATCTATCTATCATCTATGTATCTATCTATCATCTATCTATCTGACTTTTTCTATGTTTCTTTGTTGGTCCAGTTGAGTACATTGGATCTGTATTTTCAGCATACAAACTTGAAGCACAGCACCCGATGATGAATAAAATGCTTTTATTTCAATTTCTCTGGCAATGATCTGGACATAGCGACGTTTCAGGCCGCATTGGGCCTTTTATCAAGCTCTTGTTTGTACAACTGTATTTTCAGCATACCCTAATGCCATTTATTTTTAAATATTTCTATGTAAGAAATAATGATAAAAGAGATTACTTGTGTATATAGCTTTTATCTAGCAGTTCCATCTTCTAAAAGGCTACATTTTTTTTTAACATAAACTCTATCATTTTTCCCCACTGTAGTATTAGATATGGGGAAGCCCTTACCACATACCCAAGAAGCATTTAAAATATTGGAGTTAGGATTTACATTTATTGTCACATATATATGTGAGCTTGCGTCAGTGATCTGTATGCTGCCGAACTTTTGCATTTGCTTGTGATCAGATTAAGCATATTATTTCTGCTCTTTCTAAACCCATAAAAGCCTCCTAATACTTTGAGCAGTGTCCCAAAGGAGAGGACTTGTTAGTCAAAATATCTTTCTCACTGCCTCATTCTCCACCTTTAATGAAGGCAGGACTCTCTGCTACTGGAGACTAAAGGGTGTGTATAAAATCCCCCAATGAAGTCATGCCTTCACAGTCTGTTTGTTAGTAAAGTAGAAAGAAAACAAACTGATAGAAATGTCTCGCAGACATGATTGGGGATATGCCAGTCACAATGGTAAGTACAATACAGCGTGCCATATTACATGAAATAAAAAATGCAGTGATATCAGAATTGCTTGGTATGATGCCTTTTGCTTACTATATTTGGCCTCATTGGAAGTATTAGCCATGTTTTTAAAATATCAATGCTGTGGAAATTAATATATGTGCTCTAATTTTTTTAGGGCCTGATACATGGGCAGAATTTTTCCCTGCTGCGAAAGGAGATCGTCAATCCCCTATTGAACTCCATACCAGATATATAAAACATGACCCTGCCCTGAAGCCATGGACTTCCACCTACCATCCTTCAACATCACTAACTGTGGTCAACGATGGAACCACATGCAGAGTGGTATTTGATGATTCTACTGACAGATCAGGTGATCTCTATACTTTTATTTGTTAACGGTGTACTCCCCACACTGGTCCCTAAGCAAAAGCCTCATTTAGAGGTACAAGCTTGTTCCCCACTATAGATATACAAATGCTTATGATCAGCAGAGCATACTTACAACCAGCCAACTGCACCCCTAAAGCTGATAAACAAGCAGATTTATAATAATGCCCCGTTTCCTTATAATCCCAAGTAATATCTGGGAGTCTGCTTTGTGAGCCAAGGATCCTATTACACTAAATTATGCACAACATTTAAGTAAAAATTTCTAATGTCTATGGGGCAGATTCAATAAATTCACATGAAGGATTTGAAGTTCGATCGAATTTTCATAAATATTCGAATTTTTTGAAGACCACTTCGACCAGTGAATTTTGAAAATTCGATCGAATTGAATGATTCAAATAATTTGAATAACAATCTATTTGAATATTCAACTATTTTACATTTGTATTCGACTACCTAGCTCGCCAGATCAAAGCGACCGAATTGGGGTTCATTATTTTTGATCGAATAAAAAAATTCAATCGAATGGTTAAAATCATTTGAATCGTTCAATTTGAATGATTTTTTCTATTCGATCGTTCGACCAATCGAATTCCCAACTATTCACATGGTCGAATTCGAGGGTTTTTTAACCCTCGAATTCGACCCTTAGTAAATCTGCCCCTAAGTATAAATATATAGAATCATAGAAAACCTATGTATACAGCATTGGGAACAATCCTAACCCAAAAGTTAAAGGGGAGTCTCACTTTTGAGTTAACTTTTAGTATGATGTAGACTAGAAAGTGATCATTCTGAGACAATTTGCAATTGGTTTTCAATTTTTATTATCTGTGGTTTTTGAGTTAATTTTTATTCTGTTGCTCTTCGGTTTGAAGTTTCAGCAATCTGGTTGCTAGGGTTCAAATTGCCCTAGCAACCATATACTGATTTGAATAAGAGACTGGAATATGAATAGGAGAGGCCTGAATAGAAAGAGGAGTAATAAAAAGTAGCAAAACAGAGCATTTATTTTTTAGATGGGGTCAGTGACCAGAAATCAGATTAAGAAGGCAAATAATTAAAAACTTAAAACAATGAAGACCGAATGAAAAGTTGCTTAGAATTGGGCATTGTTTAACATATTAAAAGTTAACTTAAAGGTGAACTACCCTTTAAGAATAAATTCTTTTATGTCAGTATTCCATCAATGAATTTTAGCAGCTCTAATTAGAAAACCTTGCTAACACCACTCAACCATTGCATGTCATCAATCATTACATTGCAATTCCTTGATTCAGAAGTAATAAATTCTTTATTTTCTTCGATAGTTGTTAAAGGTGGTCCCCTGGATGGAAGCTACAGACTCCGACAGCTCCAGTTTCACTGGGGTTCCTCTGATGACCATGGATCTGAGCATGTTATTGATGGATTCAGATATGCAGGAGAGGTAACTCACAAATCACTGTCCATTAGAAGTTAGCAAACCGGAACTCACAATTTAACTGTATTTTAATATAAAACTAAAAGTACTTTTTTGTTGCATGTGTGCACCTCTCACGGCTCTAATTTGGTGAGGACAAGTGTCCTGGGCCTGTAGCATCAGAATGAACCCTTGGTGCTAAAAGCATCCAAAAAGTACAAAGGACATATGATATTGCTTAAAGGAGAAGGAAAGGCTTGCAGCACTTGGGGGTGCACCCCAAGTGATTGTATTGACTTACATGAAACTCCGGGCCGGTGCTCCTATCAGCCCAGGTTTATACCAGTGAGCACCACGAATAGGGTTGCCACCTAGCTGGTATTTTACCGGCCGGTATTTTTGATGGTTGATCCCAATGTTATTAATAGGGAAAAAACTTTTAGGAAGTCCGGTATTTTTTTCTAGAAAAAGTGGCAACCCTAACCAGGAAGAGATCCACTTCCTTTTAAGACTAAACCTCAATTATGTTTATATGCCAGGAATGTCCCAGGTGAGGACTTTCAGCTGCTCTTGGACTGCAAAGCTGAGTACAGGTATGGGACACGTTATCCAGAAACCTGTTATCCAGAAAGCTTTGAATTACAGAAAATGATTTCCTTTTTCTCTGTGATAATAAAACAGTACCTTGTACTTGATCCAAAGATATAATTAATCCTTATTGGAAACAAAACCAGCCTATTTGGTTTGTTTAATGTTTACATGATTAGACTTATAGGAAAGCCTCCCCCCTCCCCTGTGTAGACCCTCTCCCTCCCCCCCACAGCCCCCCCCTCCCACCGGTAAATGCCCCTAATTTTTTACTTACCCTTCCTGCAGATTTTTGGCACAGGAGTTCATGGCAGCCATCTTCTTTCTTCAGTCTTCTCTGTAAATCTGAAAACTTTCGGTGCATGCACAGTGATTCGGATTTGCAAATCTCCTCCAACTATGCATGTGCCGAAAACGCCGGTAAACTTACGAAGGAGACCGAAGAAAGATGTCTGCCGCGAATTCCTGTGCTTAAATTCTGCAGGAGGGGTAAGTAAAAAGTTGCCCAGGGGTGTAGGCCGGGGGGGGGAAGGGAGGGGGGTCTACTCAGGGAAGGGGGGAGGTTTTTTTTCCCCTTACAGGCTGAATTCTCCTTTAATGCATGAAGATCCAAATTATGGAAAGATCCCTTATTCCAGGGGTCCCAAACCACCAGGCTATGGACCAGTGGTGTTCCATGGGCTGAGCCACCCCAAGTCCCAACTGCAGTCTATAATAACTGCAAAAACTATAAAAAATGCCCCAATTGCATGAAATCCTAGCTCCCTGATGCACCATTGCCTTGATAACAGCTTTACAAACCCAAGAAGCTTTCTACTGATCACAATAAGGACCAAAATACTGTGGTTCTGGTAAACCTGAAATGCACCCATGCATCTACATCTAGCCCCCTAATCCCCATAAAAATTATTTTGCTTCAAACTGCTCTATGGTGCAAGGTTCCATACCTGTATCACATAATGGTTTGCTGGTCATTGTGGATGAAAACACATGCCACTCTATATGATTCCATAGGGACTATGTAATAGCAAACACAGCCTTCACATTGAACATTTAATGCCCACTGCTCACTACTTACTATGAGTTACTTGAGCAAATGTCAGCTATCAACAAAGATTTAGTGACAGTATCTGTTATGCGAGTACTTGCCCCATTTATTCTTATTCATTCCACGTTTTATATCTTTATATACTTTATATTTATTTATCATTATATACTTTTATTTAAGATGCACTTTATACACTGGAATTCAAAGTACGACAACATAACAGAAGCAAAGAAGTATCCAGACGGTGTGGCCATAATAGCCGTGTTTTTAAAGGTAAGATTAATGTTTTTTTTGTCACCTATAAAAAGTAATTCACAAGCCTTATGTATCTGTGTTTTACCACCATTGGAAAGGTATGGAAAGCTCTGTGCATCTATGAGGTTTGTGTTCCTTAAGTAGATAGCCCCTCAATATTTTGTATTATGACCATTGCCTTGCCCTTCATTAATAAATGAACAATGGGAGCAAATGATGGTTATTAATGGAGTGCTGTACTAGGGCAGTCATCGAGATATATGTTTGTTACAGCCTTAATATGTACAGCACTAGATGCACTTAATAATAGACTCTGAGTTTGTTCTACTCACAGCATTGTAATCAATCTACTTTATATGCTGCTGTGGGCATTGTTACCCAAACATTCCATTATTCTTTATAGCTTTTTAATTATTTGCATTCTCCTTCTGACTCTTTTCACTTTCAAATGGGGGTCACTGACCCCATCTAATAAAACAAATGCTCTGTAAAACTCTTAATTAATCATCTTTTTATTCAGAGCCTCCCCGTTCATATTCCAGTCTCTTATTCAAATCAATGCAATGTTTTTAAGGTACTTTGGACCCTAGAACCAGATAGAACCAGATTGCTGAAACAGCAAAATAGAAAACTGCTGAAAAAAAGTAAAATAAATAAAAACAAACGCAAATAATAAAAAATGAAAGCTAATTGAAAATTGTCTCAGAATATTAATCTATACATAATGCTAAAAATTAACTCAAAGGTAAATCATAACCATACTGCAGTGCCAGGCCTGAAATAAAAGCTAAAATCCAAGCCACTGGCATTTCAAATCCCCAGTTTAAAAAGCCTCAGTGGAAGATGTATCTTAAAATAAGCAACCACATGTTTGGGGTATCCTAGTGCTAATGATCTCTTTTACATTCTAAACTAGATCAATTCATCTGGTAGACAGTTACAAATAGAAACATTTGTGCTAATTCAAGTAACCTAATGGTTTGTGATGGGAAATGACTGGGGCCTATGTATGACTGGGAAATTATTGTCAATATTGATAGTAAGTTCTATACATATTGATGGTAAGTTCTATACATATTGATGGTAAGTTCTATACATATTGATGGTAAGTTCTATACATATTGATGGTAAATTCTATACATATTGATGGCAAGTTAAATATCCTACAAGCTCTTATTTCTGGTGGTCATAGGGACCTGACTGCTAAAGAGAGTCTATGGGGTAAATTTATCAAAGAGTGAAGTTCCGCCACTAGAGGGAAATTACACAGCTCTCAATTCATTTCTATGGGATTTTGAAAGGCGTATTCATCAATGGGTGAAGTAACGTTTCACCCTTTGATAAATACGCCTTCAAAAATCCCATAGAAATTAATTGAGAGCTGTGGAATTTCCTCTAGTGGCGGAACTTCACTCTTAACTTCACTCTTTGATAAATATACCCCTATATCTCAGTGCAGGACACACTGCTGCTAATCACTGATTGGTTGCCATGGATTAATGCCCAGGTGCAAATTTGCCCAGTGTTTATAAATGACCCCCACTTACTGCATTTCAAACAAATAAAATCTAACTGAAATATTTAAAAGAGCCATATTCATGCTTTCTAAGTATCTTACTTTCATTGGCCTCCCATAATCCATGCTTCATATTATGTATAAACATGTATGCATGTATGTTTTTATTTATATAGTGCTACGTTATGTACACAACACTGACCAGCAGACCAATAAAATAATAAAACAAACAGGTTTGTTTACTTCCAGATACTTACTATGAACACAGGTGTTGAGTTGGGACTGCTGGTACATATGATTGTTACCACTTTCCAGCCTGTGAATGTATGTGGACACATCTGTATATGTTGTTCTCAAGAGGATTTTAATTTGTGGATTAGGAGTCTGGAACATAATGATAATATAGGTTGTATAATGATAATTCTTAAAATTCTGCATTTATTAAATACAGATTGGGAAAGCCAAACCCCTTTTGAAGTTGGTTCTAGAAGCATTGGATTGCATCAAGAACAAGGTAATTGGTAAAAATAAACCACCATTTATGATTACATGTGACAGAAAATGTTGTAAATCACTTTTGCAAACTCAAATGAAAACCCATAAAATGATAAACCACAAGATAAAATATAACTAGTATTTGTCAACCAAACATTAGTGTCACCTCATATTGTCCCACATAATTGTGCCTGGTACAAGGGAAACCCTTTCTGTGCATAGACTTGTATTATTTCTATGTAGGCTATGAGTAACCTTAGGAAGTTGTCCTTCCTTATTACTTATAGTGTCCACAACTCCAGTGATGCCAAACCCTATTATGTCACCTTATTTCTAGGCAATGTCCCTTAGGGCTTCAGGAATCATACCCCAATATAAGGACTATGGGAGAAACTTGTGACCAGCCTGCTGCAGAGACATTTGCATATTACTCCAGGTTGGAGAAGCAGTTGCATAATTCTATATATATATATATATATATATATATATATATAGAGAGAGAGAGAGAGAGAGAGAGATTCAAAAGGATCAGCACTTCAGCATATCCAATGTTTTGGTCCCACCTGGGGACCTAAAGGTCCGAAACGTCGGATATATGCTGTGTTATTGAATAAAGAAACACTTCATTCACTTTAACAAAGAGAGTGCTGATCCTTTTGAATCTCTACATAATGGAACCTTGATCGTGCACCTTGACTTCATTACAAATTGAGTGTGGACACCAGCAGTTTATATATATAGATATATATATATCTGAAACAGAGAAGAGACAAAGACATAAAAATGCGGAAAAAATAAGACTATGCCTTTAATTATTCACTCAAAACACATTAACAGTGTACTTATCTTCATATGGCTTTAAATTAAAGAACAGTCTATCTCACAGATGAGATCATAGTCTTCCTGACTACCCCAGGGCCCCTCTCATACTCTGGACCACCACAAGCTTAGTACCCTGTTACTGTTACCCTGAACTGTTACCCTGAGCATTGCATATACCTTGTATACACAATGAGTACTATCAGTCATAGAAACCTTCTCCCAGCTATTCCATGTCTGTGCCAGTCAACGCTGCTATCTGAACTGCTTTGACAGTAAAGTTGGGGAGACTTGGAGACCATGAATAAGCTGGTGGGGAGCATAATTATTTACCAGGGAGTGGAAGAGGCACCACTCCCAGTTCAGAGATCACATCTCTCTATCAGCCAGGCCACACAGCCTACTTCCAAGTCAGCATCACGGCAGGATTTTCCAGAACACTGTCTCTCTCCAGGCTACAGGCCCCTTGGCCCTCTCCATTTCTTCATCTCAGACACTCTCTGTCTCAGGCTCCATGGGTCACTTGGTCTCTCTCAGGCTTCCTCTTACTCACCAGGAACAGCCAGAGGTCTGCTCCAGAGATCCAAGGAAGAGCCATAGGTGTGGGAGCACACCACTTTTATAGGCTATAGTTAGTGTAACCCCAGCTGCCGCTTCTATCTGGTTGCAAGGGAAAATTAAATACACACTTCCCTATATATAAATATGGACAGATGATTGTATGCAAAATGTTTGATTCACTGAGAATTTGGAGTGCAGGTCTACTTGAAGATTTGACCCCAGTGTTGTACTGGCCCACCAGAATACCAGGAAAACTCCCAGTGGGCCAAGGTGTCAGTGGGCCTCATGCTGCTAAACATTTGGCCTATTTCATGGCTATTCCCTATTTCTATGAGAACAAAGAGGCTAAATAGATGGAATAATTGATTATAGTATGTAAAGAAAACAAACTAGGAGAATAGAGGTTGATTGAGGAGATGAAGAATATTGGTACTGAGAGTGGCCCCTGGTCTAAGGTTTTATGGTGGGCCCCTGGTCTAAGGTTTTTGGGTGGGCCCCTGGTGTTCCAGTCCGACACTGTTTGACCCAGCACCCACAAGACAATCAAATCCAGATTGGAGTGTGGCTGCTTAAAGACTTTATATTTATATTTGATATAAATAAATATATATTATATATATATATGAAAATGCTTACACTGAAACGTCTTATATTGTAGAAGATACTGATGTGATTTTTGCATATATCTAGGGAAAGAAGGCTCATTTTACAGACTTTGATCCTACGATTTTGTTTCCTTCCTCTCGGGATTACTGGACTTATCAAGGCTCATTTACAACCCCACCTTGTGAAGAATGTGTTACTTGGCTGCTCCTGAGAGAACCCATTACCGTCAGCCCGGAGCAGGTAAATGAGCTGTGGTTCTTTGTAATTAACTGTGGTTCTGTGTTTTAAACCCCAGTCAAGAATCGAATCTACAGTCTTGTAATGGAGCACTTGAGTGAAAGGGATGTCAGACATTAGAGATTGATACTGCTAAGAACATATTTCAGTTTATCTAAGATCCAATGGCCTGTATATTCCCCCCGCCCCCGTTCTTAGATAAAAAACAAACTAATTTAAGAACTATAAACACTGTACATGGTCCATTGAATGTGTTATTATACAGCCCCACTGCGTGACATAAATGGAATAATTTATATAGTTGCAAGATCTGCATAAGATCCATAAACCTTTGTGGTTGGTGTGATTTTAAAGAATGCAGCTAGGTATTGTGGGTTACAAGAAGTGGGATTTGTGGGCATTTCTTTATCCCTTATATGTCTATATATATATATATCTTCCTGATCTCCCCTGTGCCATTTTTTGCTAGATGGAAAAATTCCGGAGTGTTTACTCAACTATAGAAGGTGAAATTGACTGCCACATGGTGGACAACTTTCGCCCTCCACAACCTCTGAAAGGAAGAGAAGTCAGAGCTTCATTTGATTAATCCTGTGATTTACATCCAGTAAACACCTGCAACGATGAATGTTGTCACTGTTCTTGCATAACACATTCAACCTCATATTTAATCATGTAAAGAGTTGATTTTCGCTGGGATATTGGCTCCATCCCCACATATTCCAGCCTCCTGAATATTACCGTAAAAGGGAATTTAATTTGTCCTTTCTTTTAGCTTCAAGTGTTTGTTACTGCTTCATAAAACTCAATCCAAGAGCAGTGATCAACCATCCCTAATAACTGTCTGGAATCTGAACAGAGGCCAAGAATAGATTTGAGCACAATGGTTACATAAGGACATTCAAGGTTTATTTCTTAGTTTAGCTAGAAATAGACTAACTGTGAGAAAATAATTCTGCATAAATTTCTTAGTGAAATTATCTAAGCACGTCTGATTTCTTACCATTCACACTGTTACCTCTTACAAGTACAGGTATGAGAACTGTTGCCTGGAAATTTGTTAAATCTTTTCCGAATTATGGGAAGCTCCAAGAGACTCAGTTGAAATCAAATAATGCCAATGCTTTAAAAATGATTTTCCTGTTCTCTGTAATAATAAACCAGTGCATTGTACTTTACAAAGACTTTGCTAAGACATAATTAATCCTCATTGGAGGCAAAACAATCCTGTTGGGTTTAATTAATTGTAGCACACTCTTGAGTGCAGTTTAGCTGTGGATTTGTGGAATGTGTATGACCAGGCTAACTGCTTAACTTGTGACCAGGATCCCCAGTGTACCCGTGCAACTCCCAGTACCTGGTGTTGTTCAGTGCGGCCGAAGATTCAGTCTGACACAGTTCTTGCAGCAAACTTTAACTGATTTATTGAACTGAACAGAGTAGTAAAATACTGCAATATTCTCCCCAGGGGGATAACGTATATTCCAGAACAGACAGTATGCAATTCAAATAACCAGTAGTAATGATTCACACTTCACAAAGGATAGTTACCCTCTCACTAGGTAATATCCCTTTTCCGTTAGATAGCACTAGATCTTGGATTTCCCAGCCTGGGGTCTTGCTTCTTGGCACCCGATTCGGTCCTCACCTCACCCACTGTACTCAGCCTGGGGTCTTGGGTCTTGGTTCCCTATCTGGTCCTCAACTCACCCACTGTAGTCCCTGATCTAGTGGTTTACTCACCACGGGGATCTAACCCCACTATTTCTCCCCGGTGGAACCACAGCTGCTCTCTAGATACCCTGAGCTGTCTTTCACTCCTAGAGTGAACTAGTCACTACTACCACTGGCTAAACCTAACTTTCAAGGTATCAGAGTCCTGGTCCCGTAACACCTATTTGGGAGGCACGGTCCCAGGAGTAAGACCCTGAGCACATGGGGCTAAACCCTTTTATACTTTTAAACTATGCCAACTGGTGGCCAAATCCCTTGAACTGGTCTGGACATCCTTACTAAAGGACTCTTAGGTGTCCAAATATAGAGGGGAACTGCCTGAATGAACTACACCAGATCTCAGGATCCCTACATAATGTTTTAATTATTTTAGTAGACTTAAGGTATGTGTCTAAATTACAGAAAGACCCCATATCCAGAAAACCCCAGTCCCTAAGCATTGCATATACCTTGTATACACAATGAGTACTATCAGTCATAGAAACCTTCTCCCAGCTATTCCATGTCTGTGTCAGTCAACGCTGCTATCTGAACTGCTTTGACAGTAAAGTTGGGGAGACTTGGAAACCATGAATAAGCTGGTGGGGAGCATAATTATTTACCAGGGAGTGGAAGAGGCACCATGGTAGCGAGGAAGCAGGACAATGGTATCGTGCTTGACCATGAGAGTCAGTTTGCTGGGAATTGTCCAATATCACTATAAGTAGCTGGAGGAAAAGCTGGTCAGATGTCCAACATGGAGAGGGCATGATCATACATGGGCAGAGAAAACCATCTGAAGAATTGAAGGTGGTGGGATTTGTGTATGATTGTGGTAGAACTGTCAGGGTAGTTTTACAGTTATCCTTTTTTTGAACCTTGAAAGGAATATGGATAACTGATTTACAACATCAGTTATTAAGGATACTGTACCTCTTAATAAAATTTGAGATTAGAAATTATTTAGAAAACCATGGGTCAGTTTGACTTCGAACAGCCCTGTACTTTAAATCAGGGCATACGTTTATCTCTTTATAATTTTCTTTGTAAAAATCCAGACTGTAATACTTTTTATGTTGTAATAGAAACTCTGCCGTAAGCCATGGCATACTAATAGCTTATTTCAGTCCAAAGAATATTTACATTGCTTTATTTTGATTTTCTAGTACCAACATGTTACAGGAGTCAGCCTACCAGTAAATGTTTGCACTGTGAGAAGAAATCCACGTCAATAACATGACAAACCAAATGCATATAGTGCCTTTATCTGATTCCCAAGTCTGCTAGGCAAACATGCAGCTGCCCAGAACAACTGCATTTAATAGCTGTCATTGGGATATATGTTGGGAAAATGTTTTAATTAAGGAAACATAATAATAATTAAAAAAATAGAAGATAAATACCTCATCCCTTATTTGGAATCAGGGCTCTCCAACCCTACTGTCTAATTCTGTAACCCTCATTTTTTGTTATTATTGTAATTATTATTATTATAAAGTAGCTTTTCGATTGGGATGAGCAAATTTTTTCGGGCAAATTTGTGGCGAGACAAACGGCTCAGATTCACCCATCCCTAATGATGATGAATACTGATAATTCTGTATTAGTATTCTAGAACTTACCTCAGTTCAGCCACAGGGGGGCAGCACAATACCTTTCAGTTATAGAGCTAACATTGCACTTGGGCATTTATGCGTTTTGCTTAGGAAGGAGCTATTTTTTCCAGGTAGCATTGTTAATGCATATTCAGGATGTTCTATTATTTTTATATTCCTTCATAGTGGGTTTTTAATAGTGATGGGCAAATTTTGGGCGTTTAACTTGGCAAATTTCGCAAATTTCTAGTAGAAATTCACGAAAGGGCGAAAAATTTGTGAAACACCGCTGCATCTCGTTTTGGATGCCGGCATCCATTTTTTTAGCCAACAATGGGCACCGGCATCCAAAAATGGGCACCCGAGTCCAAAAACAGACACCCCTGTCCAAAATGAGACGCTGGCAAATTTTCGACAAGGTAAAATATTCCTGCCGTTTTACGAATTAAGGGGATTCGCCGCAAATTCGACCATCACTAGTTTTTAATCATTTACATAGTAACTTTGGTTGAAAAAAAGACACATGTCCATCAAGTTTAACCAATTAACTTTTTATAACCTGCCTAACTGCTAGTTGATCCAGAGGATCAAGAAGGAAAACATGGAGGCCCATTTATCAAAGGTTGATTTTCGAGTTCATGTGAATTATTTAATTTGATTATACTCACAATTGGACTGGGAGGTTATTAAAAAAAAATGAATATCTAATATTAAATCGAATGCTTCCAACCCGAAATTTCAAATCAAATTCGATTCGTACAAATCTCCCCAAAAAAAACCTTGCATGTCAGGAAGGCTTTTAACATGCCCAATGGCTCAACAGACCTCTGCCACTGACTTGTAAATGAACTCTGCAGGTTTTAGGTGGCTGTTTCCATGGTCGAGGTGTGATAAATCTCACATTTGAATTTAAATTCAAATATGGGGATAAAAATTTGAATGTTTTAATTTTGACACTTGTCCCCAAATGTTGCCAGTCTGATGTTGCTCGTCTGGAGCATTAATTGCTAAGTTACGTAGGGCTTTTAATTTGGGACACCAAATGAGTATATATTTGGTCAGTTTGGCTGCCGGACAATAGATCAAGTCTGACTGAACTGACTTCACTTGTGCAGACTAGGAGAGCACAGTATTCTCACCCCAACGCCGTTGCTATTTCCCAAATGTAATGATTAATTTCTGAGCAAGCCTCATTCAGCTTTTGACCCTAAGTAAATTTCTGAGCGAGCCTCACCCCAAAGCTATCAACTATTTGCATTTATACATAACAGTGATTGGCGTTATCAAGCACTTCACTGTATGTGCACTCAGTAAGATGTGAATGTATTCTGTATTCTAATGAAAAGAAACAGAAGAGAAATCTTACTAACAAATACATTTTGTTTTACCTTTACAAGCAGTGAATTTCTCGAGTCTGTAAAATAATTCAGTGCTGGACACAAAACAGAGGCCACTATGAATAATACAGAGAAAATGAAATCAACATGCCATTCCTGCCCATTTTGTCTAAATATTAGTTCTTTCACACCCTGTTAACTTGCTCGATAACAGTTTGTGATAACTCTATCACTCAAGCCCTGCCTGATAATATATATGAAAGTACTAATGCTTTGCAAAGTAGGTAGGTATATTGATATATTGATATATATAAAATCAGTTTCTTAAGCCAAATGACCTTTCACTACTTGCTGTGTGACTTCCAACAACCCCATAATTGTACAGTACAAGGCAGTGCAACGTAATGGTTCCCTTTGTCACCTGCTTATCACTGTGTTTACTCTGAATCATTTAAACTTCATAAATCAGGGTTTCTAAATATTACTGAAGTCGCTCCAAGCTTGCTGGCTGTGTGTTCATGGCGACAGGGAGAGAAAGAGCAAAGAGAGATTTCAAGTGAAATGTCAGGTACAACAATAAATAGAAAAGTATTAAAGGGCATGTAAAGGAAAAAAATAAAATCCAATTTTTACTTACTTGAAAAAGAAATCTATCTCCAATATACTTTGGTTAAGAAATGTGTACCATTTATATAAGAAACCTGACTGTATGCAGTGAAATCCCCCCTTCATCTACTGCTGTGGATAGGAATTGTCATACGGTCCCTAACTGCTCTGTACGGTAAAAATCATACTACAAACAGCAGGTGGAGTAAGGTGGGGCCTTACTTCCCAACCTTTCAGAATTCTAGCAGCTTTGTTTGTTTCCCTGTAGAGCAGTCTGTGACTGTGTAGAGATTTATATTGGATTTTATTTTTGCCTTTACAACCCCTTTACTGTTTCCAACTCCAGCTGCAGGGACAAAGATCATGGAGCCAGATTTAAACAGATAAATTGGTATTCGATTTGGAGGATTATTTTGCTGCAGCCACTGGTTCTGTAGAGTTGGAGGAAGTTTTAAACAATACAAAAACTATAAAATCCACATTAGATTACATGACAACACAGGACCCAGTGCAGTCTGTATATTTTGATTATTAATCAGTCTTACTGTATCGGCTTCTGGCAGATGTTATTCGACTTCTGCTGTTTTGATAATTTATGACAATCCCTTAGCTTAGCCCAGATCACACTGAGCATGTGCACAGTCTTGGTCTTGCAAAGATGTTTAACAAATGTTAAGCTTTCTCGTTGGTGAATGGCAAGTGCTGCTGAGAGGGAGCCTGCAGTGATGCTAGAAATACGGTAAATATGACGTATTACATGGGGGGGGATCTGTGTTGCACTGATATTTAGCAGTTTGCACTTGCTTTAATAAATGAACCCCACCGATGTCATCAGTGACTGTTCAAGATCTTAATTCACTTGTGTGCCATCGGGTTCATCCTCAAAGTTTGCAATTTGGAGAGCCTAAACAAATTCCTTTGACTCACAAGGAATAATCTGTTTTAGTTCAGAGAAAGATGACCCATTTGCATTACCACCTAAAAAAATCAGAAGGCACATGTCTAAAGATAAAGGGGAAGAAAACTAAAACCACAGGAGGGGTCAGTGATCCTCTTTAAAAAATGCAGTGACCCAGGATGAGTGAGCGGACATATTTTGGTTAAATGTAATTTGTATGTTTATCACTAGAGGGCAGCAACACATAAGATTGGCCTGGGTTAGTCTACCCCCCTGGAAACTCTAGCAGAGAAGTAGGCTCATTTATTAACAATTGGCAACTTCGCACTTGAGTAGTAACCCATAGCAACCAATCAGTAATTACCTTTTTTCAGCCAGCTGCAGGTAGAACATCTGATTGGTTGCCATGGGTTACTGCTCAATTGTGAATTTTCCAATTGTTTATAGATGACCCCCCGTTTCTGTAGCTTCATCCTATATATGTGGGCTGGAGATGGGGAAGGTTACTAAAGCCTCACTGAGCACCTAGGATGGTCCCATGGAAGCCTAGATGTCGGGATGCAATGAGCACCTGGAAGCTGAGTTATATAATACACAATAGATTGTAAGCAGCTTGGGCCAAGGACCTCATCCCAATTGTGTATAGAAACACCTAGCACATGAGAATTTATTTAAACTGTCTAATATATAATAGCTGTACCCCTGTTTGTGTCTATACTTAGTACAGCACTGCATACATCTGTGATGCTCTACAAGTAAACAAAATAAAATATAAACATATTCTGAATACAGGGCTCACTTGGGCCCACGTCACTGCAAATTGCGCTTGATTAAAAATACATTTGTAAGGGACAGAGTTCAGCTTCTATCTGTCACTGGTATAAGTGCAAGGTTTGCTCCCATTAGTACACCAACACTTTTACCAGTGTTAAATTCACCCTGGGATGCAAATAGGTTCCAATTAGGGTTGCCACCTTTTCTTGAAAAAAATACCGGCCTTCCTATATATTTATCCTGTATTCTCTACTATTATTATCTCTTATTATTGTTAAGTAGATAAGTAGGGGTTCTTTCTTTTCTCTGTTAGAGTATGTTAACAGTGAATAGAAAAAGAAAACAAGGGAATCCGATTTAATGGTTGGCAGTTGCCATTGGCAATAATTCTATCTACATTCCACTTATGGTGTATTCAGTCCTAGACGGGTCTGGACTGGGATAGAAAATAGGTCCTGGCATTTTAAGTACACGGAGGCCCAAACAGCCCCCCACCAGCCCACTAAATAGTGACTGTCTATGGCATCTTGCACCAGCCCCTCTGGCAGTGGCGTAACTAGATGTTTCTGGGCCCCACAGCAAATTAATTTTAGGGCCCCTAACATATCCAGAGGTTATCCATTTTACTAGTATATGTTGAAATTGTTCATTAATTAGGGCTTCATGGGGCCCCCTATACCTCTTGGGCCCCCCTGCAGCCACAGGGTCTGCTTCCTCTATAGTTACACCCTGCCCTCTGACATTTGCCAGAACCCACAGATTGTCAGTCCGGGCCTGGTCCTAGATATACAATAGGGCCCTGAGCTCAGAGAATGAATATTATTCTTAAATGGCACTGAGATCAGCAGGTAACTTTTCATTCACTCAAATAGACCATTTCACCCCTTTGTCCCTGCAGTCGAAGGTATGGGAGTGATAAAGAGTATAGTATATAGTATCACTCTAAGGCTTAGTCCAGACGGGGAGATTCGGGGGTGATCCGTCGCCTGGCGACTTCTCGCCGCGACGGATCACCCCCGAATCTCCCCGAATAGCTACGCACCGGCGAGGCTTAAAAATGCCGGCGCGTGTCCACACGGAGCGGTGCGATTTTTAAAATCGCTCCAAATTGCCTGGCGAGACTGCAAATACTTGTGTGTGCGGATCCATTTCTACATTCACACGGTTGCTAGGGGACCCGGCGGGTCAACGGTGAACCAGCACCACAATAACAGAGGAGTGGAAAGGAGGTGTGCGGTGGAGACACAACATAGATGCTGTTAGACAGACATTTCTTGCTTAAAAAAAAAGGAGATGGTTAGGTTCAGTGGAACCATTGGGATTGGATAAATTGGATTACTGAGGTTGCGTTACTCTACATTGCTGGGGAATTCCGTACTGAAGCTGAACAAAGGATAAACAAAGGAACATTTTTAAGATTATTGCACAAATGCTTTAGACTTATGGCTACTAAATCTCCCTCCTCCTAAATCCCCACTGAGGTGCCAACTCCTATTCACAGCATTCTTGATCTTTGGTAATGCTCTTTTGGGAATTGTTAAATGGAATCTGTCATTCCTCCTGCTGAATCCTGCATTGAAATTAGTTTTTTTTTTTTAAAAAAAGATCAAGCAGATACTTTTTTGTATTTCTTGTATTTTCTTTTTATATTTCTTGACATGAGGCAAACCATTTTCTTGCTTTCCCAAGTGCTCTCAGCCATGTGACTTGTGCTCTAATACATTTCAGTCTCTCCTTACTTTTGTGCTGCAAGTTGTAATCATATCACCCACTTCAAGCAATGGGCTAGCAAAACACCGGAAAAAAGCTAAGTAGGCCATGGCCAGTGCCGGTCTTAAGCACATTGGACCAATTTGGCCCAATTGGGCCCCGCACTTATGGGGGCCCGCTCCAGTGCGAGCTCTGATTCTATTCCCTTAATACCCCAGTAGCCCAGCCTATCCCTAATCCAGATTGGCCCAGCCCGCTCAAATCTGATTGGCCCAGGCCACATCTGAACCTGATTGGTAGAGCCCACACCCAAACCCAATTGGCCCAAATAATAAGTAAAATACATTAATGTTGTATATATAAACCATGGTGCTGCACACACACAGTTTACAGTGGTAACCAAAATTTGCACTTTTTTTTGTGCACATAGATTAAACAAAGTGAGAGAACATTTTCTCCCAGTTGCCCAGTATGCCCCCATCCCCCACTGGCAGCCGCCACTTGGACAGAGGGGAAAGCAGGTACTATTTGCCCATCCAGCTCTGTGACCCTGTGACAGACAGTAAAGTTCTTTCTAAGGGGCCCCGCCAAAATGGTTCCAATTGGGCCCCGCATTTGGTACGACTGGCCCTGGCCATGGCCCTTGTGCGACCCAGGTTTTCACCAACCATTATGTTTCACCTGCGCACATTGTGTCTGCAAGGAGTTGAATACAGAGTAAGATATGTTGTGTGGGGGGTTGTGTCGCTTGCCAGACCCCCAGGAGCCAGCATTTGTGTGCCTGGACATCCTAGTCCAAAACTGCCCCCTCCCTTTCCCACTCAGAAGTGTAACACTTATCTGACACCAACGATGGACTTTTAGGAGTTCCATGTTTGCCATAAGCCTTAAGGGCAGTGTCAGAGGGGGCACTTTTTCACTCTTGAGAATCCCTGTGGGTAAAACTATCTTCTTATGCAACAGGGGAAAGAGGGAAGTATGAAGGGAGGACTGTGTGATATTTACAATCTTGCAAGTAGGCCGTAGTACCCAGTAACCATTTCTAATACACAAAAAGCATGAATATCCTGTAAATGATATTCTTTTAAACGTTGAGTAATGATGTCATCAGTTAGAAACGGTGAGTAGTGGTGTCATTTTTGTCACGTGACTCATTAAAACTTGTATATTATAATAAACTACACCACGTTGCAAAAGTATTAGAAGTTACCTTGGAGTTCTGAAATCCTTCGGCCTTGTGTTTTATATGGTCATGAAACTCCTCGGTAACTTATAGTATCCTTTTAATTTACAAGAGGGGGTACTTTATTCACTATATTAACACTTGTAAGTAAACCTATCATCTAGTAAGGAGGGGTCCCTCTAATAATGTGACTCACCACATGCACTAACATCTACATGTATAAACACTAGCAGTGCATACTCTAAATATTACCATGGGCAAATGTGGTTGATTGTGTAGTACTTACATTACACCTACACTTACAGCAAGATGGATCCTATGTTCCATTCCACTCTCTATGATGACCTGGCGTTAATGATGCCAGAACAATTCATTTTGTGAAAAGGATTCAGTGACATCACCAGTATCATTACTCTCTCTGCCATTCTCAACTATCATTAATATATATTAGTTCAGGATATGACCACACCAGCTATATTTACAAAAATGGACATGTCTACTACATGGCACTCTTTTCACTTGGTTTAGACAGTGGATATTATCACTGTTATTTACAGTATGATAGTGAAGAATTGTAGAGTACTAAGGGAGTAGCCATCTGCACAAAAAAGAGCAGAGACCTGCACCAATTTGGCAATGCAAAGTGCAAAGTGCCGAAATATGGCCAATTGCATACTGTCTTGTATGATGGAAATACAGTACACTGACAGCCAGTTGACTATATTATTGGACTGGCCAGTCACAATTGTCCTGTTACATTGTTACTTTTAATTTCCAGTGCTGAAGTGTCAGTATGGTTTACAAATACAGCACGGGTCACAGCAAACTGTATATACTGTATCCAGCATGGCTTCATTCATTAAATGGGTGCTTCACCTTTATGTTAGCATTTATTCGCAAATGGTTGTTTTGCCCATGCTTTTTCCGGAACCATAAAATATTGCACTGCTGTGCCCGTCTTTCCATTTTTTATGAATTCGCATTGTGAATACATTTTTGCAAATGACTAGAAAACGAGACGGGTCTTTGCGTGAGTACAGGCGCTTTGTGAGGTTGTTGTGTGTGAAAATAGCGTTGACAGTAACTTAAATTTGCAATTTGCGAAACTTTTGCAAATGTTTTCTCCGACACCAAAGTTGTAGTGATAACTAGACATGCCAAGGGAACCTTAATAAAGTCAATAGAGTTATTTTAATGCCCTGCACATAAGCCCACAGTTAAATAATGTGCCATATGGTAGAAAATGTATGGGGGAAAACCAGGTGCCGAAAAACTTTTATATGCCTTATGCAGCCTAACACACTGAAAATTGAAAATATGCCAGAGTTTTAAGATCTAACAAGATGCAAAGAGTTCAGCCAAAAGCTGTGCACACTTCTATGCCATTCTGTTCAAACGGTACAATTTTATGTATATATATTCAAACAGGGAAGCAAGGTGTTAAGGTTTTAAGTTCCCAAAACACACACCCTAGAAGCTAATCAATTCATGGGAACTTATAGACAAACTGTTAAACTGCATTAGAATTACAGGTATGATCATTGCATGGAGCTGTGATTCTTTTTCAAGAAAATAAATAATCTCTCTGTTTGGGCCCTTACACACGGGCGTTTTTACCTGCGCTCCCCTGCGTTCCGTTTTGCTGCGTTCAGCCGCAGGGGAGCGCAGGTATAGACGCACTCAATTATTTTCAATGGGGCTGTACTCACACCAACGCATGTTGGCGCCAAACGCAGGAAAAATGCAGCATGTTGCGTCTGAACCTGCATTCGACGCTTACAAGCGTCTCCTGGGTACAACCTCATTGAAAAGAATCAGGTGCGTCTAGACCTGCGCTTCCCTGCGGCTGAACGCAGCCAAACTCAATGCAGGGGAGCGCAGGTCCAAAACGCCCGTGTGTAAGGGCCCTTATACATGCATTTGGTCACTCAATGAAGACCAATCAAATCCTCCAAATTGTTTGCAGAATCTTCACATGACTTAATTAAGCATGGAAGGCGTCTCAATCAATAGGCCTCATGTATTCCACTGGTCATCTGTTGGGCATCACTAAAATAAATGATGGTTCAGGTTTCAGATATAGAAATGGATAAAAATAATGCAAAATATTATAACCAGTAAGACAAGCAAACATGAGATTACAGTACAGCCAATTAAATTAGCTATTATTCTGAAGGTTATCATGTTTTTTTTTAAATTAACTCTTTCTGCCTAAAACAGGCATCAGTGCACAGTCTGCGTATGAGATGGTTAAACAGCTGGCAGCAGTCTCTCTCTTTATTAGAGAGTATGAACATAATAACAGTTACAGTTACATTGAGGAACACCGAAGTAATATAAAAAAAAATCCTGGAATGTCAGAAACACAAATACATCCAGCTGAGATATATATGAAACTCATGCCAGTATATAATTAGGCAAGCAGGACACCCTTCAGCTGAATCAGTCTGTTATCGGAGCCTCAAAATCAATCAGTGCAAGTCTATGATATCTCTCCTCTACAGGCTGCTATCCGTTGCAAGTTGCTTCTGTTTGTAACATTTAGTACATTTTGTAATAAATAGTTTTGTACTGAAGAGTTATGCTTACTTGCCTTCCAACTTGGGTGTCAGCAGTGCTTTATCTATTTTATCAAATGCATACCTTTAAAAAATATAATGTTATTTACAACATTAGTGTTAATTCGGTAGAACTACATGGGCATTTTTTGCCGGAGATACATGCATCAAGCTTCTAATTGGACTGAACAAACGCGGCAGGTAAAAACTACATTACCACCGATGTGACACGATGTCAGATGTGGACGCAGCAAGTAGTGTCTTGATCCGACAGTCGGACTGTGCAGTTGTTACTTCCAACTTTTCATTCAGTCCAATTATAACTTGACGTGTGTGACTGCATCCGACTTGTTGCGTGTATTTTGTCTGTGGGTGTAGATCCAAGAAAAAAAACGATTGTGGAGTTCTACCCTCAGTCTAACCACTTGCCTTACAGTTTACATGTGCCTTTTCCAAAATGTTTTTGCTGTTTTGAGAAGAAAAAGATCCATTAAAAAAGCTTTATTAGAGAACAAAAATTTCAAAGTTGCATGACGCAATGCTGTTTTTTTCCTGTACAGGAATTGGATGTATTATCTGGATTGTTTCGGGCCTGGGGTTTTCCAGATAAGGTTTTTTTCCTCAGGGTTAGACTAGTAGGTGCAGGGTCTACTTGAGCCCCTGCACCCCCCAATGGGCCCCTGCTGCTCCCCCTACAGGGGCTGCTGCCACCTGCCCTACCCAAGTGTGTGTAAATTAAACAGACCTTCAGTGTGTCGGGGGAGGGAGATCTGTGACCTGGAGGCGCACCAACATGGTTTGAGTCTGGGCCCACTGGGTTCTTTCCTGGTGTCCCGTCAGCACAGTCCGACTGACCCTGTCTTTCTGTAATACAGAGCTCCATAATCATAGTAGGATGTAGAGAGTGATATTCTGAGACAATTTGTAACTGGTCTTCGTTTTTTATTGTTTGTGGTTTCTTCAGTTAGTTAGGTTTTTATCTGGCAGGTCTCCAGTTGCAATTTCAGTAATCTGGTTGCTAAGGCCCAAATTATCCTACCAACCATACATTCAATTGAATAGTTGACTGGAATATGAAAATAAGAACACATAGCACCTGCTTTGAGGCTACTTAGAGCAACATCCAAGGAGTTGGTGAGCACCATGTTGCTTGTGAGCCAATGGTTGGGGATCACTGATCTAAAGGATCATTTTTACATAGGGGCTAATAAATGTGTACTTCAGGTCTCTTAAGCATTGAATTGTATTATTCTAACTGCAGTAGATGAGCAAATGTTGTTCCACACTTGTGGTATTGACCAACTATATTGTTATTAAAATATTTCTTGCAACTTAAATGGGGGGAAAGCTCAAGCCATATAAGGTTATTGCCCAATTTTTTAATATTTAAAAAATGTATCATCATTACATGGCAGCCAGAACTTATGCCTGCTTGTATGCCATTAAATGCCGGCAGTAAATGCCTCCATAGAAAGGTGCACTGTGCAAAAAAGCATGGAGCGTCGTTTTTGACGCGTGGCACGTCAATCGCGATGCGTTGTGACGTTTTCGACGCGGTTGTGTCATTTTCGGCGCGCGACTCAAATTTTCGCTGGCGTTTCGCAAATTTATTCACCTGCGGCGAATCGCAGGAATTCGCTGCTAATTCGCGCGTGGCGAATAAAATCGCCCATCACTATTCATCTGAAATGGTTAAACAGCTAGCAGCAGTCTCTCTCTTCATTGTGAACAGAATAGTAACAGTTACATTGGGAAACAGTAGGTACATGGAGATAATCATCTATTTTCTGTATCAATCTTCATTCTGCTAGTGGCACCATCAACTGTGATCCAGTATTTATATTTAAGGGAAATAAATCACAATATATAACAAAACTAAAATGCAGGAGCAGGGGTGGGAGTTGGGTAAGACTAGTTACAGGTATAGGACCTGTTATCCAGAATGATTGGGACCTGGGGTTTTCCGGATAACAGATCATACCTTAAATCTACTACAAAATGATGTAAACATTAAATAAACCCAATAGGTTTGTTCTGCTTCCAGTAAGGATTAATTTTATCTTAGTTTGGATCAAGTTCAAGGAATTTTTTATTATTACAGAGAAAAAGGAAGTTTAAAAAAAAAAAAAAATTCAATTATTTGAATAAAATGAAGTCTATGGGAGATTGCCTTTCCGTAATCAGTGCTTTCTGGATAGTGGAACAGATCCCATACCTGTAATTCTGATGCATTGTCACAGTTTGTGTATAAATTCCCATGAATTGTTTCAGCGAATAAATGTATTAAGGGTGTGTGGGTTTTGGGAACCTAAAAAAGATTGCATTGAACTGATAAGGTCAACAATATCCAGTGGTTGCCTGGAGCAGTAGTAACACAAGTACATCCAGATTAAATATATTTGGAAGTGATCACAGTATATAATTAGGGACACAGGATATGTATCAGCTGAATCAGTCTGTGTGAGCATCCAAGCCCCAAATCAATCAGTTTCCTATCCCACTGTGCTGTGTAACAAGTGCTACTCTATGATATCTCTCCTCTACGGGCCGTTATCAGTTGCAAGTCATTACATCTTGTAACAAACTGTTTTGTCTTTTCACGTGTCTGAAGAGTCATGCTTGCTTGCCCCTCAGCTTGTGTCTGTGTTGCTTTCTCTATTTCATAAAATGCATACCTTGAAAGAAAACATTTTTTTTGTTTATTAAGCTGGCCAGAAAGATCCGCTCGTTTCGTGACATCGCCAAACGAACGGATCTTTACCTGATATGCCACTAACTGGCAGGGCTATATCTGGCTAATCCGAACTTTAGCCCTATGACCAAAAGATCAGATTACAACTGGCGCAATGGACTCGGTGGAAGAAAATCAGACCTTACCGATTGATATTGTGTCCAGATATCGGTCGGGAAGACCTGTCAGATAAACAGGCAGATAAACTGTCAGATCGATCTAAACGACTCATATTGGCAGCTAGGGATGTAGCGAACGTCGGAAAAAAAGTTCGCGAACGTCGCGAACCCCATAGACTTCAATGGGAAGGCGAATTTTAAAAGCTAAAAAAGACATTTCTGGCCAGAAAAATGATTTTAAAGTTGTTTAAAGGGTGCAACGACCTGGACAGTGGCATGCCAGAGGGGGATCAAGGGCAAAAATGTATCTGAAAAATCCATTGTTGACACAGCGCTGCGTTTTGTGCTGTAAAGGGCAGAAATCACACTACATTTCTAAACCTGTGTAATAAACTGCTTTAAAACGTCCGGCGTCTACATGCCAATCAAGTCGTGTAAAGGTTACAGCCTGTTCACACGCAAAGACGAAACACGGCGCTTACTGCAACGCAAAAAAACGCAAAGAGCTTTAATGAATGATACCGTCAAGTGAGCAAATAATAGTTGTTAATTACTAGTTGAGCTTGTCACCTCCAGGATGTTCGTCCTGTTGGTGGCAATATTTCTGTAGTGGTGTGTTTAGCAGTCACCGTGCTTGTGCGCACGTGCACGGTCAGGCAGAGGTAATTCAACTATCAACTGTCCCTCAAATCACTAACAGCTCTCTCCCTACACTAGCTCTTCCAAGCACACACAGGCAGAATGAAAAAACGCTGCAGGGCTTCAGTTTATATATGGAAGGGGAGTGGTCCAGGGGGTGTGGGGGTGGTCCAGGAGGGAAAGCTTCCTGATTGGCTGCCATGTATCTGCTGGTCTGGGGTGAGAGGTCAAAAAAAAGCGCCAGCTAAGGCGAACCCAAAATGGCGAACATCGCGCGACGTTCGCGAACATTCGGCGAGCGCGAACAGTCGATGTTCACGCGAACAAGTTCGCCGGCGAACAGTCCGCGACATCCCTATCGGCAGCTTTATCTGCCCGTGTATGGCCAGCTTTAGTCAGTGTCATGATGACTTGCTTTACAATTTACATGTGTCTTTTCTGACACTTTTATTTGCTGTATTGTGATGAAAACAGATGCATTAAACAATGCAATATTAGGGCCCTTACACACGGGCGTTTTTACCTGCGCTCCCCTGTGTTCCGTTTTGCTGCGTTCAGCCGCAGGGGAGCGCAGGTATAGACGCACTGAATTATTTTCAATGGGGCTGTACTCACGCGAACGCGTGTAGGTGCCAAACGCAGGAAAAATGCGTGGTGAGGGGTCCACTTGGTGGTGAGCTGTATCTTGTACATCTGTGACATATGCATCTCATACATACCATCAAGCACAAGGTACCACCTCATTATTGTCTGTAGTATTGCTGTATTTCAGATTATATTAACTACCTAATAACTGCCGAATCTTTGCCTAACTCAAATTTTTTTTTTTACAATAGGGGCCAATACAATAAAAGTTGCAATTGAATGTTTACTTCTATTATTTTAGCTGCAGTAAATTCAACTTGGTTGCTGTGGGTTACTATACCTGGATCAGAGTTTACGTTCTCCTATATTGTTATTAGAAGCTATACATGGCAACCTGTAGATAAGTAGTATTGTTAGGGTAATTACTGTCCGGACAGGTCGGGTTAGGGCGATTACTCCTATAGTCCTGCAGCACAAAACATAAACAGTAGTGATGGGCGAATCTCCCGCGATTCGCTTCGCCGAAAAATTCGCGAATTTCTAGAGAAATTCGCGAATCGCCGAAAAATTTGAAAACGAGTCGCGGGACGCATTTGACGCGCGTCGCGTCAAAAACGACGTGCGACTCGCTTTTTTGGCGAAATTTCGCTGGTGATTCGCGAATTTATTCGCCGCAAATTCGTCCCTGGCGAATAAATTCGCCCATCACTAATAAACAGGCTTCAGTGTTGTAGAAACAAATCAAAAACCTTGGTGGGGGGAGGAATGTAATTAAATTAAATTAAAGAGAAAAACATTGCGCACCAATAAGAGTTAAAATCCACATCTCACAATGTAATATTGTTCCTTACTGTTCCAACTGTTATTGCATTGTGAATCGTTATTGCGCATTTCGGATTATAATTGCGCACTCTTAAGAAGTGCTTGAAGATGTCGTAATCTTTCGGAGCAAACATTCTGACTTTTTCAGTAAGAAGTATAATTACATTAACAGCGCGTAGTGCAAAGTATAAAATATGCAAATGAACTTCCGCTAGTTTCGCTAGAAAGTTTAGACTTTTTCGGCGAAGCGAATTTGCCTAGATTCGCCCATCACTATTCATTACCATTATTAAGTGAAATACCTTGTCAATGAATGCACAGTGCAATAGATCAGTAACTCTGACTGACCTATAATAATAATTACTTATAATAGAAATAGGCAGAAGTTCTGTAACAGATCCAGTACATAAATGATAAATAAAACATGTATGAGTAGTGCATAATCAAGATATGTAGGGTCTGACTGGGGCCCACCTAAGGACCTGAAGCCAATAGCCTAGTGACCAACAGCAGGTCTCACAATTATCGATGCCAACTCACGGGATCATAAAGGCATCTGAAACTGTGCTGCAACACATAATGGTGAACTTGCATTGTGCATATGACTCATAGCCCACACATTTAGCAATGAATATAACTAAAACACCAGTCCAGGCCCAGTAATCCATATCCTGAATAGCTGCACAATTATATCGTTAGTAAGACAATCATATCATTAGTTAGCTATCACTGTATAGCACATTTGGAAATTACATGGACTGAGTTATTCTATAGTTAGTGCAGTCCTTCCAATAACTGCTTATGGCGAAGGGTAGAATTAAAGGACACAGCGAGGTCAGAAGATGAGGTTGTATTTGTGGCAGATCTGATCTACTGCTGCCTGTGACAAATATCTACTGGATGCTCTACACACAGGGCTGCCATTAGAAATCACGGGGCCCCATACAACCAAATCTTCCTGGCGCCCAAGCCCCACTCCACATCACAGTTAAAAGACCACACAGACATCACTGCTAAAAAAGTAACGCCCCCCACCACCAGTTATAAATAGCTATTGATGGTCAGGGCCCCCTTACAAGTTAAAAAAATTGGGGCCCAAAAAAGTGTTTAAAAAAAAAAAACCTTGACGACAGGGCCCCCTTACAAGTTAAAAAAATTGGGGCCCCAAATAATATTAGTGGCAGGGGCCTATAGAGTATTAAAATAAAAGATTGGTGGCCAGAGGATTAAAAAAAAAACACCACATTGGTGTCAGTAAAATTGAACTTGTGGCTTCAGGACTTCCATTATTGCTCCTTTCGTGATATCGGGTCTTTTCGCCGCTTCAGGACTTTAGTGTCGGCTCCTTTCGTGACTTTGACTCTTTTTGCCGCTTCAGGACTTCAGTGTTGGCTCCTTCGTGACTTCAGGTCTTTTCGCCGCTTCAGGACTTTGTGTCTGTTCGGAAGGAGGCGGCACGCCTTTAGCGCTCGTAAGGGGGGCCCAGCTCTTCGAAATGTGTGGCACTACCCCTTCACCCCCGGGCCTGGGACACTTGTTCCCCCTGTCCCCCCTCTGAAAGGCGGCCCTGTCTACACAGGTCAAACAATGTAAGTGTTACTGATGCAAAACACTATTTCCTGCCAGTTAAATACTTTGATACAGAGGTACAGTATACGCCCTGGATGCACTGGGTTGAGGAATCCAGTTGATTAAGTCTTTAGGTTTCCTCGTAATGGCTACAAATTATCCCAAAAGTTTCATTGACCACAAAGCCCCACATTCTGCATCAGAGATGAGCAACCTTCACCCTTTGCTGTTCACAACCATTTCTTTATAATATGTACCATTTGTTCTCTTCTTTAATCTCCACCCAAAACTATTATTTCTGAACACCGGTTCTGTTATTTCCTCAGATATGAATTCTAAAGGATGTTTTCTAAAGTTAAAAGTAAATGCCCATCCGTACAGGCACCCAGTGGTGTCAATAGTAACTGCATTCTTCACAGTTCAGTAGCCACATAAGTCTCTGTTACAGCTTCCCCTTGCAAGTTTTCTGTCACTCAGTCTAAAGAAGAAAACATTTTCAGCTCTTACTTTTCAACAGAGGTTTTCAGGTTAGGTCCTGTTTATCCTCAAAAAAGGTTAGTGATATAAATACAGTATATGTTACGTTCTTCTGCTGTGCTCCAGTAATAGCTGACATGGGAAATGAGAATGTATCCCCAAATTTCAATATCTCAGTAATATCAGACTAGGACCCCCAGCCACTGTTTCCTTCCTCACCCCAGGAGTGAGCACATCTACAGTTTGGGAAGCTCTGCTTGGACAGTTTATTGCTATGGAGAAATGGGAGGCATACAAATTACATTATACATACATAATGTATATACATAACAGCTATTAGTTATTAATAACTTAAAGCACTTTGCCCACAACCTTCTACCTTGCTTGAATTGGCACAAGTCTCTGGGCTCTGTTTTGGAGCACAGTCACCTACGGCCACCAGGGCTGGATTTAGATAGCGGGTGCCCCTAGGTCGTTTGTCACCTGTCCCCTCCATTTTATTTGCTAAAATTTTCATCATTGGGACAGAGCAATGGGAATTGACACACAGGAAATTTACATTTCTGAACCAATGTGGGTGTGGTTTGGCAGCATTCCGCCCCCTAAAGTCCTGTCACCCTAGGCCCAAGCCTACGTGGCCTTTCCACAAATCCAGGCCTGACAGCCACCCCTATGAATACAACTCTGCCCGTGTTCAGCAATACCATCTTTATAAACGCTAGGCAGGGGGTGACGGCCTGGATCTCTCACCACTGGCTTTATGAGATGCAGTAAGGATTTTTTATCCAAAGTGAGACAGACATCCTGCAGAAATGTGTGTGTGCCTGAGCAATTAGGTGCACACTCTGCATATGCAAGTGCATTTGTTTAAAAACAGGGGTATATATTTTTGTATATACATATCTATACAGACTTACATATCCACTCACATATACATACTTTACTTAGGAAGGCATGCACTGACATAACAATAATTGTTATACATCAGCCAAAGAGAAAAGGACTTTATGAAATGACACCATTTGTTCACAGTAAAACACACAGTATTTAATCTCCCAGAGCTACTGGCTACAAGGGAACTCTGTTATCTTATTCTGACCTTGACATTCCTTCTGGTTGGCTTGTGTTATTGGGTCACTGATAGAGAAGAATAAGGGAATGATATGATGCATCAAATCCATGGTAAATATGTATTTGATTATTCATTGTGAATAGTCTATAAAGTAGTAAGGCTGGGACAGACAGGGAGATTCGGGGAGATTCTGTCGCCTGGTGTTTAATAGCAGGTGACAATCTCCCCGAATTTCCTTCTCCCTGTCCGTCGCTAGTATTGATGATAAAGCGCCGGCTCTGTGCACACACAGAGCGGCGATTTCCGGAATCGCCCAAAGATACTTAGTGAGGAAACTTCGGGCGATTCCGGAAATCGCTGCGCCACGTGTGCACAGAGCCGGCGCTTTGTCATTAATACTAGCGACGGACAGGGAGAAGGAAATTCGGGGAGATTGTCGCCTGCTATTAAACGCCAGGCGACAGAATCTCCCCGAATCTCCCTGTCTGTCCCCAGTAAAGCTCTTGTATCCCTTGCTGGTGTTCCTTGTGCACAAAGAGATAATTGTTAGAGCAGGATTAGAGACTTACATATAAAATGAAGGATGAAATAACATATAGAGCATCTATTGTACATCAAGGTTTTTTGTTTGCTCCTAGAAATTCCAGCCCAGCTCTAGAGACATTGGGGCAGGTATATCACAGTGTGAAATTAGTAGGGATGTACCAAATTCAGGAATCAGTTCTGGATTTGGCCTTTTTCAGCAGGATTCTGATTCCTTGTCTCTGGCCAAACCAAATCCAAATTGGAATATGTAAATTAGGGGTGGTAGGGAAATCATGTGACTTTTCATAACAAAATAATTTTTTCCATGTGCAAATTTGTATTCAATTTGGTAGAATCTTTCCCCAGGGATTTGGCCTAATCACAAATAGTGGATTCTGTGCATCCCTAGAAATTAGAGCTCAGCACAGAAAAACTCACCCACTTTCCAAGTGAGAAAAGGAATATATGAAAAGACAGGCGCTATTTGTATACGGTAAAATGCACACATACCTCCCAACTGTCCCATTCTTAGAGGGACAGTCCCTCTTTTGACAGCTCAACCTGCAGTCCCTCTTTGTACTGGAAAGTCCCTCTTTTCTCTGCACTGAACAGCCAGAAAAAGAAACAACATTTCTAACTTAATAGGCTTTTGGCACCTAACAGGTGCAAATAAGATACTTTTGTAACAATTTTGATATATGAAAATAAGTAATTGTAACAGTTTAGATAAGGAGAAATATTTTCAAACTATCATAACCTGCCAAATTTTGTGAAATGAAAATGGTAATTGGGGGATGTGGCCACAAAAATGGCAAAAATTTTGGTGTGCTATGCTCGCCAAATGTTTGTACTCTTAAAAATTTCCCTATTTTAACTTCCAAAATGTTGGGAGGTATATGCACATAAGGGAAGCAATGGGGTTTTTTGGCACAGACCTGGACTGGCAATCTTTGAATTCTGGCAAATGCCAGTTGGGCTGCTGTAATATGCCATAGACAGTCACTATGAAGTGGGCTGGTGGGGAGCTGTTTGGACCTCTCTGTCCTTGAAATGCCAGAGCCTATTTTGACTCCTAGTCCAGTCAATGTGGCAGAGCCCTAGATGGGGGTAGGGTGTGGGGTCGCAGGAGTTATGGGGTCCTTCACTAGTTTATTAGGAATCAGCGCGGCAGTA
Organism: Xenopus borealis; assembly: GCA_024363595.1. Classification (NCBI taxonomy): domain Eukaryota; kingdom Metazoa; phylum Chordata; class Amphibia; order Anura; family Pipidae; genus Xenopus; species Xenopus borealis. Next base: position 129,025,280 of record CM044441.1, read on the forward strand.
TTCTCTTATATGGTCACTAGGGGGCAGCAGATACCTCGGCTTCCCAGTAATCCTATCCTACTTAGAAATCCAGATCACACAACTCGAGAGTCGGCTCCGTGTCTGTGGCTGCCAAGGTCAATGAATGATTTAATGATACGAGTAAGATTCCTTGGTATTTCAGGATCGTGGGATCCGGAGGAAGGGACGGTAGATGTGCCGGGTCGCGGCTGGACTGTGGGTCATGGAAGGAGGATGTGTGGCTGCACCAGGCAAGTCTTTCGATGAAATCGCATGGAAGGTGTGAAAGTTCCGCTGCGATGCGACTGTCTCCTGTTGCACTCTGGTGGGCTGGCATTTGATAGAAGGGAGAACTCTGCAAAAAGGAAACCCCCTGCTCATATGAGATGATGCCCAGTCCTGCTGCTTCTCCTCCACTATTCCTCTATGGCTCCCACTGGGTATCCCAGACATCTCACTGCTGTGCCACCTACTGTTATCCTGCAGCCTCTATATCATAGTCTGGGGAAATTAACCTTCATGGTGCCATCAAGTACAAACAGGGAGGCATGATGCCAGCTATTAACCCAGAGACAGATTCAATTATAGGGATTTTGCCCCTAAGTAACCACCAGCTGGGGGAGCAGAGGCATGACATCTACAGACTGGAGGGTGACAGTGTTAGAACTAACAGGCAGAGTCACCCCAAATAATATGCAACTTGGGCAGCAGGGGCAGCGGCAGCAAATAGTATCCAGAGTGCAGCAGTGCAGCCAGGAACCATAATGGAAGTGGCAGTTTGGTGCCTTTAAGTAAACTGATGTCAGGTAGAAAAGGGGGCTACCGTTCCGAATCAAAATCCAAGTTTCCTATAGTCGATGGAGCGGTGCTGCCTTGTAACCTGCATCTTCTCACTGAAAATTCCATCTGATCAATTTTTCTGGGTCCTCTCACAGGTGTGTGTATATATATATATATATATATATATATATATATATATATATATATTGTGTCTGTCATTGTTTGGATATATTTGTGTGCGTCAGCAAAAGCTTGATCTCAAGTTTCAAGAACTGCACCAAAAGCAGTCCAATGGCCATGCAATGTTGGGTTGTGTTGTGAGTGCAGCCAGGAGATGTGTGTGTGTGCCTTGCAGCTGGTGTTGACATGTTGTCGGTCTGTGTGTGATTGTGATGCATTTGTTGTGCAATGTGTGGTGGTGCTGCTGTTGAATTGCTGTGGTGATGATGAGTGTAACTTGGGGTGGGTTTTCCCAGGATAGGCTTGGACTATACCAGCCCGTACTAGAGAATCTGGCCTGTCTTGTTGTGGGTGCTAAGAGACAGCGGCGCTGTATGTTTACTGTGCATATAGTTATGAGTTTTGAGAGATAATGAATGGGAGGAGGGCTGGAGAAGGGGCTGGCACACAATGATAACCCTTTATCTCCCTGTTTGGCCTATAAGGGGGTTAATACTGGTCTCCACCCATAAACAGGCTGAGCTTCCAGAGCCAAACCCACCTGCTGTGTTCTGATGGAGATGGAGCTGGTGGGATCCTATAAAAGTGCCCGACAAAAAGCCAGGTGGAGAGCACTGGGACACCCAGAGAAGGGGCACTTGTCACAAGACAGAGAGCTGACAGCAGACAACTCTACACAACAGAATGGCACACGCTTGGGGATATGGTCCTGACAACGGTGAGTGATTGTACCAAGTGGGTCATATTTACCAGACTTGGGCTGACGGGGACAGGTGATGACCTGATATTTAAAGATGCCAAATCATTAAGGAAAGCTCAACTAGGAAAGAAACTCCCCCTGATCCCACTGAAGTTGGGTGTCATTAACGAGTTACATCTCTGAGTTCCCCCTTCCATCAGCCCTTTAACCTTCTTTTATTCATTAGCAGATTGCTGCAGTAGGGATTCCCATTAAGGGGACACGGAATTCTATTTAGTCCTTTACAGATTTCTGTCAATCTAACTTTCTCTTTCCAAATGGATGCAGAAATGAATGAGGAAAACACCTGCTTAACACCTGGCATCCCATTGCATTATTATATGTTTCAAACTATACTCAAACTATTGCAACACGTGTAGTATTTTATTATTATCAGTTAGATGTGATGCAGTGAGTGTTGTAGCAAAACAGTATACTGAATGGCAGGGATCTCTCTTCTCTCTGCTGCCGTGTGACCTTGACAGAACAGAAAATATCCGGTAGTGTAATAGGACAGGTATATATATCCCGTCCTTATTGTGCTTATTAAACCCTCTTCTAGTAATCTATTCAATAATTCAGCTTTAATCATACCTCTAATTCAGCTTTAATGATACCTCTTCCTTATAATGTCCTCATTGAAATCCATGCCAGTGTGGGATGGGCACGTATAGAATTAGCAGCATTTGTACAAACTGTTTGCCTGTTTCAGGGAATAATTCAATATTAACTTTGCTTAGAGCTACTGATTAATCTTTCCGAGCTACTGGCTACAAGGGAACTCTGTTATCTTATGCTGACCTTGTGGAACCTTGACATTCCTTCTGGTTGGCTTGTGTTATTGGGTCACTGATATAAGAATGAGGGAATGATATGATGAATGAAATCCCTGAAATATTTATTTGATTTCTGTTTTTCCTCTGTTCATTGTGAATATTCTTTTAAGAAGCAAAGCTCTTGTATCCCTTTTTTGTGTTCTTCCTGCACAAGTAGATAATTCTTGGTGCAGGATTAGAGACTAACGTGTGACATGAAGGATCATATAACATATAGAGCATCTATTGTAAATCAAGGATTTTTGTTTGCTCCAAGAAATTCCAGCCCAGCTTTAGAGACATTGGGGCAGGTATATCAAAGTGTGAAATTAGCTCTCAGCACAGGAAAAACTCATCCACTTTATATTCATACCTATATAAATACATGTTATTATTATTATTATTTTTATTAATAATAATAATAATAATAATACCTATGGGATTATTAGAAGTGTGTTTATTAATGGGGGACAGTTAGAGTTCACCATTCGATAAATATGCCCATAGGATAGAATGGAAAGTGGGTGAGTTTTTCTAAGATGAGCTCTAATTTCACACTTCTGCCCCTTTTAAGGAAGGTGTATCAAAATAAGAGAAACTTTATCCAACCTGTGGTCCACAAGCTGATAAATGACAAATGCCAGCATCCCCCACCTGCAACCTATAAATGGGGTCCTGAGTGTTGTTTTCAGTCAGAGCTGGAGGGCTGCAAGGTGGACTTCTCTGATGTATACATTAAACATACCCAACTGAAGAGGAAGAGATGTCCTTTGAGCAGTTACCAGATACCCCTTTATCCCCTATCCTAAAACCTCAGATACTTGTGTTAAAAAAGAAGAGGAAATAATAGGTTAAGTTGTATTCAGTTGCTCTGCTTCTGCTTGACTATACATTATAAGGTGGCATCTCTCCCTAATGGTTGTAGGTTACTAGGTTGAATTTCTTTCCTAAGTGGCTATAGATTACCCGGTGGTATCTTGATCATCATAATTTCAGTTACTTAGTGGAATCCCTCCTGCATTTGTAGGGTACTACCATTATTGCAGCTGTTTGGAAGATAAGTTGTATTTGGCTTCTCTGCTCCCATTGGCTATAGACTATATGGCGGTACATCTCCCCAATGGTGTAGGTTACTAGGTAGAGTTTCTTTCCTACATGGCTATAGATTACCTGGTGAGATCTTGCTCATCGGGATTTAGATTATTTAGTGGTACCCCTCTTACAATTGTAGGGTACTTAGAGGTACTAGGTAGAGTTTTTTTCACCAGTGGCAATAGATTATCCGGTGGCATCTCACTCATCAGGCTTTAGGTCACTTAGGGGAAACGCTCCTGCAGCTATAAGGTGCTTAGTGGAACTGCTCCAGCAGCTGTAGGGTACTTGGTACAGTAGTACTGCTGCCCTGAGCTGTAGGGTACTTAGTGGAACAGCTCCTGCCTGTAGGGTACTCGGTAGTACTGCTTCCCCTGGCTGTAGGTAATTCTGTAGCATGACTACCCAATGGTTTAGTATTAAAAGGGAACTATTTCAAAGATGAAATTTTAATATAAGCTTCAGCATACTGAAATAAGAAACTTTCTAAATACAACAAAATTAAAAATTCTTTACCGTTTCAGACATAATCAAGTTTATCTTCACTATTCCTCTCTCTGCATATTTTTCTCCTCATTCTTTCTTCATGCAGGAGTTGGGAGTCAGATATTCATTGACAGTTAGATCCAATATATGTATTATAGGGGTGGGGGGTTCCTTACGCCTAGAATATGTATTAGAGCTTACTCTCATTTGTACAAAAGACAGTTATTTGGTTAGATTTTGTTTGCACTGTTATTTGAATGAGCTCTTATACATCTGCTAGAAAAGGGAGCCCCCCCATAAGATATATTGTATCTAACTCTCCATTACTATCCAACTGCTGCAAGAAGACAGAATGAAGAGAAACCGATGCAGAGAGAGGGATAGTGAAGATAAAGTTGATTATTTCAGAAACAATGCAGAATATTTAATTGATTGTATTAGACAGTTTCTTATTTCAGAATGCTGAAGCTTATATGAAGTTACAATTTTCACGATAGTTCCACACATTAACCAAAGTGAACAGCTTGCTTGCTTGCTGGAAAAAATTATTTTCCAAATGACTAAATAACTTGTGATTTCCATACATATGGCATTAAGTAGAACTTCCTCTTTTTACTGTATGTATATTTCATTTACTTACACAATAGTTTGCATGATAGAGACATATAGTTTGTTTAGCCCACAGAGGGAGGATATAATGTTCCATTCTGTATATTTCCATAGGACCAAGCACTTGGCACCATGCCTTCCCTGTGGCAAAAGGAGAATACCAGTCCCCGATTAACATTGTAACTGCCGAAGCCGAGCATGACCACCACCTGAAACCCATAAGCATCAAGTACGACCCATCTACCACCAAAGTCATCCTGAACAATGGACACTCCTTCAACGTGGAGTTTGATGACTCTGAAAACAAATCAGGTGAGATTTCTGGTGAATAGGTGTGTGTGTAAAAGTCAGAGGTGGCACTTGGCCCATTTCAAGGTGACTGTTATCTGCTCTGTGCAGGAGATACGCTATGTACACACTCCCCAGCCTGCTACTGTATTCCGCTCACACTATCAGCGTGACTCACAATGGCCCAATAACTTTTCCGTGCTTGTTACAATGCAGATCTCTGATGATAGAGAACCTACGCTGCTGAACTACACCTTCTAGAAGTTTTCTCACCTTATAATTAATATAGGGGTCCTGGGAGTTGTAGTTCTCCATTACAAAATTGATTATCCCTTAAGGATTTCATGGCAAACACATAGTTTTCAATCTATTGATCTTCTGGCAGTTGCAAATCCCATCTCCTCTTGACAGGCTTGGCTGTTTGCAACTGCTGAAGGGCACTGGTTAAGTTAGTTATATGTGCATAGAGGAAAGTATCAGCACTTAATGAATACATGTATCATTTGTGACCTTGTATCCCCACCCACTGCTGGCTGATCAGGCAGACAAGCAGCATGTATATTGATTGGTCTGATTCTGTTGTCCTTTAAATAAGTCTGTGTGTTGGTTGGTGGAGGGCAAGGGATCCTCTTTGCAGACTCTACGCTACTAAAAGTGTTGCCTATCATAATTCATTTTATTTCATTTCTAGTCATAGCCATTTGTAATTACATCCAATACCTGGGTTGGGGGGAATAGATGAAGATACTTCTTTATTAACACCTCTGCAATAGACGTTGCCTTTACTTCTGTTCAGTGGTTGATGAGTCTTTTTTATCAATGTTATCAATTGCATGGCTGTATTTTCTACCACATGTTATTACGTTACATGTACAGACATACAACATGAGCCGGAAAATGATCATGACATTTCATTGTCGATGGATATTCAGCAAAACACAAAGGTGTATAAAGAGGTGAATATATATAGGGCAATTTCACAGCTCTCTGTTAATATGTATATAGGAATTCTCACTCTTCCCACCTTGATCAATATACGCCTAAAATCATATTCTTTTACCTAAAGGAACAGTAACACCAAAAAAAGAAAGTCTTTTAAAGGAATGACAGTATAATGTAGTGTTGCCCTGCACTGGTGAAACTGGTGGGTTTACTTCAGAAACACTACTATAGTTCATATAAACAAGCTGCTGTGTAGCCGTGGGGGCAGCCATTCAAGCACAGGATACACAGTAGATAACAGGTAAGTTCTGAAGAATCCCATTGTATACTACAGAGCGTATCAGCTTCCCCCACGTTTACACAGCAGCTTGTTTATATAGTGTTTATGAAGCAAACATGCCAGTTTTATGTGTAATTCTGTAAGGAATGTTAATCTCATATTCTGACAAATTTTCCCCTTAGATAACTGTAGATTTCCCATCTGGTGATCAATGATGAGCTTTATTTTCTACTTGTCCATCAGAGGTGGTGGACAAATAGAATCAAGTGGAATAATCCTTCTCCTGTGTTCTTTCCAAGCAAAACTGCCTATCAGTAACTGGCTGCTGTAATGTCACTATAAGGGCAGTGGCATTTGCACAGATTTCAGTAGCTAATCAGTAATGTGTGTAGATACTGCTGATCTTATTGCAATGTTTAACAAGTGATTTCTATATTAATGCACTGTATCCACATCAGAACTAGGCACGCAGGCTGGATGTTCCCCTCATTCCATATTCATCTTTCCCTTTATTCTCCGGTGACTTGCAGAGATAGCGCCGCAGCTTTGACATTTCACTTGCCCATTCAGTACCCAGACTCCCCTTTGTCCAGCTAAATTGTTGAACTAATGAACAGAATTAATTTTGCACATTCCAGAAAATCACTGGTTATTTAATTTATTAATAAAATGACATTATCACCCCTGTAAAGTGCTTGTGCCCCTAACTCGCCTGGCTTTGTGTTGGCAGCACAGCAGAGACTAAAGGGAAAATGTTATTTATCCAGTAAGCTATTATAATAACACAGGGAGCACCTTTATTATCCACGTGCTATTGTATTTAACAGCCCAAGGCATTTCAGCCCTCACTGGGCGTTGTTACATACAGGTGAATAATCATGAGCTCATACATGTTTTAATACTTGCTGTATACTTTCTCTTTCTAAACTTGTTTGCTATGCGTGTCAATAAACAAGGCATTTCAGTGCAAAATCTAAATCAAGAATGTCCCACACTCAAGCCGATTTAACGTAGGGTGATGAGAGCTGCAGTTTATCAGCCAACTGCTTGATTTAGATCAGTTATAGGCAATCTGTTTTGGTTGGTATGTGTTGTAGCATGTGGGATTCTGGGAGCTGTAGTTCAGAAAGGTTGTAGGTTGCCTATGAAAATCAATTTGGACTTTTTTCTGGACGTTTGGACTTTGAAGATTATTTCATTGCCTTTGGCAAAGCTAATCCGGCCCGTATGGAAAAATTCATAGGAATTTAATATTATTTATACTGTATATTTTTTTTTATTGTTTTTATTTTTTGGCACATTTATTGATTTAATTAATAGGTGGGTGGAGTTCTCATGATCACGTGTGTTATTTAATGAATGTATTGGTGTGGCATTGCAGGTCTGATGAAGGGGTTCGCTCCCGAAACGCAACATGTGACGAATTAAATTTGCAGGGGTTCGCCCTGCTTGAAATTGACAACGTGGTGATGATCTCTTCTTTATTGGGAATCCATAGGGGAGTTGCTGATCTCTCCAACCAGCAACCTGGCACACTTAAAGGAGAGGCAGTGTGAAAGGGGTTAATTCTGTTTTCAGGTTGTCTATGCGCCCATAAGCAGAGAATTATCTAGGGTTGAATGGGTTAAACCATTGATAAAGACAGTAACTAGGAGACTAGACTCTGTAAATATACCCCATGTGCTGTGTCAGTTTGGCACCTAATGGCTTAGACACTAAAAAAAGATTGTAAGCGGAGGGGTCAAAGTGCACAACTAGAGATGAGACAAAAAATGTAGCTTTTGGTGTGCACCTCGAATAACCTTCAGTTCACTTTCCTGCTGATCGGCTCCACTCTGCACACAATAGGGTTAATTTATTTAAAGGTGCAACGTTTGCTCCAGGTCCAGTACACATGGAAACCAATTCACTAGCCTCATGTTGGCAAGCAAACATCTAATTGGTCGCCATGGGGTAACCTGGAGCACAACCTGCTACATACACATACAATTTATATGTAGGAGCTGTGACAGAGTAAAAAAATACTCTGATATCACCGGTGCCTGGGTTGCTGTTCAGTTCCCTGCGTGTGAGCTCGGTTATCAATGATTCCTGCAGCCCTTGTAACCATGGAACAGCTGAAACTGAAGCCTTGAAAGAAGCAGCATAAGAAGTCAAATCATTAGTGTAGAATAGGTAAATTCTTAATACAACTTTCCCTTTATAACTCAATGACCCTGTGTTATCCACAAGAAAATTTAATACCAAGTTTATTTAATTCTGTTGCCAATCCAGTATGTATGATGAACGGTTCTTGTAAATTCAACTCATGAACTTCCATTAGAGTAAATAGAGTAGTTAATTGGAGTTAGCAGGGAATCCACAGAGAAGCCTGGCTCTTTCTATGTTTGTATTTATAAATCTGCCACATACGAGTCAGGTCGTGCCTCACTAGAATGTTACTGTTGATTTATCCAGCGGAGACCCATGGGAGACCCAGCAATGTGTTCACTCCGCTGTCTAATAATCGTAGAACTCAGTACGCTCAAGGTCTGTGATTCCCTGCTAAGCCCTGAGTTCCTCCAGTGACCAAGATCTTTGGATTAATGCAATAGTGAGTTTACCAGTTAATATGGGAGGAAGAACCCTGCAGATTATAGGCTATTCCTGCTGCTGCTGCTGCAAATACTCCCACTATCCTTAATCCCCACAAACAGGATGCTGGGAGTTATACCATATTTGGTTAGTTGATAAAGTAAGTGTGTCTGCACTTTGGTTGTATGAAGCATTGCACATACTTATATATACAGGTATGGCATATCTGGAAACCAGTTATACAGAAAGCTCCAAATTATAGAAAGGCAGTCTCCCATAAACTCCATTGTATCCAAATAATCAAGATTTTAAAAAAATGATTTCCTTTTTCTCTGTAATAATAAAACAGTAGCTTGAACTTGATCTCAACTAAGATATAACTAATCCTTATTGGAAGCAAAACCAGCCTATTGGGTTTATTTAATGTTTACATGGCTTTCTACCAGACTTAAAGGGATCCTATCATGGGGAAAACATGCTACTCCAGCAGACTTCTGCACTGAAATCCAATTTTCAAAATACCAGACAAATTTTTTTTATATTCAGTTTTGAAATCTGACATGGGGCTAGACATATTGTCAGTTTGTCACATTGTTACACGCGGCACTGCGCGTCCCCGTAATCGCTCAAAATTGCCTAAGGAGGCAACTTCGGAAAATGCATCACCGCATGTGAGTAGGAGCAGGTGATTCTCCATTAAGCAGCTGGAAGGCAAGGGGATGCGGTTCGGGGAGATTAGTCATCCCAAAGAAGAGGCGATTAGTCGCCAGGCGACAAATCTCCCGAATCTTCCCTTCTGGCCTAACCGTTAGGGTAAGGCCAGACGGGGAGTTTTGGGGGAGATCTGTCGCCTGGCGACTTATCGCCGCGATGAATCTTCCCTGAATCTCCCCGAATAGCTAGTTAGCGCTGCGCACCCGCTAGGAGTAAAGTCGCCTGCGCTTGTTCACACGCAGTGGCACGATTTTAAAAGTCGCTCAAAATTTCATCGCCAGGCAATTTTGAGCGACTTTTCAAATTGCGCCGCTGCGATAAGTCGCCTGGTCGACAGATCTCCCCCAAAACTCCCCGTCTGGCCTTACCCTTAATGTAACTGAATGTGTCTCTGTGGGACTTGGCTTTTACTATTGAGTGCTGTTCTTAGATCTACCAGGCAGCTGTTATCTTGAGTTTGGGAGTTGATCTGGTTACCTTCCCATTGTTCTGTTGTTAGGCTGTTGGGGGGGGGGAGTGATATCACTCCAACTTGCAGTAAAGAGTGATTGAAGTTTTTCCGAGCACAAGTCACATGACTGGGGGCAGCTGGGAAACTGACAAAATATGTAGCCCATTTTGCCCGTGTGCTCTTTGAGAAAGAGATTTCAGTGCAGAAATCTTCTGGAGCAGCACTATTAACTGATGTGTTTTGAAAAAAAACAAGTTTTCCCATGACAGTATCCCTTTCAAGTATGAAGATCCATCTTACTGAAAGATCTGTTATCTGGAAAACCCCTTTTATGGCTCATCCATACGCGAACATTCAGGGAGATTTGTCGCCTGGCGACTAAGCGCCTCTACTTTAGGGCGATAAATCTCCCTGAATGGCTTTCTCCTATCTTGCGCCCGCTAGCGCTTAAGTCGTCTGCGCCTATTCACATGCAGCAACGCGTTTTTCAAAGTCGCTCAAAATTGTGAGGCAATTTCGCACACGAGATAGGAGAAAGCCATTCAGGGAGATTTTTCGCCAGGCTACAAATCTCCCTGAATCTTCGCGTCTGGATGAGCCATAAAACCCCTTTAAAACATTCCCAGTGCGACACGGGGAAATCTAAATTATTTTATGTGTAACTAAAGGTCAAATAATTTAGGGGTCATACACTAATATACTAACATAGGCATTAAACATAAGATATATATTAGCCGCAGAATGAACATGGGACTCTTCTTTCTCACGCAGACACTTGTTTCAATATGATATTTCCCAGGCACTTTGATCTCTGAGGCGTCTGATTGTGGAACACATCTAGGTCACATTTTAAAGAACTGTGAAATGTTCTTGTCTCTGTTGCGCGTTTGTTCCCATCTCATGAATAATGGAAATCCCATTGGACCCAAAATGCTCCGCTCAGCACTGAATGTATAGGCTTCTGTCCCTGCACGTTGCTATTCTGCGAGGATTCTGGGGTAGGAAAGAGTGCCCTACTTAACTGATCTTCATCTCTTGGCAAAAACCTTAGTCTGATTTTGAATGTCATTTAAAGAGAAAGTAGACAATGAAGGTCATGTATTACCCATCAAGGAGAGGGTGCAGAGTGCAAAAAATAGGTGTAAGCCAACATGTTTTTGAACATTGCACCCTTCTTCAAGGGTTCAGTGACTCATTTATATGAGGTTGGTGGGAGAAGGCACTTAGGAGTCCACTCTTTCTTCCCCTACCCATCACCTTATTTGCACATCATTCAAAAACACAAGTTAGGGAACATTGGTGGGTACAGGCTACAAAGGCAGCCCTCTGATAAGACTTACAGTTGCACTTACCAGCACTGCGCTCTGATCCTCATGCTGAATTGTTCATTCGGTGCACAGCAGAAAGTGCAGAAAAGTCCTGGACACAAGTTCTTGGAGAAAATCTTAAGCATTCTGTATAAAAGATCTCATACTTCCATACTTCTTTCTAACATTCTCCATAGGTTGCAGTAGCGACACCACCCCTTCTCTAATAGGAACAAAAAATCAATCAGGGGAATGTAATAAGGGTAGAACTACATGGGTGATTTCGGCACAATCCGACGCAACTAAACGCTGGCGTCAAGTCGGATGCGGAGAAGATAAGGTAAGCTGGCGACGACTGCATCGGACATTTCTATTTCTTACCTTATCTTTGGTGCATCCGACTTGCCGCCAGCGTTTCATTGTGTCGCGTCAGATCACGCCAAAGTCGCCCGTGCAGTTCTACCCTAAAAACTGTTTGCAATGCGAAAAGTTATGCCTTTGTGCAAACAAATTTAGCTTTGTGCAGATTTAATATAGATTTTGCAAACACGGAGACTGTTTAGCGACCACTTTTGGATTCTATAGTTCGCGCCAATGCACAGTAAATGTAATAAAAAAAAGTTATCTTTCCTCCAAAAGATTACGACACCTTCAAGAACTGCACAATTAAAATTTGCAATGCAATAATAATACATTGCGAGATGTGCATTTTTATTCTAATTGGTGCGAGTTGTTTTTCTCTTTGCGACTTACAAAAAAAATTACATTTTTCCCCAATGTGAGGTGTTTTACACCCTAGGGCCATGCTGGGCCTGATACGCTGCTGTGTAATCTTCAGAACCATGCCCTCACTGATTACAAAGGTGGCTTTATTGAAACAAGTGCTTTTGATATCTCAATGGAACCTTTCCTGCCATGAAGTTGATTAACAAGATTGCAAGTGACATTTATGGGCCCAAGAGAGACAAATATTTGCGTATGAAATCGTGCATTTATCTTATGCTGTAACATTTCATGCTGTAACAATGGAGCAGCAGTGGCTAATGAAGCATAAGGATCTTTGCACGATGCGTCAGCTCATTTACTAACAACGGGCACATTTTTACCTGGTCTGTAACCCATGCCAACCAATCAAATTTCTTTCTTCCATTGTCCTACTTGCTGCTGGCTGTACAAAGGGAATCATTAGTTTGTTGCCATGGGTTACTGCCTAGGTGCAAATTTGCCCAGTGTTAGTAAATGAGCCTTAGCAAGCACAATAAAGCCATTGATCTCCTTGTTTTTGGTAATGGGCCTTGAGAAATAACATTTTAAGCGACGGCTGGTCTATACATAGGCAGGCTTGCTTTTACTTGAATGCACCAGTGATTTAATTAGCCCACCCAAAGGCTATATACTGAACACACAGGGGCCATTCCAAAATCAGCATCTAATACTGAGCGAAAAACCCATGTAAAATCACAGTGGAGATGCATATCGAAAAACCCATGTATATTACACCAATAACTAATAATTATATATGGATGCATACATAGCAGTTGTTTTTTTTGGAATTTCTTTCAACAGTTTTTCTGAATTTTCATTATTGTCAGGACAGTTCTCAGGACTAAATTAAACTGACCACATGCTATAAGCCTATCACAATACCAGAGCATTTAGTTCACTAAGATAAGCTCAGTGGCAAAACTACCAGGGGTGCAGGGGGTGCAATTGCACCAGGGCCCCCATCCCCTTGGGGCCCATCGGAGCCAAAAAAATGGTTATGGCAGGCAGTTATCTAGGGGGAGATTTTACAGCACACATGTCATCAACACTCCAGCATGCGATTTATAGAGGTAAGGGGCCGACAGGGGGGTCCAGGTGCCCATCCTGTATAAGGGCCCACCAGGGAGTAGTTACACCACTGGATAAGCTCCTCCTACACCAGACTGCCCAGTTTACCCTACTTCTGAAGTTGCAGGCCATGTGTAACCGAGTGATTACTGTTGTTTAATTTGCTGACTAAGGTGGAAAGGTTTCTGCCCAGAGCTGCCAAGTATGCTACGGTGTTGCTTTTTATCTTCCCTTCATAATAGATTTTTTATCTGAGCCAAACCCAAGTTACAAATTAATTATCCTGCCTTGGTGCTATTCAATTATTCCTCGACTTTGTACTTTTATCGAATGAGCTAATTGCCTTTCTATAATGCTGCCCTCCATGTAATGAGTCCATTTTCCTGCTGCTCAAAATGAAATTATCAACATGATCCTCTCTGTTAATAGTCAGTTTGCTGCATTTTCATGTAACCCATTCAGTGCTGTTCTGATACCATGGGCTATACACACAGTCACATGGTTTTGGCAAGGTTTTAACCCCTAGAACCCAAACTTTGAGTTGGGGTAACTGTCTCCATACTCCAACAGATGAAGGTTCACATTTTGGATGTCCCAAATTCCCATCTTTTGAAGCCATTTTGAACTGGTTTGGCCTTAGGTGGTGCCTTTGCAGTTTGGCCAATATTGACCTTAGCATTAAAGAATAAGTACAGGTATGGGATCTGTTATCCAGAACAGAAAGGCCGTCTCCCATAGTCTCCATTTTAACAAATTAATCCAAATATTTATGAATGATTTCCTTTTTCCCCTGTAATAATAAAACAATACCTTGTACATTTTTCCCAACTAAGATAAAATGAATCCTTATTGGGAACAAAAGCAGCATATTGGGTTTATTCAACGTTTACATGATTTTCTAGTAGAATTTAGGTATGACGATCTAAATTACAGAAATATCAGGAAGACCCCAGGTCTTGAGCATTCGGTATAACAGGTCCCATACTTGCATTAAAGTAGACAGTTGAGGCAGATGGAATCATACTATATACAAATAACAGTTGATCTTCATGTTCTGCACAGGCCTCAGTCTGGTACATATGTCCTTTGACTTCAGCAGACACGATAAATGCACTGGGATTACATTTCAGACACACAGATGAGTTTATTCAATAATTATTCTATTCTTCTCTTGCTGGAAGGCACCTAGCCTATTTTTAAACCCAGCCAACGAATCATGCTAAGTATGGCTTCACTTTGGTTGGGATTTCCATTACACCACATACATATAATATATCGTAATATTATATAATATAGGGATACAGGAATCCACTATTTTGGATTCGGCCGAACCCCCGAATCCTTCCTGAAAGATTCAGCCGAATACTGAACCGAATCCGAACCCTAATTTTCATATATGGGTGGGAAGGGGAAAACTTTTTTTACTTCCTTGTTTTGTGCCAAAAAGTCATGTGATTTCCCTCCCCAGATCTAATTTGCAATTTGCAAATATGCAAATTAGCATTCAGTTCGGCCGAATCCTGAACCGAATTCTGGATTCGGTGCATCCCTAATATAATATAATTGACTTTATTTTCATTAAACTCAGGCCCTGTAGAACCATCCTGAGCTCCATTCAGTGTTTTCATTCAGTTCATTGTGCTAATGGAGATCATCTTCCCATAATGCCCAATACAGACTGACACAGGGCATGGGGGTAATGTACATTATATTGCAGAACAAGTAGCGACTTTAGTGGCTTTCTAATAAATACAGAGACTCTATAGACATTGAACTTGACTTTAAACCTTGAACCAAGGCAGCTCAGTGCATTTTATTGTTGTTACTGCTCTTGTAGTGACTAAATGTCAGTTGCTCTATAGGCCTTAAGGTGCCACCTGCTGCCCAGTCAGTTCTCATTTGTTTAGCTTACGACAAACAACAGGTATGGGCAAAAGCATTCTGGTTATGTTTGTTATGTGAACCAGTGTCTTGTGATTATTTTGTAGCAGAAGCAATAACCTTTAGAATATACACAGTCTGTGCTGTTCTGGGAGACGTGTTCTTGTTTTGCCGTGTCAGTTTTGCACTCTATCACGCTGTGTATTTTGCATTTTGAGGAACAATAGTGTCAGGTCTGTACGTGACGGCTCTACCAGCGAAGCTTAGCCAGACAATGAGATGTTATCTTGGGCTTCACACACAGCCACTGGATACAAAGAAATTAGTCATCTCACAAGCCACAGCCTTATATGTCATGGAGAGATTATTGTGTGTAGAATTATTACAATCTCAACTTTTCCCTTGGATAAAAAAAAAAAAGTATGTGTGAATAGAAATTTCTTAAGCCTTAGGCGTGTCTTATTACCTGCCACTAGATAGCCTGCAATAGCAAAAGCACCCCTAGTGGCCATAAAGAATTGGTGCACTTTATACATCTGTATAGATTTTTGCTGTATCATTTTAGATTTGTAACAGTTACCAAGGACCTGTTACCAAGGCCGGCTAAGAATTCTGGGAGCTGTAGTTCTGAAGCTAGGTTCCGTTTTTTTGCTTTACAGGTTCCAAGGACATTTTGTTTTCTGTTTTAAGTTTGGTTAGAAACCTTCCAAGCAGGAAACTCCCGCTGTGTGATATTTGCTAGATCCGCCAGCAGGATGGGGAGATAAAACAGTGAGACAGCAGGCTGATAGAGACAGGAACCCATGCTCTGGGTATGAATGAGCATTTAATAACTATAGACACTCTATGGCTCATGCAGTTATTGTAGACTGTGTGTGTGTTTCAACAGTAGCCTTCTGCCTTGTAAATAGTAGGAATATATATATATCTAACACTACCAGTGTACTGTATGTCACCTTGACTCATCTACAGGTAGCTGCAACAAAGCTATGCTAATTACCAGGTCCGGACTGAGAATTAAAATAAACCCTGGTATTTCAAGTACACAGAGGGCCAAACAGCCCCCACCAGCCCACTAAATACTGACTTTCTATGGGCCCTTATAGCAGCCCCTCTGGCATTTGCCAGAACCCACAGATTGCCAGTCCGGGCCTGCTAATTACTACACTGTGCATCCCCTTATGTTTAAAGTGGAAGGTGACCAGTAGTATGATGAAGAAGACAGTTTGCTGTTGGTCTTAATTTTGACTCTACCAATGTGCCAACAGTTTGCTAGGCAGAATAAAAGAAGAATACGAAAGGGTCTTAATATAAACATAAGCAATAGAAAAATAAGAATGATAATGAAACTGAAGCCAACATTGTTTTGAGTTGCTGGGGTCAGTGACCCTCTAACCAGACAGAATTTTCAGCTTCATGGCTAGAAATAGGCAGCATGGGTACAAACCCACCCACCCAACCACACACACACATACATTCACATTAAAATGAATAGCACAGCAGACAAATAAGAAGTACAATATCACCTTATATATTCTCCATATAAATACTTACCTGGTATAGGGAAGGCTGCAATATTTTTAGAGTAACACACTGTCCATAGAAGGCCAGATTCAGTTATATGAGGGTTTTAGTTGGAATCTGACGTAACATCCTGGGTGTTCCTCATCTGTTGGGCTACTTACTGGCCTAAATGGAACTTGTCTCCAAAAGCCCCACACTAGGTTCAATTGCTGGGAATGCTTCACACATTCTAAAGATGTTTATGATTCATGAATGGATTCATGGTAAATGCATAGCTGCTTGAAGATTTTTTTTGTGCATATGATAGGTATTCCTGCACAAGAAACGCTACTTAGGTTTGTAAGGGGGATAAGATGTCACATTTCATTTTGAGATTAAAAGAGAATCTCTTAACCTTAGTTGACACAGCAGGGAGAAAATACCTCTCTCTTTACACTTAATATATCAGACGTGGAAGGACATTTCCCCTGCTTTATAAGGACTCTGCTCATGTATTTAAGGGGATTGTATTGAACCAAATAGCACAGTCCTTTTTCCAGATAAAACATAATTCTTTAACACGTTAATTACTTGCTGTTCTTTTGTTTTGTTTTTGCAGTCCTTACTGGGGGAGCATTGACTGAACCCTACCGCCTTAAGCAGTTCCACTTCCACTGGGGATCTTGCGAGGGTCATGGTTCAGAGCATACAGTCAACGGAGTCAAATATGAAGCTGAGGTAAGGAAATTTAATAATGTGTATAAAATGGCCATCAAAGATAAACAGATAAACTAGCTGCCAGAAGTGGGACAACAGCAGAGGTGGAAAAGCAAGCAAAATATAATAAAGGGATGGAAAGTGGAACAAGAAGGGAAGGTAGAACAGAGGGGACAATGAGCAATCCCATAATCATTGTAATAACTCCAGAGAGTAAAAGTGAGTCTTTACTGAAACCAATTCCTAGGTGATGTAGAATGTCATTGTGCAGGGGTCCTCAACCTTTATCATCCGTGAGCCACATTCAGATGTGAGAGAGGTTGGAGAGCAACATACGCAAAAAGTTCCTGGGGTGCCAAATATGAGCTGTGATTGGCCATAAGAAGCCTCTGAGTGCACTGGAAGCTGCCAGAAGGCTTTTTTGGAAGTACACCTGGTTTTTATGCAGTCAAACTTGCCTTCAAGCCAAGAATTTAAAAATAAGCACCTGCTTTGAGGCCACTGGGAGCAAAATCCAAGGGATTATCGAGCAACATGTTGTTCATTTGCCACTTGTTAGGAACAACTGTGTAGGGAAACCTGTGCTGTGTGTTTTGTGCTTGTTATATGATATGGTTTTCTACTTTTCATTTCAGCTTCACTTGGTTCACTGGAACACAAAATATGGCAGCATGGCTGAAGCCGTAAAACACTGTGATGGACTTGCTGTGGTTGGAGTCTTTTTAAAGGTAAGAAAATGGTTCAATCACACATTCCTTTTCCACATTCCATTTTAGTTTTCTTGTAAGAAAGAGTACAGCTCTAATTGCTGTTTATATGACATAATGTAGGTGTGTACAGAGCAAATGTCCTACCCATATTTGCATTAAACATAGGTGGGTGGCCTAGACCACAATACAACAGCCCCCATTATGGCTAAAATACACTGTAATATTCCAGTGGCTTCTGTAGAGAACTTCTCTGCTTACCTGAACACAATGACAATACCCATTCCTACGCTTACTACTTGCTGCTTGACATTTTACCTGTTCAATTCTTAAGTTAAAGTTCTAAACTTCTACTAAGTAGTACGCATAGAGCAAGAACTGTTTTCTGACCCACATCAAAGCCCTCAGAAGTGAATCTGAATCCATTCATGTTGCTGGAATTTAACTCCTAGAATCCTCCAACATAGAGACAAAAATGAAGGATGTCTTAGTACACCTGCACCTGAGAACCCCTATTTCAGAGGCACAGCTGCAGAAACACAATAGGGATTCTAGAACATTTACCTTTTGGGTTTGCACCTGTGTAGGTATAAATAGCAATCAATAATTTGTTTGCTGTAGGTTACAGTTATTATTAGGCACCTCGATATGAATGAACTCGCCTGACTATATACTATATGAGTCATGAAGTGTTACACTAACATGGGGCTCAAATGAAAAATGTAGCTTTGCTCTGTGACGTAGTATAGTTCTCATACTATAAATAAATGGAAGAATGCTGAAAAGCTTGTTTTCTTTTAAATATTTTATAGGTGGGAGAAGAAAATCCAGGCTTGCAGAAAGTGCTTGATACATTAAAGCTTATACCAAACAAGGTAACTTTGCTTTTTTTAAAATTATTATTTTATTGTTGTATTTTTAGAGCGCCAACATATTGAGCAGCACTTTGAAATGAATGTGCTAATACGTTCCAGCACTTATTAGTTTAATATTTGGAACTTAAATTTCTGTTAATTTGCTATATTAATTTAACTTTTTTTCCCAAATAACTTGACACAATGGTATTTACTCACTGCTTACACAAAGTTTCTTTCTTTTTCATAATCTACTTGAAGTTGTATTTGTCATTCTCCCGTTTTTTCTCATTGCTATCTCCCTATCCTATCTATTTCTAGTTCCATTTTGCTCCCTCTCTGTTTTGCTCTTGCCCCCCATACCAGTGACAGAACTACCGGGGGAGCAGGGGGTGCAGTTGGACCAGGATCCGTACCCCTGCAGGTCCCCTCAGAAAGTTTCGCACTGAAGAATTCGCAGAGAAAATAGCATTACTGCCCGATACCCTCTTTTACTTTCTTTACTGCTTTCATTCATATTCACTGCAAAAGCAAGGATCCAAGTGGGGACTGCTTCAGCATGACAGCTGTTTAAATCTTCCACTACTTTTACAATCCCCACGCTTCTCCTGCGTTTGCCATCATGTAACAACACTGTGGGAACCATCTGTACAAGCAGTTGAGGTCTGAACAGGCTGCAGGGAAGGGAATAACAATTAGGTGCTCCATACAAACCAAAATAGTTTTCAGATTTAACAAAAGTAATTCTGGCTATTTTCTTTTATAGGGAAATGAAGCAGCCTTTAAGGATTTTGATCCATCTGTCTTACTTCCCAAATCACTGGATTTCTGGACCTATAAGGGATCTTTAACTACTCCCCCACTGCTCCAGTGTGTGATGTGGCATGTTCTGAAGGAACCAATTACTGTGAGCAATAAGCAGGTAGGAAACACTTATGCATTTATAAATTGTGTGTATTATTATTATTAGGACAAGCTGAGCTTAAACGGCAAGTTCATTTCAAAATAAAAACTTGCCTAACATTGGAAAACTCTAAGCAACTTTCTAATATACATGTATTAAAAATGTTCAGTGCTTTTAGTTATTTGTAATAACAATTGCTATTCAAAGCAGTTTTTGCATAACTCCTGGCTGTTACTTTTTAAACAATGTTGCAAAAGTCTTGGTTCCCCAGTAAAGGCCTGTTAATCAGCTCCCTTGTCTTACATTGTGTTTGAGACACCAGGACAAAGAATAGAAAGGACAGAAAGACAATGATTTCAGAAGCAATAATATACAAACAACTTAAAAAACATAGAAAATGTGTAACAAATGTGTATTGCAAAGTTGCTTAGAATTATGTTTTCTTTTATTAGGCAAATTGTTATTTTGGGGTCGACTTGCCCTTTAAGCAAGGGGGTATATATCCGTATCTTGTCTTATAACAAAAAAAAAAAAAAAATCACCTGTGGGCATGGCTCTATCTCAGTGTCATTAAGAGGCAGATTTATTAAGGATCGAGTTGTGTTTTCCATGAAAATTCGGGTTTTTGAGTGCTCATGGCCTCTTTTGAGACAGCCATAAAAGTAGAGTATGTCCCCCCCCCTATACAATTAAAGGTTTGTGTGCCTTTCAAGACAAAATGCTATTTTAAGGAAGGCCACTATGGCATCTACCAGTTAAAGGGTCCATAGCATTCTAGGAAATACTTTGTGCGCGTAGACTGGGGTTTTTGTAAGCTAAAATAATGTTAACAATGGCTCCTCCTGTACAATGATGCAAAAATGAGTTGCTTTTTTTAAAATAAAAAACAGTTTCACAATTTCTACATTGAGCATTCTGCTCCTTGGAATTGAGGGATGTGGTGGGGTGGTCCAGCTAAGATCATGGCTTGAAATATATCACTGCCTATAGACTTGCCCAGTGACTCAAAAGTTTTGGGAAGAGCTGGAATGTCCCTGCAAGGCTAGTCTCTATGTAGACACACGCCATACTCCTGAATGGGCTATTTATGGAGGCTTGACAGGTGTTCTGTAGGCCAAAAACTAGTATGGATGAGTAGAAAAGCCACCATGAAAAGCTGGATAAATGCAGTCCCTGCAAGTTTGCATATTTAAACCTGGCACATGTCTGAGCTGCAGGAGGGTAGAAAACCACTCTAATGCCTTAGTCCAGATTGGAATGTGGGTTGTGAGATGGTTCTAACAGGGTTTATACCCATCTATTCTGAATAAAAATTCCTAGACTCAATATGGAGCATAGCTGATTGGCAGTCTGTTATAACGGTGGAGTGGAGTTCAGTTCATTTATAAGCCTGGATAAAGAAATCTGTTAAAATCCCTGAAAAGTTGTATCTTAAACCCTTTGAACCAATACTTCCACGTAGTTCATATATTAGCTACATGACACGTGCACCTTTATTTACCAAAGGAGAGTAATAGTAAATGTAAGCTCTTTAATATCTGTCTTCCGTTTGTTTGCCTTATTTACATCAGATTACACTATTGTATGAATATTTCCATTTTGTTCCCATAATATTGCCTCATAGATGATTAATGCTTTTATTTCTCCTTTTTTTCCCTCTACAATGGAGCTGTGTCAGTATATGTTATATGTAATGTACACAAGGACATATATAAGCTTAGGCCAACACTTCTATGCATATTCATTATGCTATAGATGAAGGGTTCTTAAAAGAAAAGTATAGCTTGAAATCGAATGCATTGGGAATGCACACGGACCCTAATACATTTTATTAAAAAAAAAGGAACCATGAATTAGGAAAATGTCTTTGCCAGGGATAGAAACTCAACATTGGAGTGTGAGTCTTTAAAATGATGTATCCAATGTGACTTTCATATTTTATCAGAGGAGGCCTCCGTTATCTACTGGGCGCCTGCTAGGTTCCTCTGGAGCAGTTGAGTTGCTGGCTATCAGCGTATAGCATGTCACTGCTTATATAGGCAATAGAGTAAACTGTGCAGCCAGAGTTAGAGATCACTGTAGGAGGGTTGAGGCCCATATCTAACAGGGAAAATAAGATGTGTCTGTTTTGGTTGGCAGTTCAACAACAGATAGAAGGCTGCATATTGGATGTCCCTTAGGGCTGGGGCAGACAGGGAGATTCGGGGAGATTCTGTCGCCTGGCGATTAATCACAGGCGACAATCTCCCCGAACTGCCTTCTCCCTGTCCGCCGTTTGTTTAAATGAAAAAGCGGCGATTTTCCGGAATCGCCCGAAGTTACATTGTGAGGAACTTCGGGCGATTCCGGAAATCGCAGCGCCGCGTGTATATCAGCGCTGGCGCTTTTTCATTTAAACAAGCGGCTGACAGGGAGAAGGCAGGCGACAGAATCTCCCCGAATCTCCCTGTCTGCCCCAGCCCTTATGTATACGCTATAAATACTGTATATAGCAACTGATTCTCCAAAGGTTCCCAGTGATGCTGGAGGCCAAGGGGTAAAAAGCGACTTTTCCACAGCCAGAATCTCTCCCTAAAAATGTACAAGTACCTTGTAATGTTAGGCCAATCCATGCAACTAACTTTAAGGGGGTTATCCATCAAAGGTTGAACGATAGAGTTTTCTTTATACCTCAAAAGAACTTGAATGAACTCACATTGGAATAGTTCCTCGTTTAAGAAAAAAACTGAATGGAAAAAACTTGAATCAACAAGTTTGGGATTAACAACCTGAAAACTTTTATTGATGAAGTTTTTGATGAAAATAAAACCTCAAATCACTTGAATTGATCTAGTTTTAAGGCAAAACCCTCATAAAAAATGTGAACATCACGAAGGCTATTAACATCTTCATATGGTTCAGGGGACCTGTCATTGACTTTGAAAGATTTTAGAGTTTTTTTCTATTTAAAAAAAACAAAAAAAAAACTTTTAACCAAAAACTGAATTTTGGTGGAAAACATAGCTGGATACTGTCATGGGAAATGTTTTTTTTTTCAAAACAAATCAGTTAATAGTGCTGATCCAACAAAATTCTGCATTGAAATCCATTTCTCAAAAGAGCAAACAGATTTTCTTGGGGCTAGACATACTGTCAATTTTCTCAGCTGCCACAGTCACGTGACTTGTGCTCTGATAAACTTCTATCTTTACTGCTGCACTGCAAGTTGGAGTGATATCACCCCCCACCCCCCACCCCAGCAGTCTAACAACAGAACAATGGGCACAGGCCCAGATTTATGGAAAGGCCACCTAGGCCCGGGCCTAGGGTGGCAGGATTTCAGGGGGCTGTGTGCTGCCCAGCCATGCCCACATTGGTTCAGCTTCAGAAACACTGGGGATATGCAGGAGATACAATAGTTTTTTAAATTCCCCATGCACCAATCCCCAATGCTCTGGTCCTGATGATGAAAATGGCAGTGGGCCTAGGGGCGCCCGCAATGTAAATACAGCCCTGGATGGGAAGGTAACCAGATAACAGCTCCCTCACACAAGATAACAACTGCCTGGTAGATCTAAGAACAGCACTCAATAGTAAAAACCCATGTCCCACTGTGTACTATTCAGTTACATTGAGAAGGAAAAACAACAGCCTGCCAGAAAGCACTTCCCTCCTAAATTGCTGGCACAAGTCACATGACCATAGGCAGCTGGGAAATTGACAAAATGTCTAGCCCCATGTCAGATTTCAAAACTGAATATTAAAAAATCTGTTTGCTCTTTTGAGAAACGGATTTTAATGCAGAAGTCTACTGGAGCAGCAGAAAAAAACATGTTTTCCCATGACAGTATAATAAGTCTGCCAATTAGTCTTCGTGTTAATGGCAACAAAGAAGCAAGATTTATTCTTTTCTTTTTTTTCTTCTTTAGCTAACAAAGCTGCGCAGCCTTTTCTTCAATGCTGAAGGAGACTCCCCTTGTTCCATGGTGGACAACTTCCGCCCACCTCAGCCTCTGAAGGGCCGCCATGTGAGAGCTTCATTCCAGTAGGACAAGACTCCTCCAGCTACTTTTAAATGCTCATTTTCCATTCGCTGCCGGCACATTATCTCTTATTCCTGAATATCTATCAAAGGGTGAAAATAAAGTTTGCCACATTTCACTAGACAGGGCCCCCCAATCCAGTTCTCTGTTCACTTGTATACGATTTCTAGGACATATTTGTCAAAAGGTGAAAATAGAATAAACTTTCACTGCATGATGAATATGCCACTAAAACGCTTTTGTAAGTGAATAAGCAGCTGTGAAATTTCCCTTTGGCATGCTCTATTTTCACCCTTTGATCAATATGCCCTCAAGTGAGATGCTGATTAATGAAATGTGAAGGTCGCCTGGGAGAAGCAAATACATCCCTATCAGCTTAGCATTTGCCTTTATGTCCTTGCTACAATATATGCTGCACTGTTATATCGACAAGATAGGAAACAGACTCGATCCTATGGAGGAATTCACCAAAACACACAATGACGAGGAAAACACCAAAGATGGTGGTGTAGTAGCAACCAATATAAATATGGTGTGATGACATATTCATTTTGTGTTACTACAACATCATTTAACGTTTTAGATTTGAAGCAAAAACGTAAAAAGTTCCTCTTGTGTGAATTCCCCCCCCCCTCCCTGAGTTCCAAGAATCGTAGTAGGATTCTCTCTTTAACAAAGAAACTTGAATTTAGGTACATACACTGATATGTATCAGAAATGTGAACTGATGCGCATTTCATATTTGTTTTATTTAAACATAGCTTTTAACAGAGATATATAAATCTTAAATTTATAGAGCTAATATAAAATGTCTTAATATTGGTGCTTATTTTGCACCTGTCTTAACTTCAATTAGCAGATGGCTTATATATGACAATATATATGTATTTTGGATACCTTAATAAAAAAGTTATACTTGCAGTCGCTTTGGAGTTGTTTTATTGATCACAAGTTGCTTTACTGATTCTACAAAATGAGCAGGCTAATTCCAAGCTTACACAGTTTCATGGTCAAATTTATTTTAATATCTATTCTTCTTAAGAAGGTTTCACTTCCCATTTATTTGGGGGGGGGAGGGTGAGCAGCCCTATTACTTTGTCATGGCCTCCCGTCTGCACAGCAAAAGGACAGGTTTCATTATATCATCACTATTATTATTAATAATACTAATAAAATATATTTATATAGCACCAACATATTCCATAGCTCTGTACAATAAATGGGTGTACACATTAAACATAATTAGGGGAATGTAATATAAATCAGTAATGCAAAAACTATTCGAAATGCGAAAAGTTAAGCCTTTGCGTGAGCAAATTTTGCTTTGTACGAATGCAATATACCCTTTGCGAACCCCGAAACTGTTTAGCGACCACTTCTGCCAGCGGAAGGTCATTTGTGAATTTTTCACTTTGCGCTAATGTGTTGTCAATGTGATAAAACTTCTTACTGAAAAAGTCAAAATGTTTGCTCCAAAAGATTACGACACCTTCAAGCACTTCTTAATAGTGCGCAATTACAATCTGCAATGTGCAATAACAATTTGCAATGCAATAACCGTTTAAGGAACAATATTACATTGCAAGATGTGGATTTTTACTCTTATTGGTGCGCAATGTTTTTCTCTTTGTGACTTTAATTACATCCCCCCCCCTCCAATGATTTACATTCAAAAACAATCAACAGCCAAGGAGGGCTCAGTCCAAAAGAGCTTACAATCTGAGAGAAGAAGGGGTATGACATCTACCCCCAGGCAGGTGCAGTAACTCCTAGAGACCAATAAGATGTTTGCTTTTAAACAGGTGACCTGTGAATGCAACATGCTGATGGATAACTGCACCTGGGCAACCAGTGCTTTTTATTAAAAAACCTAATAGGATATTGGGTTCTTTATATACAAGCTTCCAAAAATAAATATATGTGTATTCCACAGATTGTGTATATAAAAACATTGATATCTATATTTGGAATGCACCTTTTTCTATACAAACCCAATGGAGTGAGGTCATGTCAAAAGAGGAGGTATAGTTTTATGCATACCCACAAAGCATTAGACCACAGTAAAACTTGCGGTTGGCTTTTGGCATTGGCATTGTATTGCCCCTATGACAGTACAGGTATGGGATCCATTTTCCAGAAACCTGGCATACAGAAAGCTCAGAATTATGGGAAGGTTGTCTCCCATAGGTAAATACAAGAGATCCTCTGCACTCAACCCATTATCTTTAAGACATTGAGACATTCTGTGCATAC
This sequence comes from Xenopus borealis, assembly GCA_024363595.1. Taxonomy (NCBI): domain Eukaryota; kingdom Metazoa; phylum Chordata; class Amphibia; order Anura; family Pipidae; genus Xenopus; species Xenopus borealis. The sequence continues at coordinate 129,051,211 of CM044441.1, forward strand.
AGCTACAAAAATGCCTTACTCTTTAAACAAAACAGGGATTGTTTGTCCATATATTGCAATATATTTAAGCTGGTCATCTACGTCAAAGTCATCCCATATCTGGCCAGTCCTACTCTCAAATTGCATCTGATTCATTAAGAATTCTATTGCTTCATTATACATTTTACAAAGGGACCTGCAACTTACTTGCTGCTTTCAAAGTAAAACTCCCAAACTTGGTTGCCCTTTTATTAGACACCAGTGGGATCACCTGACTATAGCTGGGAGGGTGGGGGCTACAACAAGGAGCTGGTCACTGCTCCTATATGAACTATAACAAACAAGGGAAAGTTGTGCTCACCACTATCTTCTAAAACCATTAGGCGGGGGTGCAATGAGGCTGTGACCACAAAATACATATAGACATTGGCATTGGCATTGTGTTGCCCCTATGATAGTACAGGTATGGGATCCATTTTCCAGAAACCTGGCATACAGAAAGCTCAGAATTCTGGGAAGACTGTCTCCCATAGATAAATACAAGAGGTCCTCTGCACTCAACCCATTATCAATATATTTAAGACATTGAGACATTGTGTGCATACAGCTACTAAAAATGCCTTATCCTTTAAACAAATCAGGGACTGTTTGTCCATATGCTACAATATATTTAAGCTGGCCGACTATGGGGCAAATTCAGTAAGATGCGCAAAATCGATAGCGTTGATTTCGCTAGCGTTCGGCGCACTTTGCCAGGCGAATTTTCGCTAGCACTACGCAAATTCACTAAGATGCGAATTTGCGCTCAGGGCAGCAAACGGTAGCGAAGTAGCACTACCGTTCGTTCGCCAGGCAGAGCGCAGTTATGCTAGCGATGCCTAATTTGCATACGGCGGGAACTTAAGCGTAAAATAGGAGTATATGTTACAGCCACTACATTCCACTACACAAGCCCAGGAAACCTTTAATAAATAAATAAAGTTGTCCTATTGCCCTACATGTGCCATATGTTATGAAATGTAGGGGGGAAGGAGGGTAATCCCCAAAAAAATTATTGATCTTTTTAAGACTATCACCCTCCTATGCTAAAATACGCCAGCGTTTTTTTGGGACTTAGAAAAAATTTTAAATTTTTTTTTCTACCTCCTATCTATTGTATTGAACTTTGCCTGGTCTGACCAGGCGAAGTAACGTCTAGCGTAAGTGCTAACGTTGAGGAAAATGTTCATCTTAGTGAAATTGCGAAGTTACGATCCTTCGTCAGTGGGCAACTTCGCCTGGCGCAAGGGTGCGAAGTTGCACAAGTCTATCTACTTCGCTAGCGAAAATTCGCCAGAGTCCGTGTTAGTGAATTTGCGATGTTGCGAAATGACGTCACGCTGGCGAATTAGCGCTAGCGTTAGACGCTTCGCACTTTAGTGAATCTGCCCCTATGTGTCTATATATATCATTGCCTAATGGTTTTAAAAATTAGTGGCAAGCACAACTTTCCCTTGTTTGTCTCCCACAGGTCCCATTATAATCAAATAATTCAAATGTTTAAAAATGTCCTCTGTAATACTAAAGCAGCACTGTGTACCTGATTCCAGCTCATATATAATTAATCCTTATTTTAGACAAACAATCTTATTGGGTTTATTTAAAGTTTAAATATTTTTTAGTAGAAAACCCTAAGTCCTGAGCATTATGAATAACATAACTGTATATTCATACAAGGTAGATACCCATGATGGTATTGGAATCATACAGTTAGCGTCAATGAATAGTGCAGAACATTTTTAACTGCTATTGCTAACAAAAAAATGGCTTTCATTATCATTATCCAAGTGCTCACCAAAGTAGAATTCTGTGAAAAGGTTCCCTTCTGTGACAGCAAAATAAACCAGAGAAATCAGCAGGCACATTCTTTTATTCAGCACTGGTATATATAGAGCATCTTGCAGTCTTGAAGCAATAAATACAATTACAGTTTCCTCATACGGAACAACAAGTAATACTGAAATTAAAAGTAAACACTGGCACAGTTGTCATAGCAGCTGTCAATACATTTTAAAGGGTGTATATACATATATTGGTTAAATCTAATATCTGGAAACAAAAACATTTTGTGGATTCATAATGAAATCTATATGTCAGCATTGCCTGAAGTAAAACAAATGATTCATCCCCGTCCCCAAGACTGAAATGACAGACACAATTAAGTCCTGCTGATTACATTTTCTACCCATCCCTGCTCATAAAAAAATTTTAATGGACTGTGTAATCCTCCAGTGCATAACCAGTAGGAACTGTTTTCTATGGTCGATATACTAGCAAGTAGAATAATTGAGAGATTGTTTGCTAAGCAAAGAAAACCCAGAGGGACTGGGAAGTTCGTTTTTTTTTAGGGGGGCAGTAAATAGGATCCCTAGTTCTTTGGAGGCCTACATTCAGTAACATAACTAGAGAGGGGCAGGCCCTGGTGCGGGACGTGCAGCCGGGCCCCCCCCACCCCCCTCCGTACGCAATTATCTTTCTGGAAATCGCCGAAGCACAAGGAAATCGGCGTTGCACGAGCTGCCGGGGGGCCCTGAGGGGTGCCAGATCTGTGGGACGTATTGTATGTAGTTGAGCTGCAACTCTCACCTTTCTATGATGTTCCTGCGTATTGTGAAAACCTGTGTATCAACTTTTCGGGGGGGGGGGGGTTAACCCTCCCCTCCCTTTGTCAGATCTGTGGGAAGGACACAAAGGCCCGGGTCTAGGATGCAAGATTTTAGGAGTGACATGTTGCCCACAAGTCACATCTGTGGTGGTGCAGGAAATTTTGGAATTGAATTGGTGCCAGGGGGTGGTTTATGTGAGTCTAGACATAGGTGCACTTCGCCTTAGTTGCTATGGGATACTAGATCTGCTGAAAACTAAAGCTGGTTATTAGTGATGTGCAGGCACATCTGGTCGGGCGGGTTTGGGGAGACCCTGCACCCCCATTTACTGGTGCTGGGTGTGTCTGGGTTTGCGTGTTCTTCCTGCTCTCCTTGCCCACAACCTTGAACTGCAGCTTCATTTTTTAAAGGACAAGGAAAGTCTAAAAATAAATAGGGCTAAAAATGCCGTGTTTTATATACTGAACATATTGCACCTGCCTAAAGTTTCAGCTTGTCAATAGCAGCAATGATCCAGGACTTCAAACTTGTCACAGGGGGGTCACCATCTTGGAAAGTGTCTGCGACACTCACATGCTCAGTGGGCTCTGAGCAGCTAAACTTAGGGGTTGTTGCAAATTATCAAACAGAGAATGAGGCTGGTCTGTGATATAAGATGATGCTACAGGGATTATTATTACATTCTGATGCTAATTTGTATTGGTTTCTGTGCTGCCACGTAGTAATTATCTGTATTACTGACTAATCAGCCTTATATTGTGACATTTCTATTCTATTTTGAGTCCGTCCCTAAGCTCAGTAAGTGACAGCAGCACAGAGAATGTGCAGTGACTCAGCAGAAAAGAAGATGGGGAGCTACTGGGGCATCTTTGGAGAAGCAGATCTTTACTGCTAAAGGGCTGGTACAGAAGCCAAAAACATAATGTACAACATTTCTAGCCTACTTCTTTAGTTTCACTTTCCTTGTCCTTTAAAGACACGTGCCTGGGAGGGTCTTACATTGGAAGCCTGACCCACACATCACTAATGGGCATATATTTTAAGATCAGCTAGTTTGGGGAGGTCAAAAACCAGATTACTTGATTTACTTGATTTGGCCACAAAAACCACACATGTCACATGTCAAGATCTGTCTTGCAGATATTTGGACAATTTTCACTCAGTTATTGGTCAGGCTGGCTATTGGGAGGGCCCCATACAATGCCATGTAAGTCCATACAAGATATCAACTAAAGGTGGCCATATTAAAGCTGGCAATATCTGTCCTTTAGACTGATTCAGCAGCTTATCTGCCCATGTTTGGAGGCTCCTGATCGATATCAGGCCAAAAATTGTCCAGAAATCAATCGGGCCAGTTTGATTTTTTTTCTGCGATCCAGGACCGTATCTGCTAGTTGATGTGTTCCTGCGACCCGTCGGTGCCCATTCTCAGCATTGTAATCCCCAGGCCCAACCATCAGATTCACCCGATATCACCAAGCAGATCTAATACCTTAAGTCTGGAGCTTCTACCAGTCCAGTCTGTGTAAGGCGATCCTTGAGCTTTTACATCATATCTCTATTTAGATAAAATATATATGAACAAAGCAGAGTGGGTAATGGCAGAAGGGTTGATCTATCACCTTCTGCTGCCTGATGTGTGTGTGTTTCGTATGCTTCATTGCTGGCCAGCTGTCATTGGCTTAAAAGTAACATGTACAGGATGAAAATAAATTGTATTTTAAATCAAATTAATCATTATGATATTTAGTGGTCCTTTAAAAGCGATAATATTTTGCATGGGCACAAGTTAAAACACTTCAAAACAGCATTGGTGGTTTAGAGTTTAAATTTCCCCAAAGTCCTACACACACAGTGAAAATCAGACTTGAGGAGGCAGCCATGCATGTGTGCTGTCATTTGAAACTGCAGCCAAACAATGATGAGCAAAAAGTCCTACCAGCCAGTGTTTATCTATGCACATTCCAAGTGTCCATTCAGGTTCATAATAGCTGATCCGTGTGGTTTCATCCTCTAAACTATCTGCATTCTTTTCCAATGTGGCCTGCTTTTATCATCTTGATAAAGTGACCGGCAAATTGCCCAAAGAAGAGAAATGTTCCTCTATTTCAGGAGGTGCCAATGTGAATCTGCTGTAAAACTTCAGTAAAGGTCTTATTTCTGCAGTCTGAACCTTTCATGCTTTCATGACAGTAAAAAATAAAACATAGCTGGGAACCAGAAAACAGGAAGTTTCTCAGAACATAAATCAGATTATACCTGGGATAGGGTTAAAGAACTTCCAAGTTTGGATACAGCCGGTAATGTATTTCTGTCTTTTGCTGCCTGCAGAAATAATCATGTACTGGGACACGGACATCAGAACAGAAATGTAGAAGTTCAGATTTTTCTATGTATCTGTTTCTGGGTGAAACATTTTCACTGGATAGGAATTACTATTATATGCAGAGGTGATGGGACATCACTTCCTTTTCCTCCCCTCAATTAATATGGAGCCAAAACATATATATATATATATATATATATATATATATAATACACAAAAGCCATGAATAACTTATAAACTGTGAGTATTGATGTCATCAGTTATAAACGGTGAGTAGTGATGTAGTACACACTGTAGCAAAATATGAGGATATTAGAAGCTACCCCGGAGTTCCGTGACCTGCATAAAAACACTTAAGGGCAGATTCACTACAGGGCGAAGTGCCTAATTTGCCAGCGTGACGTCATTTGATTACTTCACTGATTTACCAATGAGCGCAGGCACCCTGCGAAGGAGATTTAAGCTAGCATTGCTTTGCCCTCTGATGCCAGGCGAATTTTCAATCTGGCGAATGGACGTAATTCCCAAAATTCACTAAGATGCGGATTTTACTGAACATTACCACTTTCACCAGATTTGCCTTCTCCAGCTCTGACCTGGCGAAGTGCATTGGAGTGCATAGAACAGTGGTTCTCAACCTTCCTAATGCTGCGACCCTTTAATACAGTTCCTCATGTTGTGGTGACCCCCAACCATAAAATATTAAAATATTTCCAGCCCAGAGCGGATTGTTAGGAAAGTACAGGAGACAGTGTGACTGCATTAAGGTCTGTTTTCTGTGGTAGTGCAGCAAAAATGTTTTGCCACACCCATTTTGTGGTCACCTCCCAATTACCATGTTAATTTTACATGGGCAGGGAGAGCTGTATGACAGTTCCTACTAAGGGGATATAGAAAGTTGTAGTGCAACTGGCTTCCCTACACAGGTTACTGAACTACAACTCCCAGTACCAAAACCCGGAGAGCTACAACCTTGCCCCAGGGCTAGTGGGGAGAGAGATGAACCTGCTCCTGGAACCCCTTAAGTGACCCCTGTGAAAGGGTCATTCGACCCCCACAGGGGTCCTGACCCCCAGGTTGCGAACCACTGGCATAGAACATCCTCCATCTTCAGTTGCTTACATCATCATTTTTGAGTGTGATATCTTCTAAGTACAAAAGAAATGCTGGCGTCTTTTCAGTTTTTCAGGGTGTTAGGCTGTAAAAAGCATAAAAGAATTTTTCGGGCCCCAGGCTTTCCCCATACATTTTCTACCATATGGCACATTATTTAACTGTGGGCTACTTTATTAAGGTGCACTTGGCATGTCTAGTTATCAGTGTAAATGTAATGTATTAGATGCACCATGTAAAATAAAAAACTCCATTCCACTTTAAATTGCCCACCGTATGTAAATTAGCCTGAGCACAAGAACTCTAGCGAAATTGTGCTTAGGCAGAATTGAACACTAGCGCAGCTTCGCTTTGATTTGCTTGCTCTGCCAAAATACACTAGAGAACATTTACCAGCATTCGGCGCCCTGGCGCAACTTCATACTTTAGTGAATTGGCATTGTCTGATTGAAGTGTTGCAATGACTGCGAAGCTGTCTCTGTCAAAATTACACTCTTTGCCCCTTGGCCTTTGGCCGAGTGTTTTTATATGGCCATGAAACTCCTCGGTAACTTATAATATCCTTATAATTTACAAGATGGGTTACTTTATTCACTATATCAGTGCCATTCAACTTCTGTGGTAACTTTTTCTGGCCTGCATGGTGAAGGGCCAATAATGGAAGTCAGATTTGGCCACTTCCCCTTTAAGCCACACCCACTTTAAACCACACCCACATTTCCACAAGACCTTTTAAGATGATATCCACATTAATGGTAGAAGCACACCAAAAAACCAACTGATTGGTGCTTACTGCAGAGATATCCTTCATCACTCATATGTGAAAAATTTAAGTCAGCCATATGCCTAATCCTCCCCTGTGGATAATACAGAAACCCCCCAACACATGATTAAAATATCTTAGGGGACCCCTAATAACTATTTCCAAATGCTAACGAACACCCAGACCAAACCCCTACCAGGCTTACATCCCACAGGTAGCATAGGGTAAGCACAGAATGACACACACAAGCAGCACTGGGCAAGCGGAGCATGGCACACAAGCAGCACTGGGCAAGCACAGAATGACACTCACAAGCAGCACTGGGCAAGCACAGAATGACACTCACAAGCAGCACTGGGCAAGCGGAGCATGGCACACACAAGCAGCACTGGGCAAGCACAGAATGACACACACAAGCAGCACTGGGCAAGCACAGAATGACATTCACAAGCAGCACTGGGCAAGCAGAGCATGGCACACACAAGCAGCACTGGGCAAGCACAGAATGACACACACAAGCAGCACTGGGCAAGCAGAGCATGATACATGAGCATAGGAAAGGCAGAATAGAGCATGAGACAGAGAAACCCATCAGGACCACTCTAAGATGTACTACATACAGTGACATAGTTCTGGTGCCTCATTAGCATTTTGTATAAAGTGTGAACAGGCGAACAATGTGGGCAGTTTCAGTCTGGGTCTCAGGTGTGAACATTATATGGCTTTAGGAGTGTGAACATTACATTTATTACAAGTGTGAACAATGCAGGGGGATCATAGGTGTGAAGAATACAGGGGATTAGTCTGAATTTGAGGTTTAAACAATGCAGGAGCCAGTTATTGTCTCTAGTGATACCATTTAAAGTTTACACATGGTAAGCAGACACAGTAAGCAGACTCTCATGGAGGGCCACACAAGGGGGGTCGCGGGCCGCATGCATCCCGTGGGCAGCCAGTTGGACAGCCCTGCAATATATAATCACATCAAAGTATCTGCACACAGGAAGAAAAACGGCACTCACGATATTGTAGTCCAGCTTGCCTGGGTGCAGTCCATGGAAATAGCTGTCTGTATATGTAGAGGAAGTCCGCACTCTCAGGGCTTAAAGGTACTTCAAAGCTTTATTACATTCAATGTAAGAACTGACGTTTCGGCTGATACAACAGCCTTTCTCAAAGTGAAATTACAGAATAAACAAATGAATAAATACGTGAAATGGCGCGAAAAAATGGCCGTGAAACAGGGGAAGTGACGTGACAGGTGATATCATAAAGTGAACGGCTAGATTTACATGCTGCTCAAATACAGAACTTCAGTGTAGTAAATATAGCCAATTACGTGGTATCGGCAAATTACATCCATAGACATAGAAATAATCATCAGAAGTGTGAAGGTGAGTTGTGACAGCCGTGAAGAGTGGAAAGTGCTACTTGTGTATATTAGGAGTTGCAACAGTTACCAGGATTAAATACAAATCACCAAACTAACAGTAACAATAAAATAAAACATAAAATATCAATTGGTCCTAAATGACTTATGAGGCAACTCCGGGAGCCCGCGGGGTGCACCAGTGAAAAATCTTCAAAAAGAAAAGAAAGAGGCAAGAAAGAAATAAAGGAAAAAAAGGGAATACAGAATAAAAAAGCATGCTCGTCCGTCTCCGAAGATCCCAAATATACCAAACACATGTCCCCAATACATCAATAGTATAATACTGGACATATCAAAGACAACTTTCATACTGATGTAAATCCTGCCTTGCAAACCTCTAGGGAAACAAACCACCAAACACAAGAAGGGTACAAAAACCTCATACTGTAACTCCAAACATTTCTAAGGGCTAGGCCAGACGGGGAGATTCGGGGGCATTCTGTCGCCTGGCGACTTCTCGCCGCGACTTGTAGCCCCCGAACCTCCCCGAATAGCCAGGCAATTTGGAGCGATTTCAAAAATCGCGCCGCTCCGTGTGCGGGTTTCGTTGCCTAATGTCGGTCAGGCACGATGGACACTAACATTAATAAAAAAGCGATCTTCCACAGATCGACACAAGGTCATATATCCACAAGCCACTACTGTAACATATAACTAAATCCCATGGGTCTATAACAATTTTCAAATATATGTACAAAGAAGGGATCTAAACTTCCCACAGAGTGTGGATATAGCCATCAAAATATTATCCCTATGTTGTATGTATATATTTGTATATATTTCCCTAATGAAAGTAACAGTATGGAACTGAAACGTCGGAATTAATAAACCTCATTTTCGATTGATCTTTTTTTTTGTAGTAAAATCCTTGGAGTGCTATCAAATTTTTCGACTAGCACCCAGGTCTAGCACAAGAGGTAACGTTCAGTAAAATGGTCATCTTAGTGAATTAGCGCAGTTATGTCCTTTTCGTCAGTGCGCAACTTTGACTGGCGTAAGGGTCTATCTACTTCGCTAGTGAATTTTCGGCAGGGACACTAATTGGCGAAGTTGTGAAATGACGACAAGGTCTTGACAATGGTCTTAGAGGGAGACCAAAACGTTGAACTGTCCCATATTTTAAGTATGTAACAAATAAAAGTACCTTTTTTAAGCCTTTTCAAATCCTGGTGTTCATCTATACTCTAAAAATTTTTTATATGAAAGGCACATGTAGATAGCACCTGGGTAATTTATTCTTTTCTGAATGGTGTGCTGAAACAACTGCAGAACTTATATACCTATACATATATATTTATTTTTGGATACTTTTTTGGATACTATTTTTATGTATATAAATCTTTTTTGTGTGTTTGATGTCCGAATTTGATGTATATATATATTTTTTTTTTTTTTATAGAAGCAACTCTAGGTCAGTGTTTATTGGGCATTTTGGGTTCAAGCTCAGCTTTGAGGTCCAACATATGGTCAGGGCCCATCAATGAAAAAAGAAAGATCTGGAGCACTGCTGCCATGAGGTAAATTGAGAAGTCGCCTCAGATGGCAGCGCAGGTTGCCAGGGGTGACAAAAAGCCACTCTTGGTAATTTAAGAGACTAATGTTGTGTTAGTAAACCATAAATTTAGCACTTAAAGTTCAGAGAATGTAATTGCACTCTCTTCACTAGCGATGTGGCCCCCCTCTCTGGTGCAAGAAAGGTAAAACGCTGGGGTATGGGATCATAGGAGTTGACTCAGGTTGTTTAGGGGATAGACTCGACCCTGAGAAGGTTAAAGATATATGAAAACATTGATGTTTCATCCATTCACATTCCTTCTCAATTTTGGAAACAGATAGAGGGGGAAAAAAGCCACGCAGAGCACAGCATTTTTTTGACCAATCCCATATTTGTGGCCACACCCCCTAATTACCATGTGCATTTTACAAAATTTGCCAGGTTATGAAAGTTTGAGGCACATTTCAGAGTTTTTTACATGTTATTACAGTTTTGTTGATGAAGACGAATTGCCCTTATCTAAAACGGTTACAAAAATATCTTAACTCTTAAGTATCTATTGTGGGTTCTCTGCCAAAAGCCAATTAAGTTAGAAACTTTGTATCTTTTTCTGGCTGTTCAGTGCAGGAGATGAAAGAGAAAGTCAGGACATCTCAGTACAAATCCAGGTGTCAGGGGGCCTATTGGCTCCCAGCGGGAGTTGTCAGGACCAAGGAGGAAGCTTCGGGGTAAAAGTCCAAGTTCAAAGTACAGGCAAGGGTTCAAGAATGAAGCAAAGTCAATGTCCAGGCAGAGATCAAAAGGCAGGCAGAAAGTATCAAAGTCAAGTCCAGGCAAGGGTCAAAGTCCAGTAATCAATCCAACAGCATTAATAAGCACCTAGGAACGATAGGGGAAAAAAACATATAATCATGCATTGAACCATCGTCTAGGGTGTCCTTTTATTTTGAATTTGGCACTGCTGATGTCATCACGCTGGCACCCTGACACCGGCATCTCTGCTCCCCCACTACCCACATGGAGATCATGGGTGCTGCCATTTTCAATCCGACGTGGAAGGGGAGAGCAGCGCCAGGGAAAGCCGATCCATCGGGTGCTCTTGACACCAGGACTGCGGGTTGAGCTGTCAAAAGCAGGACTGTCCTGCTCAAAACGACAAAATGTGCATGCAGTTATGAAAATGGAAGCACCCGTTAATATTATATATGTATAAAAGAGCTGTTCTATACTGGGCTAAGATAATCACAACTCTTTCTAGAGCCACACCAAAGTTAAGAACTCATGCTGGATTTGTGCCAAAATCTGCTATGTGTGACTCTGGTCAATAGAGATAAGAAAATAAATTACTTTTCATAGAAGTTTCAATTCACGTATTCTGCATTTCCAGTCAATGTGCAGAGCAAATACAAGTGGAGAAATGTTTCTCTGATATCCTAATTGCCTGCATATTTGCTCACTGATTTCTGTTGTGTTTATGGCTGTTTTTCGGGACATCCCACAATCTGGCTCCATTAGCTCTACTGCCAATTTGTGCAGGAAGTTGCAGAGAGCAGTTCCTCTTCCCACAGAAATGCTTGGTCTTCGTTTGGCAATCTTGGAGCTTTGTAACTGCCAGCGATATATGATGTGCTTTTTGTTTCTCTTTTTTCTCTCTATGTAATGTAATTCACATTAGTGCTACAAAAAACTGAGAAATGCGTTAGATGCGGAGATCTGCTATTCACCTGTTCTTCATGGTTTCATGAACGCATTTCCATGTAATTCCATGATTCTGAATGTAATGCAAATATTCACTTCTCATTTAAAGCACATAAAGAAACAATATCCTCAGAGGTGGGCCAAGCTGACCTAGGCATCCCGGCCGACCCCTTTGCCCCCACCCCTTGCGCATGTGCGCCAATGTTGCACCCTAGGCAGTTGTCTAAAGAGTGATTGAAGTTTATCAGAGCACAAGTCACATGACTTGGGGCAGCTGGGAAATTGACAATATGTCTAGCCCCATGTCAGATTTCAAAATGAAATCTAAAAAAATCTGTTTGCTTCTGGAACAGCACTATTAACTGATACATTTTGAGAAAAAAACTTTTTTCCCATGACAGTATCCCTTTAAAATCATGTGACTTTTGTCACAAAACAAGGAAGTAAAAAATAAAACTTTGTGTGCAGCTGCCTTTTACCCTTCCTCTCACTAATTTGCATATGCAAATTAGGGTTCGGATTCGGTTCGGTCTTCGCCCAAATCTATCAGCCCTGGGGAAGGTGTTAGAATACCAAGTGGTTTCGCGAGCGCTAGGATTTCACAACCTGAATGCCGGCAAATTGCTAAGGAGAAGGTTACAGTAGACATATTGCAATCCAAATTCCGTGCCAGCAACAGCACGCACTTTGATTCGAATCACACGTAGAGCAGGCCAACATTTCTTTCTAAAGTTACACCGTGGTTAACAGGGAATTTATCAAATAAGCCGGTGCTTGGCTTTTCATCAACATTTGACTGCAGGGGAAGTGCCATTTTACCTACTGACCCATGAAGTGATTCTGAGATACAGTTATGGGATCTATTATCCTGAATGTTTAGAAACTGGAGTTGTCATGTCATGGGAAAACCAGTTTTTTTTCAAAACACATCATTTAATAGTGCTGCTCCAGTAGACTTCTGCACTGAAATCCATTTCTCAAAAGAGCAAACAGATGTTTTTTATATTCACTTTTGAAATCTGACATGGGGCTAGACATATTATCGATTTCCCAGCTGCCCCTGGTCATGTGACTTGTGCCAGCACTTTAGGAGGGAACTGCTTTCTGGCAGACTGTTGTTTTTCCTTCTCAGTGTAACTGAATAGAACACAGTTGGACACTGTTTTTTACTATTGAGTGTTGTTCTTAGATCTACCAGGCAGCTGTTATCTTGTGTTAGGGAGCTGATATCTGGTTACATTCCCATTGTTCTGTTGTTAGGCTGCTGGGAGAAGGGATAGCGAGGGGGTGATATCACTTCAACTTGCAGTACAGCAGTAAAGAGTGATTTAAGTTTATCAGAGCATGTCACATGACTTGGGGTAGCTGGGAAATTGACAATATCTCTAGCCCCATGTCAGATTTCAAAATAAAAAATAAAAAAATCAGTTTGCTCTTTTGAGAAATGGATTTCAATGCAGAATTCTGCTGCAGCAGCACTATTAACTGATGTATTTTGAATTTTTTTTTTCCCATGACAGAATCCCTTTAATGTGCCTTAAGTCTGCTAAAGATCATTTAAACATGAAATAAACCCAATACGGTGGTTCTGCTTCCATTAAAGATCAATTATTATATCTTAGTTGGGATCAAGCTCAAGCTACTGTTTTATTATTACAGAGAAAAAGAAAATCACATTACAATTATTTGCTTCTGTGGGATATGACCTTCTTGTTATTTGGAGCTGTCTGGATAACAGGATTATGGATAATAGTAATAACTATATATAGTCTGTTCTCAGGTGTATAACCATAAACTAGATACTGACAGCATATGTAGCACAAATAGATGTGTTAATAAGACATAGGAGACAGGCACCCGAATATGTGGCCTGTTATTGGTTCTATATTCTAAACTACAAACCTCAAATGGCAGAAATGGCCACAAAAGCTATAAAGTTACTATGGGATTTACTTGTGTCGTTTTCATGGACATTGAATATAACCTCCATGGTTCTATAAGAGGTAAAGCTTTCAATCCTTGGATAGACCACTTCAGTGTATTTTGGGTAAATGCTAATAAATCTTAAGCTGTTGAGTGCCAGAAGTTTGAGACCTATTGTTTATGGACAGAAAGATAGATGGATAGATAGATTGATAGATATAGTGAGAGAGAGAAAGATAGATAGATAGATGGATAATAGATTGATAGATATAGTGAGAGAGAGAAAGATAGATAGATAGATAGATAGATAGATAGATAGATAGATAGATAGATAGATGATAGTTGTGCCATCTCATGTGTTACTTACAAACATTACAATTTGTGTCTGTATTTTCTTATTAATTAACCTATTGTTGAATAGAACAGACATGTTCCCATAAAATAAGTAGCTGACATAGCAGAGAGAGGTAGTGCTAGAGATAGATAGATATAGCAAGGGAGGAAGAGAGATATATAGACAGACAGCAGACAGATAGATAGATAGATAGATAGATAGATAGATAGATAGATAATAGATAGATAGATAGATAGATAGATAATAGATAGATAGATAGATAGATAGATAGATAGATAGATAGATGGATAGATAGATAATAGATAGATAGATAGATAGATAGATAGATAATAGATAGATAGATAGATAGATAGATAGATAATAGATAGATCGATAGACAGATAGATATACAGATGGATAGATAGATGATAGATAGATAGATAGATAGATATACAGATAGATGATAGATAGATAGATAATAGATAGATAGATAGATAGATAGATAGATAGATAGATAGATACATAGATAATAGATAGATAGATAGATAGATAGATAGAGAGAGAGAGAGAGAGAGAGAGAGATCAACTTTGCCATCTCATTTGTTACTTACAAAAATTACAGTTTATCTCTGTATTTCTTTTATAAATTAACCTGAATAGATCAGACAAGTTCCCATAAAATAAGGAGCTGACACAGCAGAGAGAGATCTGATGTTCCTGGTGCTGACAGCCGTTCCACTTCACTCGATCCCTCCCGGTCATTAGACCTCTCTCTAACCCAGCAAGTGAAAAAATGTGAATCTCTCTAATGTTGGAGCTGCACGAAACATATTACTGTGCCTGACTTGCAACAGAGCCTGTAACATAACAGCAAATGATATAAGATTATCCACAGCCCTCAGAAGAGAGACTTAGGGGGTTCTACGTGAAAGTCAAAATTAGAATATGGTGTGGGGATTTTACTTATTATATATGATTCTCTGTAGGATTCTTCTGGATTTAGGTAATTTGATAGGATTCAGCTTAAAGGAAAACTATACCCCGAAAATGAATTTTTGAGCAACAGATGGTTTATATCAAATTAAGTGACATATTAAAGAATCTTACCTACCTGGTATATATATTTAAGTAAATATTGCCCTTTTACATCTCTTGCCTTGAACCCCCATTTCATGATGGTCTGTGTGCTGCCTTAGAGATCACCTGACCAGAAATATTTCAACTCTAACTGTAACAGGAAGAAGTGTTGAAGCAAAAGACACACCTCTGTCTGTTAATTGGCTCATGTGACCTAACTTTATAGTTTGTTTGGTATGTTTGTGTGCACTGTTGGATCCTAGGATCCCAGGAGGCTGTCCTTATTTTTTAAAATGGCTATTTTCTATTTATTATTACCCAATGGCACATGCTACTAAAAAAGTGTATTATTATGAAAATGGTTTATTTAAATGAAACAGGGTTTTACATATGAGTCATTTTATGCAATATCTGTTTATAGAGACATACATTGTTCGGGGGGTATAGTTTTCCTTTAATTTGCACTTCACAAAACTCTGCAAGGTTTAAACCTGATGCGTTGTTCTTTAAATAAACCTTTGATGTAAATGTGATTAGGTTGCTTGTGTGCTGCCTCAGAAGGTGCAACATTTTATTCTCATTCCCAGTTTTTGAGAAATGAATTTCAGTCAACAGTTGGGTGGGTTTAGAACTTTTTTTTGCCAAAGTTTAGTTTGCACTCTATTCAACAGACCCACATTTCATCAGCATGGTACATCTGCAAATGCATTGATGTTAATAACAACAAAACAAAACATCTAGAATGGCGAAAGATCTGAGCAACCATTTCTAATTACTGATGTTATTGTCTTACTTCCCTATGAATAAATAATACAGGCATGGAACCTGTTATCCAGAATGCTTGGGGCCTGGTGGTTTCTGGATAATGGATCATTCTGTAATTTGAATCTCCATGACTTTAAATCTTCTAAAGTATTATTTAAACATTAAATAAAGTAGGATTGTTCAGCCTACATTAGGGATTATTATATCTTAGTTTGGATCAAGTACAAGCTACTGTTTTATTATTACAGAGAAAAAGTAAATCACTTTTAAAAATGATCATTTTTTTATTAAAAAATGGAATTAATGGGAGATAGCCTTCCTTTAATTCAAAGTTTTCTGGATAACAGGTTTTCAGGCAACAGATCCCCTATGTGTATATTTTAAAAAAATTTAGGTGCCTTTAAAAACCTTGTTCAGTTGTGCAGACACTAAGGGGCAGATTTACTATCGGTCGAATTTCGAATGAAAAAAAATTTGAAATTTGATCAGGGAATAATGGGGAATTAAAAAAATTCGAATTTAATTTTTTTTACCGCAATGCGATCGATCGAATAGGGAAAATTCAATCAATCGATCGAATATTCGAATCGAATTCGAATCGAATATTCGAACGATTTTTAAGCGATCGATCAAATTTTTCTTATTCGATCTTAGGGAATGATCCCCATTTCGGTAGGTTTAATCTGGCGTAGTAGGTGATCGAATTTAAATGTAAAGGCTTCTGGTTGACTGTGTTGCAGCAGAAAAAGTCCTGAGTCCTCCAAAAAGACATTGGAATATCTTGTATTTCAGCGTCAATCAGATTTTAAAAAAGGTGTCGGCAGCCATGTTGCCATGTTCTGAAAAAGCCAAACATGGTGTTACCTTTGGGCTCTATCATGGGTTAATCATATTAGTCTGTTACAGGGAGCCTTTTGATATAATTCAGGTGGAAAGACGAGGCTAATGGTTGGGCAGGGCATTGGATTGTTACACTTTTGTAGGAAAAACCTAAATGTAAGTTGTGCATTCAACAAATTTGTTGATGCCCAGAATTGCCCACTGGGAGAGTGTGTAGGGGTAACACTTAGGTTAGGCCAATGGAATATCACTGTTTTGACTTCCAAAGTGGTTGTCAAAATACTCTGTCACCACTGCTTATGTATTCAATAAGAAATGGGCAGAATTCTGCCCCTCATTAATTCCACGTGCTTTACACACATCACTCAGTAACATTAGAAATAGTGGCAGGCAGACAAGGACCACCACTGTTCTTCACTGGTGGGCAGTGGTTGTCAAAATACCCATCTACCATAGTGCTGTACCATTTGTGATGTAAACTTCCCAGTATAAGTTGGAAAAGAGGCCTGGCTACTATCAGACATATAAAATGCATAATACAGATATCTGGTTGCAGTGGAGTAACTTGGTAGCATCAGGCCCCCTACCAAAAGCTCTACTGAAGGGGCAGACGCCTTGCCCCCCTCCCGAGCAGCTCATTACTCACCTCCCGGGCCGGCACTGCAATGCTATTTTAAAGGTAAAAGATGGATTGGGAGGCGGACTATGATGGAGCAGACCCCACGGCCTATTGCCCTGGCCCCATGCAGCTGCAGGGTATGCTGTATATGTGTTACACCAGTGTCTGCTTGTAATTACAAGGCTTTCCGGCTCCACAGACACTAAATTATGGAGTAATAAGTTACAGAAGGTAAAGAAGCATGATACATTTTTTTTGTCTCAGCTGTTTGTGGAACCAACAACCAATTACAACTAATGCAAATGTATATCTAACACTAGTAGCACTAGCACTGAACTGTGTCGTTTCTGAATTGGACAGGTAATGCCAAATAAGGTCCAGTATTCATAAATGCAATGAAATGCATGCTGTTAAATAAAGATGCAGGCTGCTTGGGATCTCCTTATCTGACATTAAGGCTAGGGACAGACAGGGAGATTCGGGGAGATTCAGTCGCCTGGCGTTTAATAGCAGGCGACAATCTCCCCAAACGTCCTTCTCCCTGTCCGTCGCTAGTTGAAATGTAAAAGCGCCGGCTCTGTGCACATGCGGTGCGGCGATTTCCGGAATCGCCCGAAGTTACTTTGTGAGGAAACTTCGGGCGATTCTGGAAATCGCCGCACCGCGTGTGCACAGAGCCGGCGCTTTTACATTTCAACTAGCGACGGACAGGGAGAAGGACGTTCGGGGAGAATGTCGCCTGCTATTAAACGCCAGGCGACTGAATCTTCCCGAATCTCCCTGTCTATCCCCAGCCTTAGAGGTCTCGGTGGATAGCAAACAGTATGCAGTACAAGTGCAGGTATAGGATCCGATTATGGAAAGGCCTTCTCCCTACATTTTAGCCGAACAATCCACATTTTTAAAATGATTTCCTTTTTCCTCTGTAATAAACAGTTGCTTGTATTTGATCCAAACTAAGATATAATTAATCTTTGATGGAAGCAACACCAGCCTATTGTTATTTTTAATGTTTACATGATTGTCTAGTAGACTTATGGTGTGATGATCCATATTAAAGAAAGATCCATTATCCATAAATCCATGCCTGTATCTGCAAAAGCAACCTTCCATAGAAATGAAGGTATTAATAGAAACAAATCGCAATTTGCCATTTAAAAATTTCTTAATAACCCCCCATAGTATGTTGTCTAATGGAATGCAATATAACCAGTGGATGTTACTGGGCCTCAAAGCAAATTCAATATAGGGCCCCAAAACTCTGGTAAATTGATCTAATCTATCATGATATACTGAAAATGCTCATTAAGTGGGGCTGCACTTTATGACTTTGTGGCACTTATTTGTCCTCCACTTATAAGAGAATCCAGTGTTGGCCTTTTTATTGAGCATGGGGCTATTTTAGGGAACAGAAGAAGAAGAAAGAAGATGTTCACAGTTTGTTGTAGATTCCACAGGCCAAGCCCCCTGGTTTCACATTAACTATGAACAAAAAGTACCATAGATTGGGCTGTGGAAGAAAATACAAGGAAAAAAGAGGTCAGAGTTTGAAGCTCCTCATAAACGCCAGAAACTGCCAATGAAACCTTGTCCCGCAGGTTAACCAGCACCTTGTGTAGATTGTATTTTAAACCCTATAAAATATATCAGTCATGTTTGAGGACCTGTAAATTTTTCATTACACTTTAATTTGTCAAAGTATCAAACCAGCTCAGACAAGTCAAACATTTTCCAAGTGAAATAAATCATGTGATTAGAATGACAGGGAAAGTGTTAGAAGCCAATTAGAACATTTACTAATCTAAAGGTAAGCAAACAGTTACATGGAAAAACTGATGTACAGTGAATAATGTACCCCCCCCCCCCATTGTAAAATATATGGTTATCATCGAGGACCATATGAAAGCATAAGACTTTTATACAGGTCACGGAACTCTGAGATGTCATCTAATATCAACAGGTACAATATTGTACAACAGGGGGTACACTATCTATTATAATACACAAGTTTCAGCGAGTCATGTGACAAATTACGACATCACTAAACACCATTAATAAGGGTGTAATAGGATTATAGGAGTATATATGATTTAAAATTACAGCAAATTTTGAGACAGGATGCATAACTTTTTTCTTTAAAGGAGAACTAAACCATAAAATTGAATAGGGCTAAAAATGCCATGTTTTATACACTGAACTTATTGCACCAGCCTCAGATTCAGCTTGTCAATAGCAGCAATGATCCAGGACTTCAAACTTGTCACAGGGGGTCACCATCTTGGAAAACGTCTGTGAGTCTCACATGCTCAGTGGGCTCTGAGCAGCTGTTGAGAAGCTAAGCTTAGGGGTTGTCACAAAGGGGTAGATTTACTAAATTCACATGACGGATTCGAAGTTCGATCGAATTTTCAAAAAGATTCGAATTAGAATTTTCGAATGTTTTTGAAGACCACTTTGACCAGTGAATTTTAAACATTCGATTGAATCGAATGATTCTAATAGAATTTTATTTGAATATTCGACTGTTCGACTGTCGAAGTACTTCCCCTTTAAATTTTTATTCTACTGCCTTTATTCGAATTGCGGTAAAATCCTTCGAATTTGATATTCGAATTCGAAGGATTTTACTTCCCTGCCTATTCACATGGTCGAATTTCGAATTTTTTTCAATTCAAAATTCGACCCTTAGTAAATCTGCCCCTAAGTATCAAGTAGAAAATAATGCTGGCCTGTAATATAAACTGATGCTACAGGGCTGATTATTAAATTCTGATGCTAATTGCACTGGTTTCTGTGCTGCCATGTAGTAATTATCTGTATTAATGACTAATCAGCCTTATATTGTGACTATATTTCTATTCTATGTGTACTGTATATTGTGAGTGGGTCCCTAAGCTCAGTAAGTGACAGCAGCACAGAGCATGTGAATCAGTGAATCAGCAGAAAAGAAGATGGGGAGCTACTGGGGCATCTACTGGGGAGACACAGATCTTTACTGCTAAAGGGCTGTGGTTGCCTTGGGCTGGTACACAAGCACAAAACATCATGTACAACATTTCTACCTACTTACATACCTCCCAATTGTCCCTTTTTTGGAGTGACAGTCCCACTTTTGACAGCTCAACCTGCAGTCCCTCCTTTGTACTGGAAAGTCCTGTTTTTCTCTGCACTAAACATCCAGAAAAAGAAACAAAGTTTCTAACTTAATTGGCTTTTGGCCAAAACAGCCACAGCAGAAGATAAGATCCTTTTGTAACAATTCCGAAATAAGCAAATAAGTAATTGTAACAATATAAGATAACAGGTGCCCTGGGAAAAGTTAGACTTACAGCTTAAAGGGCAATTCACTTTCTTTAGCAAAACTGTAATAACTGAAGAAAAAAAACACAGAAACATGTTCAAACTTTTATAACCTGCCAAATGTTGTAAAATGAACATGGCAATTAGGGGGTGTGGTCACAAAAATGGACATGGTTAAAAAAACCTTTTTGTCCCTCTTTTTATTTCCAAAATGTTGGGAGGTATGTACTTTTTTAGTTAAATTTTTCTTGTCCTTTAAAACAAGTGCAATTTCTCAAAACAAATGAATGTACAGTTGCTCAGCCTGCCCTTATGCTTTTTTAAATGTAGTTTTCAAAACAATAGCACTTTACACTGCTAATATAATGAATTTGAAACAGTTTCAAATGCAGCTAGTGAGGAGAGATGAGTCATCTGTCTCTTTGGTCAGTTGGAATCAGAGCAGAATAACTTTCCTCTTCTCTCTAACTTAATATTCTGCAGACTGTGTCTGGTCAATGGCAATGAACAGTAGGTGACACTTTGGTTTAGTTTAAAATTCATTATAGTAACAGTGTAAAAGCTGCTAATAAGTAGAAAAAGTTCATGTAAAATTCAAAAGTGCTCAGAAGAGCATTCTAAACCTTAACTTGAGGGTTTACATTTCATTTTAGTAATTACAGGACAACTGTACCCCCTAACCATTTTCATAAAACAACTCATATGTAAAACCCTGCTTCACTTAAATAAACCATTTTCATAATAATATACTTTTTCAGTAATATGTGCCATATGGAAATCATAAATAGAAAATTACCATTTTAAAGAACTATGGGCTGCCCTCTGGGTTTCAACGATTCACTGTGCACACAAACAAACTATAAAGTTAGGTCACATGAGCCAATTAAGTTGTGTTGCTTCCACATTTCTTCCTGTTACAGTTAGAGCTGCAGTATTTCTGGTCAGGTGATGTCTGAGGCAGCACACAGACCATCACTAGTGATAGGCAAATTTATTCGCCAGGGTCGAATTCGCAGCGAATTCCCGCAGTTCGCCGCCGGCAAATAAATTTGCAAAACGCCCACGAAACAATGGACATGCCCGTAGGTTTTTTCAATGCCGGCACCCAAAAACAGACATCCACATCCAAAATGAGACACCGGTGGCATTTTGCAAATTTTTCGCTGTTTCGCAAATTTCTCTGGAAATTTGGCGAAGTGAAAAACCCCAGATTCACCCATCACTAACCATCACAAAATGGTGGTTCAAGGCAAGAGATGTTAAAGGGGAATATTTACTTGAATAAATATATTCAAGTTTGATAACATTCTGTAATAAGCCACTTATATAAAATAAACTATCTGTTGCTTAAAGGGGACCCGTCACCCAAAAGAAATGTTCAAAATCCTATTTTATCACATTACTCAAGCAAAATGAACTTTATTTACACTATATAAATTATTTGATTCTTGTTTGCTTCAGTCTGGGAATTCAAAATTGTAGCAAGCAGGTAGGAGCCATTTTGTGGACACTGTTACAAAGGCAAGCATTATATCATCTTAGAATCTTGTTTGTGCACCAGAATGGATGGCCCAATGTCCATCCCCATGTCCTGGCTACACAATTAAACAGTGAAGAGAATGGGGGAATGTGTGGAGAGCAGTGACATCTTGGAAGTGCTGAATGAGAAATGAAAGTAATTGTCTGCCCCGCCTCTATGCCATTGGCATAGAGTAGTGTCAGACAATATTTGATTGACAGCTGATATTTTTAAATGAGCTTAAAACAGCTATGAATGCTTTAATAAAAAATAGAAATTGGATTTCATGTTTAATTATTATACAGCTTTTTGTGTCTGGGTGACAGGTCCACTTTAAAGGGGAAATTCACTAAAGCACGAAGCGTCTAATGCTAGCGCTTATTCGCCAGCGTGACGTCAATTCGTAATTTCACAAATTCACTAACACTGTCTCTGGCGAATTTTCACTAGCGAAGGATCATAACTGACGAAGGATCGTAATTACGCAAATTCACTAAGATGACCATTTTACTGAGTGTTACCACTTACGCTAGACATTACTTTGCCAGGTCAGACCTGGCGAAGTGCAATACAATAGATAGGAGCTTGAAAAAAAACGTTGGCGTGTTTTTCCTTTGTAGGGTGATAGTCTGAAAAAGAGCGAAATTTTTTTTGGTTACCCTCCTTCCCCCCTACATTTCCTAACATATGGCAACACAACTATATAGGGGGCACATGTAGGGCAATAGGACAACTTTATTAAATTTATTAAAGGTTTCCTGGGCTTGTGTAGTGTAATGTAGAGGCTGTAACATATACTTCTATTATACTTTGAAATTCGCGCCGTATGCAAATTAGGCATCGCTAGCGTAAATGCGCTTTGCCTGGCGAAGTAACACTAGCGCAACTACTCTACCGTTCGCTGATCTTATCGTAACTTCGCACTTTAGTGAATTTGTGTAGCGCTGTCGAAATTTGCCTGGCGAAGTGCGGCGAACGTTAGCGAAGGCAACGCGAGCGAATTTTCGCTGCTTAGTGAATTTCTCCCTAAGTATTCGTTTTTGGCGTAACATTTTCTTTTATTGTTGAAGAAATACGCATGTTCCTCTTAATCACATCTGATATATTAGCAGAGGACATTTATAAGCAGTAATTATATTGAAAACAGCCTTACTTTTATTAGGGCTTTGTGGTGCAGAAAGACAGATTTGCTTCACCTAAGATAAAACACTCAATTCTGTAATTGGTGCACTGAAAGCAATTTGCTTACAAATATATACACAGAACAAAAAGTATTTACAATGAGCAGTCACACTTCTGGGCATATAAATATAATAACCATCCATATATCTTCATAATGTGAGAGCTTTTAACCTGCTGTAACATTTGCACAGTCCCTACACCCTCTTATCTCTCCCCATACCTAAGTAAATCAGAGTGCATGGAGAATTTTGCATTGTTTTCTACTTAAACATATAAATGTGCAATTACTGCATGAAGCAAATATAAGATATTGAGTGGAACAGCATGCATGCCAGGTGGGGAAGTAACACAAAAATCTATTTATGCTTTTTTAATCCATTGCCCCTGTTCAGTTAAAAGGTCACATTAAATGTAAATGGTTATAAAGTGCATTAACACCATTCGACCTATTAGTCACATTAACTAGGTTATTTATCAAAGGTTGAATTTTGGCGTTTTTTTAGGTCTCAAATGAACTCACAACTCAAATGGAGAATATTCGATTAAGGAAGGAGCACTCTGAAACTCTTGGGTAATGCCTTCAGTGCATTTATTAGCAGAAATACTGAGTGCACTTCTGCCAATAAATGCACTGGAGGCATTACCCAAGAGTTTCAGAGTGCTCCTTCCTTAAATGAAAACTATACCCCCCTGAACAATGTAGGTCTCTATAAAATGATATTGCATAAAACAACTCCTATGTAAAACCATTCTTCATATAAATAAACTATTTTCATAATAAAATACTTTTTAGTAGCATGTGCCATTGGGGAATCATAAATAGAAAATAGCAGTTTTAAAAAATAAGGGCAGCCTCCTGGGATCATATGATTCAACGGTGCACACAAACATACCTATAAAGTTAGGAGTTAGGTCACATGAGCCAATTAACAGACAGAGTTGTGTCTTTTGCTTCCACACTTCTTCCTGTTACAGTTAGAGTTGAAATATTTCTGGTCAGGTGATCTCTGAGGCAACACACAGACCATCATGAAATGGGGGTTCAAGGCAAGAGATGTAAAAGGGCAATATTTACTTAAATACATATACCAAGTTGGTAAGATGCTTTAATATGTTACTTAATTTGATATAAACTCTGTTGCTCAAGTATTAATTTTCAGGGTATAGTTTTCCTTTAATCGAATATGGTTGCAGTATTGGACTTGGAAGCAGTCTTGGAAATGGATGTACCTGATAAAATGAAGTAAGTGG
Organism: Xenopus borealis; assembly: GCA_024363595.1. Lineage (NCBI taxonomy): Eukaryota > Metazoa > Chordata > Amphibia > Anura > Pipidae > Xenopus > Xenopus borealis. Next base: position 129,075,472 of record CM044441.1, read on the forward strand.
TGTGCGGCGAAAGATAACGTTTTTTTAATTCTAATTTAAGAAAAAACTTGAATGCAAAAAACTGAGTGTAGTCAGGGTGAAAAACTCTGATACAGGTATGGGACCTATTATCCAGAATGCTCGGGACCTGGGGTTTGCCGGATAAAAGATCTTGAATCTTCATACCCTAAATCTACTAGAAAATCACGTAAACATTAAATAAACCCAATAGGCTGGTTTTACTTCCAATAAGGATTAATTATATCTTAGTTGGGCTCAAGTACAAGGTGCTGTTTTATTATTACAGAGAAAAAGGAAATCATTTTTAAAAATTATTTCATTATAATGGAGTTTATGAGAGATGGCCATTCCATAATTCGGAATAAGGTGTTTCCGGATAAGGGATCCAATACCTGTACTAGAATTGATCAAGTTTACGGTGAAAATAAAAAAAACTCAAATTGATCATGAAGGCTATGAGTTTTTGAGTGAAAACCACCAAAACAGAACTCGAACATCATTAAGGCTATTTCCAACTTTAAATGGTTCAATGGACCTCTGCCATTGACTTCTACATGATGTTCACAGGTTTTAAATGGTGTATTTTCAGATTCAAGCTATTTTCAACTTCGGAGAAAAACAAAAAACAATTTGACCTTTAATAAATCTGCCCCAAAGACTTTGCATATACCCAGGAGGACTGATTCATTTTCAAATAGTTCGAAATGGTACATTAACAGTGATTATTCAAATTAAACCCTTATGTACAATCAGTCTGACCATTTAGATAATTAACACCACTCTGATTAGAACTTGTGTTCTGTCTTAACATGTATATCCCAGGAGAAAGCTGTTCTGTCTTCAGAAAACAGAAATGCAAAATATCTAGTTTGGACTAAGTCAATATGGTTGCATTGCAGGTACAGGTATGGGATCTTTTTTCCGGAAACCTGTTATCCAGAAAGTTCCGAAGATCGGAAAGGCCGTCTCCCATAGACTCCATATTATAATCAAATAATCCAAAATTTTACAAATGATTTCCTTTTTATCTGTAATAATAAATCTGTAATAATAAAACAGTAGCTTGTACTTGATCACAACTAAGATACAATAAATTCTCATTGGAAGCAAAACCAGCCTATTGGGTTTATTTAATGTTTACATGATTTTCTAGTAGTCTTAAGGTATGAAGACCCAAATTACGGAAAGACCCGTTATCCGGAAAGCCCCCGGTCCCGATGATTCTGGATAATAGGTCCCATACCTGTAGTAGGTTTTTACATAGGAGGAGTTTAAAAAAATATTTATATATAATGTACAAATATAATAAAAAATGCAATAAGCTTTGCCTTAAACCAAAAAGCCCCATATAAGCCGACAATAACTAAACATGTAACATTTTGTGCTGGAATTGTTGAAACGGTCACGTTCATACTCGTAAGACACAGCTAAGGGAGCAACGCTGTATTCCAACACAGCCCATCACAAGCGTACGCTGAGTATCACTTGAAAGAATGTATGTATAGTATATAGTATGTATATTACAGGGGGCAAGATTTTCAAATGAATTGAAATGTGCTATTTATTTACTCTTAATTTTAATCACAATTGAGGTATTACGTCCTTTGTATTAAAAATCTGATGCATGCATGTATGCATGAGGACATAAGTGGCCCTTACTGCTCCTGTAGTTGCAGCTAGCCCTTGCAGTTACCCCCCATGCATTACCTGTTTTTTGTATCCAGAATGTTTAGTAGTTTAATGTTAAATATTTAGTAGTGTTACCAGCAAAGTTTTTAATATGAACTGGATATCCAAAAAGGTGGCGTGCCATTAGCAGAATGTTGTCTGTACTTTTAGGCCGGTACCTCAATATGTATTTAAAGGCACTAAGTTTACCCAGTAGCGGCCAATAAGATGTAAATTGTACCTGCTGCTTGGTTCTTATGGGTTACTACTCCTGGGCAAACTTTTATTACATAACCCCTGGTCCGAGATACTGTATATGAGTGAGCATATTGGTGTGAATAATTTGGGTAGTCATGAGAAACCCAATGTCAAAACATGTTTTTTTTTTCTCTTCTTTTTTTTAGCAGTGTATTCCAATGGATTTAGCATAAAATAATGCTGTGTGTATGGCTATGTGTTCACATAAAATATTTGTTTTGGTGTTGAAAGGTAATCTGTAGGCTGATGACTCTATGTTCTCTTACAGCGAGGGAGTTAATGGCTATATAAAGTTGTTTCACATATGGTATGTTAAGTGATAAGGACAGCGGCACGGCACGCTTAGCATTTATACGGTGGCATATTTCAGCAAGAGCAGACAAAAGCTTCAAGTATTCTGGCCAGGAAATCCAGCAGGGGTGGAGACACCCATTGATTCACTGTAACGATAGAAGGGGTGAGAGTTGAGCTAGCCAGGCTGTAGTAATGCTTGTGCTGTGCCATTGTAGGTAAGATAGTATCTGCCCATTCTGCAGTCATTCTAGACGGGGGACCTGTGGAACCCTATCCTATACATTTGGGGACCGGTGTGAAGGCAACACTTTTTTCCAGGACCTGGGGGGGGGGGGGCTCCAGGGGTTTTTGAGAGGGGTTAGCGGGGTCGTCATCCAATTTGGGCACACTGGTGTCTAATTATGTGCGCCAAAATCCAATTCAGTGTGCGGGCGTCCATTTTTGTCACACCTTGTTAATTGTGAGCTTGCCTCCGCTAGGGTTCTGGGCCACGGCCTGGTGGTTGGGGACCCCTGTAGCATATGATCTGGTAACCAAATGACCAAGGATCACACAAATGAACAAGGATCACTTTTCTTACCCCCCCATTGGCATTAGCCAGTTAGCTGTGTCTACTAGACTACAACTCTCGACATTTTCCTCACCCTTGCTTCATTTCCTTGTGTTACACATTTTCACAAAGCATCTTGTAAATGTTGAAAAACACAAAGTTTCTTGGAAATGGTAAAAAACACAAGGTACATCTGTATGGGGAGATAAAGGCCTCCAGGTCTCCTGGAATTACTATGCACCACAATGGCCCCACAGGCTATATGTCTGCTCTTATTGTAGAGTGCAAATGTCTTTCATTATCCATTGGAGAGAAAAATCTATTGATAACATTTTCTGTGACCTGCAAAAACCCAACTTAGTGCTGAAAATAGCATCAGTGCCAAAGGTGTATTCAGAGCTAAAGGTCAGACTGCCATGAAACAAATGGCAGATTGCAACAACAGTTTCTCAAGCCTTAAAGAGAACCATTGTAATGTGATGTGAACATTGACAAGGCCTTAAATACCAGAGGGGCCATGCCTTTGAAAATTGAACTTCCCAGCCCCATGCCAACGACATAGAGAAGTTAGAAAACCAGTTGTCTTCTATGCAGCCTGCATAGACTGTTACTACTAAATGAGATACATGAGCATATGTATAGAAATCATCACCTCTAACTGATGGATTCTGGTATTTATATGAAGCTTTTGAGGCACAGTTGTATCAAATCGTGACATTGTGTAAAAGGTTAAAAAAAAAATCAAATACTCTAGTTACATTTTCTAAGGCAATTAAAAGATCATATGTATTTATTTTTCCCTATAGATGGTGAATAAATAGCCACTGAGCAGTTATTTTTATTTTCTCTTTAATTCTGTTTAATTTGGATGCCCAATAAATCAACAGCCTCAGGCACACCCTAACAATTTAAAACACACTCCTTTGTCAAAGTGTTCTGAAAGACCCAGACAGGTTACAAGGCTACCAAATGGCTTTGCTGGGTACAATCATCTTCACTTTGGTAAGACCAAGAGCAAAACCGTGTTTACAGAGTTCATTTATTTATATTAAATGAGTTTTCAAAACAAGCTCTAAACGTCCAGCAAGTTCTTGTGTTTGATTTCTACTGAGAATTATAGTTCAACAACAGCTAAATGTCGGTATTTTGAATATCTACTTATACTCTATGTGATATACCCTGGATCTTCTTTTGCTCGTTATCCCCATTACCACAGACTCTATCTGCACAGTATAAACTTAGGATGGACCACTAAGCATTCCCATACAAGTTGGGGGTCCCCAGTCTTGCTGTATTTACAAAGACCCTCCCTGATTGATGCCATAAAATCCCAGGAGGCAGCATGACCCGTCTATAATGGCTCGCCTAAGAATTCTTTTCCTGGACAACAATTTACATCCTTTGGAAACAAATGTATTTTCTCATGCCTATTAAATGCAAATATCCACTATGTAAATATTTATATTGGGCAGAGGCAAGAGAAGTGAGGATAGAATACTCTAATAAATTAGATGATGTATGTCTGACAGTTATAATAATGGATTTACATAACAATTTAAGCTAATAAGGAAAGTTCATGCAGAAAATAAAACATTTCCTTCAAACAGGAAAACCACAGGCATCAGACAGAATGTTAGACGATTTACAAGCGTGTTTCATGCTGATAAAATGACAATCACACCAAAGGCTAAACTATATAACCTTAAAAAATTCACTTTAATTTGCTTTAGAGACAGCAGAAATACCAGCAGCCGATCAACTTCTATTGTCACTTACTGGCTGTCAATCAACCCTCCAGCTGCCAATAGAGAAGACCCATTGCAATGCCCAGAGAGAGCTATCAGCCCTTGCTGTGCCTGAGAGACATGGTTGATAAATTCAATATTTGCCTATGTTATCCAGGATCATGCATGGAATGGATTTCTATTGAACCAGAGGAGTGCAAGGTTTGTCAGTCTGCCTTACTCTTCTATCTAATTTACCAAAAGTCACTTCCACAATCTACATTCAGGCCCTTGGAGGAACCAAACCAAATATTAACAGAGGCTTAATAAAGGAAACGTTGCCCCTTTTTTGTATGCATATGGGCTAAATAAATTATCACATTGCACTTTTTTCAACTACATCAGTGTGCTACTGGTTTTTTTCTATATGGATTGTTTGACCTGAAGGGCAGGCGAAGGTCGTCCAGTTTAAGCACCTGACACCCTTATTAGGGTGGTTCAATTAAGGGATGGAGCACTCCAAGACACTATACAAATATTAACAGCAACAATGTAATGAACCAAAAATTTCAGTGAATTTATACACATTATAGACACTCGCTATATAAATCTGTAACAGCATACATTAATTTCCTGCAGCATTACTCAAAATAAAATCTAGATTGATGGCCAATACAGATTAGATAAATGAAGTTTGTCCCAGACCACAGACTTTCACCAAATCTTTGGCTGAATTTACCTTTTTTTTTGGGCAAAATCAGGCCAATGTTATAACTTTCCTTTGTGCCAATGATCAGATCATGATGGGGACCAATCAACTGGGCCAATAGTGCTGCTCCAATAGACTTCTGCACTGAAATACATTTCTCAAAAGAGCAAACAGATTTTTTTATATTCAGTTTTGAAATCTGACATGGGGCTAGCCATTTTGTCAATTTCCCAGCTGCCCCAGTCATGTGACTTGTGTCAGCACTTTAGGAGGGAACTGCTTTCTGGCAGGCTGTTGTTTTTCCTTCTCAATTTAACTGAATAGTACGCAGTGGGACATGGGTTTTACTATTGAGTGCTGTTCTTAGATCTACCAGACAGCTGTTATCTTATGTTAGGGAGCTGTTATCTGTTTACCTTCCCATTGTTCTTTGATTAGGCTGCTGGGTGGGGGAAAGGGAGGGGGTGATTTCACTCCAACTTGCAGTACAGCAGTAAAGACTGATTGAAGTTTATCAGAGCACAAGTCACATGACTTGGGGCAGCTGGGAAATTGACAATATGTCTAGCCCTATGTCAGATTTCAAAATGAAATATAAAAAAATCTGTTTGCTCTTTTGAGAAATGGATTTCAATGCAGAATTCTTCTTGAACAGCACTATTAACTGATACATTTTGAAAAAAAATTTTCTCCCATGACAGGATCCCTTTAATGGATTCATTTTTTCAGCCAAACTATTTAACTAACCCTTTTATTCATTCCACACATGGCTTTGTTTCATGACTTGCTTGTTTGGTGAAGGATCAAAATTAAGTTTCTATTTTTTGTTTATGGATTTCCAAGATATTGTCAGTTTACTGCTAATTGCAAGCGATTAGCTCAACAGCTCTCTCTGAAGGTCATGTTATTAGTAACCTTAATTGTCTATGCATTTTCTGTGCAGCCATGTCACACAAGGATTGCTGACCTTATGACTCTCTCTAGAGGAGCATTGTCGAGCCAATAGTCTAGTATTAGAAATATAAAAAGTGCTCGAACACTGTGGGGCAAATTTACTATTATTCACCAAAAAAATCCCTTGAATTTGTTCGAAATTCGATAAGCATTCGACTATCGAATGCTTATCGAATAGTTTTAGGCAATTTTTTCCTCAATATTCAATTTCTCGATTAAATCATAACAGTTCCTTCGAGCACTCAAAAAATTTATACAATTCGAACGATCGAGGCGTTCGATCGTACGAATGGTATTCAAGCAGGTGTTTTAAAAAGAAGCCTATGGGGGGCTTCCCATAGGCTTCTATTGCAATTCGGTAGGTTCAATCTGGCGAAGTAGGCAGTCGAATAAAATTTTAAAGTTAAAGTCCTTCGATCATCGAATGGTCAAATGATCGAATATCCGATCATTCGATCTATTCAATCATTAGAATTTTGCGTATTCGATGATCGAAGTGGCCAAATTTGCATATTAGAGCCTCCGAAAAAATTGAACGATCAGAATTCGATCAAATTGGATCCAACTTCGATCCATTCACGTGAATTTTGTAAATTTGCCCCTGTATATATCAATTCAATATTTGGGTTTAGATCCACTTTAAATGGTGGCCTGGCCAAAGGTTTGAGTGCAAAGGAGGCATGATTCGAAAATGCCTTATAATTATTAACCTTATATTAATCATATATCTGATACTGTGCACTGAACTCATGGATAAAAGCACTGAGCAGATAATGGCTCATAATTTTCTCTTATGAAAAGAAGGTAATAGTTACTTAAGAACAATGTAATGTAGTAGCTGAGGTTCAATAAGACTCAAGCCAGACCATTAAGTTCAGCTCTACATCAATCCTGTCTATACTAGTCCAAAGAGCAGCAAACAAACAATCATTAATGGAAGCATTAGCTGTTAGGTGTTCTTTTAAGGATGGGGGCTGAATTGGCGAGGAACCTAGTGGAAAGGACAGCAGGGGCCTAATATAGGGAGGATACTGTAGTATAAATAGATGGAGACACTCTATGCTTTATACAAAATGAAGGGAGTAGCTGGAAAGGAAGGAGTGGGAGTGGTTGTAGTGCAGACAGCAATCTCATAGCCGAGGTTGAAAGTTGGGGTGTGGTTCACTGAGATATCAGGGACCCCAACATAGACTTACTGAATAGTTATGCTAATCTCTACCATACCTCAGGATTGGCCCTGAAGGGGCTTTGTGCTAGCTTGGAAATGTGTCTGAGGCCTATTATGAGTGTTAGATTATAATAACACTCTCGTGCCGCAATCATATAGGGCCAGTCTAAAGGGCCAAGTTAAATTGGAATATAGCCCCCAGTTCCAAGGGCATACATATCTGACTCACTAAATATATTCCAAACAATCAAATTTTAAGTTACAAAATCACTATTTATTTATAAAAAGTTTAAAAGAATAGGCGTGCAGACCAATTGTTATTCCTCCTTACGCGTTTCGTACCTCCCAGGTACTTAGTCATAGGCATTAATCTCACACTCCTTGGCCCCAGCAGTATATTTCAGGTTGTGTTAATAGGGGATGTGGTAACATGCTATTGGTTCTAAGCCTAGGAGGGAGGAATCTCTTGGGGTTTAAATTATGTGGCCAAGCAGTGTGAGATTAATGCCTATGACTAAGTACCTGGGAGGTACAAAATGCATAAGGCGGAACAACAATTGGTCTGTATGCCTATTCTTTTAAACTTTTGTTAAAAAACAGTGATTTTTTTAACTTAAAAATAGAGTTTTTGGAATATATTTAGTGAGTCAGCTAGTGAGTTGCCTAATTTTTTGTTGTTCTCATTTTTAGTTCTGAAACGTTGAGGTACGATCTTTAATAAGAACCTTATTGATAGCTAATAGTCAGAAAGTATAGGGAGGAAGCCAATCCACCAATATAAAGCTATAGTTACAGGAAAGGACTGGTAAATGATGTTTAACTTCTGTAAAGTAGTGATGGGCGAATTTATTCACGAAATGCCATCGAAATTTCACCTGGCGAAAATTCACTGCCTTTCTTTTTGGACACTGGTGCCCATTTTTGGACGCCGGCACCCATTGCGCCCAGGAATGGACACCCGTGTCCAAAACCAGATGCCCTCGTCCAAAACAAGATGTGGTGGTGGTTTCTCAAAAAAATTTGGCAAAGCAAAACACAGCTGATTATCGCCCATCACTACTGTAAAGTGCTGAGCAGAGAGAGCTAGGAAAAATCTGGCAGTGCCAAGGAAGGGAATACATACAGACAGGTATACATTAGGTTGGTTTGCAGTCACCCAGGGAAAGACAAAGATAAACCTCAAACCTCAACTGGACTAGCAATACAAAGGCTAAGGTTGAAGACTCACAGAGCTACTAGTAGCAGCTACTTGACAAGTATCCAGTGTTGGACTGGCCCACAGGGATACCAGGAAAACTCCCTATGGGCCCAGGTTTCAGTGTGCCCTCTTGCTTCTAACAATTTGGCCTATTTCATGTTCATTTCCTATTTCTTTATGTGTAAAAAGAGGGTTAATAATGGAAGAATAGAGTATAGTAAGTAGATCTAAAAGACTAGGAGAATAAAGAGGTTAAGTGAGGAGAGAAGGAATAATAGTTTGGAAAGTTGGGCCCCTGGTCTATGGTTTTCTGGTGGGCCCCTGGCATCCCAGTCCGACACTGCAAGTATCTGATACGAGTAGCTCTGTGTGTCTTCACCCTAAAAGTCATTTAACGTTTTGATATGGTGGTCACTGTGTGGAGATCCTACAACAAATGTTGTACCCCTCACCACAACCTATTGCTAAGAAGAAGCATCCAGAGTAGGAAGAACCCTAAGTTTAAACGTTATCTTCTGCTAAATATTAACTTTTAGCTCCAAGAAAAGTCAATCTAAAGAAGCAGAACAAAGAAGCTTTCAATTTTCCATTTAAAACAAAGGGGAAAACAATGTATCCCTTTAAAATATTTTTCATGAAGTACAATCCAGGTCTTTAGATTTTCCAACGCTGATTCCTTTCATTAATATTAATTCATGAGCAAAAGTAGAAATTCCTGCACAACACTTTCTCCTGAAGGCAGGCACAGGCCTTTATATTGTTCATTGTAAAAATACTGGATTTAGGACAATGCATTCTGCATCAATATTGACTAATCCCAGAGTGCCTGTACTTGCTATAGCTTTCAGTTGTAGTTTAACAAGACCTACGTACTTTATTAATGCATCAGGAGAAATCCTGTAACATGTTCAGGGGTTATTGCATTTTTCTTGTTTCCATACAGTTGATATATTCATGTGTAAATCTAGCCTATACAGTTCAATATATATAGTATAATATTTTCAGTTATATAGAATATGAAGTTCAACGTTATATTTATCCCATGAATGAACACAAAATAACATATTTCAGATGGTTTCCAGGTACCGGTATTTCTCTCTGAGGAATTCCCATTTCATTTATGGGTGCTGAGTTGCACTAAAGTAGACTATGTGCTGTAGTAGCACAGGGTTACTAAGAAGCAGATCAGGTATGTCTGATGAAAGCAAAAGATGAATGGCCTGTGCAATATCTGGAGAGAATAGTTGTGCTGCGCTGACCACTACAGCTATTAAAAGCAAAGTGGATGCTTTTTCATTATCGGTTTATTATTAACTTGTTTCAGAGTTCAGGTTGCCAAGGACTGATGTTATTGATAAGAATTTTTTATATGAAATGTTTGTTCAGTTCTGTAGCAGAGATACAGTAGCAGATCTCTATCTCCCTGTCCATGTACAGTAAATCACACCTGTGTCTCCACTGCTGCATCCAAACCTTAATTATTTTACTTTTTTCAAAAGAAGGTACTGGTCTATAGACAAAAGTGAAGTCAACATGCTATAAATATATGCTAAGGAGGAAAGTAAGGACATACTCTATAAAGCTAAAACTATTTGGACTCATGTCTGTCCAACAAGGGTATTAATATAAAGATGGTCCTATCTTTACTGCTAAAACATCTAAAAGCATCTACTCTTCCAGGACGGCTTTTTCCTAGATGTTGAAATATTTATTGGTGGGTGTTTATTCCAGGTCCTCCCATAGCTGTTTAGTTGGGTTAAGTCATGGTTCTGTGCCAGTCAAGTTCCACCACTCCCATCTCTGCAAACTGTCCCTAAATGTTGCCATAAAGTAAGAAGCACAGGATTGTCAACACTGCCATTGTATGATGTAGTGGCACCTGTGTTGGCAATGATGGGGTTGGCTTAAATAGCTAATTCCAATAGTTATAAGGGGTGTTCACGTTCTTTTGAACTGCCTCCTCTGTATTTAAGCTGAACAATAAAGTTTCATGTCTTTCTGTCTTCAGTATCTGCATGTCCCAGTTCTCCTAGGGATCCAGTATTGTTATGCTCTGCTGGGATTTCCAGCCCTGGTTATGCTCAATATTGCCTTGTTTCCCCCATACTTGTTTAATTTATTGGCTACATTATCAAGTGCATAGCTAGTTTCCCTTACCCTACTTGTGGATAGATCTCACATTGCCCTGTTGCCATAAACTAAGCTGAGCTCAGCACATGCAGACCTGGAGTCCTACTTAGTTATAATGACACAGTCAATGGCTACTTCTGCTTAGTACATGCCATGCATATAATCCCAATTACTAATAATTATACTACCTTATGATTTCCATTGCCCCTTACCAGGGTTGGACTGGGCTGGCGGGACACTGGTAAAAAACCTGGTGGGCCCCCATGGCCCCATTAGCTGAGATCCACTTGCATTTGGATGGCAGAGCTTCCTGCCCCCCCCACACACACACACACACAACATGAATCAGTGCTTGAAGAAGGTACACATGGGTGATAAGGGAGCCCCTGGGGTTAGCAGAGGCCACACCAGTCCAGTCCAATGCTGTCCCTTGCTATAGGGTGCATTAAGTATATTCAAATAGCTGCTGACACATTGACCAATTTGTTTTTCAGATTTGTGAATCAAGACTTACTTGCATGCCCCTTGTCTCCTAAGCCCCAAGTTAAGTGAACTTTGACTGTTATCATGTGCAGTCTGAAGAACTTTTCTGTTGAATCTATGTTTCCCTACTTTATTTCATGAACGGGATAAACTGGTCCAATAAATCATCACTGGTACAAGATACACTGTATATTCTATATGCTGAGGGCCAGTTGAAAGTTCAGTTGAAGTCTTACTGCATATGGCTACCAATTATATGAAGGAACCAATTCAGAGAGCTGGCTTGTGCTATTTAGCTTTACAGTTATATTGCAAGCATCAACTGTTCTTTGCCTATACGTGACTTACTTATAAAGGGGTTTTTATCCTTTGCTCATTTGGCAGTTTTCAAGCAGGGACACGATGTACAGACAATATATAAATGATGAAGCCGTTGCTCATTCTGGGCCATACATTTGTAAAACTGTTTATTTTATCTCAAGCAAACATAAGTTCTACTCTAGATAATCTCAAACAGCAGGAAGTGGCTAAAGCACACAGTAAATATAGTATTAATAGTAGCAGAATGGACACATATGGCTTATTCTCACTGAGTGGCATGCTAGCAGCTTTTCTTAGGAACAGCAAACTGTGGAGAGTGAGGGGAGCAGTGGAGAGACAGGGGGATGTTGAGTAACACAACTGCACCCCTTAGTGCTCTTGCACTAATGTCTTTTGAGATGCAAAGACTGAAACTATTTAAAGATGTGCAGTGCAGTGACATACAGAAACACATGGATCATAGAAAAGTGCTATCACTGTCATAGTATGAGGGGCTATATTTATTCTGCAATTCCTATTATCATACCATAAATACTCTGTGCTTCCAGTTACTAGTAACATAGTAATTAAGGTTGAAAAACGTTAAACTTGAGTTCAACCGTTTCATCTACATCAGAGGCCCCCAACTTTTTTTATCCATAAACCACATTGAAATGTAAAGAGAGTTGGTGAGCAACACTAAAATGAAAACAGTCCCTGGGCATACGAAATAAGGGCTGTGATTGGTTATTTGGTAGCCCCTATGTGGACTGGTAAGCTGCAGGAGGTTTGGCAGTACATCTAGTTTTTATGCAACCACACTCCAAGTCAGGAATTCAAAAATAAGTACCTTTTTTTAAGCCACTGGGAGCATTGAAGGGGTTGGAGAGGAACAGGTTGCTTGCTAGTCACTAGTTGGGGACCACTGGTCTACACAAATGCTTTCTTACTGCTGGCTGGGAAAAACTCCCATTAGAAGCATCTTGACCTTGTTTTAGAGGGGGGAAATTCCTTCCTGACTCCAAGACGGCAATGGGAGCAGTCCCTGGATCAACTTTATGCTAGAAGATAATTTCTGAAACTTTATATTTTCGCATTTGCGAAAAAGTCACTTTCAACACTTTCTTGAAGCTAGCTAAGGTGGAATCTCCTACTTTCCAATCTGCATATATGCCCCCTTCTGCTGAAAGGAATAAAGCATCATAAATTTAATTATATGATTCTATTTATATATTTATACAGAATTGTCATATCTCCCTGAAATGCCCCTTCTCCATTGTAAGCATTCACAACGTGACCAGTCTTGTCCACACCCTTTCCATAACCTTTACTAGCTTAGTTGCCCTTCTTTGGATAATGAATATATATATAAGGATTCAGTAGCTTGATTGTATAAATGGGTTGCGTTGGCAGCCGAAATTAGTATCTTGTACTGTTGCATTCCCCAGTAATCTCAAAATGATACATTGCTATGTGATTTACATATACCAGAAGGATATATATGCTAACAAGAGTCTTTTTTGGTTCCAGACCCAGTTTTGTAACCTGGGTCCCTAGATGTTGCTGGACTACAGCTCCCAGCATTCTCTAACACATTATCAAGCCTTAAAGCATATGGGTATTGTAGGTCAACAACATCTGAGCAACCAAAGTTAAAAAACAGGACAGTATAAAATATAGAATTGGTTTGTGTTTTGACCCATTGATTTCCATCTTCTCATTCATCTTGTTGTGCCAGTAAACACACAAATATAAACCTGATATCCACAGTTTTTGGCACATTGATATTGTGTACCAGCATCATGTTGGCAGGCACTAAAAAATGTTAAACAGCTTAATTTCCCAGAAAGTGACATTTACAGAGGACAAATCATCAGAAAAGTGTTTGCCCTTTCCTTTGCTGCATGTACTTGGGAAACCTTGAGCTGACATTCTATTCACACCTAACCCAAGAGGGGGCCCACTGAACTACTGTGCACAAAGTGCTGTTTAATCAACGTTAAAATCTGGCTGCATTTTTAATCTTTTGGAATAGGATTAGAAATGTAATGTGTGCAGACACAAGTGTTGACCCCTATTTGTTTTATTTTCCATCTCTTTAAGTGTGTTGCAACCAAGTGCAAGCCAGGAAGAATCTGGGTGGGTGTGTGGGGTAATAATGAGTATATTTTAATATGAAAAAAATAGTTTAAAGGGATCCTGTCATGGGAAAATAAATTTTTTCCAAAATGTCTCAAATAGTGTCATTCCAGAAGAATTCTGCACTGAAATCCATTTCTCAAAAGAGCAAACAGATTTTTTTATATTTCATTTTGAAATCTGACATGGGGCTTGTCATTTTGTCAATTTCCCAGCTGCCCCAAGTCATGTGACTTGTGCTCTGATAAACTTCAATCAGTCTTTACTGCTGTACTGCAAGTTGGAGTGAAATCACCCCCTCCCTTTCCCCCACCCAGCAGCCTAACCAAAGAACAATGGGAAGGTAAACAGATAACAGCTCCCTAACATAAGATAACAGCTGTCTGGTACATCTAAGAACAGCACTCAATAGTAAAACCCATGTCCCACTGCGTACTATTCAGTTACATTGAGAAGGAAAAACAACAGCCTGCCAGAAAGCAGTTCCCTCCTAAAGTGCTGACACAAGTCACATGACTGGGGCAGCTGGGAAATTGACAAAATGGCTAGCCCCATGTCAGATTTCAAAACTGAATTTTCAAAACTGCTCTTTTGAGGAATGGATTTCAGTGCAGAAGTCTACTGGAGCAACACTATTAACTGATGGTTTAAAAAAAAAAAAAAAAACGTTTTCCCATAACAGTTTCCCTTTAAATGGACTTGTGTTTTGCTTGTAAAGGTGAAGTGTGTGTCTTCCATTGGCAGAAAATGAGAGTGCTTGCTTGATAACACCACTGGGCAAGTAAGCAGATATCATGACTACACTGTTCATACATTGATTGTGAATCATATAAAAGAACACAATTAATCAGCAAATGAATACTAAACATTCTACACAAAGACCTACCGTATACAAGGCACTCTGGCAATGGACATGATTTAGATAATGAATCGACTTATCGGCTTATTTTCTGGATGCAATCTTTCTATATACCCATCAATCTATAGTGAATTCCAGAGTGATTGTTATAGAAAATGTATATTCTGTGTCAAATTAAGGGTATGATAGACCTGAGGCTATCATTATGTATATATATATATATATATATATATATATATAATACAATAGAAAAGGTCCTCTGCACTCAACCCATTATCAATATATTTATAACAGCTACTAAAAATGCCTTACCCTTTAAACAAAATGGGAATTGTTTGTCCATATATTGCAATATATTTAAACTGGTCATCTACGTCAAAGTCATCCCATATCTGGATGAACGCTGTGACAGCTTCTGACTTTTGTATTACATACCTTGTTTCAAGTTGCATCCAACTTGATGTTTTGTCGTCCAGCATCGGAACCCGGCAGAATCGCTGCAAAATCGGCCATGTACTTCTACCCATAGATTTATCATGGAAAATGCTGCAGGTGGTGTTTTTGAGCAAGACTGGTTAATCCCTTGAAAAATGTTTGGTCTAGATCAGGGATCCCCAACCTTTTGAACCTTTGAGCAACAGTCAGAAGTAAAAGGAGTTGGGGAGCAACACTAACATGGAAAAAGGTTCTTGGATTAGCAAATAAGTGCTATGATTGGCCATTTGGTAGCCCATATGTGGACTCTCAACCTCCACTGAGGCTCTGTTTGGCAGTGTACCTGGTTTTTATACAACAAAAACTAGCCTCCAAGCCTGGAATTCAAAAATAAACTCCTGCTTTGAGGCCACTGGGAGCAACATCCAAGGGGTTGGAGAGCAACATGTTATTGATGAGCTACTGGTTGGGGATCACTGGTCTAGATGTACAGGGCTGGCCTATTATGTGAGTTTTACTCAACAAGTCATACACACCTTTTATGATGAGTATAAATGCTTTTCACTACAATCACAATATGGGAAGCATAACATACTCATTAAATACCAGTAAATAATACTAACTCAGAACGCCAAACCCAACCCAATGGCTTATTAGAAACAAACTTGTACTGTGTAAAGTAACAATGTGACAATAATCCTGTCATAAAAACTCAAGGAGACAAAAGATTGCGAGCTTGTACGCAAAATGCAACATATATATTTCTACTGTTTAGAAGGGAATAACTGGGTTGCTCTTTCAGTCCTACATTACTTTATTTATCAAGCAAAATAAAAAAATGCTTATGTGTTTGTTTGTTTGTTCATGGAAGGAGGTTGAATGAGTGTGTTGTACAGGGGCTCAACAATTGGAAGGGTGTTAAGAAATAGTCCAAAAGCTAAAGAAGATGGTAGAAGGAATAAAGAAGAATGAATTGGCAAGGGAAGCAATGGCATGGGGGAGAAGATGGGGTTGAGTTGAAAAAGATAAAAATTTAAAAGGGGCCAAAATCTAAAACTGGATAAAACTGCCGCCTGTATTATTTATGTTTTAAGGAAAAAAAAACATTGTAGAGCAAATTTAGCAAAACTTTATAGTAAATTTAAGTATGAGTTTTACATAAACTCTTGCAACTCTTTAAAACCTGTGTGGCCTTTCTGCATCTATTTTATGGAACATTGCCTTACCCACACAATGTCGTTGACACAGCCATATAAGTATAAAATATATTTTGATTTGAGTTAATTAACTTTAGAGGGCTATCTTTAAAAAAAAAAAAAAAAAAAAGCCTTAAGTCCTGGAAAAAAAGAAAAGAATATTTACCTTTCCTTAAGTGTAAGTTGCTAGAAAGAATTGTGTTCCAGATGGAAAACAGAATGCTTTATGTCTCCGTGGCATGGAAAGTAGAGACCAATCAACTGTGCACAACAGCAGGGCAAAAAACTATGCATATGCAACATTGGTGTCAAATGGTAGACATACCTCACTTGCCAAATAATAGTCCATCAGGGTCCGTTATATACCAGCTGCAATGTCACATCCCTATTGCTTAATCCCCAGATTTCCCATATAAGTGGAAGGAAAGGGTTTGAATTCTTAAAGGAACAGTAACAACAAAAAATTTAAGTGTTTTTAAATAAAGAAAACATCCTGTAGTGTAGCCCTGCACTGTTAAAGCTGATCTGTTAGCTTCAGAAACACTACTATAGGTCATATAAACAAGCTGCTAAGTAGCAATGGCGGAAATTGAAAAACGGCTATATGGCACAGGATTAGCCACTTAGCTGCCCAGATTGCCAGTTTGTCAAGATCCTGTTGCAAGGATCTAACATCCTGGATGGAATTAATGTGGCTTGATAGTTTTGTGTCATCTGATATATTACTTACAATACCCTCCCATAAGTCATTCATGAACAAGTTAAATACAAGTTGACCCAATACCAAGCCCTGAGGGACCCCACTAAGAACCTTACTCCAAGTAGAGAGAGTACCATTAACAACCACCCTCTCTACCCGATCCTGTAGCCAGTTCCCTATCCATGTGCAAACGACTTCATTAAGCCCAACAGACCTTAGTTTATAAAGCAGTCGTTTGTGGTGGACAGTATAAAACACCAAATAGAATCCATCTACTGCCCCCCAAAGTCCAGCATCTTACTTACGTCATCATAAAAAGCAATCAAATTTGTCTGATATGGCCTATCCTTCATAAAGCCATGCTGATTACCATTCACTAGGACAAAATTTTGTGATCCCTTAACAAGCCTTCAAATAATTTGCCCACCACAGATGTCAAATTTACTGTCTTATAATTGCCAGGCTGAGAATGTAATCCCTTTCTAAATATTGGAATGACATCAGCTTTTCTCCAATCCATTGGTACCATACCAGATTAAAGTGAATCTGAGAAAATCAGAAATAGGGGCTAGTCTAAAATGGAAATTGATAATTTGTGCTTGTGTAGCCAAATTTCTGATTACCTATTGAATACAAGTCCCAGCCTTATCAATATGGACATTAAAATGTGTTTAATTCCAATTAAGTTCCCTTATTATTAATTACAACCCCCATACAATGGGCCAGATTCAATTCAGTCAGAAAAAGGTCATGGTTTATCACGTGAAAAGTAGTGATTTCGCAAATTTATTCGCGAAATGTCAGCAAAAATTCACCTGTCGAAAATTCACTGGTGTCAAAAACTACGCGGTGCGCGTCAAAAAACGTGCCACGACTCGTTGCGCAAATTTTTTCGCCAATTCGCAAATTTCGCTGGAAATTCACGAATTTCGGCTAAGCGAAACGGGATAGATTCACCCATCACTAGTGAAAAGTCATGGACAAGATTAAATTTGAGGAGAAAAAAACTTTTCTCTTAATGCAGTTCCAGTTTTTCCCCATACATTAAATAGAGTTTTCCCGTGATAAACCATGAGATAGTTTTTTTTTTATTAAATTGCATCTAAAATTGAATCTCGTCCATGACGTTTCACTTGATAAACCTTTTTCTCATTGAATTGAATCTGGCCCATAATTAGAAGACTGAAAATTTAACCAAGGAGAAGGCAGATATTTTGGAGGAAAACACATGCTATAAGTTAGCATGAAATTTCAATTGAATTTAGTCAGTTGAATATGCAGGTACTTTTCCATAGCAAAGCTACTTTCTACAGCTGGAGGGAGGCTGCTTCCCTCAAGCCCAGCACACATCACCTGCTGCCAAGCTTCTATATATAAAGAAATGCAACCAGAAGTTGACCTAAGAAACTGTCACCCTAAGGAAGAGGGTGACAATATGGAATCCATGTTGGAGACGAAGACATGTGACTTTAAATGCTGTGCTGTCTAGCTATCAGTAAAGCTCCAAAATAATGAGGTTTAGATTAAGCAGCCAGCAACGATTCTCAAGGGAAAGTCCACCTGTACACACAGTTGCCTTACCAGTAAAACATAAGGAAATAGCACTGACTCAAAAATGCTTATGAGAACTGTCAATTTAAATTAGGTTGAGTTTCGTAACCTTTAAAACTCTGAAATATTGCAAACCCTTCTCAAAAGACCTGTTTTTAGTTAATAAGTTCAATAGGTCCAGATACGTGGAGTTTTTGAGATATAAATGGTTAATTAGTGCACTTTGTCAACCAAACACTGCTACTGCTAACAACAACCATGCTGCGTGTCAGTAGGGAATTATAAATTTAAAAACAAATGTTGGGTTGAGGAACTCATAAATCTTTGAATATCTGTACAACTATAAGTCATATAATGAAAGCATATTTGTTAAATGGATTTATTGAATGACCATTTTAGTTTGGTGCATTTTAGTGACAGTTAATGGGATGCAGTTACCGCATATATAATTGCAAGACGCAAATGTTCAGCATAAGCTCTGCCCTTATTTTACTTTTTCTTCAGATAGTCTTCAAAGTCTGAAAAATTAAGTGTGCAGTACTCTGTTGAATAATTAGTAGCTGTATATATCCTGGGTTTTCCGGATAACGGATCTTCATCCCTTAAGTCTACTAGAAAATCATGTAAACGTTAGATAAACACAATAGGCTGGTTTTGCTTCCAATAAGGATTAATTATATCCTAGCTTGAATAAAGTACAAGCTACTGTTTTATTTTTACAGAGAAAAAGGAGGGGAAAATTGGATTCTTTGGATAAAATGGAGTCCATGGGAGAAGGCCTTTCCATAATTCAGAGCTTTCTGGATAACAGGTATCCAGATAACTGATCCCATACCTGTACTTACAAACCTATTAGCAATTGCACTTGTGCCAGTTAGCACATATCCTGTCCATATGTGTGTTAAAGCATGTAATTCAGCATTATGACATTGATTGCTCAATAATATTAATGCAAGCATTTAGAGAAGACATTGGACCTCATTTACATTATGGAGCAACTTGCAAAAAATGGGCACAAACCACCTTGCAATTTGTAAGCTGGTTGTGCCTGAGGTGCAACTCTTTATGCTTATAGAGTAAGAATAGTTGAATTTTGTCCTGAGAAGGAGGCAAACCCAGGATTTAGCCCTAGCTTTCAAAAAGGGCCTATTGGTTTTATAAGCACCAGTCTTTAAGATCTGACCTATTTTTACTTCTGTTATTATGTACAAGTCCTGTCATGCTTCATTGTCTTTCTCCATTAAGATCCCCTGGGACGTGACCTGTGCTGTAGTCCAGATGACCAGAGTGTGTTCTTTCACACCTGTTCTTTGACTGTCCTTATCTCTAGAGATTAATAATTGCTCTTTCAGGCTTGAGTTGAAAATAAGAGGAATTGTTCTCAGAAATATAATGAACGCAAAAAGGTACTACAGAGCGTCAAAGAAAAAACTAAAAATAATCTAAAAATACCTATGGATCCTATAATAACTCTATTGAACAGGGCTGAGGAAGTATCATTCAGAAGAGCTGAATGTACTCTTATATCTATCTTGCTAATGTATGCAAAAAAGGCAATAGCTCTCAAATGGAAAGACTCCTCTGGCCCAACAATCCCAAATTGGCTAGACCTTGTTAGGAAAACCACACCTCTATATAATGAGAAGGACCTGCCCTGGAAAGTTTCACAAAATATGGGGGATCTGGTTGTATCTGGAAGAGGATACATGAGGGGGTTTATATTCAATGTAATAGAATCAGAACAAAGACCTGGCAATTTTCACTCTCATATCCAGGTACCTCCCCCCTAGACGGAGCGTGTAACAAATTGGTAACAGATAGCTTTTAGCAAAGAACATAGTACCAATATAAACACGCAAAACACATTGTCAAGTTTTATTGTTAAGATTGTTTAATATGTTGAACTTGTTTATCGGTATGCAAAGCTCAAGCAATGTACCCAAATACGACTGCATGTATACATTCTCTTTGTAGATTTTAATAAACACAGAATTGTTAAAAAAATATATAACGACTACATGTACTACTAATCATACACAGTAATATGACCTTTCCCATTTCTGTTTGAGCTGTTAGTATATAGATTAGGTTATAGTCCTCTCACCAGCATCCAAGAGCTGCACAAATGTGACAAATCATTGACTGCTGGGCTACATGCTGTAGCTGCCATACTATTGGCCTCAGTAATGTCTTTCTGCCTTCTCAGTCCCTTTACACATTGTCCTGCTGACCTGTGCATTTTAGAAGGACAACACAAACAGGGGTCTTAACTTGGGCTGATGCCACTGCAACACTGGTGTCATAACCTGGTTACACCCACACAAATGCACACCCAGTATATATTACAGGTCTTAGGTTTGTACTTGTTGGATTCATTTGTGTTCTTTGTTCTCCTACACATCAGCCTCTGGTGGAATAGAGACGAAGTTCTTCTTCTTCTTCTGCAGAAAGGGCAGTGATCCCCCCCCCGCAACTAGTAAGTGGCTTGAATGACTGGAGGAAAATAAAAAACGATTAGTCATTGAAAACAAGTTTAGACACTCCCAGACCAACTCTCAGGGCTAAATTTTGCTATGCATTAAAAGCCCATGGTAATGGTAGCCCAGTCAATAAACTTAATGTGCATAATACATATTCATAGATTGATTATTGATGCATGTCTGCAAAATACAAGGTTTCATCTACTAAACCCCCATGTGAGAATACATCTGACATAGTGTGACATGGTCACCCACAACATGGTTTTATTTTTATAGCTATTCGGGGAGATTCGGGGGCGATCCGTCGCGGTGAGAAGTCGCCAGGCGACGGATCGCCCCCGAATCTCCCCATCTGGACTTAGCCTAAAGCTGCAATTCTTCCTGGCAAAAAGCCTCCACTTCCCATAAATTCTTGGTCTGTTTTGCATGAACTGCACGTTTGAGGTCTCCCCAGAGTGGCTCAATGATATTGAGGTCAGGAGACTGAGTTGGCCACCAGAACCTTCACTTTATTTTGCTGTAGCCAATGACAGGTTGACTTTGCCTTGTGTTTTGAATCAATGTCATGTTGGAATGTCCAAGTACGTCCCATGCGCAGCTTCCGGGTCGAGGAGTGCAAATTTTCCTCCAGTATTTTTTGTATTTCACCTGAAGTTATTTGTGGGGTTTTCCATGCATCCTGAACAATTTTTCTGGCAGTTGTGGCTGAAATTTTAGTTGGTCTACCTGACCGTGGTTTGGTTTCAACAGAACCCCTAATTTTCCACTTCTTAATTAGAGTTTGAAAACTGCTGATTGGCATTCTAAATTCCTTTTGATATTTTCTTATATCCCTTTCCTGTTTTATAAAGTTAAACTACCTTTTCCTGCAGATCCTTTGACAATTCTTTTGCTTTCCCCATAAATTAGAAAAACATCAGTGCAGCACTGGATGAAAGATGCAAGGGTCTGTCAGGAGTCCAGAAAGTCATTGACCTTTTATACACACCCACCAATTAGCATAATAAGCAAACAGATAACAGGTGAAGATGGTTACCTTTAATAGCCCTTTTGTGTCAAGTTGTGTGTATGTTAGGCCAAATCACCTGGATATGTAAACTTTTGATTAGGGTCATTTGGGTAGTTTGTGTAGTGATTATGATTTAAAAATAGTAAACACAGTTGTTTGACAATAAATGGCTTCAGCCAACCACTAACAATGAGTGAAAGAAAAGTTTTTGTATTATCATTCATATTCTCTGAGTTATTTTAACTCATTTAATGAATTTAACCTTTTCATTAGCATACCAAAGCACCATTGTTCACAACGATGAACACTTTAATTAGATGGGATGCTGTGACGCAATTTTATGTGTTAAATGAGACAAGTGTGAAGTCTGAATTTAGTTATTCTGTGTCAACACACAATCCAAAGCAGCTTCATCTGTATATATATATCCTTGAGAAAGGTCCCCAGGTGGGACCGAAACATCGGATGGAGATGTGTTTGTACTAAACAGGAATAAAACAATAAAACACCTTGAATATTTGAAGTCAAAGTGAGTGCTGGTCCTTCTTCCTGTATATATATATATATATATATATATAGAGAGAGAGAGAGAGAGAGAGAGAGAGAGAGAGAGAGAGAGAGAGAGAGAGAGAGATTCAAAAAGGATCAGCACTCTCTTTGTTGAAGTGAATGAAGTGTTTCTTTATTCAATAACACAGCATATATCCAACGTTTCGGTCCCACCTGGGGACCTTTATCAATATATATATGCCACATGACCATCACCAGCAAGCCATCCATATGTAAAACAGGTTTATCTATTGCACATACCAACCAAATTCTTTGCAAGCTTTATTACTTTATTTTACTTTGCGATTGTCATTTAACATGAGAATCAGAGCTGTATCTCTGTGAAATGTTTTCTTTCACCACTTTCCACACTGCAGGTTTCTTTAGCTGTTATGATTACAAACACAAAAGGGCAACAATAGCTGAAAATGTATTGATTAACTAGCAAGAAAATATAAAGACTGAATGCAGGGTGATATAGAGGTAAATATAGGTATATAGAGCATAGTGTTCAGAGTATCAAAATGACTGTCTTTAGTTGTGGAGTGGCCCAACCCAAAAGAGACCACCCTTCAGATGGCTAAAGCTCTTAGATCCCTCTTAGATCCTATGGGTTATAAGAGTTGTACACTACTAAATCTCAGCTTGGCAATACTGATACAAAGAAAGGACGTCAGAAGGCCCGAAACATGTTGTGTCCAACAATCCAATATGGCGTTCACATGGTGTAAAATTACACAGCTTTTTATAACGTATTTTCAGTTAATTTCATTTTACGCGGCATAATAAATATGCCCCTTAGAGTTCTAACCTTGCACTCCACATTCAAGGATACGCCACACTTACTAGAAAGGTGCTAGAGCAGCTCCACATATACGTTCATGCCTAAGTAGGAACCTAGAGAGAAGTCTAGCAGTGATCCCCGACCAGTGGCTCATGAGCAACATGTTGCTCTCCAACCCCTTGGATGTTGCTATCAGTGACCTCAAAGCAGGTGCTTATTTTTAAAAAAATTCTGGGCTTAAAGGCAAATATCCAAACACAGCCCTTATTTGGCATCCCAGGAGACTTTTTTCATGCTTGGGTTGCTCCCCAACACTTTTTACATTTGAGTGTGGCTCATGGGTAAAAAACATCCCTTTCCTTTTCCGCTAGAGACAGGGTTACATGATCATGTTTACTACAAGGGACTAGACACTCCCAGACAAAATCTGAGGGGATACTATATGCTCTCCTATTAGTTATGCCTTAATAAATAAAAAAAAAACTTGCTGCAGATAGGCTCCTTCAAATATCTAGAGGCTATATTCAGATGGGGATCCCAGTTTAGATAACCCCTACAAAAACCTCTGTTTTCTGGGACAAAGTGCCCATCTTGTGCTATAATTGTCAATTTTTTCAAAGTATCTTAAAAGTTCTATAAAATGCATTCCATAAAAAAATAATGTTGCTGCTTTGAAGTGAAACATTCTTATGA
Organism: Xenopus borealis; assembly: GCA_024363595.1. Lineage (NCBI taxonomy): Eukaryota > Metazoa > Chordata > Amphibia > Anura > Pipidae > Xenopus > Xenopus borealis. The sequence goes on from CM044441.1 coordinate 129,099,303, forward strand.
ATTATGTATGTAGGGACAAATATGAAGAGGCTAAGAACAGCTATTTATATGAATATCTAAATGCCCCAAGCAGTAATCTTTGACCAATATAAAGTTCTAACAAGCGTGACAAATTTGCTTAAAGAAAGAATCATCTGGCTGTGCACAGCAAGAGCCACACTGAATCATCATAGTTCAGAATTAAGTTCTTTTTCTATAATCACATTTAAATGCATTGAAAACGTTCCTATCTGATTCTAAGTGGAATCCAAGAGTGATGTTAATGGATAATGGAAAGATCTACCCACTGTTTCCGAATATCTTATTCTGCCCCTATTGCTAAATGCTGCAATTGGACTATTTTTTTGCCTTATATTGTTATTGAATGTTACTATAATAATCATGGCCATTATGTAGACAGGTAGAATAGAACACTTTTGACGATTGATTGGGTCCATAAATGGTGCACAGTTTTAAAAGTTGACTTTTCTTTTATTGTAATCAAGTACATTATGAGGCCATCTTAGTAATGTGGGGCAATAGGCAAAACAGCCTTTACAATGCCCCAACAGAAGGACCCTCTTATAGACCCTAAAATGTTTTCGTAGGTACCATCTCTCCCTGCTAGGACCATTCAGGGATCTTTCAGTAATTTGAATTTCCATACCTTACGTCTACTAAAAATCATTTCAGCATTAAATTAATCCAATAGGATTGTTCTGCATCCAATAAGGATTAATTATATCTTAGTTGTAATCAAGTACAAGTTATTGTTTTATTATTACAGAGAAAAATATTTACTTATTTCATTAAAATGGAGTCTATGGGAGATGGCCTTCCGTCAATAGATCCCATACCTGTACCTGCTTTCCCTCAGCCACAGTCCTTTCACAGAAACTATTATCCCACTGCTACTATAGGCACCATCTCTCCTTTCTATTCATTCTATTCCACAGCCAGAGCCCCTTCCCAGAGACTATTACCCCACTGTTACTATAGGCACCATCTCTCCCTACTATACCTGCTATTGCTATCCCACAGTCACACTCCCTTCCCAGAGACTATTATCCACTGTTACTATAGGCACCATCTCTCCCTACTATACCTGCTATCCTACAGTCACACTCCCTTCCCAGAGACTATTATCTCACTGTTACTATAGGCACCATCTCTCCCTACTATACCTGCTATCACACAGCCACAGTCCCTTCCCAGAGACTATTATCTCACTGTTACTATAGGCACCATCTCTCCCTACTATAGGCACTCTTGTCCCAACCATATGCCACCCATTTTGCAAGTGGTGCAGGCAGTAACAATTCTGTGAGTTTAACTGCACTTGCTCCTGGCATATGCAACTCCTATGCATTGTGGACAAAAACCAAGACATTTTACATGTATGTTCCGTCTACACTGACCCTATGCTATAATAATAATAATAATAATTAAGTTGTATTGTTCCTTGTTGCAGCCAGACCTAAATACATATTCAGAAAGCACTGGAACTATGTACAGAATACAAAAGAGAAGGACTTGGCCCTAAAAGTAGCAATCATTTAGCCCTTGTGCACAAGTAAACCAATGAGAGGTGAACATATGTCAGCAACGCTACAAAAGGGGAACCTTTATACCACAGTCCCCATTTAGAATGCCTTATTTATTTTGAGAAAATCCATTGTGTTGTATTTTGATCATTTCTCAGAATCTCTCATTAGTATTGTGAGAAGCACTTCACAAAGAAAGAGCAGTCTCATTTGCCAGCATTTCAGTGCAAAGCCCAGGAAGCATCAAACTGAATAGGCTAACTCATTTAACTTCTGCATGTGTTATATGGCTCACTTCATTCCCAGAATTGCCTGCTACGAGGCTCATTTTGTGATGCAAGTAGCAGTGTGAAAACCTGTAGAATTTTTCTTTTTAATCGCCTTAATATTGTTACACCAGAATCTTCAACCATAATTAAGCACTGACCCCAAATCTCACCCAAACTGGCCTTGGCACTTATAACAACAGTCTGATTCCTACCAGGGTCCTCACACGCCCCCCGAAACAGAGAAACAGGATGAATTTGTACTGATGACTATTGAAAAGCAGTAGTGTCAAAATTGAATTACCAATTGATCTTATCCAAACTAGCAAAGAACATAATATACCAAATAATACTATATCAACAGGGTCAAGGTATTTGGACAGTATAGTAGTGCTGGAGTGCAGGAACTGTTCTACTTACAAGATTCTCCTCTTTATCCAAATAAAGTTTCACCCTTTGGATATAAAGTTTGCTTTCTGTTAGCAAGTGTTAGGAGAGCTACAGGTCACTCCCAGAGAAGCTTGCATAAGTCCATGTTCTATGGCACCTCATCCATTACCCTGGATCAATACAAGGGGACATTTGTGGGGTTATTAGCTAAACTTAATTTTTTTCTGGTCAAGGTTTTTTGGGCAAAAAGTTGAATTTTTAGAGAAGAAAAACTCAAATAGCTTAAGATATATACCCTAAAGCTTCAAAAAGTCTGACTCTTACAATTTGAAGTTATTGTGATCTGCACTGGATTTCATCCGACAATCTGAAAAATTTTATGTTTTCACGATAACCCAAACAAATTGATTGATTCGGGGGGTCAAATCTGAAAAATTGGTACGATTCGGGTTTTTTCTCTATTTTGAGGTTTTTTTTGTTATTTTATTGATAAATAGTTTGGTTTGAGTATTAGTAAATAACCCCATTGGTGTTGTTGCACAACATTTTGTAATTTTGCCAAAGTGGGGTCTAAAAGAACAAGCACATACTGTATTTGTATGTAAGTATAATACTGGACCTATTATCCAAAATGCTAGGGACCTGGTAGAAGTACCATGCTTTAAAGCCAGTGATCCCCAACTATTGGTTCATGAGCAATATTTTGCTCCTTGGCTGTTGCTCCCAGCGGCCTTAAAGTAGGTGCTTATTTTTTAATTCCTGGCTTGGAGGCAAGTTTTGGTTACATAAAAGCTCCTGTAGGCTGCCAGTATACATAGGAGCTGTCAATTAACCAATGGTAGCCCTTATTTGGAACCCCAGAAACATTTTCCATGCTTGCGTTGCTTCCCAACCCTTTTTACATTGGAATGTTGCTCACAAGTAAAAAAGGTTGGGGACCCCCACCTTAAAGCAATTCTTTTCTGAATCCACTGAATTTGCAGCAGACAGTTATGCTTGTTCTCAGTATTTCATTGGTTTTGTGACAATATGTTAAAAGTCATCAAAAGTGTAGATGATGTAATGCTACTGTGTCAGTAGGCTTATGAGCTGATACATACATCAGTCAAGTGTCTTGGTGGAACAGTTCCCATTATATGTTATTTCTGAACTTTGTAACCAACAATTCTCTCACTGCAATAGGGTCAGTGTGATTTATTGCCCAAAAAGCATCCATCTCTCTCCTAGAATAGAAAACCACAACCTATTCCTAACTGTAATAGTCGCAGAATGGAAAAAATAAATCTCCGTAATGATTTACTATTTAAATAAATGTCAGATGAAGCCTGTCCTTTTTATACTATAGACGGAATCCTCTTTGGATTATTGCAGTTAGAAGCATGTATTAGGTTCTCATTCGATTTTAGCTAATATCATTCATTAAAGGATGTACTAAAGCTAAATAGAATGTAGTAAAACATTTACAGCAGTGTGAACAGGAGCTCCATTTGTGATATAACTTTTCCAGGAAGCTCTTTTCTCAGTAAAGGGGAAGTAAAGCTCAACAAAGATTAGCATGGAAAGGCTACATCACATGTTTTGGGCTTCTGTACCAGTTCAGGCCACCACTGACCTTTAGCAGGGAAGATTTGTGTATCTGTAGATGCCAGAGTAGCTCCCTGTCTTCTTTTCTGCTGAATCACTGTACATGCTCTGTTCCCCTGACAGTTAGCTGGGTTTAGTATCCAACAACATACTGTATGCACAATATAAATTACACAATATACAGCAAAAGTGCATTCTGTATCAGAATTTGTGTAACCACACTTTCTGTAAGTGTATTAATGTATGTATGTATATTTTGATTTGTTTAGCATTTCTTGAGGGCAAAGCATTGTACAGCAGAACAATAGCTTAGTATGAGATACAAGGGGCCCATTACAATAATAAGTACAACAAATAAGTATAAAAATACAATACACATAAATATAGTTACAATACATATTAAGTTTTTATTGTCAAGGAGACAAAAGGATGGAGGTCCCTGATCTATAGAGCTTACAGTGTAAATGCAAGGTTAACATACAGGCACAAATGCCATATACTGTAAATTCCAGTTCCCAGTTCAGGTTTTATGCAAGTAAGAGGTAGTCTTTGAGTTTAGATCTGAAGGCATTGAGTGAGGTTTCTCTCTGGAGAAATTCAGGAATGGCATACCAAATATAAGGTGTGGCAAGACAGAAGGGTTTGATGTGGGAAACTGCAGTAGTAGTAGTGGGTACAACTAAGTGGTTGCCGAGAGAGGTACGGCGGATTTGGCCAGGAGCATAATAGGGACAATAGAAGCAGATCATATATTGTCTCTATTATGCTCCAGGCCAAATCCGCCAGACCTCTCTCGGCAACCACTTAGTTGTACCCACTACTACTACTATTAAGGTGCAGAGGAGTGAAGGGTTTAAGGGTTTTTAAGTTTATGAGGAGTCATCTGTAAGTGATTCTTGTTTTATGATAAGCCATGATAAGGACTTCCCTCAGGAGGGGCCTGAACCCTTTTGGATGAGAGGAGGATCATTCTGGCAGCAGTGTTTAATACAGACTGAAGAGGGGAAAGAGTTAGGTGGGCCAGTTAGTAGAATAGGTTCTAGGTGGTCCCCCATAGGGTAAAATAGGAATTCGGCATGTTTTAGATGGCGAATGGTCGAATTCAAATTTTTAAAGAGACAGTACATGGTAAATTTTGAAATTCTAATTTTTTGCAAATTGCAATCGAATTTGGATACTTCCCTAGTTGAAGTACACAAAAATAACTTGAAATTTGAATTTTTTCAATTCTAATTTTTCACTTTTCACCCTCGCTAAATCTGGCCCTAGGGTTCCTGTACAATAAAATCAGAAAACAAGTACCCAAGATTCACTAGGCTGCACAAGACTGACTGCATGATATATGAAGGCACATCTGAGTGAGTGCAAATATAAGAAGGACCACGTTTTAACAATGCAGAGAAGACTTTGGGAAGCAGAGCTGAAGGGTCAGAAAACTCTCAATAATCAAAACAAGATTAAGAGGCTTGGTGGGGCAAATAAACACAAGAACCGGAAAAAAAGATCATGTGTTGATCAATCAAATCTGAAATTATCGGTTCATCGTGAGATTTTGTTTTTGTAGTTGCAACTAACACTCTGATACTGTGAGTCCCCTACAAATTTCAGTGAGAGTCAGCAAGTTTCAGTGCATTCCTGACCCACAGCATGGTTGGGTTGTTTACAGTAGGGGAACAATGTTAGGATCAGGAAGTACAGTAAAAATAATAAAACATGTGTTAAATGACTACACTTCCACTACAATGTTGTGCATTTTAAAATAGCAACAGCTCCCCATGAAAGGAAACAAAACATTTTTTCCTATTTTGTGCATTTACTGCCCCTATTTGGAGAAGTGTGGTTGAGAAGTTTGGAGAAGTGGCAGCACAGTACTTGTTTCATAATATTAATCACAAAACATTTATTTTTCTACACAAGCTATAATAGTGTAGCAATGTTTTCTCTCTTTAAAAAGACGTAAAAATGTCCACGTTATGGGACTTATTATCCAGAATGCTCCAGACTTGGGGCTTTCCAGATAATGGCTCTTTCCATAGTTTGGATCTTCACACCTTAAGCCTATAAGAAAATCATATAAACATCAAATAAGCCTAATAGGCTGTTTTTGTTTACAGTAAGGATTAATTATATCTTAGTTGGTCAAGTACAAGCTACTGTTTTATTATTACAGAGAAAAAGGAAATCATTTTGTAAAAATTTAGATTATTTGATTATAATGGAGTCTATGGGAGGCAGCCATTCCATAATTCGGATAATGGGTTTCCATATAACGGATCCCACACCTGTATCACTGAAAAGTGTGCTATTTCTGTTCTCAGTGGCTCTGTAACTCTTCTCGCTCTCATTGTTAAATCAGCCACAGGCATCTCCAAGTCTTTCAGATAAAAGGGTATCTGATCTCACTTTGACTTGAGGGAAATTATCAGCCTAAGGGCATATCTAAAATCACTGCACTAAAGACAGGACTGTTGTTTTCCAGCAAAGAAAAATAAAAATACATTTTTCAGAAATATATATTTTTTTGCAATGACCCCACTGTCCACAATATTGTGTACTGCTTTCCAGGCACAACCAGGAACAACTTGCCCTTTAAAATATGTGCAGTGTAGCAAATGGGTCTGAACTACTGAATGATGCATTTCATGGTTTCATGGAAACATTTAATCATAACATGACATATTCAGCCACATTATTTGTTTGCATGGATGTGCATGAGTGCATGGCTTCCAGAGAAAGAGCAAAACACCTGACAGATGTAAGACTGCCATGTGGGTTCCCAGTGGTGTAAGTACCAGGGGGAGCAGGGGGTGCAATTGGTCCCGGGTCTGCACCCCCGCAGGCCGCCTTGCAGTCTTGCGCCCGCTGCAGCCGCCTGGAAATTCGGCACGGACAAGGGTGCACGTCCTTCACCAGGGCCCCCACCTAGTTCCGTTACTGTGGGTTCCACTTCTGTAATGCAAGAGTTCTAATTTCAACAAAAATCCAACAAAAAATCCATGAAAAAATGAAAATGACACATAGAATGTTCACCTTTTCGGTTTTAGGAAAAGCACGGTGCACCAAGGAGGAAGAGATTCAGGCTTGAATATCAATTAAAAAACAATTTATATTTGTTCCATTAAAACAGGCACTCAATCTCATAAAGGAACCACAGCTTGACTCATTTCGTGGCTATCCAGTCACTGGTGGTGGCAGACAGGGAGATTAGTCAACCCAGCAACAAATCTTCCCTACTGTGGGCGACTAATCTCCCAAAGCATTTCTTATACCATCGTATTGTTTCCAGCTTATTGTTTCCAGCGTGATGTCATAAGAAATGCTTCGGCTTTCCGAAGTCACCCATAGTTGCCTCACAAGGAAACTTCGGGCAAATTCAGAAATCTGAAGTGTTCTTTATGCCATCCTGCCAGCAATTCATATTCTCGCCTGCAGGAAAGCATTCCGGGGAGATTAGTCTCCTGAAGTAGAGAAGATTTTAGTATGATGTAGAAAGGAATAGTCTGAGACAATTGCAATTGGTTTACATTTTTTATTATTTGTGCTTTTTGAGTTATTTCGGGGTTTTTTTGGCAGCTCTCAAGTTGCAATTTCGGCAGTCCAGCTGCTAGGTTTCAAATTATCCTTTTAACCATGCATTGTTATGAACAAGAGACTGGAATATGAGTAGGAAAGGGCCTGAATAGAAAGATGAGTAATAAAAAGTAGCAATAACTATAAACTTGTAGCCTTACAGAGCATTTGTTTTGCAAAGGGGTCAGTGTTCCCTATTTGAATGCCGGAAACAGAAGACAAAGGCAAATAATTTAAAAACAATAAAAATGAAGGCTAACAAAAGATATGTTGATATATAAAATACTAAAAGTTAACTTAAAGGTGAGCCACCCCTTTCATAAAACAGAAATAAAATAAAATAGAGGGATCCCTTTTCTGGAAACATTATCCAGAAAGCTTCAGATCAGACTCCATTTAAAAATTATTTCTTCTTTCACTTTTATAATTAAACATTACCTTGTACTTGACTTTAACTAAGCTGCATGAATCCATATTGGTGCCAAAACCCATATTGGGTATATTTAATAATTACATTATTTTAAGTAGGCCTAAAGTCTGGTGATCCAAATGACAGAAATATCCCTGAATCTGGAAAACCCCAGGTCCCAAGCATTTTAGATAATTGACCCTATCCCTGTATAGGGTGCTCAATGTTAATTACTGGATGTGTATCTAAAAACCTTGTGATTATATTTAATGGCATAATAATCTCTACTCAGGTACAGTTTTATCTTAAAATGTTGGATAAACAAAAGGTCACATGTAATGTGAAATCTGAATTCAGCTTTCTGATGATTTTTATGGATAAATGGGCTATTGTGTGCAGGAAGGGCTAAGCAGTGTCTTGATTCCCAGCTTTAGCTAAAGATACCTACAGGCATCCATAACCAGACAGTAGGGCATGTGGACATTACAGATTGGAAATAGTAGACTCTCTATACTAAGACTAGCAAATAAAGTGTTAGCTGAGGGGCTGTGTATTCTGGGGGTTGTAGTTTAGCAAAAAGTGTGTGTCTGTAGAAAGTAAGTGACTGGTGAGCCACTGGTTGTCTATCTTTTATGGGTGTAACTACAGAGGTTGCAGACCCTGTGGCTGCAGGGGGCCTCCTGATGCCATAATTAATATACAATTTCAATAAATATTGATAAAACTGGTCAACCTCTAGACATTTTGGGGGCCTGAAAAATAATTTGCTTTGGGGCCCAGTAATATCTTTACTGCTATCTTTTCTAGGATTGGTTGGATTCAGAGACTTCTACATATGCTATCATGCAGGTATGTTCAGTTACAGGTATGTGGCTGACAGCAGTATTTGTTATTTAAAGAGATACTGACACCTGAAATTAAACTCTTTTTTTACATCTATTATAATATTGGCTTTGAAAGCTACTTCTAACTTTGCCATAAAGTATTTGCATGATGCTTTTACATTACCTGTCTGATCCCCTCATGTTCCTGTATGAGGAGGCTGCCATATTTGTGCAGCAGGAGTCCATTAGCATTAGAAACTGCAATCAACAGGCTGAGATGGGGCAGTCAGGTTGACAAAGTTAGGGTCGCAGGGTGTCAGAGATTCAGGCCTGGATTTACAAACGGGGCGCCCCAAGCCGTGTCTGCTGTTCTCCCCCTCTCCGTATCTCTCCTCTTCCCCTCTGTATCTCCCTCCCCTTCCCCCTCAGCGTCTCTCTTCCCTCCCCATTCTGCTCCTCTTCTGATGCCCCCTCAGCTTCTGCCTCCCCCTCCGCGTTTCTCTCCCCTCCCGTCCGCCTCCCCTACAGCATCTCTCCTTACCTCCCTGTCCTGATCCCTGCCCCCCCCTCCATGTTTCTTTCCCGTCCACTTCTCTTCTGCTTCTCCCTTTGCATCTACCTCCCCTTCCCCCTCAGCGTCTCTCTTCCCTCCCTGTCCTGCTCCTGCAGTGTACAACATTATGGACATTAGTATGTAAAAGATTTTTGCCAATTTGGAATGCAATTCACTTGGGAGGTCCCCAGACAACCCAGTCAGACACTACATAGCTAGAAAGTGGACTCAAATTGTGTGATTCAAGAATATGGCACTGCAACAGTTTAACTGCTAATAAATGATATTTATTGCCACACAACATGTTTCAAGCTTATGTAGCTCTTTGTCAAGTGTGATACACCCATGTAGGCAAACATATTTAAAGTATAGAACAATAAGTGACATAGGTTGGAAGTGTTGATACCTCCCCCTCCCCAAAGGAATTTTATCACATTAGTCAAGCAAAATAAACATTAATTACACTATATACATTATTTTAATCTTGTTTCTTCAGTCTGGGAATTCATAATTATAGCAAACAGGCAGGAGCCATTTTGTGGACACTGTTATTAAGACAAGCCTTGCATCATCTCAGAATCTTGTTTGTGCATCAGAATGGGGGACCCAATGTCTATCCCCATGTCCGGGCTACACAATTAAATGGTTAAGAGAACTGGGGGAATGTGTGGGGAGCAGTGGCATCTAGGAAGTGCTGAATGGAAAGTGAAAGTAATTGTCTGCCCCGCCTCTATGCCTAAGGCATACAGGAGTGTCAGACAATATTTGATTGACAGCTGAGATTTTTAAATGAGCTTAAAACAGCTATGAATGCTTTAATTAAAATTTGAAATTGGATTTCATGTTTGATTTGAAAAGGACTTTTATTATACAGATTTTTGTGTCTGGGTGACAGGTCCACTTTAATTAGTGGAAATGAGCATTACCTGGTACTGCCTATTATAAAGCCTACCAGCCCATTAAGAAACCGAATACGTTATATTAACTAGCAAAATGTCAAGACAAAGTGGACTACCAGGCCTCACAAACATCTTATAATATATTCTTGCCCATACATTACCAGTAGCTGTACTCTGAAATTTTCCAAGCAAACGACTAGGGCAAGGTATCAAAATCTGGAAAGTAAATAGAAGAATAAAGTTAGTAATAGCTTATAAGAAGCATTTTACGCTCCAAGATTCATTTAAACCTTTAGGGGTAACTGTGCTTAGTTTCTTAATCCAAAACATCTCTCTTTGGGCTAATTTTAGTTTGAAATCTCCACCTCTTGGGGGTACATGTACTACTTCCAACACTAGCTATTTTAACTGGTTTAAATTGTGATTAGCTTCTGCAAAATAGCGTGATACTGTTGTATCAGTATATGTATCTTTTTTTAAATTGCGGATGTTACCTCTGTGTTCCTTAATTCTTGTTTTCACTGATCTACTTGTTTGCCCAACATAACTCATCCCACATGGGCATTTAAGTTAATAAACCACATTACATGTGTCACAAGTTGCATAGTGTTGTAGTTGGACAGGGGTGCCCATAGGGGATGATTAAACTTATCGCTTTTAATAATAGCTAGAAAGTGCACTACTTATATAGGTTTTGTTTATTATACAAGTATCAGTTGTTGAGTTTCTGTGTACAGTATTTCTATTATAGGTCAGTGACAGTTACTGATCTATTGCACTGTGCATTCAATGCTCTACACCAGTAATAAGGTACTGTATTTTAGTTAATAATGGTTTAGAACTGAGAACTTTCCCCTTTAGAACAGTAACATGTTCCCCAGACCATATCTCCATGCAAACGGATTGGCAACCAAGGTTTTTGATTTGTTTTTACAACAGTGAAGCCTGTTTACGTGTTGTGCTGCAGGACTATAGGGGTATTCACCCTTCCCTAACCTTTCCTGACAGTAATTACCCTACAAGGACTACTGACCTGCATCTTGCATGGCTTCTGATAACAATAAAGAAGAAAGTAAACTTTGCTCCAGGTATAGTAACCCATAGCAACCAATCAGAAGGTTGTATTTGTTAGTCGCTTGCATCTAGAATAATAGAAGTAAGGATTTGATGGCTTTTTATTCTTTAATAGGTAAAGATTAGGCAGTTTGTAGTAAGTAGTTAAGTAGACCTTTTATAAGCACAAAGATCCCTTCAACTTCATACATTTGTGTAGGATCCATGATTCAGAAAGCCTACTATCCATAACCTGAAATAAAGCAATACAATAATAAGGCATTCCTTGTACTTGATGTATTCAATAAAACTCTTAAATGTAATTTGTGTAGTGTCCCATTTTCAAGCAATTTGCTTTTTCTCTGTAGACAGTAACGTGACTGTAACTATACTGCATACAGTCACAAAGATAGTGTGGTGTTTATACAAATGGCCTGCGGGTGTCACTGTGCACAGGACTTGTACTGTGTATACACAAAACTTTCTGTACAGCTCGAAAGCCAAAGTAGGAAGTACTGCTGTTATGTAATGGCTGCATGAACCTGCTAATAAAGCACTGTTA
>CM044441.1:129120647-129135453 GCA_024363595.1 Xenopus borealis
CCCCCCCCCCCCCATGCACCTTTGCCTGCTGCCATGTTTTCTATATCTGGAACCTAAACTATCGTTATATAAGTGATGCCCAACAGACGACCAGAGTATTGCATGTGATTTATTGACTGTCAACTATAAATCTAATGTTAGGGATTCCCCCAAAACAACTTTGTCTGCTGCCATGTTTAAATCTTGTGTGGCATCTGCAAATATTTGGAAGAATTTGAATGGGCTTCATTGAGTGACCAGGTACAAATACGGGAAACTACAGAGAGATTATTTATTTTCACCATGCAGTTTATGCACAATGCAACTTGCTCCCATTTATTTACTTCTGGAGACATACAAATGTACTGCTGCTAGAACTGAATGACATAAAAGCAATTACAATTGGAGTAATGGTACAAACTACATCCGCTCTGCGCAGACACTTGGGCAAACATGCTATGTGAATTAAGCATGCAAAAAACTTCCAGCATTAATAAATAATAATAATAAATAAATAAAATAATTTTTTTAAATCAGGAAATGGCCTTAAATAACAACCTTTTCCCCAACTTAAAGGGGCTGTTCACCTTCTAGTAGGATGTAGAGAGTGATATTCTAAGACAATTTGTAATTGGTTTTCATTATTAATTATTTGTGATTTTTTTTTTAGGTATTTCGCTTTTTATTCAGCAGCTCTCCAGTTTGAAATAGTTGAGAGAAGATTATCTAATTCCCAGTCTGATTAGATAAAAGGAGAAAATCTAACTTGTGCGTGAATAAATTGTTGATTGATTGGATAGAAAAGAAATCCCCCCTTATACCTATAATACTGATATAGTTAAATAACGTGTATCTTAAAATCACTAATTCGTTAGGAAAATTATTAATATAAAGTGCTCGTGCCGGTTAAGTTGACAACCTTACGGATTTGATGAAGATTTACTTATTATTCATTATAAGGAAAGTGACAAGTGCAAAGTGCTAATTGACTTAATTCATAAATATACACCAGTTAATTGCAGACCAGTTACTATATAAAAAATATCAATTAAATTGATTGTGAGGTCTTTTTCAAAATTTTATTAGTGAAAATTAAATTGTTATTTTTGAGGAAAAACTTGTGACTTGCGTGATTAATAACGTTAATGTACTACCATAATTGCATGCTAGACCTGGATTGCAGCGTAATTTAATGAAGAAATTGTAGGAGGGCGGAGAAGTCCCGTGAGAACTATCTGTTTGTTTGCTATCTTCGGGACCCCACAAAGCGGAGAAGACTGCTGCACAGGGACTGTGGTCTCAAATATTAACTGCCACTTTAAATAAATTCGGGCTATGCTAAAAAACCACAAATCCCCATGCGCATGGAAATTAAAACAGGTTAAGATAAAGGTTAAAGGCTTAGAGACCAGGTAAACTGCATGTTGGATAAAAAGAATAGTATTTTAAAAATTCCACCAAATTTTTTTATGAACCATCTATTAAAAAGAGCTCTCTTGCCGACGCGCGTTTCGCTGTCTGCTTTGTCTTAGGCAAATGTGGATACACGTTATTTAACTATATCAGTATTATAGGTATAAGGGGGGATTTCTTTTCTATCCAATCAATCAGCTCTCCAGTTTGCAATGTCTGTAATCTGGTTGCTAGGGTCAAAATTACCCTAGCAACCATGCACTGATTTGAATAAGAGACTGGAATATGAATAGGAGAGGCCTGAGTAGAAAGATGAGTATTGAAAAGCAGCAGAGCAAAACATTTGTAGCCATATGTAGCATTTGGTTTTATATGGGGTCAGTGACCCTCAATTGAAAGCTGGAACAAGGCAGAGGCAGAAGGCAAATAATTAAAAAACTATAAAAAAAAATTGAAAATCCAATTGAAAAGTTGCTTAGAATTAGCCATTCTATAACATACTAAAGGTTAACCTAAGGGTGAACCATTCCTTTAAGTTTCCAGACATCTTTTATTAACAATGTTGGTCAATGTGAGAAGTGTAGAACTCTGCTCCAGGTAAAGTAACCTATAGCAACCAATCAGAAAACAGCATTTGTTGGTTTACTGCAGTTAGACCAACAGAATTCATGGTTAGGTGACCTGTAGTAATGTAAAGGTTTATTAGCTCCTACATGGAAATAATCTTATCACTTTATCCACGATTCCGCTCTTGCCTTGCCTTCATATAAAGGTTTAGCATTTACAGTTTTATCCTTAAAGCCTCTTATCCAGAAATCTGCAAAGTAAATCTGCAATGCCATGTCCCAGTGTATCCTATATAAACTAATAGTTCTTTCATTTTTAATACTTTGCTTTCCTAATAAGGCAGTACCTTGTACAGTACAGAGTAGTAATTAATCCATGTGAAAGGCAAAGGAATCCTTTTGATTTGTTCATTTAGGGAAGGTCTACACAAGGAGATTCGTCGCCCCAGCGATTGCGGCAATTCACACGTGGCGCCTTGTTTTCCAAAATCGGCCGAACTTGCCTCATAAAGAAACTTTGGGGGATTTTAGAAAACGAAGCACTGCATATGAATTGCCTCAGGCGATGCTAATTTTAACCGCAAGACAGGGGGAAGCGGTACGGGAGATGTCGCCCCAAAGAAGAAGCGATTTGTCGCTGCTGCAACTGATCTTTTTTTTTTTTTGTTTTACGCAAGGCATTCTACAATAATCTTTGTCTGGAAAACCCCAAGTGCTATGGATAACTGATCCTGTGCCTGCCTACAGAAAATTGAATCTCATTATGAGATTAAGGTTGAAACTTTGACTTGTGTAATACCATAATTTAGTGCCCACCCAGATCAGCATCTGTTTTTATCTCATTTATTTAAAAAGCTTGTAATAAGACAAGCTGCAAGACAAGTAAAGATGACTGTATAAACAGCAGGAATGTTGATGCCACCAATAAAATAAATACATTTTAAGGGATGCCGGTTATAATATAAAGTGCTATAGAACCAAGCTGTTAGGCAGGTAAGCATGACTCTTCAAACACATGAAAAGACAAAACAGTTTGTTGTAAATTTTACTTGCCCTGCCCCAGACTGGTAGGCGGTTAGAGAAAACTTTTCTTTAAAGGAGAACTAAACCCCCTACCTACTACCCTAGATAATCCCTCCCCACTTCACCCCTGCATAGTTCATTACACCTGAAAGTGTCCTAAATACTTTGCTCACATAACGGTGCAGAGTAACCGCAGCAAAACTCATGGGCGCCACCTACCAGATCTTCATCTGTAAGGGAGTGTTTGTGCTCTGATAAACTTAAGTTACCCTTTACTGCTGTACTGCAAGTTGGAGCGATATTGTCCCCTCCCCCCCAGCAGCCTAACAAAAGAACAATGGGAAAGTAACCAGATAACAACTCCCTGATACAAGATAACAGCTGCCTGGTAGATCTAAGAACAGCACTCATTAGTAAAAATTCAGGAAAAAACGCCAGCGCAGCTGCAGTTAATGGGCTCCTTCAGTTACTGTACATTGAGAAGAAAAAAACAACAGCCTGCCAGAAAGCAGTTCCCTCTGCTGGCACAAATCACATGACCAGCGCAGCTGGGAAATTGACAAAATGTCTAGCCCCCATGTCAGATTTCAAAATTGAATATAAAAAAATCTGTTTGCTCTTTTGAGAAATGGATTTCAGTGCAGAAGTCTACTGGAGCAGCACTATTAACTGATGTGTTTTGAAAAAAACATGTTTTCCCATGACAGTGTCCCTTTAATAGTATTGTTGGCTTGTAAATTTGTCCTACCCTCCTGTGGACAATAAAGCAATGGCCTGAACATAGATTTTAATCTGAGAGTCTTTTTAATATAAATATAATTTTAATATATATATATTTTAATGTTTTAAAATCCGTTACATTGTATGTCACTGTTATTTTTCTTATGTTAAGGGACAAGCGATAATTATGATTGGGAAAACCAGGACTTTATGAACAAAGTTACAAAATTCAGTGGACTTGGACAATAAAAAGCAAACATTTGCACCACGCCACAGATAGAGCAGGTTTTAAAGTGGAACATTGTGAGTTTAATAAATTTTATTATTACCATAAAACGTTTCTGCACATGCTGTTCTTCATTGTCCAAAGGAGGAACAGTGAGAGTAACTACAAATTTACAAGCCAACAATACTATTGAACGTTTTTGAGTATATTCAACCACCAGACATACTGCCGGCTGGCTTGTGGGTATCTCCCCCTCATTCAGTTTTCCCTTTCATAAACACATTGCACTTACCTGATGGTGTAAAAGTATGCTTGAAATGTATTCACTTGCACGTTTAAGGACAAGGAAAGTGTAAAATTCAAAACTTCTCCGCAATACCGACCCGTGTCTTATTAAAGCCCTAACTCATCTATTTAATCTCTCGCTCTCAACTGGACTATTCCCATCTCAACTAAAACATGCTCTTGTCACCCCCATTCTGAAAAAACCCTCTCTTGATCCCTCTAATCTTGACAACCTCAGACCTATCTCTCTGCTACCTTTCATCTCTAAACTACTTGAGCGCCTAGTCTACAACCGATTAACCTCATTCCTCTCTGACAATAACCTGCTGGACCCCTTACAATCTGGTTTTAAAACGCAACACTCCACTGAAACTGCTCTGACCCGTCTAACTAATGACCTTCTAACAGCTAAAGCCAACAAAAAATTCTCACTACTAATTCTGCTTCATCTCTCAGCTGCTTTTGACACTGTAGATCACCCTCTCCTCCTCCAGTCCCTCCATTCGCTCGGCCTTCGTGACACAGCCCTATCCTGGTTTTCCTCCTACCTCACCAATCGTTCCTTCAGTGTCTCCTACAACGGAGTAGCATCTTCCCCCCTACCTCTCTCTGTTGGGGTTCCTCAAGGCTCTGTCCTGGGACCCCTATTATTTTCTCTATATACTTCCTCCCTCGGCAAATTAATCAGCTCGTATGGGTTCCACTACCACCTCTACGCTGACGATACTCAGATCTATCTCTCCTCTCCTGATCTCAACCCTGAACTCCTTACTCGTGTCTCCTCCTGCCTGTCTGCTATCTCTACTTGGATGTCACAACGCTACCTTAAACTAAACCTCTCCAAAACAGAAATGGTTCTTTTTCCTCCAACTAACACCACTAACATCCCAGAAGTATCCATCGTAGCTAACAATTCCACTATCACCCCATCTCCCCAGGCCCGGTGCCTTGGGGTTATCCTAGATTCTGCCCTGACATTCACTCCTCACATCCAGTCACTTGTTAAGTCATGTCACTTCCACCTAAGGAACATATCCAAAATACGATCATTTATCACCCCAGACGCTGCCAAAATTCTTATTCACTCTCTTATCATATCGCGTCTAGACTATTGTAACTCTCTCTTAATTGGCCTTCCCCTCCAGAAACTCTCACCTCTCCAGTCCATAATGAACACTGCTGCTAGGCTTATACACCTCAGCAACCGCTCCTCCTCTGCCATACCATTCTGCCAATCCCTGCACTGGCTTCCACTCCCCTTCAGAATTAAATTCAAATTACTGACCCTGACATTCAAAGCACTTCATAACTCTGCCCCTCCCTACATCTCTGAACTAATCTCCATTTACTCACCCAACCGCCTACTACGCTCCTCTACTGACCTGCTACTCAACTCTTCTCTCATTACCTCCTCACATGCTCGCATTCAAGACTTTGCAAGAGCTGCACCCCTCCTCTGGAATTCTCTCCCATGGTCTGTCCGACTTTCTCCCAATCTTTCAGCTTTCAAGAAATCTCTAAAAACCCACTTTTTTAGAGAAGCCTACCCTCACTGTTAACCACTCAATGCAATACCGCTTACATTACTACATCTCTCACCCACTTTACTCTAATCTTGTGTATCATTCCCTTCCCGTTAGCTTTTTCTGTACAGGGCCTTCCTCACCTCCTTTATTGTGATGTATGTACAGTAACTCCATATTTATTGTGATGTATGTAACTCTTTATGTTCTATATATGTAATTCATGTGATTTGGTTGTATAATCACATTCACTTTACAGCGCTACGCAACAAGTTGGCGCTATAGAAATACATGTTAATAATAATAATAATAATAATAAAATAGAATAAGGCTAGAAATACCGTATTTTGTATACTAAACATAAACATGAACTTACTGCACCACAAGCCTAATCAAACAAAAGATTTATGCTTTCAAAGTTGGCCACAGGGGGCTGTCATCTTGTAACTTTGTTATACATCTTTGCAAGACCAAGACTGTGCACATGCTCAGTGTGATCTGGGCTGCTTAGGGATCATCATAAATTGTCAAAACCGCACAAGTCAAATAATATCTGCCAGAAGTCGATACAGCAAGACTGATTAATAATCAGAATATACAGACTGCACTGGGTCCTGTGTTGTTGTGTAATCTAAACTGGATTTTTATAGTTTTTGTATTGTTTAATATAAACTTTCTCCAATTCTGCAGAACCAGTGGCTGCAGCAAAATATTCCTCCAAATAGAATCCCAGTTTATCTGTTTAAATCTGGCTCCATGATCTTTGTCCCTGCAGCTGGAGTTGGAAACAGTAAAGGGGATGTAAAGGCAAAAATAAAATCTAATATAAATCTCTACACAGTCGCTGATTGCTCTACAGGGAAACAAAGCTACTGGAGTTCTGCATGGCTGGTAAGTAAGGTGGGGGCTCCCCCTGTTCATAAGTATGATTGTTTCCCTGCCCAGCAGTTAGGGACCGTCTGACAATTCCTATAAGCAAAAACACTATCTAGTGTCGTAATTTGAATAACTCATTAGGCACCCAGGGGAAAATTAGGGGAAAATTAGGGGAAAATTCCCTTTGGGATGTTTATCTGTTTCCACAAAATCACCCCAAACATGCTCCAAACAATTCCAATAATGTGGCAGAAGTGCCTACTTACAAGACCAAGTCTTGGAGTATTGCATATAATGGTTCTTGGCTTTATTCTTCCTCCAACGATATCTAATTAAAATGTAATTCAATCACTTTTCAGTATTGCTGCTCCTTTCCAGGATGGGCCAGGGAGTGGGGAGGTTAATAGTCTCTTGCCGGCAAAGTTCTTTTCCCTCTCGCTTCCCCTCGTGGTTTGTGCTGCCACCCAATACTTTCAGTTCCACCCAACTGAAAGTAGCAGCAATACTGATAAGCGATTGAATTACATTTTAATTAGATATCGTTGGAGGAAGAATAAAGCCAAGAACCATTATATGGTTATCGAATAGTTTTAGGCTATTTTTTGTTCGCTATTCGATTTCACGAAAAATTTGTACAATCGAACAGCGATCGTTCGATTTCACGAAAAAATCTTGAAATTTCCTTCGATCGTTCGAAATATTCGTACGTTTCGAATGATTGTTCATATGAATGCTATTCGAGCAGGTGATAGAAAAAAAAGCCTATGGGAGGACTCCCATAGGCTTCTATTGCTATTCAGTAGGTTCAATCTGGCGAAGTAGGCAGTCGAATAAAATTTTAAAGTTGAAGTACTTCGATGGTCAAATGATTGAATATTCGATTATTCAATCTATTCGATACGCTCGAATTTTGCATATTCGATGATTGAATTGGCCACTTTTGCATATTCGAATATCCGATAAAATCGTACGATCGGAATTTGATCGAATTCGACAGACTTGCAACTGATAACAGGAGAGATATCATAGAGTTGTACTTGTTACACAGCACAGTGGGATAGGAAACTGATTAATTTGGGGCTTGGATGCTCACAACAGACTGATTCAGCTGATACATATCCTGTTTCCCTAATTATATACTGTTATAAGTTCCATAGATTTTTCATCTGGTAGTATTTATGTTACTGGTAGTGATGGGTGAATCTACCCAGATTCGCTTCGCCGAAAAACTCGCTGGAAATTCGCGAATTGGCAAAAATTTGTCGCGGCACGTTTTTTACGCGCATTGCGTCGTTTTTGGCACGTCGTTTTCGGCGTGCGTAGCGTCGTTTTCACCGCGTCGCGTCAAAAACGACGCGCAACTCGTTTTTTGCGAATTTTCGCTGGCGTTTCGCGAATTTATTCGCCAATGGCGAATCGTGGGAGTTCGCTGCCAATTCGCCCATCACTAGTTAATGGCACTCCAGACTTCCTTAACAGCTTGATTATCCCTTTTTTAGGTTTCCAAAAATATATCAGGCAGTAATAATTTAAAGCTGCTCCGGTTTTGATGAGCGTTCACAGCCGTATGCCTAATGGGGGAAAACTCGAGATAGTGCAGATCAGCAAGTAGGCGCTGAGACAGAGAAGGTATATTTTGCGCTTACCGAATCAAGATTACTTCAAGCGGTTGTCTCCCAAGTTGTTGCTCTTTGTAACAAAGGTGAGAGATCCAATAGTCAGGGTTGCGATCCTCCACTACCGTTGCCGATCTATGTAACCGTTCCGGAAGTGAATTGCCGCTTCTGATCTGACAGCTTCAGTGTGCTTGTTCGTTGCGCTATCTCTCAAATTAAAACCAGGTACTTGCGCAAACAAAGGTTTGGGAGTTAATTCGTTTATTAGTACAATTTAAAGACTTTGATAGTCATAACCCAACGCGTTTCGTATCAGGTGATACTTCCTCAGTTTTTCACCCCTGAGGAAGTATCACCCGATACGAAACGCGTTGGGTTATGACTATCAAAGTCTTTAAATTGTACTAATAAACGAATTAACTCCCAAACCTTTGTTTGCGCAAGTACCTGGTTTTAATTTGAGAGATAGCGCAACGAACAAGCACACTGAAGCTGTCAGATCAGAAGCAGCAATTCACTTCCGGAACGGTTACATAGATCGGCAACGGTAGTGGAGGATCGCAACCCTGACTATTGGATCTCTCACCTTTGTTACAAAGAGCAACAACTTGGGAGACAACCGCTTGAAGTAATCTTGATTCGGTAAGCGCAAAATATACCTTCTCTGTCTCAGCGCCTACTTGCTGATCTGCACTATCTCGAGTTTTCCCCCAGTAGGCATACGGCTGTGAACGCTCATCAAAACCGGAGCAGCTTTAAATTATTACTGCCTGATATTACAAACATCACTTGTGAGTAGTTCTTAGCATTTATATTAACCCTTTTATAAAAGGTTAATACACTATTGGGATTTTCCTTTATCTCTAGGTACTGCCAAGCGATTTTAGCGCACCTTCTTGTGTCTTTTCTATATTTTACCAGTGGATAAGTTGGATCCATTTGTTTTTGGTGCAGCTTCCCCCCTCCCCTCCCCCGCACATATCCCTGACAGCGCGGACTTCCTACCCCCTGTTTTCCAAAAATATACACCCTTAATGCTTTTAGTAGGCAATTAATTTTCTTGGGAAACTATTGATAAACTACATGGTTTATTCTCTTATTGACATTGCATGTCAATGCTCATCTATGTCTCCAATATCTTCTTGTCTAGCCACACACTTAGTGCCAACCGCTGCAATTTTACTCTGTTTTTCATTTGTTGCTATTTTTCTATTAAATGAAATGTTAGTATTTGAATATAGCTTATGGCATAGAAACCAGAATGTAAATGTGTATTTACCCCATAAACCTACTGATCCCCATTATAACTTGTTATCATGTTGTCACTTGCTAATGAAGAGAGAGAGACTGTTGCAGGTTGATTAACCATCTCATATGCAGTCTGTGCACTGGCAATGTGATTGGGCCTAAAAGTTGATGTCCTTCTAAATAAAACAGGGTAACATTCACAATAATAGGTAAAATATTGGTTTTAAATTTTTGATTTAATGATACCATGCATTTAATGAACTTAAAGACACAATATAATTTTTTGTTAATTTTAGCCCTTTATGTAGTGGAGTCCAATGAATAATTTATCAGTGAATTAGTGATACCCAACAGAAGGCTATTAATGAGCTGGAGAGAGTGCAGAGACCAGGGCCGCAACTAGGGGTAGGCAGAAGAGGCACATGCCTACGGAGCAAAGTTGGAGGGGTACCAGGCACCATACTTCTTCTGCCGCCTTGCCCTAGTTTGGACCCTAGCGTCCCCCCACCTGCGCCAGCAAATACTCTATTCCACGCATGCATGCTCAGTA
The DNA here is from genome assembly GCA_024363595.1 of Xenopus borealis. NCBI lineage: Eukaryota > Metazoa > Chordata > Amphibia > Anura > Pipidae > Xenopus > Xenopus borealis. The sequence continues at coordinate 129,130,673 of CM044441.1, forward strand.
ATGTTTGCTCAGTAATGTATGAACACATCTTCAGTGCACGCTCGTTCTTCCGCGCACAACGGGGTGACTTGGTCAGCCGGGTTACCAGGCTGACTTGGCCTGGTGCTGGCAGAGATGTGGAACTGGACTAGGAAAGAATTAAACTATGAGGAAAGACTGTAAAGGTTAAGGTGGCCATAGACACTGAGATCCCCCCGTTTGGCAATATCGCCAAACGAGCGGATCTCTCCCGATATGCCCACATTGAAGTGGGCGATATCGGCCCTAGGGCCCAACGATCGGATCATAATGTAGGTGATACTGGCGGTCGGTATGCGGGACCGCATACACGCACAGATGCGCCCGCGATCCGACTAGGTTTTTTAACCTGCCCTATCGAGGGCCAGATATCGATCGGGGAAGCCCGTCAGATGGCCCCACACATGGGCCAATAAGCTGCCGACTCGGCAGCTTTTATTGGCCTGTGTATGGGGGCCTTTAGGGTTGCTTTCTCCAGAAAAAAATTCATACTTGTTTTAGATATTTGATTTTTTTAGTCAATGCCTTGTACTCGATGGTAACTAATCTGCATAATATCATGTGTAACGCAAAGCAAATGTTTTCATATATTGGATTTTTAAGAGGCCTTAAGGCATGGTGCTCCCAAATTTTTTTGATCACATCACATTGATTTTGTGACCCCTAATTACATGTTCATTTTATTCAATCTTGATGCTCAACCATGTCTCCAATATCTTCTTGGCTAGTCACACACTTGATCAGGTATTAGTGCCAACCGCTGCAATTTTACTCAGTTTTTTATATTAAATGAAATGTTAGTATTTGAATGTAGCTTATGGCATAGAAACCAGAATGTAAATGTAGGTGCTTGCAAGAGGTCATGATTACACTTTACAATTACAAGTACATTAGAGATCAGGGATCCCCAACCTTTTGAACTCATAAGCAACATTCAGAAAAAAAGTTGGGGTTGAGTTGGGGAGCAACACAAGCATGAAAAATATTCTTGGGTTGCCAAATAAGTGCTGTGATTGACTATTAGGTAGCCCCTATGTAGGTTGTCAACCTACATCAAGGCTCTGTTTGGCAGTGCACCTGGTTTTTATAAAACTAAAACTTGCCTCCGAGCCTGGAATTCAAAAATCAGCACCTGCTTTGAGGCCACTGGGAGCAACATCCAAGGGGTTGGAGAGCAACATGTTGCTCACAAGCTACTGGTTTGGGACCACTGTTATAGATCATTATAGGCAGATAAATGTTTTTTTTCCCATAAAGAGGATCATAGCATCGCATTCAAATTTTTTTCAATTCGAATAAAAGTTTGGGCAATTCAATAGTTGAAGTAGCCCAAAATTTCTTCGATATTTGAATTTTTAAAATATACTGTACATTTTGATAAAAGAAATTTGAATTTCTGAAACAATCAATGTAATGTGAAAAAATCAATGTCAAGGTTCCAGGAGGTCCCATAAGGCTACAATGGCGAATGTGGCAGCTTTAAGGTGGCAAAGTGGCGAATTGGAAGTTTTTTAAAGAGACAGTACTTTGAAATTAATATTTCGAAATGTTTTCAAATCGAATTTTGGGCAATTCAGTAGCTGGAGTAACCCAAAATTACTTTGATATTCAAATTTGTAAAATATACAGTATATATATATATATAAATATATATACTGTATATACACACACACACACACTCTCATGTTGTCTATACAATGAGTAAGCGCACACAATGGGTAAGAGCACATTACAATAGAGCATATTCTCCCTTAAAATCTACACCCCACAGTTTTCTCAGCATGGCCTATATAAGCAGCTGAGTTACATACAATATAAAACAGAAATTACATCTCATGGGGCTGTGGGATCTGGGATGTGTCCTAGTGCCCTGTGCTTACAGGTCAGGTGGAAATAGCCTGAATAATTACATTTCTGAATGTAAATCAGATGGCAAACTGCTTGGCAAGCTCTCTCCCTTAGCATCATAAACAGACTCATTTATATCATTTCTCCAACGATATGCTCCATATACAGCCAACCACACAGAGCAGAAGCCTGAAACTATGCATCATAAAGATAAATTATAATAAATGTATAACTATAAATAGTCTTGTGTAAAGTTCTCAGTTATTATCAGCACCCTCCTGTCTCACTTTTATACACAGTGGGCCTTCACTGTCTTCCATCCCTGGCCAAAACCAGCAGCTCAGTTACATACAATATAAATTGCATCTCATTGGGCCTTGGGATCTGGGAAGTATCCATGTACCCTTATGTTTACAGGCAGAGTGGAAATAGCCTGGATAATTGCACTTCTGGATGTAAACAATATATTTCAGATGGCACACAACTTGAGAAACTCTTTCTCTTGGCATCAAACTGCAACATGGTTGTTCATGTAATGAGGAACTAAATGCCTAATTGTTTTTAAAATATATATATATACTACGGGGCAGATTTACATAAATTCTCGAGTGATTCGAATATTTGATCGAATTTCCAAAAAGATTCGAATTCGAATTTCGAATATGCAAATTAGGCAAATTCGACCATCGAACAGTCGAATTTGAATAATTCGAATATTTGACCACCAGATCAAACCTACCGAAATGGGGATCATTCCCTAAGATCGAAAATAAAAAATTCGATCTCTTAAAAATCGATTTGAGTATTCGAACGATCGATCAAATTTTCTATATTCGATCATTTGATCATTCGAATTGCGGTAAAATCCTTTGAATTCAATAGTCGAATTCGTGGGATTTCACCTCCCCACTATTCCCTTGTCAAATTTCAAATTTTTTTTACGAATTTTTTTTACTTTACTAATGTGAGGTCTACTTTTAGTGATTTTTTCCACATCCATAAAAGCATTATTAGCATTTTGTTGGAAAATAGTACTTAAATATTATATTGATTCCTGGGCAGGGGAGTTCCACAGGCTGCTTCCGCCTGAGGCAGAAGCCCTGACTCCGCCCCCCCCCTGCTCCGCGCTTCTAACTTTTAGAGTCAGAGGGGGTCGAGAAGGGTCCACATGGCAATAGTGCTCACTGCACTAAAAGAGCCAAATTTCTGTTTTAAACTGGCCGCTCTGTGCTGCCTGAGGCAAGATTCTCACCATGCATCATGGCTGGAGCGGCCCTGTTAAAAGTTATATTGCTATATTTAAAAATGTAATTATTTATTTTAGTAAAGAAACAATCATTTCTTATGTAACCTTAACATAATAAATAATCAATATCTGAATGAAAAGCATGAAACAGGAGGATGATATAAACAAGCTATGTCTTGACTTATCACCAGCTAAAGGTCTAATGGTAGATCCTGATCTACCTTTTGGGACAGTAACGCCAAAAAATGTAATGTAATGTTTTAAAGTAAAGAATATATCATGTATTGTTGCCCTGCACAGTTAAAACTGATCTATGTGCTTCAGAAACACTACTATTGTTTATATAAATAAGCAGTTGTATAGCCATGAGGGCAGCCATTCAAAGGAGAAAAGGCTCAAGTTACACAACAAATAAGCTCTGTAGAACATGTTATCTGTTATCCATTAAATATCCTGTGCCATATAGCCATTTTTCAATTTCCGCCATTGCTACTTATCAGCTTGTTTATATAAACTATAGTAGTGTTTCTGAAGCACATAGATCAGTTTTAACTGTGCAGGGCAACAATACATGATATATTCTTTACTTTAAAACATTACATTTTTTGGCGTTACTGTCCCTTTAAGTTTTCTAGAAAATAATTTAAAAATTAAATGAATAAGGTACTGTTTTATTATTACAGAGAAAAAGAAAAAACATTTTAAAAAATCGGGATTATTTGGATAAAATGGAGTCCATGAGAGACGACCCTTCCTTGATTCACTTTCTGGATAACAGGATAACGGATAACGGATCACATACCTGTATTGTAATAAGATTCTCAGTGACATATTCTTCATTTTAGATATAAACAAAACCAAATGACTGGTGCTGTGCTTGTGTCCGTATAGATGCAATAAACGGATTGCAAAGAGATTCCCAAAGAGATACCAGATGTCTACAAAGGTTTTCACTCATACAGGCTATGGTATATCTAGTAGAAGTAAATCTCGAGCAACTAGACTTACTGGGTAATCATTGAAGACATTTCACTACTTCAGTTCAACTGACTTGTACAGGAAATCCTCAGCATATTAACTCTTTCAGTAATCCAAACATGATGCTGCAGTGGTGCTTGGATGAATAGCTAAACATCTTCAGTAGTGATGGGTTATTTGGCCGCATTTCACTTCACCAAATTTTTCCACGAATTTGCGAAACGGTGAAAAATTCGCAAAACGCCTCCCGGACACGGGTGTCCTTTTTTGGAGGCGGGCGTCCATTGCCGACGTCGAAAAAATGGATGCCGGCTTTTAATGCATCATAAACTGATGAATACAGTATATGTATAGGATCCATTATCCAAAAGAAAATCCAAAAGAAAGATCTGAAATAAAGATCTGAATTACAGGAGGACCTTCTCTCTTAGACTGCATTTTAATCAGATAACATCTGATTTTTTAAAAATACTTCTTTTTCTCTGTAATAATAAAATAGTACATTGTGCTTGATCCCAACTAAGGTTTAAGTGATCCTATTAAGATTAATACATTTTAAAATTATTTTTTAGTAGTTTTGAGATATGGAGATCCAAACTAACAAAAGACTCATTATCTGGAAAACTTCAGGTCCAGATCATTCTAAATAAATACAGTTCCTGTCTATGAATATGAATATATATATATATAT
>CM044441.1:129138282-129179212 GCA_024363595.1 Xenopus borealis
TCTATACATTACCATCACCTGATGATACTTATGAAACTGCTCTTACTGCTATAAAGAACTGCAATAGGGCAGAAGAGAGTGAACCTATAAGGAATACTGAGAGAATCAGGAAACTACCTGCATGGACCAAGGACTATGTCATGTGAAGAATGTATATATTGCTTAAGATACATACTGTTTAATTGTTACTGTTTATTTATTTGTCCAAATGCTTTCCTACTATAGGGGGAATATGTGGTGTTTATGCAAATGGCCCGCAGGTGGCACTGTGCATACATAGGACTTTCTGTACAACTTGAAAGTGAAAGTACGACTTACTGCTGTTATGTAATGGCTGCATGACATGCTAATAAAGCACTGTTATATTCTCCTCATCCTCGGCTACCAAACACAACACCCTTTCCGTGCTATTAGACTCTATCCCATGGGGATGATTAACTTACACAGGTCTCCACCATCATTTCTCTGAGATGCGATGCCCCACCAAAGCATTTCCCTAAAAGAGCTGCCTATTACCCCTCATTTGCTTCTTGCCTGCAGTAAGTCATGGAGTGAGAACATGTTTGTAATATTCACTGGACCGGCTTTATGTTAGTAAACTTCTACTACAATATTTGTACACACACCCAGAAGACTTGGGGTAGAGTGATAAACGAGTAAAAGGCTGCACACAGGAGACAGAGGCACAGGTGCTGTTTATTGTAAAACAACAAATAAAGTCCAACAAGAACAGTAAGCTTGACCAGACAGTTGGCCTTCTGAGACTTAATGGAATGAAATGACTTTTCTTTCCCTCAACTAAAGGCCCCCATACACGGGCCGATAAAAGCTGCCGACAGACCAAGTTGGCCAGATCTCGATCAGACACATTAAAAAAAAACCCAGTCGGATACCGGCGCATCTCTGTGTGTATGCGGTCCCGCGATCCGTCAGTTACATCAGTTACTTCTCATTCTGAGGTTTTCTTCCTATCTAGATAATCTCCCAAAACCTGTTTCAGACCAAGATAACTGAAACAAATGTTCTTTGTTCTACCACTTCACAGGTAGAACAGAGCCAAAGCTTTATATAACACTGGAAGTTTGCATGACTTACCATGTGCAATTGGACTGCACTTTTCCAACAACAGAACTGGTGGGAATATCAACCACCCTACTCCAAGTGGTTATAAGCATAAACCTTTCTGGTACAACTCAAGCCCAACTACCCACTAGCAGCAGAGCAACAACACCCCTTCATTTGTAAGTGTTACCTTTCACATCTCTTTGATCAGTTATTTATTAACACTTAGCCAATCTAGAACCCATAGCAAACATAATTTAGCAGTGTACAGCCTAGTGCAGTTATAATGTAGAGGGCACATTTTGCTGATGACAATACATAATTTGTATGCACGTTACTCATAATGACATATATACAGATATTTACATACATCATCTTTTTCACAAATGTTCAACCACACACCTGTGCAGAAAAGCCACATCATCTTGATGGCACGAAACGCTCTTTCCCCAGAGTAGAAACACAGATTTTATGGTGTTGTTTCCTGGCATGACCATTAGTAATATACTCAAATCCATTGCATTTCAGTAAACATGTTTCTGAGAGGCTTCCGTGAGATTCATGTCGCTGACTTCCTCCTAGGGGGATAGATTTAATGCAGGTGAGAGTAGGTGTTATATGGTAGCGAGGATTCCGTCCCCTTGAGCAAAGGATGTGCGTATCATAATTAGCTACATGTGTACATTGTGTTTACATTAAATTTATCATAAATACAGTATACATACAGTTGTGTCCATAAATATTTGGACAGAGGCAACTTTTTTTCTAATTTTGGTTCTGTACATTACAACAATGAGTTTTAAATCTCAGATGCAGTTGAACTACATATTAGAAATGAACATTTTATTGTCAGTTTTTTAATTTGTCCAATTACTTTTGAGCCCCTGAAATGAAGTGATTGTGTTAAAAAAAGGCTTTCGTTTCGCACATTTTTATGCAATCTTTTTGTTCAACCTACAGAATTAAAGGGATCCTGTCATGGGAAAAAAATTTTTTTTCAAAATGCATCAGTTAATAGTGCTGTTCCAGAAGAATTATGCACAGCAATCCATTTCTCAAAAGAGCAAACCGATTTTTTTATATTTCATTTTGAAATATGACATGGGGCTAGACATTTTGTCAATTTCCCAGCTGCCCCAAGTCATGTGACTTGTGCTCTGATAAACTTCTATCAGTCTTTACTGCTGTACTGCAAGTTGGAGTGATATCACCCCCTCCCTTTCCCTCACCCAGCAGCCTAACAACAGAACAATGGGAAGGTAACCAGATAACAGCTCCCTAACACAAGATAACAGCTGCCTGGTAGATCTAAGAACAGCACTCAATAGTAAAAACCATGTCCCACTGCGTACTATTCAGTTACATTGAGAAGGAAAAACAACAGCCTGTCAGAAAGCAGTTCCCTCCTAAAGTGCTGGCACAAGTCACATGACCGGGGCAGCTGGGAAATTGACAAAATGGCTAGCCCCATGTCAGATTTCAAAACTGAATATAAAAAAATCTGTTTGCTCTTTTGAGAAATAGATTTCAGTGCAGAAGTCTATTGGAGCAGCACTATTAACTGATGCATTTAAAAAAAAAACATGTTTTCCCATGACAGCTTCCCTTTAAGGTCAGAACTTCAAACACACTCTATAAGTTGATCCAGAGAAAAGGTAACCAAAACGTGCTGCCCCATGAATTATTCAACCAATCTATTGGAAATCTATTGGGTAGGTTAAAAAATCCACTTGGGAGAATCACATTGGCCCAGTTGATGGGTCCCCATCATGATCTGATCGTTAGCACAAAGGAAAGTTATAACATCGGCCTGATTTTGAATATAAAAAGATCTGTTTGCTCTTTTGAGAAATGGATTTCAGTGCAGAAGTCTATTGGAGCAGCACTGTTAACTGATGCATTTAAAGCTGAAAGTCTGCAGTTCAACTGCCTCTGAGTTGTTTCATTTACAAACTATTGTGGTAATGTACAGAACCAAAATTAGAAAAAAGTTGTCTCTGTCCAAATATTTGTGGACCTAACTTTATATACAGTATTTATATATATATATATATATATATATATTTATATTTATTTATCATTAGCTGCTCCTACAATGCAACATATAGCAACCCTACCTGGAATTAATACTTACTTAATCAAAATCTGATTGTCTACAATTGTTATTATTATTATTATTATTAATAATAATAATACAAACATGCACTCAGTCCCATGTATGTAATAAATAAAATGAGAGTCTAACATGGAGAAGAAAGTTGTCCCCATAAATTGGTCTTATCACCTCTTTCCTAAGTCACCTACTGAACTGAGCTCAGAGCTTTTTCTTTCAGTATGTCTCCTTCCATTGGCTCAGGAACAAGCTGCACAATTACTGGATGGATGGAAAGAGATGTTGAAACAAGAAGGGAGTGTGGCCTCTGGCCAAGGTATAGCTGTATCTGACAAATACAGTAGTTGTCACTGGCTCACATTCTTATGATAGGAATCTACCTGCTTCCCCTCTCAGTGAACTGATCCAGTGGCATCCCTTTGTTGGCCAGTGGCATCCCTTTGTTGGCCAGTGGCATCCCTTTGTTGGCCAGTGGCATCCCTTTGTTGGCCAGTGGCTCATGAGCAACATGTTGCTCACCAATCCCTTGGATGTTTCTCTCAGTGGCCTCAAAGCAGATGCTTATTTTTTAATTCTTGAAACCAGGTGTACTGTGTAGAGCTAGGGTTGCCAACTTTTCGGGAAAAAAAACCGGCAGTAGAGAAATTCAAGTGTTTAGACTGAATGAAGAGGTGTGCCCCATAATGCTCAGTAAAAGGTATTATTGGAACCAATTTGAGTACTTTAGAGAGTACTTAGAAGGACTCTGGGTTGCTGCTTGAAGTCTCCTATTCTTTTACTGTGGTGCTAAATCATTGTCAAGTTTTAAATCACTGCTGCCCATGTGACCATTATTGCACAACTTTGAATAGTGCACATCATCTTCCAAAATAGACAAAGGCTCCCAATATATATGTATATGGTTAGAATTGTATCTTCAGTTGTTTTGTTTTAGGGATGCACCAAATCCACTTTTTTAACGAGCAATTTGACCGGGTCCTGAACTGAAACCGAGCCCTAATTTACATATGAAAATTTGAGTAAGGAAGGTTAAAAGTTAAAGAGAACCGAACAAGCAGCAAGATTTCAAAAATTGCTATTCCCTTGTTTATTTGACGAAAATTCAAGTAAGGATTCAGATTTGGTTCAGCCAGGCAGTTGTATTTGGCCGTATCCTGCAGAAAACAACTGGATCTTGAACCAAATCCTGGATTCAGTGAATCCCTACTGTTATGTTTATTGTTTAGTTATTTTCAGCAGATCTCTCCAGTTTGGCATTTCAGCAGCTATCTGGTTGGTAGGGTCCAATCTACTTTAGCAACCAGGCACTGGTTTAAATGACAGACTGGAAGATAAATAGGAGAGGGCATGGAAAATAGACTTAGAATAGAAAAGAATACAAAATTATTAACCAAAACATTAAGGGGCAGATTTATTATTGGTCGAATTTTGAATTGAAAAAAATTTGAAATTCGACCATATGAATAGTGAGGGAAGTAAAATTCTTCGAATTCGAATAACGAATTCGAAGGAATTTACCGCTATTCCAATATTCGAATGATCGAATATGAAAAATTCAATAGTTCGATTAAAAATTTGATCGATCGATTAAAGCGTTCTAATCGAACGATTCGAACGATTTTAACCCTTCGATCGAATTTTTCCTATTTGATCACAAACAACTTTAAAACACTTATGGGAGCTTCTCATAGGGTTTTAAAGCAATTCAGTAGGTTCAATCTGGCAAACTGGCCTATCAAATTTTTTTTAAAGGGGAAGTACTTCGACCATCGAATATTCGAATATTCGAATACAATTAAAATTGAATATTCAAATCGGTCGAATATTGAAAATTCGATGGTCGAAGTTGCCTCATTTGCATATTTGAAATTCGAATCTTTTTGAAAATTCGATTGAATTTCGAATCCTTCGTGTGAATTTGATAAATCTGCCCCTAGGTTTTACTATGATTTAGAAATGAGTGGGTGGGAAGATGGCAGGCAAGGGGCATGGATTGGGAAGGCAGAGTGCCGGGTAAAAGTAGCGCAGACAAGTTACATCATAGACTTCTGGTTTCAGTGACCTCCAACAACAAACATTTTCAGCTGCAAGTTAAAAATAGGCAGAATAGGAATGCTAACAACAAAAAACAGGATATAGACTCGATAAGTTGCCTGGCACTCTTAAACTTGAGAATCAGTCAGGTAAATTCTACGAAGAGTTAAAGAAAACTCTGAAAAAGCTCTAAAAGGCATGCACGCTGAATTTATACCACTATTATTACTTTATTCTAACTGTTCATCTTAAAAGACATTCATATCCTTTTCTGCCCCAGGTTCTCTTGTTCTTTATTTCCCCTATTATTTCTCTGGGTATTCTTTCATTGTTGAGATGGTTCAGACAAAACTGCAGTTTAAAGAGCAAGCTTATTTCCCTAGGCTGTTGCTGATATTATCATTCTTTTGTTCTGCCTCCATATCGCAACAGTTGCTGGTATTTCTGGAAATGCAGCGTTACATTGTTCTGATACCTGCTGTGTCCCCTTGCCTCACACAGTCATTCGTTTTATTGCTATAAAGTCTAAAGTCTACTCTTCACTGTCTCTTTGCAGTTCATCAATAACCCAGAACAATGACAGCTCATGTGCTGAGAGTTGTAGTTCAGCAAATGATGGAGGATCAAAGACCACCATAGAGCCATGATTGGACCATGAATTATTGAGTTTTGATCTTAGCTCATGGCTGTAATGCTGCATCCTACAAACAGCAGCCCAGTGGAGCTGACTCCACTCATGATTGGCCCTGTTAGACTGGCCTAAAGGAAGACCAGTCTACTAAAGAGACTAATAAAGGAGTGTACATTTCAGAAAATCATTGCTAATCAACCCCACCCCCTCCAAAAAATTAAGATTCCTTGCCAGAATACTAGTTTCTTGTTGATTGGGCGCTGTGAGGAATTGTACTTAATACCTATATTCGTTAACCTTGTCAAGTAGGGAGCTAATTAATGTCAGCAGTCACTGCTCCTTGCATTTCCTGCACTAATCGTGATTCAACTGGCTAATTTCAGCATGGCACAGAAATAGGTCATTATTTCCAGGGAATCATCAAAATGTGTGTTTTGACATATGACAAGGAGCTGCCATAATGTTGCTTGCGAGGCAAAGCCGTTCCTTTGCATCCCGTTTATGCAGTGAAACAGTGCCCTCCAGTGGCCATGTATTGACACAGAGAGTAGAATGCAATGATTTTGTAAATGATATGTCTATAAGAAATAAGAGTACCTTTTGTAAATAAAGCAAATTTGAATCAGGGCATAAGTACTTGTGGGTGCAGGGGGTGCGACAAGGGCTCCCACCCCCTCTGGGACGCAGAAAACAACCCTCATTAGTTACATTACTGCATTCAGAATATGTAATTAATCAGTTGGGGGTATCAAAGGACAAATAATAATAAGAATGTCTAGCTATGGTTTAATTAAATGCTTGCTATTTACCTACTTAAAGGGCAAGGAAAGGCAAAGAAATAAAATCCCATTTTTACTTTCTTTAATGAAAAAGAGATCTATCACCGATATACTTTAATTAAAAAATGTGTACCGTTTTTATAAGAAACCTGACTGTATGCAGTGAAATTCTCCCTTCATTTAGTGCTGTGGATTGGAATTGTCAGACAGTCCCTAACTTCTGGCAGGGAAACAATCATACTTATAAACAGCAGGGGGAGCCCCTGCCTTACTTACCAGCCATGCAGAACTCAAGCAGCTTTGTTTTTTGGTCATTTATGACGATCCCTAAGAAGCCCAGACCACACTGAGCATGTGTATGTCGTCAAGTCTTGCAAAGATGTGTTTTAGACTTTCCTGGCCTTCCACTGATAACATGTGTGCCCAGGGCAAAAAAGCCGCTCCTGGTAACTAAGAGCCGAATTTCTGGTTTTCAACCTGGAAATACAGCGCAGTAGAAGGGGGGGGGGTGCGGCATATTGAAGGCGGTATCATCTGGACCTCACCCATGAAACCCTCTAGGACCTGAGTGTGGATCTATGAGCTGAAAACTTGGCCAAAGTATTTTAACGGCCTGGCCGGTAAAAATAATGCTTGAGTCCGATGTTATTAATAGGAAAAAACAGTGAGAATATAGGAAGGCCGGTTTTTGTTTCCAGAAAAGGTGGCAACCCTACTTCCAAGGGGCCCCTGCGATGATAAGTCACCTCCTTTGGAATAAATGAATACAGCCATTTAAGAAAGATAATGAGTATTTTTCTGCTTGGTTGCCAAGGCCGAATATCAAGACCTAATGGCAGTGGCTGTTTCCTTTGATCACTAGTAGCAACCTAAGTATGAGGGATTGATGTGTGTGCTCTTGTACCCAATGCCTTAATAGTCTTTCTCCACTTGTTTCAAAAATTATCTTTTTAGTGATCACAATTCTGCTGGTTATGTTAGGCTGCAGCACTGTGTGATGGGGACTTTCCTTGAATTCTATCCATCCGCTGGAACAAATATCTCTGCCTATAAAGTCTTCCAGCCTGTGGCTAACGATGGTGTCTCAGTGCATAATGATATTAATATATAAAGGTTAACAAAATCACATAGAGGTATGAAATTCTTTATTCGGAAACCTATTATCCAAAAAGCTCAGAATTACGGGAAGGCCTGAGACTCCATTTTTTTTTTAAATGATTTCCTTATACTCTGTATTAATAACCCAGTGCCTTGTACTTTTTCCCAGCTAAGACATAATTAATCCTTATTGGAGGCAAAATATTTCTATTTTGGTTTATTTAATGTTTAAATTATGTTTTAGTATTTTTGATGTATGGAGGTCCAAATTATGGAAAGCTTCCTTATCCAGGAAAACCCCAGGTCCTGAGCATTCTGGATAACAGGTCCCATACCTGTACACTATTGCTCTGTCATGCACTGAATCTGTCTGTGGAAAATCTTCCTCCCACCATCCCTAGCCAGCATCCTAATGCTACAGTACATGCCTATGGTACCAACCCACAGAACTAAATAATTATACTTCAATGCTCCAAGTGGCATAATTACAACTTTTTCTTTTGAACTTTAGCTGGTCTAGACCACTTTCATAGGGTTTCTCATATAAGGAATGATCTGTTCAAGTACAAACAAATGAAGCTGAAACTAGAAAATCCGATGGAAATTGCTTTATAGTGTGTTTGACTCTTACCAGGGGCGTAACTACAATGGAGGCAGGCACTGCTTTTGCAGGGGGGCCCAGTAAGGCCCTAATTTAAGAGCAATTTCAATATATTTTGGTAGAATAGGTGAAATCACCAAATAGATTTTGCTGTGGGGCCCAGTAACATCTAGTTACATCGCTGACGCCTATTCTGTGGAGACTTTGCATAGGTGTGGGACCTGTTATTCAGAATGCTTGGGACCTGGTGTTTTCTGGATAATGGATCTTTTGGTTACTTGGATCTTCAATCATGTAAACATTAAAGGAGAAGGAAAGCTACCAAAGCAGTTTATTACCAATAGATTAGCCACAATAGTGTAAGCTGTAACACTATATTTATTCTGCAGAATTCTTTACCATACCTTAGTAGGCAGCTCTAGAAACTCTCTCTGTTTGTTTAGGATAGCAGCAGTCATATTAGCTTGGTGTGACATCACTTCCTGTCTGAGTCTCTCCCTGCTCACGCATAGTTTTGGGTTCAGATTACAGTAGGGAGGGGGGTAAAGGGATGGGGAGAGAGAAGCAAACTGAGCATGCTCAAGCCATAGCCCTGGAGGTTTAAGATGAAAACAGGAAGTCTGATACAGAAGCCCATGTGTACACAATAGAAGGAAAGAAATGCTGTGTTTATTTTGACAGAGGACTCAGAGCAGCATTACTTTGAGGGGTTTACAGGTGTATTTATGTGGACCTCTTTTCAGGCTTACTTAGTTTTAGCCTTTCCTTCTCCTTTAAATAAATCCAATAGGTCGGTTTTGTTTCCAATAAGGATTAATAATATCCTTATCAAATCAAATACAAGGTACTGCTGTATTAGTACAAAGAAAAAGGAAATCATTTTTAAAAATTCTTAGATTATTTGGGTAAAATTGAGTAAATGGTAAACAACCTTCCTGTTGGCGCTTTTTGGGCAATGGATCCCATACCTGTACTGGGCTAATAAAGTCTCTGTCTTCCCAAATCCAGTGGGAACACAGTCAGTGTGATTCATTTTACCCAATTAATGAGCCCTACTTGATCAGACCTATTAATGCAAGTCCTTAATCTAGCAGCATGCAGCGTTCCAGTGTCTAACTCATTATAGAACAAATTACAGTGACGTGACCTAGTTCCTCACTGATATACTGGCTGATATGCACGCAGGGAAAAGCACTGTCTATTTTAAGCAAGATTGCCTGATTGTTGCACAATAGGAGATTCCGGGTTTAAGTGACACCTTTTATTGCTTGTGTTGGAATTAGAAGCAAGCCTCTAAGGGTATTTTGGTTTCTTTGTTAAAGGGGTGGTTCACCTTCAAGTTAACTTTTAGTATATTGTAAAAGGGCCAATTCTAAGAAACTTTTCAATTGGTCTTAATTATTTATTTTTCATAGTTTTTTAATGATTTGTAATTTTCTTCTGTTTCTTTGCAGCTTTCAGATGGGGGTCACTGACACCATCTAAAAACAAATGCTCTGTAGTTATTGACACTTTTTATTACTTATCATTCTATTCAGTCACCTATTCATATTCCAGTCTCTTATTCAAATCAATGCAGGGTTGCTATGGTAATTTGTACCCTAGAAACCAAATTGCTGACACTGGAAACTAGAGAGCTGCTGAATAACTATACACCACAAACAATAAAAAATTTAAACCAATTGCAAATTGTCCCAGAATATCACTCTCTGCATTATACTAAAAGTTAACTCAAAGGGGAAAAACCCCTTTAAGCACATTTTAGTATTTTTAAATAAGAAAAATGCATCCGTTAAAGGGCCAATAAAATCAAATATGAAAATGATTAACCTAACCTTCTGTTCTATTCTGGCCTTTCTATCCTTTAAGACCAATGGAACTCACCATCTGTATTATTATCTTACTTTATAATAGACTTGGATTTGTATATTTGTATATAATATCTGTGGGTTTTTCAAACATATTGAATATATATTTTAAACATATCTCCATTGATTAAAGAAGTGGTTCACTTTTATGTTGACTTTTAATACAGTATGTTGCAGAATTAAAAGCAACTTTTTAATTAGCCTTTATTTATTTTTTTTATAGTTTTATTTAAAAAAAAAAAAATTTATAGTAATTATTTGCCTTCTTCTTTTGACTCTTTCCAGCATCACTGACCCCATCTAAAAAACAAATGCTCAGTAAGTCTACAAATGTATTGTTATTGATACTTTTTATTGCTCATCTTTCTATTTCAGTCTCTTATTCAAATCAGTGCATGGTTATTAAGTAGGGATGCACCGAATCCACTATTTTGGATTCGGCCGAACCCCCGAATCCTTCCCGAAAGATTTGGCCGAATACCGAACCGAATCCGAACCCTAATTTGCATATGCAAATTATGGGTGGGAAGGGGAAAACATTTTTTACTTCCTTGCTTTGTGCCAAAAAGTCACGTGATTTAGCTCCCTGGCCCTAATTTGCATATGCAAATTAGGATTCGGATTCGGTTCGGCCAGGCAGAAGGATTCGGCCGAATCCGAATCCTGCTGATAAAGGCCGAATCCTGTCCGAATCCCGAACCGAATCCTGGATTCGGTGCATCCCTATTATTAAGGGTAATTTGGACCCTAGTAACCAGGCTACATAAATAGAACTGGAGTAGTGATGGGCGAATCGGCAGCGTGAAACACCGCTGCGTCTCATTTTGGACGCGTGCATTCATTTTTGGAAGCTAGAGTCATTTCTGGAAGCCAACGCCCATTGCCGGTGTCCGTTTTTGTTTTTATGCCAGCAATGGCCATTGGCTTCCAAAAACAACTCCGGCGTCCAAAAACGGATGCACGTGTCCAAAATTAGATGCCAGCTAATTAATTCGCCAGGGTGAAATTTCGCCGGCGTTTTCCGAATAAATTCGCCGGTCACTAAACAGGAGAGCTGCTGAAGAAAAACGCAAAATAACTCAAAAACCGCAAATAATAAATAATGAAAACCAATTGCAAATTGTGTCAGAATATGACTCTCCACATCATACTGAAAGTTGATTTAAAGGTGAACAACCTCTTTAAGAAGTAGCCACCGGTCCGGCTACCAAGATGGAAGATCTGTCCAGCTAATGAAAAAAAAGGGTGTATACATTTTTATTAAATATTTCAAAAATCAAAGATCCACAATCCCTGTTTTGCCTGGTGTGAGGACATTCCAGTTCTGTTTTTTCTGCTAATGTTTTGGGGTGAAGGTGAAAATATTGCCCTGGGTATCACATAACAGCTGACTGTGAATGCTACACGCTGCTATTGACGTTGAACTGCTAGTGCAGCTCTGCTATTTATGGTCTCTGTATGTGATACAGTTTCTTTGCATCCTTCCCCACTGGTTATAGATATAAAATAACAAACAGGTGGTATAAAGGTGATACCTTTATTGGCTTTATTGCAAGATTTCAGAACATTTTTGTTCCTTTTTCAAGCTGAATAACTAAAAGAACTAAAATGCTCAGAAAGCTTGCTATGATTATCTTAGTTAGCCAATAAAGGTATCAAATTTATACCACCTGTTTGTTATTTGTCTTGCCCTGTCACTGTCTAAGGGTCAATCCACACGAGCAGATTTGTGGAGATTAGTCGCCCCAGCGAAAAATCGCCTCTTCTTCGGGGCGACAATCTCCCCGAACTGCCTTCTCCCCGCCCTCCATCCACTAAAAAGAAAATCTCCTGCGGCAAGTCACACACATCGCTTCACTTTCCAAAGTTTGCCTCACGAGATACATCCTTTTTCCCACCCTGCCCACATTTTTTCTGTAAATAGCCATCTCCATCCCCAGCCTCCTTATTTTACCTTTCTTTTGTAGGGACCCATAAGTACCATGGCCCTTATGGCTTCTTCCCTTGCCCTTTCACTAGCTGCTTTCTATTGGACTAAAGTCCAGGTGGTTAGATTTGTTTCATATTATTGGTTATAGGTAGTAACCACCCCCCCTGCAGTGCTGTAATAAAGGTGCTTGCAGGGAGGGGCACTTCCTCTCTGGCCTGCAGCAGCTACCATCTCTCAAGATCCATTGAGCCTGGAGTTAAGGCCCCAGAAGTTTTGTTGTAAAGGTACTGTACAAGTATCAAGTCGGGGAACAGGGCCCCGTGAATGAGGACTAGTCAGAGATAGGCTAGTCCTGTCATAGCACTCTCTAGGAGAGGTGAGAAAGAGAGGGAAGAGAGAAAGGGCAGCTCAAAGCCCCATCAAGGAGGATAGTAGGGAGTAGCTCTCCCCCAGGCTCTACCTTGCCTGAAGTGAAGGGACCTCAGAGATAGGGACTGCAGGAAGAGTACGTAACCCCTGAGTCACCTGAACCTGCTGGTGGGATCCGGACCACATGGGCATTGATAACCTGGCTGGTGCAACTATAACTCCCATCCTGGTATCCTACCTGAGGGCACAATCTATGCTGTACCTGTGCTAAGTATTTGCTGATCTAATACCACTGTCTGTGAGTATATACTACCCTGGCTGCTATTGTAAATAAACTGTTCATATTTGTTTGCACAAAGAACCCCTGGCGTCCAACAACCTTTATTACACACCATATGCAGTATCGAGTTGTAGTTCTACTACCTCACACGTGATTTTCCACTTAGCGAAAGCCCTACCTGAGAGTGAAAGAGTCGCGTGTAACCAATGCTCTACCTATGCTAGTTGGTTTGGTCAATATTGGCCAAGAAAGGGTTACACTTTCATTAGCTGTTCTGCATTCTTTCTTCTTTCCAGGTTTCAGCAGCCACTTTTTTACCTCTTAGCAAACAACTGCTTCTCCCTCCCTATCCTGAGCTACTTCTCCCTTTCTGCATACTTACTATATTCTTGTCCTTCCCTCCCTGATAAAACCCGAGTAAAAGTGAAGCTGCCAAATGCAGGCATGCTGTAGGCTGCTTACTGATACTTGCTGTATTATACAACAAATATGCTTTCCTATATCACAGAGCTAAATACTGTGTTTCAGCATACTAGTGATCCCAGCTGCACCTGCACAGTAGCAGCATTCACCTATTGGAACAAAGGTTAAATATTTTATCTGTGTCCTTCACTGGTCAAAACCCATAACGCAAGTGAAAAAAGCAGATAAAATATTTAACTAGTGCCTGTTGCACGTTTTTTAACTAAACCTGGTGAGAGAATCAGCCATGCTGGAATGTAAAATATCATCTACATAAACATAACCCTGTGTTAGACTGTGTACATCCATAGCATTATAACTATCATTCTAATACTGTAAAATAGCAAAGATAATAAGAATAAGAATTAATGGAAGTGTTTATGTGTACTAACTGACTGTGTTTGTATGTACATATATAGATGTGTATGTGTGTGTGTATATATTAAACGTTGGGTGGCAGGCATGGCACAAGGTCATCCATTGAGATTAGCAGAGGATGGTTTTGGCTTCATGTGAATTGTTTACAGTAAAGACGATAAAGTTGTGGAATTTACTGCTGTGGGTGGTTTTGTTGACAGATAAACTCAGGCACAAACACTCTTTATTCAGATGGATCTTTGTTTTCGTTTATGCCAGGGAGTTTGATTGGAACTCAACTGGGGCAAAAGATTTTTAGAAAAGAAATGGCACCTCCTTGAGGAGAACACTGTCTTTGATGTCTCCATACAAATGGTTCTCAAACTTTGGGATTGAAATTCCTGGGGGTGGGACTAAAGAAGTGTTAGAGCGCTGAAGGACAATTATGGTGATAATTGGGGAGAATGCCTACGTATATATGTATGTTACAGCAGGGTGACTGTTACACCAATGTCTCTGTATATTCATAGATATAAAGAGACATTGGTGTAACAGTCACCCCTACTATGAACAAAAGTTAAACCTCCAAGCGGTACTTGAACCGAAAAAGTCTGGCAAATAGTGATGGGCGAATTTATTAGGCAGGTACGCATTCACAGCGAATTTCCCGAGTTCGCCACAAATAGATGCCGGTGTCAATATTTGCATTTTGCAAATTTTTGCCATTTAACAAATTTCACTGGAAATTCTCGAATTTTTCGGTGAAGCGAAACTGGACAAATTCGCTACACTGCTATACAGCCATGCCCCCCCCCGGCCAATCTCACTTGTTTAAACCTTAAGCTGTGTTTCTGAATGTGCAGCCGCAGCAATATTCCTCACTGTATTATAGGTTAGTACAGGGTTTCTGAGAAGGTCCAACAATAATACATATAACTGGCTATTTTGACAACCTTCAGTATAGAAGCTGTTGTATTTCTCCAAAAAACATGTTTTTGAAGAGGGGGGGGGAAACAGAAGAAATTTATATAGTGCAGTATTTCTGTGTGATGGGATTTCTTTCACCCTTTGTGGATAAGTGTCTACAAATTACACCGTGTGAATCACACTCCACATGTAGTGATTAACACTTTCTGCTGCCTTTTATTTAACCTCATAAAACTAATTATAAATATAAGTGTCCCTATATTGTGATATAATTGTTCAAACCTTTTTCCACCATTTAAAAAACCGTTTACGAAACTTAAAAATCGAAAGGTACGGTCTTACACCCCATTATTTTGTGACATAAAAACTATTTTAAAACAACACGTATCTTGTGCGGTGCATGTGCAATCAAGAATAATTAGATGGCTCTGGAGCCTCCAATGGTATATTGTACTCACGAGACACAAGTGAATGGTATGTAGGTAGTGTGAGAAATTTCTTCAATGTTCTGACTTCTTCGTTGTCGCTTGGGCTCAAAAGATAAAAACAGCATGTGCGGAAACCAGGGCCGGGCCAAGGTAGTTTGGCACCCTAGGCAAGGGGTTCAATCAGTGCCCCCCACACCCCGTTCTGTATGACCATTTCCCACCTATTCCCACCTAAACCTACTGTATGTGTGCCAGGCAACCGCACACAAAAAATTGCCCTAATCTGTACCTGTGTCAGCAGCACCCAAAATATTGCTCCCAATCTGTATCTGTGCCACTAGCATTGCCCCCCAAGTCTGTACCTGTACCATCAGCCATTGCCCCCAAGTCTGTACCTGTGCCACCCGCCTGTGCCAGAGCAGCAGCAAAAATATTGCCCCAGATCTGTGCCAGGCAAAGGGCAAGTAAGAGGGAGGTGGGTACGAAGTAGAGCAGAACGCTGCTGCTGGAGACAGGGGCGAAGTTAAAACCCCTCTATGACTGCACCCTACTCTGCCTACCCCTAGATACGGCCCTGGCGGAAACGTATAAAAACATTTTAATAAGTAGATTTAAAAACACACTCACAAACGAGTCCAAATTATTTGCATAAAGGTCAATATAAAATCCTCGTCGGCGTCCCTCAGAGCTGTCCGTGTTAGAGGTATCTCCACAAGTTCCCGATTGAGTTCTCACTCGAGTTCTTCTATACTGAAGGATTTGTTTTGTCTACTGGGCGGAGGAGAGCCTAAAAGATTTGCTGGACTTTGGCATTCATTTTTGATGTAGCTCATTTGTGCCATTAATTCTCTTCAACAAACTTTGCTGTTTTCTCTGCCTGTGATCTTAGGAATTACAACTTTTTTTATACGGCAGTTTTGCACCACACCGTGTGCTGCTAAATATTGGGTTCCTTTAGATACAAAAGGAAATTTTGTCTACTATCACCATATTATTATTATTATTATAATTTATAACGTGTTTCTCTAGTGCCAACATATTTCGTAGCGCTACCATTTAGTTGAGGCCATTCGCTGAAATCCCTCTGTTATTCAGCATTCAGGTGAAGGGAAAGTAAACAGCCCAAATATCTTATCTCTATATAGAGAGACAAAAAATGATGTACATGGCATGCCTCACAGGCTACAGCAAACAATCTCTTCTGTAATCTATAAATTAACATGTCTTGAATAATAATAATTCCCTAAGCAGGAGGAATACTCTAAAACTTTTTCTAAAATAAAAACATATTTTTGAAAAAGAAGCTTACCTGATCTACTGTGATATCTGGAACATATGGAATCCCTGAGGATTTATTGTAAAGCCATTACCTTTATGCAATAACCAGATGTTGCACCTGTCTCTTCTAATATGCTTAAATAAACATTAAACTGATGTACTTGCTTTCTGACAATCTTAAAGGAGTTGGTCACCTTTCAGTTAACGTTTAATATGTTATGGAATGGCCAATTCTAAAAAACTTTTCAATTGGTCTTCATTTTTTTTTAATAGTTTTATAATTATTTGCCTTCTTCTTCTGACTCTTTCAGGCTTTTTAATGGGGGTCACTGACCCCATCTAAAAGCAAATGCCCTGTAGGCCTACAAATGTATTGCTATTGCTACTTTTTATTACTTGCTTTTTTTAGTCAACCCCTCTCCTGTAGTGATGGGTGAATCTATCCCGTTTCGCCGAAAAGTTTCGCGAATTGGCGAAAAATTAGCAAAATGAGTTTGCGACGCATGTCGCGTCGTTTGTGGCGCATCATTTTCGGCGCGCAACTCGTTTTTCTTTTAGACGCCAGCGAATTTTCACTGCTGTTTCGCGAATCCCAGGAATTCTCCGCGAATATATTCGCCCATCAATACTCTCCTGTTCATATTCCAGTCACTTATTCCAATCAATGCATAATTTGGGTAATTTGGATCCTAGCAACCAGATTGCTTGAACTGCAAATTGGAGAACTGCTGAATGAAAATCTAAAAACTCAAAAACCACCGATAATAAAAAATTAAAGCCAATTGCAAATAGTCTTAGAATATCACTCTCTACATCATACTAAAAGTTAACACAAAGGTGAACAACCTCTTTAACTATCTTTTTTTATATAGACACATTCCCATTCTTACAAGGCATGGATTCTTATTGTCATTGTTGACTCGAACATTAAGGGGCAGATTTACAAAATTCACGTGAATAGTTCGATCGAATTTAATTTAAATTCGAATTCGAATCTTAGAATATGCAAATTAGGCAAATTCGACCATCGAATATTCGAATTCGAATGATTCAAATATTCAAATAAAATTTTACTCGAAAATTCAAATATTTGATGGTCGAATACTTCCCCTTTAAATTTTTATTTGGCCACCTACTTCGCCAGATCAAAGCTACCGAATTGGGCATCATTATCTTTAATTGAATATAAAAATTTGATCGATCACTTAAAATCGTAAAAATTCAATCGATCGAATTGCTGTAAAATCCTTCGAATGCGATTGATTTTACTTCACCGCTATTCCCGTGGTCGAATTTCTAATTTTTTTTTTTAATTCGACCATTAGTAAATCTGCCCCTAACTCTTTGAGGCCTTGGACACATTTATTCAGGGGTCTAGTAACCAATAGCAACCAGAATCACAAGGTAGCATTTTCTGGTGTGCTGTATGAGAGCATACATATTGGTTGCTATGGGTTACTGGGTTTCAGAGCAAACTTTGCCATGGGTGAGATAGCTGAGAAAGCACCAGAGTCTAATAAATGAATAACAAATTCAGACATACACCAGAAGTAGTGGGGACTGGTGCTGCATTAATATTTCAGGCAAAAACTACTTTTTGAAGCAGGAAAGCCAGGCTTCTCTGTGAAACTCAATTAAGAACAATCACAAATAGGCTTTAAAAGGGATAATGTACTTTCATGTCTAACATTATCAACATTATTAAGTGCCGTTATATCAAGCTGCTTTTCTGTGCACAATAATTGATTTGTTTTGAAGGCAATTAACAAAGTCATTATTTTAAAAAAAAAGGTACATAAAGACCCATTTTAATAGTTAATTATAACAACGAATGGCCTGGCTATCGCTTTATCACCAACACTAATTAGCATTTAACAAGGGCCCAGACACACATTAACCAAATTAGGCCCAGGTCCCTTAACTTTCCTTCTACCTAAACAACCAAATAGTTTCTCATGCAGAGTCCATTAATTTTACTGCATGCGGTCTGAAGGTCATTTGAACAGTCAGTTAAATTAACACCGCATTATAGTTTGTCTCTTCCACCAGTTTCCCTCAGGGCTCCAGAAGGTTATTGTGTTCCAATGAATTCTGCTCTACTGTACATTTCACCTTGTAGCTACAAATAGCTGCTAACAGCTCAGCGTTTCAGTCCTGTCGTTGAATTGGGTTTCAGCCGGCCAATGTCTGTAGTATAAGGGGATACAGCTGGGCAATTTCAAGTAAATTTGATGCACTTTGTTTGTAGTAGGGGCTTGTACCCATCTATCTATCTATCTATCTATCTATCGATTATCTATCTATCTATCTATCTAGCTCTCTCTATCTATCTAACTATCCATCTATCTATCTATCTATGTCTGTCTGTCTGTCTGTCTCTATCTATCTATCTATCTATCTATCTATTTATTTGTCATCTATCTCTCTCTATCAGCTAGCTCTCTCTCTCTCTCACTATCTATCTATCTATCTATCTATCATCTATCTATCTATCTATTGATTATCTATCCATCTAGCTCTCTCTCTCTCTATCTATCTATCTATCTGTCATCTATCTCTCTCTATCAGCTAGCTCTCTCTCTCTCACTATCTATCTATCTATCTATCTATCTATCTGTCATCTATCTCTCTCTATCAGCTAGCTCTTTCTCTCTCACGATCTATCTATCTATGTATCTATCTATCTATCCATTATCTATCCATTATCTATCTATCCATCCATCTATCATCTATCTATCTATAGCTATCTATCATCTATCTATCTAGCCATTATCTATCTATCCATCCATCTATCTGTCTGTCTATCTATCCATCTCTATCATCTATCTATCTATCTATCTATCTATCCATTATCTATCCATTATCTATCTATCCAACCATCTATCATCTATCTATCTATAGCTATCTATCATCTATCTATCTAGCCATTATCTATCTATCCATCCATCTATCTGTCTGTCTATCTATCCATCTCTATCATCCATCTATCTATCTATCTATCTATCTATCTAGCCATTATCTATCTATCTATCTGTCTGTCTGTCTGTCTGTCTGTCTGTCTATCTATCTATCTATCTATCCATCTCTATCTATCTATCTATCTATCTATCTATCTATCTATCTATCTATCCATCTCTCTCTCTCTCTCTCTCTCTCTCTATCATCTACATATCTGTTTGTAGCACTCCAAAGGCCATCACTGCTGTTTTACATTGTACAGCTACTTAAAGCAAGACAAATTCATAGGGGGGAGCCTGTGGATGTGGAGTCTGGACCATGTGGTGCAGTTCACTAAAGTAAGCTGGTGATGTGAGTTGCCAGGGAGTGGGGGATGTGAGTGGGGCAGATAGCTGGGGGTGCTGTGCTTACTGGGCCCCTCCTGTTGTAGGGTCGATCTCTATGCTCCACCACACTCTGAGTCAGAATGGTGTGATCCTAATTGGGGCTGAAAGATTGGATCATACAGCTGGTCACACGGCCAGAAAAGATTGGATGGTGAAGTCTGAGTAGGTGTGACAAGTATATGGTTCATATCTGAACGGATAGGAAAAAATAATTGAAAACATGGCTAAGTAGTGGGCAGTGCACAATGGTTACACGGCACATTTTTGGATTTACAAAAGGCTAATAGTAGGCAAAATGTTACCTTGTGACAACTGTTCACTGCCCACTATAAATTCAGTGTTTTCATCGGGGCTTCATGTGATTTTACAGCCGATATGACAGGGAGGGTTCAATTATTAGCGTAATACACATTGATTTAGGAATTGTATATAATAGGGGCCACATGTATATGTGAGAATATCATTGTACCAGTGTACTAATTCCAGCAGAAATTGCAGCACCACAAGTTGCAAGGTGTTGACACAAGTTACATTTTGGGATTGCCAAAAGACTAATAATAGCCAAAATGTTGCCTTGTAACTTGGAGTGCGACAATTTCTGTTTGTGGAATAAATACACTGGTACTGGTCAATGACAATGCAATCTTCTCATGTACTTGGGGCCCCTATAAGATATCATTCTTCCATCAATGTGTAATACTTAACTCATTTTACCTTAGTTTGACATGGGGGCTGGAAGGATGTATCAAGCACCAAACACTTTGACACAAACATAGACTTTTCTCAAGGCATTACATTGCATAGCTGAGAGCTTTATCTAATGCTGATGAATTGGAAATGAATCTAGTGCCGTCTAGAATCTTAATTTTATATAACCTTCCTAATTTGTTTCTACGGCTCATGTTCTTTCCACCATACATAACTAACATGACTCTGTTCTGCTCTTCATCAGTTTTGTTCTTTTTAAATATGCAAAAATGTTCTATGGAATATTTTATAACTAATGTGTTATATTGTATATTATGTTCCCTTTCCCTGAAGGCCATAAAAAAGAAGATTAAGCAGTGACATATCTTTACCAGTTTTAAATATTAACCTTATTGGTGTTCACCTTCCAAACACATTAATTTCAGTTCAATTGTTTTCAGATTATTCCCCAGAAATAGAATAGAATTTTTCAGTTAATTTCCATTATTTATTTTTTACAGTTTTTTTTTTCTCAAAATCTAAGTTTTAAGTTTAAGTTCCTGTCTCTGCTGTTGTCTGCTCGGTAATGTAGATTCCGAACTTTTACAGTTTTGCAACATTTAGTTGATACATTTCTAAGCA
This sequence comes from Xenopus borealis, assembly GCA_024363595.1. Taxonomy (NCBI): domain Eukaryota; kingdom Metazoa; phylum Chordata; class Amphibia; order Anura; family Pipidae; genus Xenopus; species Xenopus borealis. The sequence goes on from CM044441.1 coordinate 129,159,173, forward strand.
GCATCTCTGGAGTATTAGCATCAATTCTAACAGCTGCCTGTAATGAAACCCAGGGATTCTGCTCAGCAGGGACAAAGATAAGAAATATATCAACTAAGGGCTGGGACAGACAGGGAGATTCGGGGAGATTCTGTCGCCTGGCGATTAATCGCAGGCAACAATCTCCCCGAACTGCCTTCTCCTTGTCTGCCTCCTGTTAAAATGAAAAAGCGCCAGCGCTAGTCCGCACGCAGCGCGGCGATTTCCGGAATCGCCCGAAGTTTCCTCACAAAGTACCTTCGGGCGATTCCGGAAATCGCTGCGCTGCGTATGGACTAGCGCTGGCGCTTTTTCATTTTAGCAGGCGGCTGGCAGGGAGAAGGCAGTTTGGGGAGATTGTCACCTGTGATTAATCGCCAGGTGACAGAATCTCCCAGAATCTCCCTGTCTGTCCCAGCCCTAAATGTATCATTTAAAACAGTTGGGGGGGTCGGCGACCTCTCCTCCCAGAGCTTCGTTAGAAGGTGAAAAATTACACTTTACACTTCAATATTAGAAAAATGGTTACACATAGGAAAGTATTGGAAAAAGGCTTTATTTTTGGTGAACTATCTGAAACCAACTAGATGTTTGAATCACAGAAGACTGACAGTGCCTCTATGCTAGTACATTCAAAAAAGCATGGTTTCACACGAGCGCAGTTTTATGCTGATGCAATGGACTGATTTTCATCTATATATCCCTATATTTTAATTTATTTTACTGGCATGTATTGCATGCACCTAGCTGGTATATTTTTAGCATTTGGCGATTGGTTATTTGTGGGGGGATTAATGCAAACAGCAAGATTTCCATGACTTACTCTACTCATCAGCTTTAGCACTCACTGACCATCTGTGACTCTGCTCTACACTGCTTTTCAAGGTTGTCTGTACTAGAAAACATATCTGTCTTACACACAGCCAGCAAAGCCTCTAAAGGAGTAGCAGCGGGTGTTATAATGATGCAGAAAAAAGGTGACTTTCTACTGTCTTGTGATGCTCAACTTCATAGCAGTGAAAAAAAAAATCAATACCATGCAGTACTTGCCATAAACAGAAATATCCAATATTTCACCCAATCATATTGTACTAGTGTGCACCTATGTCTATTAATTATAGAATATGCTTAGTGCTCAATAAAATCTGGTAATAAATTGATAAAAACATGCATAAAATGCATTAAGAAATTTGCAGAATAAATACTGTAAATAAATATTCATATTGCGATAAATACAAAAATGTTTATAGTTAAAATATGTCAACAGACCCCACCCATTTTAATCACAGTTATACAGAGGCAGTGGAATGACGCATTTCATTGACATTATCATCCACGCAATCAAGCCACATAATATCATTAAGCATACAGATGGCCATGCACTGCAGATTCCCCATAATGAGACACAGTCAAGTAGAAGCTGCAGAGATTTTACAAAAAGACAAGGTAGTCAATGACCGGTTTATGTACCAGTCTACAGCTAGTCCCTAGTTAATGAACTAACCCCTTGCAGTTTCATAATGAACTCCTACATATCTGTAAGCCTGAGACACAGGCTACAGCTGGGGAAAGGAAATGAGAGTAAAAGCTAAATAAATGATCATTAAAGGGGAAGGAATTTGTAAAATAGAATAAGGCTAGAAATGCTGTATTTTGTATACTAAACATAAACTTACTGCACAACAAGCCTAATAAAAAAAATTATTTATACTTTCAAAGTTGGCCACAGGGGGCTGTCATCTTGTAACTTTGTTATACATCTTTGCAAGACCAAGACTGTGCACATGCTCAGTGTGATCTGGGCTGCTTAGGGATCATCATAAATGATCAAAACAGCACAAGTCAAATAACATCTGCCAGGAGCAGATACAGCCATTAATAATCAGACTGCACTGGGTCCTGTGTTGTCATGTAATCTAATGTGGATTTTATAGTTTTTCTATTGTTTAATACAAACTTTCTCTGCAAAACCTCCTATTCCTCCAAATATAAATACAGTTTATCTGTTTAAATCTGAATTCATTATCTGGAGTTGGAAACAGCAAAGGGGATTTAAAGGCAAACGTAGAATTCAACATGAATTTCTGCACAGTCGCCGACTGCTCTACAGGGAAACAAACAAAGCTGTTAGGGACTGTCTGACATTCCCTATCCTCTGCAATCAGAGCAAATAAATATTGGGAGAATTTCACTGCATACAGTCAGGTTTCTTATAAAAACGGTACACATTTTTAAATGAAAGTATATTGGAGATAGATTTCTTTTTCATAAAGGAAAGTAAAAATGTGAATTTTATTTTTTGCCTTTTCATGCCCTTTAAGTAAGAGAAAGTCTTTTTTATTTAGCTCATATAGAACACAGGGGTATATTGTCCCTATAAAAAGAAACCCAGAATCATCTATATTTTAGGTTACAGGCATGGGATCAGTTATCTAGAAACCTGTTATCTGAAAGGCTATCTCCCATATTTTATCCAAATAATCCACATTTGCAAAAATAAATAACTTTTTCTCTTTAATTCTAAAACAGTACCTTGTACTTGATCCAAATTGGGTATTTAATGTTTACATGATTTTCTAGTAGACTTTAGGTATGAAAATCCAAATAACAGAAAGATACGTTATCCAGCATACTGGATAATAGGTCCCTCCCATACCCGTAAAGAATATCAGGTAAATCTGTAGAGGGTAACTGCCTCAACCAGGGTAAATATTAAAATACAAATGAGACTGGATTTTTCTAACAAGTACATATAACTACAGTTTCTAGCTGACCTGGAGAACACATACGTATACCAAATATATACCCTGAACCCACCAATCACCAAAGTACATTCATTAACCAATAGAAAAAAGGGAAGGGTGTATATTTGGTATACCAATATGTGTATTTGTACAGCCTATGATTAAGTGCCTACTGGCATAAAAAGCCATATGTTATTTTCTATTTTTGTGGCCTAAATAAAGTTCTCCGTTCTTTTACAAGCCTGTTTGCGGGATCTGTGAGTGCCTGCTGTTTTTCTCCTTTGGTTCAATTCATATTCTACCTGCATCACTGCATTTCTCTCCAAAATTCCAGTGTCATTTTGTCTGCCCAATGTACAATATACATAAGTCCCAATTTTGGGCTCCGTTGCGCAAGCTGCATTCTTGTCAGTATGGATTTCACATCTGATTTGCTGTGAAGGTTCTCTTACATGTCTTCTATACGTGCGACATATAGTCTGCCAAAAAGAAATAGTGTTCAGTGCAGAACACCCATGGGGCCCTGTAATTAACATCTGATCAATTGGATTATATTTAATTAATTGATTTCCTTCTTCAAAGGGGATTAAATCATGTGGTGGGCCGAAGTAGGGTTGCCACCTGGACGGTATTTTACCAGCCTGGCTGATATTTTTGATGGTTGATCCCAATGTTATTAATAGGGAAAAAAAGATAAATATATAGGAAGGCTGGTATTTTTTTGAAGAAAATTTGGCAACCCTAGGCTGAAGTTATTAAAGGAACAGTAACAACAAAAAATGAAAGTGTTTAAAAGGAATTACAATGTCCTGCACTGTTGCTCTGCACTGGTAAAACTGGTTGGTTTGCTTCAGAAACACAACAATAGTTTATATAAACAAGCTGCTGTGTAGCCGTGGGGGCAGCCATTCAAGTACAGGATACAAAGTAGATAAAAGATATGTTCTGAAGAATCCCATTGTATACTATAGAGCTTAGCTGGTATATGCTGTGTATCCTGTGATTTTTCTCCTTTTTCAGCTGTAGAGAAGAACCAAACCTGTAATAGAAAAAAACTCTTTGGTGTTACTGTTACCTTTAAAGGGGAACGATCACGAAAATGAAAATTTAGCATAAGCTTCATCATACTGAAAATAGATGTTTTCTAACCATAATCAATTAAACATTTCAATTAATCAATTAAAACATTTCAGAAATATTCAAGTTAATTTTCACTAACCCCCTCTCAGCATCTGTCTCTCTTCATTCTCTCTTTATGCAGGAGTTTGGAGTCTGATTTTGAATGACAGTTAGATCCAATTATGGGGGCTCTTTTTGCCTAGAAGAAGTATTAGAGCTCACCAGACATCATGTCTCTCTACATGCAGAATTTGTGTCAAAGGCGAAATTAGAAATTCGCGAATTGGTGAAAAATTTGTGAAACAAGTCGCGTCACGTTTTCTACGCGTCTCGTTTTTTTTTACGCCAGCAATTTTCGCCAGGTGAATTTTTGCTGGTGTTTTGCGAATTTATTCGCGGGCGGCGAATCATGGGAATTTGCCGCGATTTTGCGCCTGGCGAATAAATTCACTGATCACTATTAGATTGTGTTTGTACTGGAATCAGTTATTTCAGTGAGCTCTAATACATCTGCAAGGAAAGGAGCCCCCCTATAAGATATATTGGATCTGTCAAGAGAAACAGATGCTGAGAGCGGAATAGTGAAGATAAACTTGATTATTTATAAACAATACCAAATGTTTAATTGATTAGCTTTACAAAGTTTCTTATTTCAGTATGATAACATTTTCATTTTCACAATAGTTCCCCTTTCAGCAAAGTCAATTTTCTTGGGGGTTAGTTCATATTATGTTATTCTGGGGAATATTCTGTATAGTGAATGGCTTTTTTTTATGTGTTTGGACTGTAATGAGTCCCATTAGCATCCCAGCACACAGGCAATTAAAACAGATCATCATTTCACCCTGATTGCTTTTTGCAAGTTTACATATAAATACACACAAGAGTGGAAAGGTCACCGGTTTACCAATTCACCAGAGACGTAATCCACACTTAGTTCTTGTTTACACTATTGACTTGGTAGGAGCTTGTTGATCTGTAAATTGGATCCTATTATACAGGTTTGCTCTGTCCTGCTGCTAGAGGCGGTATCGAGTCAGCACAGAAAACTGGGTTTGCTGTAATTCATAAAATCTTACTGCTCTGATTTTGTATTTAACTTAGATTGAAGCAAAAGAACTAAAATAAATGTAATACGAGCCACAGGATTTCGCTGTCGCTATAATGATAGGGGTTTCATGGCTTGTGCAACCAGGAAAATGAACTTAGCCATGGAATAAATACCCATTGATGTGTTTGTTGACTACTTTATAAAGAAAATCTATGGGCTGAAGGATCCTGCAAACAAGATATAATGAAATGATTGCAGATCAATAGTTGAGCGTACAGTCTTCCCTCGCCGAGTTCATACAAATTCACCACTAGAAAGAGAGAATAGAAATGCCATTGCATCTTGCTTCTGGCTACTTTATTTATAGGCTTCTCCATACCAGTTTCTGAGAACCCACTCACAAACTTTATTCAACCCAATAGCTGCCACTGAGAAGGGAACCCCCATAGGAATACATGGGTGTCAATAGTACAGCCTGGTTCCCATGCATCAAAATGCAACACATGCATGCCTTAAAGGAGAATTCAACGTGTTAGGGAAAAAAACGATACCCCCACCCCACGTAGACCCCCCTCCCTCCCCCCAGCCAAATTGCCCCAAACTTTTTACTTATCATTCGGCACATATTCTGTCCACGGGGTTCACAGGCGCCATCTTTCTTCATCATTATTGGAAGCACAACGGAGATTCAGCGCACGCACAGTTGCAGAGTTTTTTTGGTCCCAAACAACGCCACATGCACTGAAAGTCCTGAAAATTTCATTCATTCATTCATTTCATGAATAAAAGGAGAGTACATGCACAGTTATTAGTGAGACCCCAGCAAATTTATCAGGACTTCATTCTGGACAATAATGGTTAAAATAATGGGATCTTTGTGTCTGAGTTGCTGATTTTTCCTGTAACTTTAAGAGCTGAATTTCCGGTTTTTAAACTGGAAATGCGTCTCTGTTAGTGCAGAAAGCGCAGTACACACTCTTGCGTTAGCGATGTAGCCCTTTTGACCCGCAGAGCGGGAGAGGGGGCGGCATCGGATCTCCCCTGGCTGAGGTATTCCAGATAACATATCTTTCTGTAATTTGGACCTTCATATCAATCGACTAAAAGAACATGTAAATATAAAGTAACCCCAAAATGCTCCTCTTGCCTCCAATAAGGATTAATTATATCTTAGTTTGGATCAAGTACAAGCTACTGTTTTATTATTACAGAGAAAAAGGAAATAATCTTTAAAACTTTGGTTTATTTTGGAAATAATGGAGTCTATGGCCTTTCCGTAATTCAGAGCTTTCAGGGTAATGGGTTTCCAGATAATGGATCCCATATCTGTGAATTGTAATTGGGTACAGCACACTTTTAAGACCTGCTTGAAGGTATTATATGTTTAGCTGTGGTTTCCAAGCAGCTGGAATACCAGGTTGGAGATCCTTGAATCCTTTCAAGCTGAGATTGCCAGACTAGCCCTGGGCACAAACAGAAATAAAAGCAGTATCAATACAATAAAACTGTATAATAATAATCCAATAATAAAAAATCGAAGCTTGAAAAGGTTAAGTATGTGGCATAAAAAAAGGAGTAAGTTGCGTGTGAGCTACATGAATAAATAGAAACGGGGCATACACTTGCCATAGGCACTAATAGATAAGAGGCAGAGCCACAAATGAGAATCATTACTTCTGTATATGTAAAACCCCCATGCTTCACTGTGTGATGATGAGAAACTATAGGGACAGCAAAAAAAAAGAGAGGGAGTTAATAGGTAACTAAAAGTGCCATTTCCCAATAGTGGAAACAGGAACTAGTAGGAAAATGCAGACAAATGCAGGCTGAAACTTGCATATATCCCTTATCCGGAAACCCGTTATCCAGAAAGCTCCGAATTACGGAACGTCCATCAATCCATTATAATGAAATAAACCAGATTTTTAAAAATTCCTTTTTTTCTGTAATAATAAAACAGTAGCTTGTACTTGATCCCAACTAAGATATAATTAATCCTTATTGGAAGCAAAACCAGCCTATTGGGGTTATTTAATGTTTACAGTAGATTTAAGGTATGAACATCCAAATTACGGAAAGATCCATTATCCGGCAAACACCAGGTCCCGAGCATTCTGGATAATAGGTGCCATACCTGTACTGTGTACCATGCAGGTTAAGTTTTCTTTCCCCCAATCCTGAGCGCAGCTTCCGACTTTACATTTGAGGAGGAGTAGTGATATTGACATAGGCACTTATTTATACAGTATCTGACTTGTTGGGAATTAGATATTATTTCTAATCCAGCTGCAACAAGAACCTGTGTCTCCCTAATTAATAGAGTATGGGAGCCCTGGCATACACTGGGTGCAACTGAATCCTGTCTTTCCACCTTCCTATGGCTGGTGGTAATTATAGTGCTGTGTTGCACCCAGCGCAAAATGCCTGAAGAAGTATGGGCACAAATCCCATTTAACCATTTAATACCTGCAGTGGCCAGTGTCGGACTGGGATGCCAGAAAACCTTAGACCGGGGGCCCAACTTTCCAAACTATTATTCCTTCTCTCCTCCCTTAACCTCTTTATTCTCCTATTCTTTTACTATACTCTATTCTTCCATTATTAAAGGGATCCTGTCATGGGAAAAAAAAAATTTTTCAAAATGCATCAGTTAATAGTGCTGTTCCAGAAGAATTCTGCATTTCTCAAAAGAGCAAACAGATTTTTTTATATTTCATTTTGAATCTGACATGGGGCTAGACATATTGTCAATTTCCCAGCTGCCCCTGGTCATGTGACTTGTGCTCTGATAAACTTCAGTCACTCTTTACTGCTGTACTGCAAGTTGGAGTGATATCAACCCCTCCCTTTCCCCCACCCAGTAGCCTAACAACAGAACAATGGGAAGGTAACCAGATAACAGCTCCCTAACACAAGATAACAGCTGACTGGTAGATCTAAGAACAGCACTCAATAGTAAAAACCCATGTCCCACTGTGTACTATTCAGTTACATTGAGAAGGAAAAACAACAGCCTGCCAGAAAGCAGTTCCCTCCTAAACTGGTTTTGAGCGCATTTTCAACTATTCGCCAGAATTGGAGGATAACAATTCTACGAAACGACGCAGAATAAACGCTCGAATATGCAACAAAATCGTATGAATCGAACGTTCGAATCGTTCGATTGAAATTCAGCAAAAGACTTAGAAAAAAAGACTATGGGGGATTCCCTTAGTTCTTATCTTATCTAAAACTGTTACAATAGTATCTTAAGTATGTATTCTGAGCTCTCTGCCACGAGAAGTTATAAACCTTGTATCTTTTTCTGGCTGTTGAGTGCAGGAGATCAAATAGAAAGTCGGGACATTTCAGTAACAAATCCAGGGCTGCGGGTTGAGCTGTCAAAAGCAGGACTGTTCCGCTCTAAATGGGACAATTGGGAGATATAACAAGATGAGAGAACAGGTTTAATATTTCATTTACACACCTATATTTTCCAGTACATAAATCTGCAGGTCTAACTGAAAGTAGAGCAGGCTGAATGAAGTCGACTACACAGGATTTTCATGATGCTCAGTCAGTCTTTAGTGAAACTATATGATAGTCAGTGCCCCCCCCCCACACACACATTACTCACCAATTTGACAAGCTGTGGAGGGATCTTGCCACAATGAATAAACCCAGGAGATCAATGACATGTATAGGGGTCAATACCTACCTGCAATTGTATGGGACCAGACCTTTGGTGAGAGAATAGCTTATGTATGTGCAATTGGGCCATTCCCTGTGTGGGTTGATCAGTAGAATAGCCATCCCATGTGTAGCATTACCTTTCCAAGAGTGAGAAAACGATGTGTGTTTAGTTCTGACTAGTAATTCCAATCTGAAAGTATTCATGAATATCTGAAGGAACATCAGCATTCTGTCCATAGTCTCCCTGAATCAGTCGTACAGGCTAATGCATTAGATGCTTTAAGAAGGGGTTGGGCAATGCCGGGCCAAGCTGAGCAGATGCCCTAGGGGACCCAGCCGGCCACTGTCCTCCCCTCTGTGCTCGTGTGCATGTTCCCCTCTATGTGCGCTCCCCTCCTTACTCACACCCCCAGCCCCCCCAATACAGCGTGTGCACACATGCGCAGAGCAACGGAGAGGAGGGCAGGGGAGAGCTCGGTAAGGGAAGGGAGAGGAAGGGGAGAGGGATGGGAAAAGCAGAAGGGTATGGGAGAGCATGGAAGGGAATGGAGAGGAAGGGGAGGGAGAGGAGAGGAAGGGGAGAGGGATGGGAAAAAGCAGAAGGGTATGGGAAAGCGCTGGAAGGGAATGGAGAGGGAGGGGAAAGCAGCAAACATGGACTAGGGGTAGGCAAATGACAGGTACCTGCCTCTTTTGCTGTGCCCTTGGCAGGTGCCTTTTCTACCTACCCCTAGTTCAGGCCCTTGGGTTGGGTGGCTTTTTAGCAAGTGAGGGAATATACAGGGTTATGGAAGATAGCTCATAGTTTAATACTTTAATTAAAGTAGAATTAAACTCTGAACCTTTTGGTGCTGTATGAGGATTCTACTTTAATTGAACACACGTGGATGATGGACCACTGATGATGCCTGCACCAAGACTTATTAAAATTGGATGATTGGAGCCGACTCTGAATTCTTCCCCCTCTGACGTAAATTAGAGAGCCTTCAAAAAGTGTTTTTTGCCTTCCTTAGGATAAACTAGTAGTTGATATACAGACAGAAAAAGTTGAACTTAAAGGAATTTTTTCAACCTAAATGCATACCTCCGAACTGTCCTGTTTTGAGCGGGACAGTCCCACTTTTGACAGCTCAACCGCAGTCCCGCACTACTGAAAAGTCCTGATTTTCTTTGCACTGAACAACCAGAAAAAGATACAAAGTTTCTAACTTAATTGGCTTTTGCCAGAGAGCCCAGAAAGAAACTTTTGTAACAATTTTGAGATAAACAAATAAGTAATTGTAACAGTTTAAATAAGGTGGTCCCTTGGGAAAAGTAAGACTCACAGCTTAAAGAGCAATTCCCCTTCATTAACAAAACTGTAATAACTGGAAAAAAACACCGAAACATGTTCAAACTTTCATAACCTGACAGATTTTTTAAAATGAACAAGCGCTAGGTGTGGCAACTTTTTTTGTCCCTCTTTTTATTTCCAAATGTTGGGACTTGTAACTATGTTACTATGCTTATCAAATGATTAATGCTAATCATAATATTCAGTACTATGGACAGGTGCAAGCATGCAAGCAGATGAGAGATACATTTGTTTGCAAAGTGCAATTTCAGACGGCAATTTTTACTCATAATGCAGCATTTCCCCCAGTAATTCCAGTGTGATTTCAGCTGTGCTCCTAGTGGTGCCTGCTGTAATTGCACCTGCGCAAGCCTGGAGCACCACAAGCACCAATATGTGCTCCATTTTAGAGCACCAGTACCTATTTTTATTTTGGATCCTAATCTCCATTGTTTGGAATGCATCACTGCTTTATTGTAAGGAAAAATAATATATGTGAAAATGAAGCTAATGGATGCCCCCATCTCTGCTAGGGTCAATAGATAGGGGTTTTTTATTTTTAGAAAACAACACTCAAATACAAGCAAAATGCACTGCTGAAGATATCTGGGTTCTGGGTCGGAGCGCTCATGACGGCACCATGTTTTTACAGCACTGATGGCGCTGTGTAGCTCCAAATAAAGGTTTTTTGTTGCAGAGAGGGGTCTTCAGGAGAGGGGATCTGGCCCGGCGGGGCCCCATGAGGGTGGATCCCACCTGTTTTTTTCCCGGAGCCCCACTGGGCTAGTCCGACCCTGTCTGGGGTCTTCTTTGCATTTTGCACAGTTCCAGCTAACAACTCCCCTCCATTATTTAGTAGAGTAAGAACATGGCAGAATGGAATAATTGCTTTGATAACATAGAAACAAAATCCATTAGAAAGAAAACACAAGGAAATATTGACAACTAGGGGTATGAGAAATCCTCAAGAGAATACAAAGCAGCTAAATAGAAAATATAGCACATCAACTCTGGAGACATCATGTATGAAGCCAGGGGGGTATAAAAAGACCCTGTACAGCAAGTGCTCTGGACATAGACATTAAGGGGAGGAAGGTTTAACTGATGCAAGAGTTAATCAACCCTTTAGTCTATTCATTTACAGTACACAGTAAAACCTTAAAGGGATTGATCACCATTAAATTAACATTTGGTATGATGCAATTGATTTTCGTGTTTAAATATTTTTGGTTTTTGAGTTATTTTCAGCAGTTTGCAATTTCAGCAATATGGTTGCAACCATCCAACCAACCCTAGCAACCATGCATTGATTTAAATAAGAGACTGGACTACAAATAAGAGATTGCCTAAATATATATATTTAGTTTATATATATATATATATATATATATATATATATATATTTATATAGAAATGTCCCACAGTGCCCGCACTTGCACAGATGAAGCCAGTGGTGCAAGATCAATGGTATAGTAATACTGAAATGGAGGATCAGCACTCACTGTTATTTGTGAATAAATGATTTTTTTATTTCACAAGTATTTTTACATCTTATCTTAGGATTTATTCACAAATAACAACGGGGCAAATTCACTAACGTGCGAATTAATGCAATCGTTGGCTTTGCCCCAATTCGCCACACTTCGCCAGGCGAACGTCACTAAAATGCGAGGTTGAGCAAACATAGGCGAACAGTAGCGGAGATTTGCTATCGTTACTACGTCAGACAAAAGTGAAGTTACGCTAGCGATGTCTAATTTGCATACGGCGTCAACTTAAGCGTCTAATGGATGTATATGCTGCAGCAACTACAGGGCACTACACAAGCACAGAAAAAGTCAAACAAATACAATAAACTTGTCCTATTACCCTACACATGTCCCCACGGTATAGTAGAATAACAAAATATTAGCAAATATAGGGGAAAGGAGGGTACCCTAAAAAAATCGCTCTTTTTCACTCTTAAAAATGGAAAAGTCGCCAACTTTTTTTGGGAATTCACATTTTTTTTTACAACTCCTATCTACTCTATTGCACTGACCCAGTAAGTCTTGCAAAAGGGGTAACGTTCAGAAAAAAAAACAATTCTTAGTAAATTTGCGTAGTTTCGCTAGCGTTAGAGTGCAAATTTGGGCAACTCTATCTACATCACTAGTGAAAATTCGCCAGAGTGTTAGTAAATTTGCAAAGCTGTGAAATGACTTCACGCTGGCGAATTTTCGCTGACGTTAGTCACTTCGCCCTTTAGTGAACTTGCCCCAATGAGTTCTGAGCCTCCATTTAAGTATATATGTATATATGTATTGCCTGAATAGAAAGAGTAATAAAAAGTACAATAACAATTCATTTGTAGCCTTACAGACATTTTTTTTTAAGATGGAGTCAGTGACCCCCATTTGAAAGCTGGAAAGAATCAGAAAAAGGCCAGTTGAAAAGTTGCTTAGAAATTAAAGGTGTACAACAACATCAACATGTGGGTTTGCTTGAATGGAATCTTTCTATGCTTCGACTTATTAGAGCAGTCTCTAGTTGCTTTAGCATTAAAGTCTATCCTTGACTATCTATGCACAATACAATTTTCTATAGCTTCAGAAAATTCAAGCTACCAATATTATATACCTGATAATGAGAATATGCATAACACTGCATTTGCCTTGAAATATAACAAACGTTTTACTTTGTGTTCAGGTTCTAAACAGAGGTAAAGTCTGTAAGAAACACTGGTGACACCATGTGGTCATTCTGTAGATAAAACTAATAAAGTGTACATTATTTCACATTGGAAAATGTCCAGGTTTTTTCCTTTATTGCAACAGTCCCATAATACAAGTATGGGATCCCATTATCTTGGCATTTTTTTTTTAGCATTTTTATATCTACTCAAGTAACCAACCTACTCTATATTTTCTGGTTACTGGAAGGCCGTTTGCCGTAGACTCCATTATATACAAATATTTCTTCCGTAATAATAATAAAATAGCACCTTGTACTTAATCCAAAATAAAATATAATTAATCCTTATAGGAAACAAAACCAGCCTAATAGGTTTATTTAAAGTAACAGTAACACTAAAAATGTAAAGTGTTTTAAAGTAAAGAAAATATAATGTATTGGTGTGCTGCTCTGGTAAAAGTGGTGTGTTTGCTTCAGAAATTCTACTATAGTTTATATAAACAAGCTGCTGGTTAGAAATGGGGGCAGAAATTCAAAACAAAAAAAAAGGAGGAAAGGCACAGGTGACACAGCAGATAACATATACACTCTGGGGCAAATTTACGAAATTCACGTGAAATGATCGAAGTTCGATCGAATTCGATCGAATAACGATCGTGCAAATTTTTCGTGAAATCGGATATGCAAATTTGGCCTCTTCGATCATCGAATATCGAATAGATCGAATAGATCGAATAACTGGGTATTCGATAATTTGATCATTCGATTATCGAAGGAATCAAAATTTTAAAGTTATTCGACTGCCTACTTTGCCAGATTGAACCTACGGAATTGTAATAGTAGCCTATGGGAAGTCCTGCTCGAATACCGTAGCGTTTCGATCGTTCAAATCGTACTAATTTTTCGGAGGCTTGGAGGAAATTTCTCGATTTTTTTTCGTGAAATCGAACGATCGGTATCCAATCGTGCAAATTCATCGAGAAATCGAATATCAAGCAAAATGATAGCCTAAAACAATTCGATAAGCCTTCGATGGTCGAATGTTTATCGAATTTATAGTAAATTTGCCCTTAAGTGTTATTCAATTCTTAAGACTGTATCTGTAATCTATTGTGTATCCTTTGTTTGAATGGCTGCCTCTATGACTACACAGCAGCTTGTTTAAATGAACTATAGTTTAAGCAAAAACACCAGTTTTACCAGTGAAAACAACAGCAAATTAATTTGTCATTCCTTTAAACCACTTTAATTTTACTGTCCCTTTAATGCTTAATTGATTTCCTATTAGGTATGAAGTAGGGAAGCACCAAATCCAGGATTCAATTCAGTATTCCGCCAGGATTCAGCCATCTTCAGCAGGATTCAGATTCTTGTACCTGTCCGAACCGAATCCAAATCCTTAAAATCATGTGACTTTTTGTCACAAACATGTGATTTTTTTTAGCCGTGTACCCCTCTCACTAATTTGCATATGCAAATTAGGGTTCGGATTCGGTTGCCGCCGTTTCTTGAAAAAAAATACCTTCCTATATGTTTACCTTCTTTTGCTGTTCATAACATTGGGACTAACCATCAAAAATACCAGCCAGGTGGCAACCCTACCTGTAGATGGAGATAACTTTACTACACATGGTGCCCCTGGCAGCGCCAGTTATTTAGGTAGTAAGATTGATGTGTTCAAATTCATTGGTCTCCTTCATTTGTAATTATTCATTTTTCATAAAGATAAAAAGATAAACAAGAAAAGCAAATTTTATAGTTATAAAGGGGAGTGTGTATGACCTTTGTATGACAAAATGGCATCACTGCTTAGTCATCTGATTGGCTTTGTCATTTCACAAGATCTCCAGATATCATGGTACCCAAATAAGAATGATTTATTTAAATATGAAATATGAAGGGTATAGGGCTTTCTCTTATTTCTTTTTGCATATTTCATTAGCCGAAGGGAATTTCTTGGTAAGGAATTGAGTGGTCATTTACAACTGCAAGTAATTTCATTTTTCCAGCAGTGTTGCATTCGCAAGGGGACATTCAGGGCCCACAAAGTGTAGTGATGGGTGAATCTATCCCTTTTCGCTTTGCCAAAAAATTCACGAAACGGCAAAAAAGTCCATGAAACAGCAAAACATTTGTGAAACCAATTTTGACGTGCAACAATTTTTTGATGTGGCCGATTTTTCACAGACAATTTTCGCAGCAGTTCCCGAAAAACATTTGCTGCCGGAAAAACGTGGGAAATTTGCAGCACATCTATGCATGACGAATTTATTTGCCCATAATGCTGAGACAACCAGGAGATGAAATGTCTTACCCAGGGTCAGATTAGGCTTTCTAGCACAAGATCCATTGTCAGAGGCAGAGCATTACCATCATCCCTTCCTCCTGTAAATATACCGGTCATTGTAGACAATGGGGCAAATTCACTAAATCGCGAAGCGTCTAACGCTAGCGCTAATTCGCCAGCGTGGCGTCAATTTGTAACTTCGACAATTCACCAACAGTGTCCCTGGTGAAAATTCTCTAGCGAAGTAGATAGACTTGAGCAACTTTGCACCCTTACGCCAGTAGAAGTTGCGCACTGACGAAGGGACATAACTACGCTAATTCACTAAGATGAACATTTTTGATAACGTTACCTCTTGCGCTAGACTTAACTTCGCTAGGTCAGACCAGGAGAAATTCAATACAATTGATAGGAGTTTGAAAAAAAAATGGAATTTTTTTCTAAGTCCAAAAAAAACCCTGGTGTTTTTTACCTTTTGTAGGGTGATAGTCTGAAAAACAGCAACATTTTTTATAGTGTTACCCTCCTTCCCCCCCTACATTTCCTAACATATGGCAACTCAACTATACAGGGGGCACATGTTTAGGGCAATAGGACAACTTTTTTTTTATTTATTAAAGGGGTTGTTCACCTTTGAGTTAACTTTTAGTATAATGTAGATTTTGATATTCTGAGACAATTTGCAATTGGTTTTCATTTTTTATTGTTTGTGGTTTTATAGTTATTTAGCTTTTTATTCAGCAGCTCTCTAGTTTGCAGTGTCAGCAATTTGGTTTATAGGGTACAAATTCCCCTAGTAACCCTGCATTGATTTGAATAAGAGACTGGAATATGAATAGGAGATGGACTGAATAGAATGATAAGTAATAAAAAGTGACAATAACAATACATTTGTAGCCTTACAGAGCATTTGTTTTTAGATGGTGTCAGTGACCCCCATTTGAAAGCTGCAAAGAAACAGAAGAAAATTGCAAATCATTAAAAAAAACATGAAAAATAAATAATGAAGACCAATTGAAAAGTTTCTTAGAATTGACCCATCTGCAATATACTAAAAGTTAACTTGAAGGTGAACCACCCCTTTAAAGGTTTCCTGGGCTTGTATAGTGTAATGTAGTGGCTGTAACATTAAAACATTTAAAGTAGTGCAAAACTCAGAAACAAAGCTTTCCATCCGGCTGCTTGAGAACAAGGGGCCATAGTTTAAATTCTCTTGATGTGTCTGTAACTCTGGGATGTGATCCAGTTCACTCTGCGAGTAAAGTGGAACTTTATATATTCATTAGAATTCTCTAAGCACTTCTCAGCAGCCACGGCAATGGCTACAATAGAAATTGTTTTATATAACACACGGCACTGACAACACAGACCCAAAGCATAACCCTGATTAAGCCATGCGGGATTGTTTACTCCTCTGTCTTATTCACTGTGCATACCAATTTCCTTTTGAGAAGTGCCAAGAATATATAATAAACAAGGTCCCCATTGCAGCAAATTCCCCTTTTGGTTTAATCGATGATGAGATTTAAGCTTCTCCTGTACGCTGAGATGAGTCCCTAGTGATACAGAATTAATCTGCAGACAATACAAGAGAAGGCAGGAAGAACATTCAGCAGAATATTACAATGAGACAGATCAAGGTCAAAAAGAGATAACAGACAACTTAATGGGAAAATGGCCTCTGCTGGTGGATCATAAAGTCACCGGTTATAGTGGCAATATCCATAAAAATGAAATGGATGCGTAACTTCTCATGGAATTGGATTGTGCTCCCTGAAAGCAATATGCCTAAGACTCCTCAACACATTAAAATGATGATTAAAATGCAGAAACGGTCCAGTGGATCAGTGCTCTGAGTATAAGTAAATAGTAATACAAAGGTAGTAGCTGTTTTCTCATCTCATTTAGTCCTGCTCGACAATGACCCTTGTAAAGGTATTATTTATTCCATTTCTAACTATAAATAGCAAGACAAATAGTTGCTGTGCATTTCCATTTCCTCAAGAGGTACAGTAATGAGGTTACTGATACAGGTAGATCTAGTTTCATTTCTATGGTTTCCCCAAATAAATGTTCTCTGGACCCCTCACCCCTTTGAGCTTAGCTGCCAGATTTGCCCACAAGTTCCGGCAGACACTGGGAGGAGATTTTTTATTTTGAACATTTTTTAATTTGTTATATAGGCACCTAAGGGCTGCCCCTTTAAAGCTGTCACCCTAAAAACAAGTCCTCTGGTGTCTGTATGTTAATAAATGACTTTCAAGCCAGGTTATCAAGCATATCAATGGCAAAAAATAGTTTCAAGCATCCCCAACATCCAAGCCCATTGTAGGGGGAACCAATTCCTGCCCAGTTCTAAATTTATGATGCAAGAACTCGTTTCCAACAGGGGCTTTATATAAAATGTAGGGATGCACCGAATCCTTTGCAAAAGATTTGGCCGAATACCGAACCGAATCCTAATTTGCATATGCAAATTAGGCATGGGAAGGGGAAAACATTTTTTACTTTTTTGTAACAAAAAGTCATGCGATTTCCCTCTCCACCCCTAATTTGCATATGCAAATTAGGATTCGGATTAGGTTCGGCAGGGAAGAAGGCCTGGATTCAGTGCATCCCTAATAAAATGTATTGCTAAATTAAGTCAAGATACATTTTAGAATTTTTACTGATAATTTGACCACTGAAACGTTATTTATTTTTTATAGTTTTTTTAATTATTTGCATTCTTCTTCTTCTGGTTCTTATCAGCTTTCAAATGGGGGACACTGACCCCATCTAAAAAACAAATTCTCTTTAGATGGGGTCAACAAATACATTGTAATTGTTACTTTTTATTACTCATCTTTCTATTCAGGCCCTCTTATATTCATACTCCAGTGTCTTATTCAAATCAGTGTATGGTTGCTGGGATAATTTAGACCCTAGCAAACAGATTGCTGATAGTAATAAGCTAATTTCTCCCATTTCGCTTCGCCGAAAAACTCACTAATTTCCAGCAAAACGTCAAGAAATGTATGCAAAAATCGTTAAATCAGACATTTTCATGAAAAATTTGTGAAAATTTGACATTTTCATGAAAAATTGAGACCCGCGTCTAAGCTGACGCTGGCGTTAAAGTCAATGGAAAAAAAATTTGATGGGAGATTCCTGAACTTATTCACCAGCAGCGAAATGCGGAAATTCCCCACAAATTCGTGCCAGGCTAATTTATTCGCCCTTCACTAATTGCTGAAACTGAAAACTGAAGAGCTGCTGAATAAAAAGATAAATAACTAAAAAAAAACAAATAATAAAAAATAAAAACCAAAAGCAAATTGTCTCAAAATATCTCTCTCTACATCATACTAAAAGTAACTAAAAGGAGAAACTGTTTTATCTGTGGGCAAAGTCACCTAATCACAGCACCAGTGGTATCTCCTTAATTCAATAAGCAGAGGTATGCAGATATGCGATGGATCAGCCCCACTAATCTTATGGTTTATTGCCTGACAACATGAAACACAATATTTCAATTAATGTTGCTTTTAGAGCTGTCTAAAATAAAGTAACCCAATTTCATTTTACTCACAGTACATTTTTGCTAGCTTGTTTACCAGGCGAATGCAGTAAATATTTTATGCGCACTCTTCCGGGGTTTGGGGTTATTATATTCAACTGGTTGTCTAGAACTGAAATTGCTGCCAACAGCTCTGCACCATGTGTCTGTTTATTGCACTGCAGCACTTCCCTGCCTGACTGGTTGCTTCCAAAAATGGATTTATTACTGACAAAAATCTCCCACCAAAAATAAATATCTCTCTGTTATTCCTAGAATATATTGCAGAATAAAGAATAATTTTGATATATATAATCAACAACTAGCAGTATAACTTAACTAAAGCAAGAGGACCAGAACCCCACCCTGCACTTTCCCTTCTGGTGGGGGCATCATAAGTAATATAGAATGGAGGAGGCCCTGAAATCATTTTTGCAGAGAACCTGACAAGTTCACCTTATTTCAACAATATAGAAATATGTCTTGGAACATCAGCCCTATGCATTTACACTGGTACACATTTAAAAATAACTGCTATTTTATAGATCCTTTTCCACACTTCCCATTTGGATTTTAGAACAGACCATGTAGCATAGGTTCAATGAGCAACAGAGAATTAGGTTTTATTACTGTATCAAAGTAACCTTGGCTACTGGCGGTTATTCATTTAGAACACAAAGAACCTGGGAGACATGGGAACATAACTACAGAGACATTGTATGGACTATGCTTTACAGTGCAATTTCTTTTAAAGGAAAATGGCTGCATTGCACAAGGAACACAACTTTATAGAATAATAAAAGCATATTTGTTTTCCAGATAGTGAACCAAAGCAACGATAATAGATTCCAGGAAAAGAAATTAAAGAATGAATTTGGTTTAACGCTCTTCAATTTTTTCCATGTGGTGGGCAGATTAACTCCATGTCACAGGTATATGCAGGCTAAATTACAATATAATGGAAAGATAATGCCATGCAACAATCTCTATTGTAGGTTGGATACATAAATGGCTTTGGAGAGCTTATTAGTGTTCAAGCCTCCGGTTAGATAGTATTGTGGGACATGTTACATGCGGGTTGAGAGTGTGGCTCCTTGAAATAATAGTAACTATGGTTAGAACAGATGCTGAAAAGTCAAATGTGCTAAATCAGTTCTTTTCTTTAGTGTAACAATAGAGAACTCAGAGTTCCAAGATCCACTTGATAGCTACACTGTCTCAGCTAAATCTATTCAGTGGTACCTTAAGGTTTCACTCAAAATTAAGGTGGACAAGGTTTAAGGGCAACAGGAATACATTCTTGGGCACTGAGAGAGTTTAGTTCCACTTAAGACCAGCCTTTATTTCTGATCTTCTCAGACTTGCTTTTATGTAGTATGGTCTATGGATAGAAGGACAACTGATGTAATTCCTATATTTGCCAAGGGATTACAATATCAGCCTGGCAATTATAGGCCCAGTAAGTTTGACATCTGTGGTGGGCAAGTTATTTGAAGGCTTCTTTGGAGGTTTGTAGTGGCAAACAAGGTTTTAAGTTGTATTAAAAGTAGACAAATACAAGAGGTCCTCTGCACTCAACCCATTATCAATATATTTAAGACATTG